>QXTE01000007.1:15313347-15725362 GCA_003942145.1 Platysternon megacephalum | reverse complement strand
ATTTTTCAACATAAAACTCCTGAAAAATGGGTTTCTAAAAAATAATGAAGGTGTCCAAGCCATGACCAGTCTCCTCACATTTATATTTTCATGTGCTGCAATATCACAGATTATCACAATGGTCTTCAGCAGCACTACCCAGTGATGGAGCTATCCTGTTTTAACTGCATTTAAGAATTTTGTTGCCTACTGTGACAGGGAAACTCATCTCTCATGGGTACCTCCTGTCAGCTGGATGTGATGCTACAAGCTTTCCTGCCCCAGGCACCTCTGTAGGTTGTTGACCTCACTAGGCAGGCCTTCAGTAGCTCAGCCCTCCAGACAAGCCACAGAGTCTAAAATGGATGATCCCCTTCCAGGATAAGGAAATCCAACAACCTGACAGCCTTCACCAGAATGTTCAGCCCTGTTTCTGGGCCCTTTAATCCCAGCTCTTTGTTTGAGCTTCTAAAGGAGACTTGTCCCCTTCTCAGGGCTTAGGCCACTGCCCTGTGGATGGTGGGGGGACCTGGGCCCAATCACAACGCTGGGTCCCAGCCCAGGGACCCTTCTCATAGCAGCCACATACTGCTTCCTTCAGTTATCTGCTGCTATTCTCTGGGCTTTTCCCATGTAGTCCCTTTCTCTTCACCCTTATCTCAACGCTGAAGTTCTCAAAGCCTCTTCCTCCTCACTGAATGCAAATATCACCAGAACCCATCTACTGGTTCTCCTTTTGAGCTCCTGTGACCAGCAACAAGTGAGCTAACAAGCACGCATCCACCCAGGAACTGACCTGGGCAGGCCTTGCAGTTCCTTCTATCTGAGCCAGTTGGGCTCTGATTTGCTGCTTCTGTGCAGCCTTTCTAGGCAGGCCTGGCGGATCCACCTTCACTGCTCCTTTCCTGGGGCAGGGAGTGGTAGGACCGTGGACATCTACCTCAACTTGTTCCTTTTAACCCAAAGAGAAAACAATAGGCCTGTTTCTGAACTCACATCTACTGGTATAAATCAGGACTAATTGCATGGGAAAAAAGGTGGAGTAAATAAGAGGAGAAATCAATCAAGTGATTCCAAGAGGTGATTCCCCCCACCCCCTTTTTCCCTGTTCTGCTTCTACTGCTTTAGATGCTAGTACGGTCTGGTTGTGTGTCAGAGGTCCAACTGACAACCTTTTGTAATTTTATATTACTGAATGAATGGAAGGGCTATCAGAGTGATTTCCATGTACGTATTGTAGCAATATCTTCAAGCATTGTCAAATTTCTATTCTGCTACAGTTTTATCCCTAATGACGGTCTTACAGTGAAACAGCATGTGATCCTATGCTTCAGAAAAGCAGCTGCTTTTGCTAATTGAATGGCCTTCTAGGCTAGAAAACCATTTATGACTATTCTAGTACTTACACTGTCAACTAGAATATTTGGAGCCAAAAGTCAGTGGAGTTACAGCCTGGGTGAATTTGATGTTTCATCATAGATTTTAGTCTTTTAAGGCAGATTTAAAATTTTTAGATATAATGCATATTACTACATTATTAATATACATTTTCACTTTTTTTTTTAAATGGAGGAGTATAAAGTGGTTCAGATTAAAGTCAACCCATAGGCAATTGAGTTCATCTACAATTACTATCTGTGGAAACCTTTTTCAGAAGTTTGAGGCTCTAAATCCCCATTAGCAAATGAAAATCCATGTTTAAATATAACTGCCTATTTAAGCAAGACAAAAAGAAAGACCATTGTGGTATTGAAAGAAGATCAGTGCCACTCTCTGGAAGAGATTCTCATCCCATTTCATTTAATACTTTATTTTTCTAGCACTTTATAATCGTTCTATATTGGTACAACTCCACTGACTGCAAGGGAGTTGCATTGCTGTAAAACTTGTGTGTTTGATTAATTAAGCCCTCAGATGCATACAAGATTGGTTGGGCTTTGCACTGGCATGCACAAAATCCACATTAGGATCCCTACCTTCTGGACTGCTAGCAATCAGCCTCAGAGTTGAGGTGAGTAGGGAACTCATGGTTGTGGTGGCCTTTAGAATTCGTAACTCTATACCAGGGATCGGCAACCTTTGGCACGCGGCTCGCCAGGGTAAGCACCCTGGCAGGCCGGGCCGGTTTGTTTACCTGCCGCATCCGCAGGTTCGGCTGATCGCGGCTCCCACTGGCCGCGGTTCGCCGCTCCAGGCCAATGGGGGCTGCGGGAAGCGGCGCGGGACAAGGGATGTGCTGGCCGCTGCGTGCCAGAGGTTGCCGATCCCTGCTTTATACCCGTGGACCTCAGTTCCTTCTTTCCAATTTTTAAACAACATTTGAAGTCACTCTTTTCAAAAGGTTGTTGATGTAAGGTCAGACGGTCGCCAAGTCCAGTATAGCCATAGTCACACAGCCCCATGTTAGTAGTCCCCATATTGCAACTAGAGAGGAGGTAAGAGCAGGGGCTACATACCTGTAATTCCCCCATCCCAAGCAGGTAGACATGGAGCAAGGAAAGGGGAACAAAACAGGCAAAACTTTGGCTCTGTGCCCCAACTCAGTGAATCAAGGGCAGTAGGAAAAGTACTGCACTTTATCATTGAGAATACAGACCGTTGCTTATAATGATCTTTTTAATGTGTTAAAATTACAGGTTGCACCATACAATAAAAGAGTACGTGTAGCTGCAAAGGTGGCATTATTTATTAATCTATACATCTGAGAAGTTTCACACATTTCCTCATTTACAGTGAAACCCACAAAACTTTATAATTGGAGTGTTCCCTTCCTAAAGCTTGTGCTATGAAATTAATAAGCCAACAATTTCTAGGTGTGTGCTAGGTATCATTATCGTCTTTGAAAACAGTGATACTTGCACTTGCTTGTACAGGTTGAACCTCTCTAGTCCAGTGTCCTCAGGAGCTGACTGGTGCCAAACCAGAGAATTTGCTGAATCATGGGAGGTCAATGCAGACTGCCAGCAGGTCTCCATAGGTACAGGAAATAAGGGTGCGGGGGGTGCTGCAGCACCCCTAGGCTTTGCACCCAGTGTGGCCCCCCATCTGGGGTCCCAGCCGCCGGCCCCAGGTCCTCCCCTTCCCTCCTAGAGCTTGAACACCGTGAATCAGCTGTTTGCAGCTCTCCGGAAGCACTGGGAGGGAGGGGGAGGAGGTGGTAAGCGCAGGGCCACCGGCGCGCAAGAGGAGGGGGGCAGAGCAGGGAGCTTGGTGCCGGTGGATGATCCGCACCCACTAATTTTTCCCCATGGCTGCTCCAGCTCCGGAGCACCCACAGAGTCGACGCCTATGCCGGACCATGGTTGTTGCTGGACCAGAGAGTGCTGGATTAGAGAAGTTCAACCTATACCAAGTGCACGTGGGTGCATAGGCACATTTCTTTCAGTATCTGAAATTAGACTCCATTCTTTTATACACACACACCCCTTCACAATAGATTTGTCATATACACATGATTCACATTGCTATCTATCTTGGAACAGCTGCTACTGTGCACATCTGCACAAATGCAGCAACTTATTTATAAAGGATACCCAAGCTATATATACATACCTGAAATAGCTTTAATCTAGATCAGGGGGTCTCAAACTTCATTGAACCATGACCCTGTTCTATCAACAAAAATTACTACATGACCCCAGGAGGGGGGCTGAAGCCTAAGCTCCCCCCCTCCTCCAAGTCCCACCGCCCCAGGTGGTTGGGGGGAGGGGGGAGAGGGGGGTGCAAAGCCTAAGCCTCCTGTCAGGGGGGGAAAGGGGGTCCAAAGCTGAATCCCAAGGGCTTCAGCTCCAGGCAGAGGGCCTGTAACCTGTGCCCTGCCACCCAGGGCTGAAGCCCTCAGGCTTCCGCTTCGACTCCAGGCGGAGAGGCTTGGGCTTCGGCCCTGGGCCCCAGCAAGTCTAAAGCCAGCCCTGGCAACCCCATTAAAATGGTGTCACGACCTGCTTTGGGGTTCCCACCCACAGTTTGAGAACCACTGAACTAAATAGTGTGGGTACCAGAGCACTGAGAACCCTGGATAATTACTTGAGTAGCTAGCCAGTGCTGTAGCCCATGGTGCCACACCTTCACCTCTGGTGTCCAAGCTAACCAGATTAAAATTAAATTGGGCATGTCTACACAAGCTCCAAATCACACCCTATGATTGCAGTGTAGACATACCGTCAAATACAGTGGGCCCATTGTCAGCTGGTGCAAGAGACATAGCTTCAATCGGAGTATGCTGATTTACAGTAGCTTTGAATCTGGCCCAGTATGTGGTAATTGCATAAGCAGCACTCAACTTGAAATGCTGATTTACTGTTTTCCATCTCATATCCCCCTCCCCTGGCGGCTTTGGTCATTCTCCCTCCCTAAATACTTTTTCTTTGGTAGCATGAAAAATCAATCAACCGGCCACAAAGCACAAAAAGAATTGCTACAGATTCGTCAGGTAAGAGCTATTTTTTGCACTAGATGGTTAAAGTTAATTTTATTAAGTTACACTAATCTAGTTGTTGCCAATATTTTCATTTATTAAACTGACCCTTTCATATTCAGGTCAGAAGAATGTAAATATATTTAAAATTCTATTAAATGAAATGGGGAAAAAATGGTTACTGAGAAACTTTACCAGCGAAACAAATAGCTTATATAGTCCTGTGAAGGGGTCAGCTCACTACTGGTGCCTCCTCGTGGCTGGGCATGGTGTGGCAGCCCTCTCGCCACTGGGGTCTGCTGCTGCTGGTTGCTCCACCTCTGCAGTGGCCTGCATCTTCCAGTGACATGGCCCTCTGGGAGGAACCTTCAGGCAGTGGTTCTCAAGGAAGTTCCTGCCTTCCCTCAGCAGCTGAGGGTTGAAGGTCTGTTCTCTTCCCTGGTCTGTTGTAGAAAATATTTGAGCTGCTGCATTTTATTGCTGATTTCCTCTACACAATTTAAGTATAAATGATCGTTACTGAGTCAGGGAAGTTAATAATCCAAGTTTGTACCAGAGTGCAAAATTACAGGCATAGACAGTAAAATTTGAACTCTGCTTAAGTCAATGGCAAAACTCCCTTTGAACTCAATGGGAACAAGATTTCACCTGTAGTCTACAGTATGTTCAGCTTTGGAGATCTTTTTTAAAATTAAACATTTGTCTAGGAGAAGGCATCAGGAATAAATGATTTTATAGATCTTTTAAAATATATTTGTAATATTATTTTAAAAAGTCTAAACAACACCTTTAAGCATTTACATTCTGACTAACAGAGGCCCTGTGGGATAACTTGCTGTACTGGCTCGCAGAGGAGCTCTCAGAAGATAATGCATCATTGCTCTCTCTGCACCTGCCTATCCGTCGGAGCACTCTTCAGCTTGTTAGACTGAAGTGCCCTGATAATCTAACACATCAGATCTATGAGCTTCTTTGCTCCTGGAAAAAGAATCTTCCAAGATCAGCTGATAAACAGCGACTCCTATCTCGTTATCTTCGTAAGAGTGGCAGAAGTGATCTTTCAGAAGAGCTCAGGTTCAAGTGGGAGAATAAAGCGTTCACTTGGCAAAAGCACTGGTTTGAGATGGACAACTGAAAGACTGATATCTATATGTTTTCACCTTGGGAAATTTGAATGTTTTTCTGCACGTGACTGCACAAGTAGTCAGAATTTCCAAGTGACATTTACTTTAGCTTGATAAATTCTTTTAAATTTTTACAATGAATTGGCAAACAGGGGAAAAAAGACCAGTCAGGCTGCTGGGTGTTCTTTAACTGTTCAGTAAGTTTTCGTCCTCTTCATGATAGCACAAGTTGTCTGCCTTGACTTCTTTATATTCTTCCCCTCGCCTAATAACAGCTAACGTTCCTCAATAAAACCAAACAAGTTGCTGAAAATACAGATACCAAGAATTACATTCAGCTTTTGGATATACACATAGGGCTCCACTGATTGTAGTAGGATCTGGTGTTTACCAATATGACCCCATATTATAGGGGCACAGGAATTACCATATTTCATCAGCCCAATGGGTGACCTAGTCCAGTATCCTATCTCTAACGTTGGTCAGTACCAAATAGGACAATTGTTATAAGGCACTAATAGGGGAAGCTTCTTCTAAACTCAAGCAGCTAGTGGTCATCTCTGGCACATAAATGGATATTCCCTATGAATATTTTATCCTTGTGAGTGTAACTGCCAATTATACTCTTATTGTTCATAGGAATGTCTAAGCCTCTTCTGGATACAATTAAATCCTTTGTCTCAGTGCTATATCTACAGCAATGAGTTCCACAGATAAATAGTGAAATCTGGAGAATATTTCTTTTTCTCAATTTTAAATGTATTGCCTTGTAATTTCATTCAGTGTCCTGTGTTCTTATATTATGGGAAGAGGTCAATAGAAATGCCTGATTGACATTTGTATACTATTCCTTATTCATTTACTCTGTATCACTTCTTATTCATCTCCTCTCTAAACTATTATGTAAAATTCCTCTCAGCTTTAAAATGGAGTCATGACCAAGGCATCCCTATATATTTCATATCAATTGCCATACATTATTGCTGTATTTGAATTTACTGTGTTCTTGCATCACATTAATTGAAAGTGACAGTGTGTAGGACCTAATCACTAATATATTGCTATCCATCTGGTATGCCACAAACCTGTTTAAGGGGTAATACGTGCCATTTGCATTAGTGGCTCAAGGCTCAAGATAGCTGGGAAGCCACAGTGAATCAGAGGCTGCTGGAAGGAAGATACTGATATTTGATATTTACAAACACAACTATCAATTGTACTTACACACACATAGCATATATATGGAAGTAGTCTTTAAAATCCAGTCCATTTGTGCAGCCTTGTTGTTCTAGTTATAATTATTTTCCAGCTTGATTAAAAAAAGCCCAACAACAACAACACAAACTTATTCAAAATAAATCTTGGAAAATAATATCCTAAATTAAAAGAAATTCTAAACAAGCTCATGTTATTAGAATATCCTGAAGTAGCTATCACATGTAAGAAAACTACAGCTTTACAATCTGAGTAAGAAACATCAGTCTGAATACTATTTAATTCATCTATTGATTGACAGATTCAGCCTGAAGAACACACACTTTAAAGCAATTTAGAAACAGCACAAGAATTAATTTGGTCCATTCTGTGACATAAGTGCAAACATATGCACTCATTTTCTTTTCTTTTTTTTTTCTTAAAAAGAAAAAAGCCCACTAAGACCAGATTACATTTAAGTGGAGCCAATCATTTTGTCAGTAGCAATTGAATCTAGCTCTCTTGTATTTTTGTCACTTACTCTGCTAACACGTTCGTCGTCAATTAAAAGAAATTATTTTGAGTACTTTCTATAGTTACTTATTCTGCAGCAACTTTAGTTCCAGATACCATCAAAATACATAGCTGAAACTAGCATAATGGGATGGTCCATGACAAGGGCTCCTAGGTGCTACAGTAATACAAATATAAATTGTAATCATAATCATGAAACTATTGTGAGAGAACTTTAACTCTACTTCCAAATTACAAGCATTCTGTGCTACCTACATTCTACCACAAGATGGCCTCTGTGTCTAGCATAAAGCTTATTCAACTAATCTTCAGTTGCAGGAAAACACAATAATAAAGGATAAACTGCAGTTTCTCTGTAAGGACCCTGATTTTCCAGTGCTCTGCACCTTGTGCAGTCATTTACATCTGTGCAAAGAAGTGAGAAGGTTGGTTTCAATTTCCTGCTCCTCCACAGGTTCCTGCTGTAATCTATCATAGGTACTTACATGTGCATCATTGCCTTAGTATCTGAGTGCCTCGCAGTGTATTAATACTCACAACACCCCTGTTATCTATGGAAGTACTATTATCCCCATTTTAAGGCTGGAGAACTGAGACACAGATGTTAACTGACTTGCCCAAAGTCGCAAAGAAAGTCTGAAGCAGAGCACAGAATTGAAATTGAGTCTCCCAAATCCTAGGCTAGTGCCCTAATCCCTGGCCACCTCTCTCGTCCTTGACCTTAGACAAGTCACTTAGTTCTCCTGCAGTAAATAAGTGGTAATTATTTAAGTGGGGTGTTGTGAGAATAACTACATCCTGAGATGCTCAGACAGTACAGTAATGGGCATCATATCAGAACCTAGGATAGATGGATAGAAAGTTGATGTAAAAAATGCTGTGGTTCTGGTTTGTGTGCACTTCACAAGTAAGACTACTTAAGGTGCAAAGCAATGGCGAGTCAAGCCCATTACAAACTTGTAATGTAGGCTGGCTTCAAACAGGTGTATAGTTTAATTATATTGTATAAACCATCTGCACATTGTAATCAACTAGGAAATTTACCAATGTACTGTACATATGATAATTCACAATGTGTCATTTCTAACCTAAATTGTTTATGGATAAAATTCTGACTTTTGGACTTAGAGTGGGTCTTCAGACCATTTATGAACAAGATAATGCTATGCAAGATTTTAGGGCTTCCCTAACAGTTTGATAATAATGCTTACCTTTCTTTTTTAATCACTTTCAGATCTATGAATGAAAAGCCACTAGCAGTGCTAGTTAGTTATTTTAACTTCTACTGTAAAAAAAACCAATTCCACTTTAGACAACAATGCAATAGGCGCATTAACCTATCAAAAATTTCAGATATAGTGAAGCTTGCCTCAACTCTTATTCTGTGTATTGGATAAAGCCAAACATTTATGTTGTTTTAAAACTTATTGTAGTGTTGGATGGGTTTAATTTTAATTTTATTTCCAAGGCAAAGAAAGAAGTCTCAATAATTAGAGCCAATAAATGTTGCTTTTGCTGTGTCATCTTTGAGCTCCTTACACTTTGACAGCTTCTAGTTCTTGGAACAAATCCTAAAGTCCCACACAGTATTAATACCTAATAGCTGAGATGAGCATTATGAATAAACAGTGGACTCAGGATCAGCTCTGACATTAGCCTTTATCCACTAACACATTAGTAGACAAACCTAAAGAGAGAGTGGGAAATTTCAGAGAAATATCCTGCTATAATGTGTTTGGATTTTATGGAGGACTAGATATTAAAAAGTATAAATATGGACCCAATGGTTACTTGGAGAGCAAAAGGTTTACTTTAAACAGCAAAATCAAACAACTCTACACTGTTTGTGGTACACAGAGAAGGAAGAAAGATTCTCTAAAGATACCAGCTGGGCAGGATTATCACTCCTTGGATCTTATGTTCCCTAGGGTAAGACAGGAGGAATTCTCCAAGCTTCATGTTTTAACAGGCAACAGAGAGTCCTGTGGCACCTTATAGACTAACAGACGTATTGGAGCATAAGCTTTCGTGGGTGAATACCCAAGCTTATGCTCCAATACGTCTGTTAGTCTATAAGGTGCCACAGGACTCTTTGTTGCTTTTTACAGATCCAGACTAACACGGCTACCCCTCTGATGTTTTAACGGGTTACTGGTGCTCTTAAAAAGCTAAAAGGTAGTGACTGCGGAGTTTCACCTATTTAATGCCAAGAAGCACAAGATCCAGGACTGAGAATCTTACAAGATAATCCATCTCCATACAACAGAATGATAAGATAAGGAACTTTCCTTTTCCTTACATACTGGTGAGGATTCTAAACACAATCTTTACTGGAGGACTTCCTACTAGCATGTTCACTAGGTGGCTGTGCACTTTCTGTGTTTCAGGTCAGAAGATTTAGGAGCTATTATGACAAGCATGAGAATTGCTTGAGAGATAAAGAAATACATGCAATAGATGCCGGTGAAGTGGCTGTTAAGTCTCTCTAGCTTTCTGCTATAACAGCACTGCATCACTAATAAAGTTCATATACTATAATCGGGGCACTCCAAAAGTCTTGAGCATGAGAAATGAAAGTAAAAGGCTGGATATATACATATGAGCCTTATCTGAATGGAAGCAGAGAGAAAAATCTATATGAAACAAGCTGAGAAATATGAGAAAAGAATGTATTTCTAGAGCAGAGCAGGAAAATTGTTTTCCCATCCCAGGAACATTTGAGATTTGGAAAGTTTCTTGTCTGGAAACGTTGAAATTTTGAAAAGTTGTGCAAAGTGACCATCCAAACAAAATTAAAAATTTAGGTTTAGGTCAAACAAAACATTGTTTAATTATTTCTGAAATGTTTCCTTTCAATTTTGACCTTAAAACTTTGTTACTATAATTAGCTTATATTTCTAACAGAAAAGTAGTTTCAGGCCAAAAAATGGAATTTTGAAAAAGTCAAAGTGGGACATTCTGACATTTTCAAAGCAATATTCAAAACAATAAATTTGTCAAAACTGGCCCTTTCCCATGATGTCTCATTTTTGATGATTCAGTATTTTCCAACAACCACCAGCACCATTTTGTCAAAAAATTCCTGACCAGCAATACTTTTCTTTTCAGCTTCTCCCCTCCTGTTGTTAGGGGTTTCATTTAAGTTAAGTTCAGAGGTGTATAAATATCAAACACAACTGAACAAAATAAAAATTAGGCCCAAATTCAGATAATTAGATGGGGAAGGATACCAACATGAGGGCTCAGATAGAAGAGCTATTGCTTCTATTTCTGAAGAGCAATAGGACAGAATTAATTGAATCAGTGTGAAGCAAAGTTCACATCCTCCTTCATCCTGATTTATTGTTATTAACTCACTGACTTTGCCTACAGTTCTGCAACAAAAGGATACAAGCCAAACTTTATCCAGCAATAATAAAATTGCAACAGATCAATTGCCAATGCTTAGTGTTTTTGTAAACACTTTCAGTAAACTAGGAAGTCTAATGCAGTTCAAAGGCTAAAACGTCAGCTATCAATGTATAACAGAATAGCAATTACCATATACCATGTGATGGGGTGTAACAGTCCAATAATATATTGGACTCTGAATGGATGGAAAATGTGTCTGATACAGAAACACTCCCTTAAGATTAGCACGCAGAACATTATTGCAATGCGACTCAAGCTGTTCCTTAACTTGCCTGGGCAAGGCTCTCCTTTCTGTACAGAGATCTTCCAAACCTCACTTTGTATTGAACTGCCTTTAGATTGTTCAACAGTTTAGCCAAAATAGGGGAAAGTCTCCCATGATGGCATTGGCCAAGATTTCTCTCCACATCTTTCTTACCCCATGCAGTTCACTCCTGTTGTATTTCCCAGAAGTGTGCCGCCAGACTGTGAGATGAGAGAACAACAGCCAGCTAGCTTCCCCTGAAGGTCCATTTTGGAACTATACCTCCCATTTAACTTTCCCTTTGAACACTCAATTTCATATTGTTTCTAGGACAGGAATATGAATAACTACTCTATAGCAAAACACACCATAGGACTCATTCCTTCCATGACTCTACATATGCAAAATTCTGTACATATTCCCATCACCCCCTGGTTCTTCCTTTCTGTTTCATAAAAATGCACACAAAAATCTAGCCCTCCCTCTCAATTCCAGTTTTTGTGGCAGGGAGGTATCAAAAGTTTCTCACCTACACTTCATGTCCATGTAAGAACATAAATAAGTAAACAAATTTCAGGTCAAAGCATAGCTTACACCAGAAGGATGAGGTGAGCTTTTCTCCATCAGCAGCATTCAAAACCATGNGTATAACAGAATAGCAATTACCATATACCATGTGATGGGGTGTAACAGTCCAATAATATATTGGACTCTGAATGGATGGAAAATGTGTCTGATACAGAAACACTCCCTTAAGATTAGCACGCAGAACATTATTGCAATGCGACTCAAGCTGTTCCTTAACTTGCCTGGGCAAGGCTCTCCTTTCTGTACAGAGATCTTCCAAACCTCACTTTGTATTGAACTGCCTTTAGATTGTTCAACAGTTTAGCCAAAATAGGGGAAAGTCTCCCATGATGGCATTGGCCAAGATTTCTCTCCACATCTTTCTTACCCCATGCAGTTCACTCCTGTTGTATTTCCCAGAAGTGTGCCGCCAGACTGTGAGATGAGAGAACAACAGCCAGCTAGCTTCCCCTGAAGGTCCATTTTGGAACTATACCTCCCATTTAACTTTCACTTTGAACACTCAATTTCATATTGTTTCTAGGACAGGAATATGAATATAACTACTCTATAGCAAAACACACCATAGGACTCATTCCTTCCATGACTCTACATATGCAAAATTCTGTACATATTCCCATCACCCCCTGGTTCTTCCTCTCTGTTTCATAAAAATGCACACAAAAATCTAGCCCTCCCTCTCAATTCCAGTTTTTGTGGCAGGGAGGTATCAAAAGTTTCTCACCTACACTTCATGTCCATGTAAGAACATAAATAAGTAAACAAATTTCAGGTCAAAGCATAGCTTACACCAGAAGGATGAGGTGAGCTTTTCTCCATCAGCAGCATTCAAAACCATGCTTTAGCAATTTATAGCCATGGATGACTGGAGTCAACAAACCACAGATGAATCAAAATTGACCAGATGGAGGAAAATGTGACAGCCACAGTGCTCAGATCTTTATAGGAAAGAGCAATGACCAACTATTCAAACTCGTATTTAAGAAGTGCCACCCATAGGTTGCTATGACATTGGGCTTCCCTGGTAATAACCATTTGTCATACTGACCTCCAGATACTGATTTACCATCATCTAATCAAATCAAATATTAGCTCTTGAGTAGGAGTGCACTCTGAGCTTAGACACACTGAACTGAAAATAGGTGGGCATTGAGGGGTACAGAGTCTACCTAGGGCTAAATTCTGCTCTGTTACATGTATGTAACCCCATTGCCTGCAGTGGGGTATCATTCATTTAAACTGAGTGCAGAATCTGAGTTTTACTGAGTAGCAGAAATAAATTAAAATCCTATCCCTAAACAAGGAGGAATTACTGCAGGTTTGTCCAGACAGAGGAATGTAACTGTGTGGGAACGGCCATACCAAAGTGAAATTTGACTGAGCCAAGGCAGAAGCTAGTTACTTAGTATTGAACAACTAAGTATAAAAGACAGACTGTTTGGGCATTTCTCTCACTGACTTTTTACAGAAAGTTACTGATTGTATTTAGAGCTTCCACGAATGGTTTTTTATATATTTTTTCTTGGTTTACAAAACACCACAATTTTGTTTACTATTCTGACATAAAGGACATTTTAAATACAGATTGTTGCCATATACCTTTCCCTTTGCCTCATAAAATGTGTCAGTGAGCCATTGAATAAAGCATATGGGGTTTTGAAATTTATTTATAGGCTTTTTACATGGCAATTATCACCCACTAGCGAAGTGCACAAAAACAAATGATTTGATCCTCAGAAGAGGCTTTTAATATAGGAAAGCATTGTCCTCATAAGTAATAAATAAATGAGGTACAGAGAAATGAAATAAGGCATGTCTGCACTGCACACTTTTCGGCAGCATGCAGAGTACATGCATGGGGAGCCCCATAGCACGGGTATAAATAGCAGCATAGATGGTGAGGCACAACTTGGGCAAGTAAAGTCACGCAGAAGCCTGTGGGTGTGTACCTGTGTATACCCTACATGACTCTACTCACCCAACTGAGCGTCCCCATCTACACTGCTACTTTTAGCCAGGTAGCGTCCCATGGCCTCCCTACTGTTGTAGCCTGCTGTTCATAACTACATATGCACTACACACGGCTGCCACTGATGTGCAGTGCTCACACACCCATAGAGTTTAAGGCCACCAACACCACTCAGCACCCACACACTAAATCCAATCACTGAAACTGACCAAAATGTTACAGACCACAGTGAGGATTCACAGGTCTTCAACCCAGGTCCACAGGCAACCTTTGCATCCTGGCTTGCTAGTAGGCTGAGTGGCTGATGGAACTCCAGCCTCCTCCAGAGGCACAGCTAACAGGTGTCCTGATTGAACGAGTGCACACCAACTGGTTCGGCTGTGCTATTTAACCCAGAAGGCAGCACAGGAAGTCATCTATGCAACTGGGTGAGTTTGTGGTTGTCTGCTATGTTGGACCCTGCCTTCTTGCCTTAGCCCTGCTCTCCTGACTTGTCCCTGGTTCCTGCTCCACTGCTTTGCACCTGGTTCCTGATCCCTACCCCTGGTCTCCAAGTCTGGCACCAACCCTTGCCTTGCCTCTCTGACGGATACCAGCTCTGACCCTTGGCCGATTCCTGACTAACTCCTGCTCCAACCACTACAGATGACTGCCTTAAGCCCTTTGGGGTGGGATACATGGGGAAAGATGGGACCAGCAGAGCTCCCGTTCCCCAAGGGGTGCAGGAATCACCAGAATGGGTATCCTGCTTTCAGGTGGACAACCAGCTGGCTACAGGGGCCCAAATTACACAGCTGACAACTAGATGCTGTGGGAATAAGTATTTCAACTTTACACAGAGAATGTTGTAGAAAAAGGAGGCTGGATAGCTGTTTTGGATGGTTTAGACACAACAAATCCTGCAGGGAGTTAGACTAGATGACCCTTGTGTTCCCTTCTAACACAATGATTCAGTGATAAGAGCCTAAAAACCCAGTCCAGTGACTCCCTGAAAGTCCCCTATGGTAGGGAGTGCCCTCAGAGACTATCCATGGGTCTTTAATCTGATCCATGGGTCCTAGACAACCTTTGCAGCTCTTCTGAGGCTTGCTAGTAACTAGTGAGCTGAGTGGCTAACAGAACCCTGACCCTACCAGTGGCACCACGCATGGGTGTCCTGATTTGAGGAGCACCCGGCCCCACCAATTGGCCCAGCTGTGCTATTTAAGCCAGAAGCTGGCACAGGAAGTTGTCCATGAATTGGATAAATTCCAATCTGGCTGCTACATTTGGACCCTGCCTTCTTGCATGACTCCTGAGCCTTGCTCGACTTCCTTACTCCTGTTCCCTGCCCCTGGTTTCCAATTTCAGCTCTGACCATTGGTTTGACTCTCTGACTCTGCAATAATGCAGCCATAGTGATTCCAGCCTGGAAATACCCCAGTCACGAGGTACAGAGAGAGATGTAGGTCTCCACCCAAGAAAAGTGATGGCGGAAGAGCCTGGACCCTAGAGTGGATCCCCTTTTTGAGCCACAGAGTGGAAATCTAGGTGCAGTTGCCCTGAACTGTGACAGACTTGTCCATCATGCTTGCAAACCTGTCTGCCAAATGCCTTTAGGGATGAAGAGGAATATCTCTCTCTCTCTCTTTCTCTCTCTCCTCCCAAGGGATTATTGTGATGACTCATTCAGACAATGAACAGAATTTTGGAATGACTTTTTTTGTACTTAACATCAGAAAGAATGTAACATGTAAGAATGTTTCCCCACAAAAGCATAAGCATTTTATTTTACTCTGAAGGAGGAAGAACAATAGTGCTGTCACTAAATGAGGGGTTTTATTGCAAGTTTCTGCATGGACACTAATGGAAAGTAGCTGTGTACCTGAATTAATTAGGGCAGCAGCTCCTCTTATACAAGACACATGCTTATTAATGAAGGTGTTCAATAAAATGGGAAACACTGGTTATTAATTATATTACAATCTGTCACTAAAGATAGAGATCCATGAATAAGTCAAAACTGTTGAAAAAGGTATTTTGCTTACAAGTGATGTAGACTATGATAGCATGTGAATGTACTGAATGCCTTCAATTAAAAAAAACAACAAAAAAACTACATCTGATCCACAAAAATATATACCACTATACGTTAACTGGGAGAACTGGCTATGTCTACTACTCTTAAAACAGCTCCTTTTCCTCCTCACAGTTGGCATTTTTATATTTTGGCAAGAATAGATAACTACCTTATATCAAAATGGTAATTTTGGATAGCATTCAAAACAATAGGTGTCCTAATGAAGCACATGCTGAATTTTTGACCTAAGTTTAATGTTGTCCACTCAGCATGTCTGTTCAAATGCACATCTGTTTTAGATCATGGCATGTGACCATAGTAAACAATTCTGGTAAGCCACTAGGTTAAAAGTACTGTAAGTAATGCAAAGAGAGTGACTTTCACCTGATAAAACTTAACACATCTATTCAATTGGTCTGGAGAAGATTCCATTTTCGGTCATGTATTTGGGTTTCCGAGTAGAGTTTTTTGAAAAATTCTCTCAATTTGTGAAAAAAATCTTTCAAACACATTTTTTTAACCTTTTTTTAAAATACCCAGCTACACACTGCCTACAGACTGCCTGGGAGCAGTTTGAATCTCATCCTCAGGAATGTGCAGGTGACATACAAGTTTAAGCCATTCACTGGCCAGGAGACTATTAATTAATTAAGATAGCTGCTGTATCCAGCCACCAGCTGACAATCAACAAGGATAGGATTAGCTTCAACATGCAGCACTCAGACAGAGGAAAATGTTAAAAATTATAAATTTTTAATTTACAGCCAAGAGAAACTGATCCTAGCAACTATTACAGTTCTGGTTCACTTGACAAAGTTATTGCCAGTGCACCAGGAGGTCCCCATTCAAGTCTTGGCTGCAGTAATGCAGCCACAGTGATTCCAGACATCATATTCAGGAGTCTGCTAATTGGTTAAATCTGCTCACCATTTGTTGACACAAGAGATAGCACCTGTGACCCTGACAGACCAGCTCAGGTCAGAGTCAGAACAATTCATGTGGATGTGAATCTCAAAGGAGTGTTAAGTGTACTAATTCATTTCTATGTTAGAATAGTTCAAAGGAATGTAATGTTATTGTTTTTCCTGTTTCCTGTGAATGCTATCTTTGTACTTAGCCCTAGATCAAAGAATGCATTAGCATTTAAACGAGAATTAACTTAATGTGTAAAACTGCATGAAAACTGATGAAGGATTGTTTCTGGCTATCACATTGTTCATAAATAAGGCTACGATTTAGTCATGGGTATTTTTAATAAAAGTCATAGACAGGTCACGGGCAGTAAACAAAAGTCACAGCCAGGGAGCTGTCCATGACTTTTTACTAAAAATACCCCTAACTAAACCTTAGGTGCTGGGGGAGGGAGGGCGCTCCAGCAGATACTGATGCTCTGGGGGGGCCCTCTGGGTGGGGCGGGGGGAAGAGAGGTGGCCCGGGGCGCTGCCGGCACTACTGAACCGCTGCTCCAGGGCAGCACCCAGGACCAGCTGCATGGGGCTGCCTGAGCAGCGGCCAGTGAAGCTGGTCCCTGGGGCCGCCTCAGCTGCTTGGGTGGCCCTGCAGTCAACTGCACCAGCTGCAGAAGTCACAGAGGTCCTGAAAAATCACGGAATCAGTGATCTCTGTGAAATACTTACAGCCTTATACATAAAAACTAATGAAAGAGTGTCTGGATGGCTATAACTAAATACTTTATGTATGTCTCTGTAATTGGATTGCCCATTAACTGGGATTGAAGCCTTAGAACTGTAAATGAGAAGCATGCTAAACTTCAAAGCATGGGTCATGGAATTCAACAATGGGAATTCACAGACTGTCTGCATTGCTGATTCTTCAAAGAAAGGACCCACCTGGGTTAAGACACCTGTCAGCTTGTTTTCTGTGACCAGGACCTATATACAGTGACTTAAAGGAATGATCCTGTATATCTGGACTGATGGATTCTGACAGGGAAATCCTGAGTGATTAGACAGAGGTCCCCAACCCCATTTTGGATAACCCTGAGAGACTTATGTAGATCTAGCAGGTATGGAAACTACATCTCTGCTATCATTTGGACTACAAACTTAGACTCATCTGTAATGTACCTTACTTGCTTTAACCTCTCAATAACATTTCTTTTTCTTAGCTAATAAATAGTTAGTTAACTAGAGAAATTGGCTATAGCATTGTCTTTGGTGTGAGATCCTGAGTATCCATTGACCTGGGGTAAATGAGTGGGCCTTTGGGGTCAGGAGTGATTTTTGGTTTTAATAACCTTTTATCACAAAATCCAGTTTGTCTGGGAGGCAAGATGCGCTGGAGAACCTAAAGGGGACTGTTTGTGACATTATGGGAATACTGGTATAGTGATCCAGGAGTGCATAGTTGTTACTGGCTTGGTGAAATTGAATGATAGAATATGCCACCAATTTGGGGTGTCTGCCCTGTGTTCTGACATGCAGTTTGTCCTGAATCGGGTATTCTCAGCTGTGAGCCACTAACGCACAGTGACAGAAGGTCAATTGTGAAATTGAAAATAAACATGGACAATGAATAAAAATAGAAGTGTCAGTGGCCAAACCTGTCTGCTTTATGTCATGTGCCTAAATTTGCAGGACACTGGATGGAAGGCTTCAAATTTAACCATTCCAAAGTCAATGTAACTGCTGACAATCCTATGGATATCTAACATTTTCTCCTTGAAATCTGCATCCTGTGTCATGAACATTGGAACATTAAGGCACATAGTCTCAGCTCCTATAATTGCAGTCAGATTTTCAAGAAAACTCAGCATATTGTGTGCACAGCAGGTGCTGAGCTCTCTTGACAAATCTAACAGCAAGTGTCACAATGGGAGCTACTGGGTCCTGAACACTACTGAAAGTCTGGTCCTTACTTCAGCTACCTACACAGGAGCTGAGCATTTTTGAAATGTCTGTCCCTGGTCGTGAGTGCTGGAGTTACTTTGAAAATCTGGCCCTGAAAGACAGGAGAACAATACCCTATTCATTAAGTTTCATCCCTTTAGTCACCAAATCTAACTGTATTTCAGCATCTTAAGCCAAAGTCTAATTAATACTAAAGCCCAATTATTCCTCCCCACACAATTTTTGTAAAAGAAGCTGAAATATCAAAATGACTCATTGACAGATCTATAAGAGGAGGCAGCAGGCAGGGCAAACTCCTGAATAGAAACTACAGTCTAGAGAGCAGCTTGAAAATACATCCTGCTGCCACTAACAATATGGATCTCAGGTAGCCTAGCAATTTTGACATTCAAGTTTCAGATTAAAAAAAGGATCATCCAGAAAATAGATTTTACAAAACAGCTTAAATGAGCACAACTAATGTTACAGGAGACCAGGGGGTTATGGCTTAATAAGGATATTTTAAAATGATAATTAAAATATGTCACTGATTCAGCACCATCAAGTTGCACTCACTGATCACTTATATTAGCATGACTCCAGTACTGTTACCCTCCATCTCTTCTCCTCCTGTTTGCTAGAATCACTTGTTGCATCATATTTTTAACTAAGCTTTGATCCTGCAATGAGTTCCTGTCACTGGGTCCACTCACCACAGCAGCACCTCCTGCTGGCCATCACGGGGATTAGCTCTGGAAGCTGATGCGCCATCTCCAGGTGGTGTTTCTCCATCATCCTCACTGCCTGCAGACCCGCCTCAGACCAAGTAATGCAGCGTCCTCTTCACGACTTGACCCTCCAGCCATGTCACCATCCATGTTTTCCCCCTTCCAGGGAGAGGAGGGGGGAGTATCTCCATCAAGCCACTTCCCCAGTGCAAGTGGGGGACCCGAGCCTGCCCACTATTCCGGGTCCCAGCCCAGAGAGCCTGTGGATACAAGCCTCCTGCTATGCCTCTTTAACCTCTTCTCTGCAGCTTCAATTCCCTGGGCCACTTCCCCAAGGCCCCAGCACCTTCTTTTCCCTCTTCTCAGGGCATTCAGCCAGCTAGTCCCAGCAGCCAGCCAGGAACTCCCTCTTGCTCCCCCGGTCCCTGCTAGCAGCTGCTCTGTCTAAGGTACTTCCTATTGTCTTAGGGACACAGTCCTTACTCCCTGAGCACCCAGCAGCCACTGATCCTGCTTTGCCCTGCAGCTCCCTTTTATGTGATCCCACTGTGCCCTGATTGGCTGCTCCATGTAGCCACCCTCTAATTGGCTGCTTCCTACACAACCTAGGCTGCTTGGAGGACTCACCTCTACTGCTCCTTTCTGGGACAGGGAGTGGCAGGCCCATGAGGCCACCATTAACCCCTTCCTCTCCAGTGTGGGGTGACTTGTAGAGGTTATATGGAAGTAGTCAGTCCCATTTAGGCAGACCCCATTGCCCAGGCAGAGCCCCATGGAAGTTAGGGATCTTACTGAACAATTTGAAGGATCAGGACATTAGATTGTTAAGCTCTTCAGGGCAGGGGTCATGTCTGCTTATGTTTCTAATATAATAGGACTGTTGGGTGCTGCTATTATATAAAGAATAATAAATAAGAGATCCTAGGTAGCATTTGCAGGGCTGGCAGTTAAACATTTCTAATTTACATATCAAGTCATTGACTTTCAGCTGACGTAGGTTATGTCCAGATGGTTCAGTAGGAAAACAGTTTCAATGGACAATCAGATAAAAGTGTTATAATAAGGATACTCCCCTTATTTTTATATAATAATTATTGACAAACAATTATGAAATGAGTACACCTGTACTATGCTATTATAATCAGTACATAGGCATTCAAAACAACTCATTGTACACAGTTTTGGATTCATAGATTTAAGACCAGAAGGGACCACCATGATCTTCTATCTAACCTCCAGCATAACTCAGGCCAAAGAACCTCACCAAATTATATTTGCATCCAGCCCATAACTTTTTTTTGAGCTATAGCCTCTCTTTTTACATCAAGACTGGATGTTTTTCTAAGACTGCAAGTAATGGAACATCTATTACATTCCTAGGTAAGTTGTTCCAATGGTTAATTATCTCTTCTGCTAAAAAGTTCCGCCTTATTTCTAGACTGAAGTTGTTTCCAACCTTAGGATTTTGTTATACCTTTTTGTCCCCATTCTTTTTGAAAGTGTGGACACCAAATTTCAGTAACAATATACATTCACTAATACCGTGTGCAGAGGTAAAGACATTGCATTGCATTAAGGTAGATGTTTTTGTGGTAGCTTACCTAGAAGGCACTGAATCCTAATCAGAGCTTTCCCCCATTAGGCCCCTCCACCAAAGTTATTATTCCATAGAGGTAAAACTCTAGTAACCTATTACTGAAGAATGACAGACTGGAGGTTAAGACCCTGGACTGGTACTCAGAAGATCTAAGTTCAATTCCTGGGGCTGCTGTAAACTTCCTCTTTGATCATGGGCCAGTCAGAGGCTTGATATTCAGAAATGCTAAACACACCCACATTTCTAATAATAGTCAAAAGGAACTGCAAGTGCTTACCGGGGGGCAAATCAAACCTTTAGTCTGTGCCTTAGTTTTTTATCTGTAAAATGGGGATGATGATATTTCCTTTGCCCCTCCTTTGTCTTGTCATTCTCGATTGTAAATTCTTCAAGGCTGGGACTCTCTTACTACACACTTGTGCAGTGCTTAGCATAATGGAGCCCTGATCTCACTTTGGGCCTCTATGTATTTTTGTAATATGAATAAATAATCAAAGCTATCTCTACTTTCCAAAACTAAAGTTCCCTCTTGCTAAGCTTTTCAGCAAACGATGCATCTTCTCTTGTTGCTAATTTGACAAGAGACAGATGTCAGATGTCAGACTAGCAACAACTTCTGTTATGACTGATAGAAGGCCCCCATGAAATCAGCCCTCTACTTCCATATAATCTCTACAATTCACCCCAAATAAGAGTAAACAAGTAAAACACCATCTATTAGTAGCAGCTATGATAGCACTTGCATAAGTAGAATATATTAGAGTATATTTCTAGTAACATGGTACATGAAAATATGAACATCCTATTTAATTTGGCTCATGGTCAGATTACTGCTATTCTTGCTGAAAAGAGGTAAGTAATAAGAGACTATGTGTTTGTAACCACCTATCAGAAAGTTGGAATAGTCTAATAAAACTGGAATAATTCTATCCAAATTGGGATATCTGATCACAATCTGATGTATTGCTATCGAATAACAGCTTTAAAATACACATGCCTACTCCCTATCACACCAGCAGATGTCATATCAGGGCTTCTGGACAAATATTGCTTCCTTGTGTTTTCAATCCTGAAGCCAAGGGGTGAAATAGTTACTAATACAAACAGATGTCTCTATAGGAGACTGAAGAATGTAAAGCACCAGAATATCTAGATATTAGGTAATTCCTTTGAGCAAGTTTAGTAACTGAAATTCTTGCTTTCAGCCTAGAAATTCCTTTCTACATTTTAACTTTAAAACAAAGTGACATTTTGGTGGTGTGCATGCAGAGAGAGAGAGAGACAGAGGAATTGTTAAAGAGATACCAGACCAATCTTATTTAAAAAGTGTGCTGGTTATTTCCAGAACACATGGAATCTGTAATTAACTAGAAATTCAATACTGCAGAGTCCACTTACAATTCCAGAGGTGCTTGAATATTCTTATGCTTTCTTATGTCTAAATAAATATACCTTAGGTTAGAGCTGAGTGAATAATGCACACACAAAACACCAATTTCCTCCTCTACAAATTCATTCTCTCCTCTCTCTTTCTAAGTCTTGCGTCTCATCTTCCCTGACTCATTCTGGTGCTTACAACTGCAGGCTCATTTGCTCTACTTTTCACTTCCTTCTCAAATCCGCTCTAACTACTCCCTCTCTTCCCAGTTTCTTTTTGTTTAAGAGGAGAAATCTAATGCAGTTCAGGAAGACCTCTCTCACATCTCACTATTCTTCACTCCCTTCCCCAATCCTTGTAGTCCTGTCTCCCTCTTGTTCTGTGGGCATAATTTGGCCCACAATGGGATGAAATTTAGACAGATAAATGGGTCTTCATTGCACAAAACCAAAGACACTCTGGATTAAGATTTCTACTGTATCCTTTACTAGTAAAGGCCATATGTATTACAGGGTTCTGAAACTTTTTTGGCATGTAATTCTGACATACAACACAGAGAACTTTTTACCTTTGAATTTTCCTGCCTTTGCCCCAATCCAACATAAACTTTAATGAGTTTTGCCTGAGTAAACAGTGCTGGATTAGTTTCCAAATCTAATGTGCATGGGAAATTAATGATTATTCAGTCTAAAGTCTAGATAAATTTACTATTTCAAGAACCATTTGGTTTAGTCTAACACCTCTCACATTCACACATAAAAGTGCTTAATATAGTGTACATGGGTACCATACCAATAACCAATTAGATGAGGAAATATAAACATTTTAATTGAACCAGTTTAGTGCTAGTGTAGATGGAGACAAGATGACCGTTCAACTAGTCCTCCCGCTGCTAACCTAAAGTGCATTGTTGACATTTAGAAATCTCCCAGACTCTACTGCTTGTGTGAACTGTGTCATGAAATGACAGAAAAATACCAAGGGGGCGTTGCAATAGAAATGGTTTAGAACAATGGGGGGCAAAACTGCTGTGGCTGAGATCAGACAGCATGGCTACAGTGGATACATTGAAGCACTTGTGCTAAACCACTTTCTCCCACTTGGTCAACTGAGAGATCTTCAATTCTCTAATATAGACACAGCTTATGAGCTTGTAGTTTTTAGTTAAAGCACCTGTTCTTGCAACACTGAACTCAATAGGAGTAGGATTAGGCCCTAAATGAAGAAGAAATGAAGTGAGCGCAATGGTAAATCTGTCAGTATGTATTATGTTATTTACTGCTCAATCCACATCATCTGTGGGCACCTCTCTTCACTTCACATTACACCTTGTCAATTTCGCATGCACACTGTCCTGAAACTGACAAACAAATGGTGGCATCAATTCACACCTAAATATAAATGGATTAATTTGATTTATGGTTTCTAAAATAAAGGCTCAGGAAAAAAATGCTGTCAAGTCTTTTGATCTTTTTCTTCTTCCAATGACTGGTAACCATAGTTACACCATACAATAAATTGATCTTTAACTTAAGTGCAATGATGCTATAACATGATGTCTGTTTACTGTAACTGATTTTAAGATGAAATCCCAAAAAGGTAGACTAGTAATTCACAGGTGAAATGGAAAATTAACTACTAGTTAAAGTTATGAAATAACTGTTGGTTCTGGCAATTTTATAAACTACGAGTGCTTGGTTGAATGGCATAATTTCTTTACCTAAATAGTCTGACAATAAATCTTATTTAATGATCATACTAGGGCTGTCAAGCGATTAAAAAAATTGTGATTAATCGTGCTATTAAACAATAGAATACCATTTATTTAAATAGTTTTGGATGTTTTCTACATTTTCAAATCTTCAACACAGAATATATATATTTTTATTATAAATATTTGCACTGTAAAAATAGTATTTTTCAGTTCACCTAATACAAGTACAGTAGTGCAATCTCTTGATCATGAAAGTTGAACTTACAAATGCAGAATTATGCACAAAAAATAACTGCATTCAAAAATAAAAATGTCAAACTTTAGACTAGAACCTACAAGTCCAATCACTCAGACAAACAAGTTTGTTTACACGTGTAGAAGATAATGCTGCCCGCTTCTTGTTTACAGTGTCACCTGAAAGTGAGAATAGGCATTTTCATGGCACTGTTGTAGCCGGTGTTGCAAGATATTTACATGCCAGATGCGCTAAAGATTCATATGTCCCTTATGCTTCAACCACCATTCCAGAGGACATGTATCCATGCGGATGGTGGGTTCTGCTCGATAACAATCCAAAGCAGTGCGGCCTGATGCATGTTCATTTTCATCATCTGAGTCAGATGCCACCAGCAGAAGGTTGATTTTCTTTTTTGGTGGTTCGGGTTCTGCACTTTCTGCATTAGAGTGTTGCTCTTTTAAAACTTCTAAAAGCATGCTCTACACCTTGTCCTTCTGAGATTTTGGAAGGCATTTCAGATTCTTAAACTTTGGGTCGAGTGATGTAGCTATCTTTAGAAATCTCACATTAGTACCTTCTTTGCATTTTGTCAAATCTGCAGTGAAAGTGTTCTTAAAACAACCAACATGCTGGGTCATCATGTGAGACTGCTATAATGTGAAATATATGGCAGAATGCAGGTAAAACACAGAGCAGGAGACATATAATTCTCCCCCAAGGAGTTCAGTCACAAATTTAATTAACAAATTTTTTTTTTAAATGAGCCCCATCAGCATGGAAGCATGTCCTCTGGAATGGTGGCCAAAGCATGAAGGGGCATATAAATGTTTAGCATATCTGGCATGTAAATAACTTGCAATGCCGGCTACAAAATTGCCATGTGAACACCTGTTCTCACTTTCAGGTGACATTGTAAATAAGAAGCAGGCAGCATTATCTCCTCTAAATGTAAACAAACTTGTTTGTCTTAGTGATTGGCTGAACAAGAAGTAGGACTGAGTGGACTTGTAGGCTCTGAAGTTTTACATTGTTTTGGTTTTGAGTGCAGTTATGTAAAAAAAAAATCTACATTTGGAAGTTGCACTTTCACAATAGAGATTGCACTACACTACTTTTATGAGGTGAATTGAAAAATACTGTTTCTTTCATCATTTTTACAGTGCAAATATTTGTAATAAAAATAAAGTGAGCACTGTACACTTTGTATTCTGTGTTGTAAATTAAATCAAGACATTTGAAAATGTTGAAAAACATGCAAAATATTTAATACATTTCAATTGGTATTCTTTTGTTTAACAGTGCGATTAAAACTGATTATTCATGATTAATTTTTCTAATTGCAATGAATTCTTTTGAGTTAATCACATGAGTTAACTGCGATTAATCAACAGCCCTAGTGCATACTAATTTTAATGAACTTGCCATGTCATTCAAAACATTTTATGTAAAACAGATTTTTTAGTGGTGATACCTTCACCCATACACTTTTTAAATTTATTTAAATGTATGGTTGATACAAAATGGCTTTTTTTCATTTTCTTTTAAATTACAGATTTACTAAAATATAAATATTTCTAAAACAATCAAGTATTTAAATATGCACAAATATACCCCTAGCACGACAGGAATTTTCTCTGCAATTTTTTCTTAATTTTAATAAATATTTTTCCTCATAGGAGTCTTAAATTGGAGCTTGAGAATAAAAGGGTAAATCCTTAGTTATCACTGATTTTGTTCCAGGAAGATGGGGTGCTGTAAAGGTCTTTATTTCCTTGGTCTAGCTAAATAGACATGACCACTTATTGTAAATTAGGCGTGACCACATTTAATGGCTCTGAAGCATCCAAGAAAGGCAGAAGAACAAAATGATTAATATTTCCAAATGAACAGTAGGCAAGTAACAGTCTACTAGATAGGGCTAGATTGTCATGGCCTTGTGGTGAAGGCACTGTACTGGGACTCAGGAGATCTGATTCAATTCCTGAATCTGCCACAGACTTTCTGCATGACCTTAGACAAGTCGCTTAATCTCTCTCTTTTTTTTTCTCCCATCATTTCGGCTGCCAAAGCTTAAAAAATGACTAAAAATATTGGGATTTTCAACTCTTGGGTATCCACTTTGAGACAATTACAGAGAACTGATTTTCAGAAAGTGGGGTGCTCAGCAGTTGGCAACAATATTAAAATCACTACAAATCTGAGACTTATTAGAAGCAGTGTCCTACAAATGATAACAAGAAAAGAAAGGACTGAATTTTCAGCATCACTCAATTTCTTCAGATGGTAACTGTGTACAGATTAGGTAAGGTTTAAGGTAAGATAAGGCTTGTAAGTACACATGTTGAAATCAATAGGAAAGCTCCCACTGATTTGGCTTAGATCCCAAATGGGCTTTCTTTGTTTAGGGCCAAATTGTCCTGGTCTTGTGCCGGTATATAAGTAGCAGAAAGCAAAAAGGACAGTGCTAGTGTCCCAAAAGGGAATGGGGAGGGAATATTGACCTTGTTTCCCCCTCTGAGTCATGAATTAAAGTAAATAACAACTATAGTTAGGATTGGGTGAGTCAGTTCTGTAACAAGACAGCCAGCTCACACCAGTCAACTCTCTTCTGAGGCTCAAAAAACGTGGATAACTTTTTATTTGTATGTTTGGATGTGTCTGTAATTTCCAGTTGTACATAGAAGGAATATTTTTGTCAGTCTCCTCAAAAACTTGTATAGAACTGGGCCTGAAGTGAAAGATCTGATCTGAATGAGGTTTCAGACCCAAATGTTTACGAACAAAAATGCCGATCAGAACATGTCCAAATAATGCATGTTTAAATCTGGGGCTATGTTTTGTGGCCTGGTTCCATCTCTAGCTTTGTGCTCCTACTACTGGCTGTGAAACAGCCTAGACAGTTCACATAGATATGACGACATTAATCCATGCTGATGGTTGACAAAGAGTATCTAGGGGCACAGTGAGACAGTAAACAAGCTAAATTTTTTTACTTAAAAAACAGACACAGGAATTGCAACTCCATTCAAAAGTAAACACATGGGCAATTGCCTTGCCAATTTTTTTAAAGGACAAAATTAGTAAGGAAGAATTACTTTTGGGAATCCAAGAGGTTATTCAAATAATTAGCATGGAAAAGAGGAGTTATGAAACTCATATTGGCTGCTTTGGTTTTAATGTAGTTTTGATACACGTTCAAATATCAAGAGAAAAGGATCAAATCCTTCAGTCTGATATGGCTCCTTTGAGCCACTTCATTGGTCCAAAGGGGTCAAACTGCTTTAAGACAACAGGGGAGTATCCCCCCAGCATAGGGGAATTCCCAGGTAGATTTCCAGGCTTTACACCACCAACTCTCACAGCCTCTGATGTAGGGAGTGTGACAAAGTTTTGACAGAGTGCTGCTGTGCTCCAAAAATCCCTGGTTACTATAATGACCCTGTTGAAGGTATCGTAGAAGTAGAGGTTGTTCTAAGATGTGTTAGGGGTCAAACTGGTTTCTGGCTGGCCTAAAAATAAGGGGAATAAACATCATAACGTCAAATTTGCTCTTCCTTACACCTTGAGTGCTCTATCCAGCATGGCACAGTTGGTCCCAAAGATCTAGGCCCAAGAGTCTAAGAGGTCTTGAACATGGGTCTTGAAATAAATAGTATTGGATTTTTAGAGGTGGTTTCTAAAGAAGGCTGTTAAAATTAAAAAAAGTTTTATTTCTAAAAATTATGCTTTATTTAGAAAAAAAAATCCTTAAGAGTATTTGTGGGGCTTTTGGGGAAAAAATACAAACTGTAATTTTTGGATTTTAGTAATATTTTCAGTTTATACCAGGATTTCTGAAGCCAATTCACAGAAATACTATGCGGATATTGCTGTATCACATAAAACATTCCTCTCATTAGTATTTTTTTTACTGAAGTAGAGCCTCGGGGTATCAGTCAAGGAGCAGGGCCCTAAAGTGACAGGAAGTAAATCAGCCCTAGAGGCATGGAGAGAAATAGACAGTCTTTCCCCCAGGTTGCTCACAAGCTAGTTTAGGACACGATGCAGAAGATGGATGAGTCAAATAGGGAGTAAAGAGGGGAAGGCCAAGGTAGCACAAAAGTGAGCAAATTCTAGTATGATAACCAGTAGTCTCAGCTCACCTGCTGCCTAGCCAGGTATGAAAGTTAGTTATCCCACAGACAAGTAAACCAAAATATTCAGTGAAATCCTGTCTCCATTAAAAACAATGGGAATTTTGCCATTGGCTTTAATGAGGTCAGGATTTCATCCAATATTTCTTAAACTTCAAGCTGTTGTGCTTAATCCTGCAGCTGCTCCGCATACTGAATTTGCATTGGAGTCTACATGAAAGAGGTACAGAATTGGGTCCATATTTTATATAGATAGGTATTGTTCATACAAACTGTCTGCCTTGAGAATGTATAGGATTACAGAGAGCAGGCAGGATATGGTCACTACAGGATGTTACAGAAAATTACTGTGTAAAGACACTGTCTGATAAATTAAAACATCCCTTTAGAAGATCAATAACTACAGTGCAGAAAAATTAAGGAACTTAAGCAGGAGAGAAAATATAGATCTGGAAAAGAGATGAAGGCTTAATGTTAAATGGTAATAAGATATCAAAAATTAATTAATTTTGCAAAGTACTTTTATGGTGAAAGTACTAAGAAGACTTTTGTGAACAATGAAAACAATTTTCAATTAATGTTCATTTGAATCTGAAAGTAAATTATTAAAATTTATCCATATTCATGACCCTTCCATGTTTGTTTTTCATGAAAATTTGTGCACTCAAGCATTACTGTATTCCTTAACCAAAAGTGAGTTTTAGCTGAAATATTCACCAAAAGTAAAATCTTAAAATGTATATTCAGTTGTGAGAATTGCAGTTCTGACTGTGTTGGTCAGTTATTGAAGTCACATGCTATTGGTTCCATTCCCTCATTGGAAGATTTATGTAGCTATCCAATAGAGAGTGGATTTCAAATTGTAGTCTGGACAGCTACATAAATCTTCCTGATGGAATTGAAACAATACAACGTGACTTATGACAGCACAAACTGACTATTCCCTCAAGCTACTGGCAAACAATCTATAGACAAGTAATTATTCCCTGAAGAGGTTCATGAAAATTTCAAAACAATAAACTGAGAATTGTATGAGCAATTTGTAAAAAGAAGAAAAAAAGAAATATCTGGTAAATTCATTATGAATTATTTATCTAGCTCTACTGGTAAGTATGATTATTTTACAGTAAATTCCAAATTGCAGGAACTGCTGATGGCACTTATGTCAACAATGTTGCAATTGTGGAAAATGGAAAGGAGAGAGTTAGGATGCCAGTGCTAGAAAAATTGAGTGAATGGATAAAAGATTGGAGAGAAAAGTAGTCTGACTTGTTGTTAAAATTCCCAATACCTTTAGTGGGAACAGATAGAAGAATTTTGAATTTGCTCCCGAGATGAATAGAAAGCCACCTCATATTAAATAAAATACAAAAAAAAAAAGAAAATACTTTCATGAAGTTCTTAGACCCAAACACACATTGATCCAGTTCCTCCAGATTGATAAGTTACACTTGTCAGAAGTGCAACAGGGTGAGGGAGTGGCAAAAGTAGTACTAAATGACCTTTGTGACTTCCTGACCCTATGGCTGGTAACACCAGTCTGACCCCTAGCAGAAAATGGAGCACACAGCCTGAAGATTGGCACCTGGCATAAGGCTGAGCAACTGTCCACTTGACTGAGCAACTGCCCACTTGGGCCATTTCAGCAGCCAGAGATCATCTGGGTTCAGGGATACTCCACCATGCGCCCTTTGCCCTTGCCATGCCAGGAGACAGAAAGATAAGTGGCAAAAGAACTTCTGCACTGGCTCTACGCCACTGCAATTATGTAGGAGGTTACCATCTAAGGTTAAAGTTTGCTTTGAGCCTCCAGAGCAGCATAAAGCAGACCTAACTGGCCAGAGAATCTGCTCCTGTCAGGGTTGCTTTGGGGGGGGAGAAATCATAGCTATTTTTCAAGAGTTGAATATACCAGTACACAATCGCTGAGATTTAAACAAACAAATGAAATGCCATATTATTATGACAGACCACCAATCTCAGGTACTATTCATGACTGAATTTAGCTTTCAAGAAAATTTCAAAACAGTTTTGAAGGCCTGTGAGAACAAAGCACTGAGAGAAATGCTGGCTGTGAAAGAACTAATATTAAAATCCACTTTAAAACCAATCGACATTACTTTGCATGAGTAAGAAGTGAAACATGGAAGCAGGATGTGAAGATGTGCAGTAAGCGAAAATAAATGAATTAAACAGCAAAGCTGCAACATTCTAGCAACATTTGGGGCTATGCATTCAAAAGGAGAAACCTTATCCAAATGTTCGGCAGGTCTTGAAAATAAGTAAAGAAGTGAAACGGAGAAGGATCAAAGGGAGGGCAAGTGCAGAAGCTTCCTAAAGGTTGAGAGGTTTGATTCACCTTTAGAAAGTATGCTTGTGTTGATATGAAAATGTCTTGTAGAAATTTCAAGAACAGCTCAAATGCATCTCCAAATATTATGCAAATCCTGATTTGATAGTTATTCCAGTGAGACTTGCAGTCTTCTGTAAAAACCATGAGCACCCAGGGACTTTGCAGCTGTCACTGTGTTCCAAACCATGGCCTCTTGGAACTTTTTGACAATAAATGGGCTAGAACTCAGATTCTGGTGCTCTAAAAGTACAGTTTACTATCACTTCAGCTAACACCCATTGCTGTTAAGCAGTAAGTATGCCTATGGCATAATTTCTTTAGTTTTGATTCCATCCAGAAGGTGCTGGTGATGCATACACACACTAGTAAGTTTACTACAGTATGCTAAACTCCTGCATAAGGACTATCATTGGTCCATAAGAGAGGAAGAAATGCTATAAGAAAATATTTTTTAAAAATGAATATGGAGCTATAGATGATACAGAATACAAAAATAAAGGACTGTAGTACTTAATGGAGTGAAAAGTGCTTATTTTCTTCTCTGTTAGCCAACATGTTCATATTACAAAATATATATAAAAAATAACCTGTGTCTGCGTGAGTCTTTGTACCAACTTCCTCAGGCAGCAGGAAGGGTTCTTAAGGCAAATTGAAGCACAAAAGGAGGGAAGAGAAAGGAACGCTACCACAAAAAAAACTTGTCTGATGAGAAATTCAGAATTGAAACAATGTAACTTCCTCTCCAGCAGGGACTCTAACCTTTTGAATCAAGGAAAATTCAATTAGAGATTGAGTTTCTCCCCTGTTCTCTGCAAAATGTAATTTGCATTTTAACACCTTACTGCTGTGCCAAAAATGTTCAAGTGAAAGGTTTCAAATAAGCTTGTCAACCATAGCAGAAGGCTGATTCTGGCATGTTTAGCAGTTTTTACACTTTCAGTTATTATTGTAGTCTGTTGAAGTACATTTCTAACTGAAATTTTAGTGCTTTCAGCTGATACTGATGGGGCTTAAGAATCTGTCACAGGTTCTTATGATCTGGTATACATTTCTGACTGCAGCCTATTTAGTTTCTCTCCAGTAAGATTTCTCTTTCTGCTGGCTCTGCTTCTGAACTGTAGTTCATGCATCACAAATATGCAGACAGATATGCAAGGCCTACTAGACACCTGGACAGTCAGCAATTCAGACTTCATAGGGCAGTCAAAGCATCAAGTGCTGCAGAATAGGCATGAATTCTGACCCCCTTATTATAACCACCTGAAAGAGAATGCCTCAAGATTTTAAATATCTAGGGCCTCAGTCTCAAGTGCAACACAGCCATGATGCACTTCACAATGAGCCCTAAAGCCAATGCAACTCCTCCAAAGAGGATGACCCCCACGTAAAGGTGATTTTCCAGTGACAATGAGCTTTTACGGCATTCCCCCTCCCTGCTGCTGGCACAGGTTAGCTGGAAGACAGAGGTCATAAGTTCTGAGATAACTCTGCATCATGCCAACCCTCAGGTATGTTTTTGGCCTCTTGTGGCAGTTTGCAGCTGGCATGAGTTTCAGGACCACTCAGGCTGCAGTACTGCAGAATAGGGGTAGCAGCCCTCCATACAGCTGCACCAGGATCAGGGCAGAGCAAAGATGAGATTTAAGCCACTTCCCCTCCACTGATGCGCTATAAATTTGATCTCAATGTGAGACGTGAGACATGAGACTCTACAAAGCAAGCAGAAAAAAGGAGGAAATATTGTTAGGTTGTATTAAGAATGAGGCAGAGAATAGTACTGAACATATTAGTATGGTATTTCCATATTTCTCAGCAATATGTACTAATATATTAGTATAGCATTTCCTGTATTTTGAGTGCTTTCAGTGTAATATTTTGTATAGAATATACTATATTATATATATGGGGTAAGACCATGACCCTTGCAGTCCATTTTAACCCTATGTTTCTATATACCAATTGATGGTGAGCCCTGCTCATCCCATCTCAAAAAGATTATAGCCAAAAGGAGCCACAGAAGAGGAACAGAAATTATTAGGGGCTGGAAATGTCTTCTGTAGCAGATGACTGTCATTTAAAGGCAAAAAAGTTAGAGATTATACAGAAGTAGTACATAAAGTAAAGTATTGTTTGCAGTGTTGTAGCCATGTCGATTCCAGGATATTAGAGAGACAAGGTGAGTGAGGTAATATCTTTTATTGGAACCAACTTCTGTTGGTGAGGGTGAGAGAGAGAGAGAGAGAGAGAGAGAAGCAGCTCTGTGTGGCTCGAAAACTCTCTGTCTCACCAACAGAAGTTGATCCAGTAAAACATATTACCTCACCCACCTTGTCTAAAATAATGAGGGCCATTTGAGCTTGAGAGAGTTTCCCCTAAGCCATGGGTTGGTGCAGAGCTGTGCCACCCCAGGAGGAGCCCCGGGATGAAACTGGGACAGAATCACCATGTTCTTGTCTTGGTCTGGGAGAGTGAGGTGAGGGGTGGAAGGAGAAAATAACTTATTGCAGCCATTTACATGGTGCAATTTCCTCCCCCTCACACATACCTCAGCTCAGGTCTCTAGGTGGGATATGGGGAAAGAGTGGAGCCATTGCTCTGTCCTTGTTCTTCCCCACTCCACTCCATGACTTATAGTCATGGGAGGAGTAGCAGCCCCCTGTGCCAAGACTGGAGATCTGGGTAAATCCTGCACGGCTGTGCTGGGCATGGCAGGGCCCTGCATCCCCCCCTTAGACCTCTGTGCATCTGCTTAGAGCTCAATGGCAAGCTAGCCCATAAAGAAAGTAAATCAATGTCCTTTTTACCAGACCAGCGGCAGTAAAAGGGAACACATTAAAACTGATAGAGGAAGAAATACATTTTATAAAAGAGAGAATAGAAAATTAGCCTCACTGCCACAGTGGAGCTCCCAGTCACAGATCTCAGTGAGGCCAGGAGCGCAACAGGATTAAGAGGATTAGACAGTTATATGAATCATAAGAACATTCACAGTTACATTAAGAGAAAAAAATCCTATAAGGGATATGAGCCCTCATGCTTCAGGGCATAAACCAACCAATTGTCTGGGATTAGGAAAGTGTTTCCCTACAGGGAGGTTATTCCATCACTGTATGCTACAGGAGTTCTTGCACCTTCCTCTAAAGCAGCTGGTACAGGCCACTGTCAGACATAGGACACTTAACTAGAAGTACCACCAGTCTGATGCCACTGGCATTTCTGATATTTCTATGCTCCCAAAAGAATGTAGTGTGTGTGAAAAGTGCTGGACTAAGTGACCTCCATTTATAGATTAACTATGTGTAAGGCTATGATTTTGTCGTGGAAGTCACAGAATCTGTGATTTCCAGAGACGTCTGTGATTTCAGCCCACAGTGCCTGGGAGCTACCGTGTGCAAGCAGTTCCCAGTGGTGCCATGGGCGGTGCGGGGACCCCGTAGCTCCCCATTTTGTCATGCATATGTTTAGTAAAAGTCACCGATAGGTCAAGGGCTAAGTTCCATGTAAGCTGTGCAGACACCCAGCAGCCTATTTAGCACCGTGCAGGTGCTCAGAGAACCCACCTAGCTATACCAAGCTAGTAACAAAAGTAAATCAGTGTCGTGAGACAGAAGTTAACAAGAAGGAGATGCAGTCTCCTTAGGCATCCCAGCCCTCATCTCACCACCCACACACTTGACTTTATGATGAGTGGTTATTGAAAAACAATGTAATCAAACAATCAATGAAGCCACACAACCAGGTCAATATATAACTCATATCTTAGCCAATAATCACACTGGTGCCAATCCTTTGATAAACCTTTAGATTTTAGTTACTAAAGAAAAGAAGACGAGAATTAAAATGGTTAGTAGATCATATACATACAATAATGGCAATGTTTTTATATCAGGTTTGTAGCAGTGATGTTATAGACTGCTGGCTTGTAAAATCTCTCTGGTAACTTCCAAAATATTGGAAGGCCCTCAGTCCTCAATCAATATGCTCCTTCCAGTTGTAAACCCACAGTCCAGAGAAACGGAGCAGGTAAGTGGCAAGATGGAGATGTTTTATATCTTTTGCCCTGTGCTTGGAATTTTACTGTCCCAAACAAAGCTCATAGCCAAGCTTGTGGAAAGTTAGTGGCACAAGATGGAATCCAGGGTCACATGAGTATATCACATGTCCTTACATGGCTTGATGACTCACAGGAGGTAAGTCACTTGGCCCCTTGGAGCCTGGAGCATCCGCAGGAAGAACTATCTGGGCGGAAAGAGTTTCTTCTATGGCTCATTGTGAGAGTTAAGTGTCTTTGATAGGCCATCAACCCAAAGTTGTCTGGCTTCAATGTAGATTTTACATGGTGGGTGTTGCCCCAGGAACAAACACATTTGGGATATAGATATATAGCCAATATTCATAGCTTCAGATACAGTGATGATACAAGGATTTAAACAGGATAATCTTATTTAGCAAGTCATAACTTTTCCATTGACACCTTACATGACATACTTTGTATAAGATTTGTTGCAATTGTCTAACAGTGGCACTATCATTTTTATGAATGGTCATATTTCAGTCATACAGCACACATGTAATCTGCATAGATTTAGAGGAATTTCTAACAGTGACCATTAGACAGTGAGCACTGAGCATACACATAAATCCAAACATACACATAGTGGCCATGTGGTCAAGCAGTGTACTACAAGTATCCATCATAAAGAAATGCAGTGTAATTGAACATCAAAATTGCCATATAAAACCAGATTCTATTCCGTTTCTATCATCAATTCCTAGACTCACTAATACCAATCATAGTCTTACTTGGCAATTCAAGTTATTTTGTATGTTTGCCATTTTCTGGGTGGAACAATTTTGCCAGAATTCCCTGTTTACTCATAATTTCTGAATATTTAGATTCTGTCCCATGGTTTTTGAATCTCCATCTAGAATGAACAGTTCTTTTGTTCTGCTTTACTGAACACTGGGTATTTCAGAATATTTTTTAGTCCACTTCAAAGCCTCCTCTTTCTCTGTGAAAATCAGTAGAGCAGTTCAAGAAATGTGTTTCATTGTTTCTTCAGAAACAAACTTATTTTCTGGAAAATTACATGAGCAAAATCTAATTTTGTCTCCTCTTCTCTTTGTGAGAAAGAGTGATTTCATTCTTACTTTACATATCTTATCTCTACTTCAACATTTCAAGTACAATGCAGCCTTAAAGTCCCCATTTAAATATAGTTAATATAGAGCAATAGTAAGCAGATGGATTTCCCATTCTGCTCTGAACAGAATATAAATCCACTGTGCCTAATCCAAATGTACCCTCTTCCAGTAGTTTGGGTTTTTTGCTAACTCAAGGCTTGTCTTCACTGCAAAGTTAGCTCAAGTTACCACTCAAGTGTTATCCTAACTTGAGTCCCATCCACACACAAAAACTCTTACCTTGAGTACAGTGGCTGGCCTGTCAGGGGACATAGGCTAAAGCAGGGGTCGGCAACCTCTGGCACGCGGCTCACCAGAGTAAGCACCCTGGCGGGCCGGGCCAGTTTGTTTACCTGCCGCATCCGCAGGTTTGGCCGATCGCGGCTCCCACTGGCTGCGGTTTGCTGCTCCAGGAAGCGGCACGGGCCGAGGGATGTGCTGGCCGTGGCTTCCCGCTGTCCCCATTGGCCTGGAGCGTCGAACCGTGGCCAGTGGGAGCTGTGATCAGCCAAACCTGCAGACACAGCAGGTAAACAAACCAGCCCGGCCCGCCATGGTGCTTACCCTGGCGAGCCGCGTGCCAGAGGTTGCCGACCCCTGCGCTAAAGCAAGAGTTAACACAGATTGTCAGCTGCTAACATGACTGCTCTGCAGTATGGATGCAGGCTAGCTCCACTCAAGTGCCATTGGTCCTTCAATGCCATCCCACAATTCCCTCATGTGTCCAGAAAGGACAGACAAGTTCTCCCACAATTCACTGGCAAAGAATTCATAGAGCAGCTCAGCATACGGCTGCACAAAGAGCTATGGAATATGCCCTCAGAAGTCTTAGTATCACACACGAGTGTGCACAGCGCCAGTGCGGACACAGCACTGCTAGTGTTATTTCATAGTGTGGCTGCTCTCACTTGAGCTAGGCTGACTTGAGAGAAATAACTTGAATTTAGATAACTCAAGTTCCCTCTGCAGTGATGACACACCATCAGATAACATGTGCTTAAGTTTTCTCCCCAAACTTGGCCTGCCTTGGGTTTTTTCTGCATGACCTCTTCCATCCCTGCCCTAATTACCTCTGCCTGTGAGGGATACTTCAACTCATTTTATATTCTGGCTATAATTAGCAAGATGCATATGCCACTATGATGTAGCAGTCATTACCTTGCTCTTTATGCAGAGTTCAAGCACTTGATATCAGGATGAATCAATAGAGGAAGTCTGTATCCCTATCATGTATGAGAGTCTGACATTCTATTATAGTCATGTTTAAAGAAGTATATTACATACATGACAATTTAGCATACTGGGTATACAATTCAATTTTAATTTGAACTAAATATGTCACTGAAGTCCTTTTAAGAGATACTACAATGATTTCATGAAAAATTTGTCGTCTTCCTTCATTTCTCCATATTTCTTGCTGAGAACTTGGATTTGAAAAGTGTAAAATAATGATCAATTTAAGCCACCAAATACATTTTTCTGTATAAACTATAAAGCATCTTAAAGTGCATTCACTTAATTTGTAGTTTTCCCTTTTTGGAGGCATCCTGGGTTGTTGCTTTGTTCTGAATGCAGAAGTTGAAGAGCTAAAAAACTTGCTGTATCTGACATCAATCATGACTGATGTAACGTATGAAAAAGGAAATAAGATCTTTTCAACTAAAAATTTAAAAAAAATAAAAAGGCAACTAAATCTTTACATCTTAGGCTTCATAAAAGAGTCCAGCTCTTCAGCTACTGCAAATCACTGCAGCTCCGTTGACTTTAATGAAACTGTTTATTTACACCAGCTGGTCCAAGATGTGTCTCCCTTCATATTGTAAGATCATTCCCTGTACTACTAGTCTCATAATTGTGGAACCTTTGCTTCTAATACCCTCACCGATGTTGATGATCTTTCATGTACCTTTATCTTTCATCTTTCTTATAGTTAAGATTACTCACGTGGCTTTCCTATCAACACAATCACTAAAAATCAAGGAAATCGACAGTTCAGACAACACCAACATCCATTCCAACTGCAGTTGATGTGTCTTATTAATCACACATCATAAAAGATTTGACTTATGAGGAAAGGTTAAAAAAAACTGTGCATAGTTAGTCTTGAAAAAAGACTGATGGGGGACCTGATAACATATTTGAAAACTCTTAAAGGCTGTTATAAAGAGGATGGTTCTGCATGCTCACTGAAGGTAGGACAAGAAGTAATGGGCTTATCTTCAGCAAGAGAAATTTAGGTTAGGTATCGTTAGAAACCTCTTTCTCATAAGGATAGTCGAGCACTGGAATAGGCTTCCAAGGAAGGTTGTGGAATCCCCATAATTGGAGGTTTTAAGAACAGGTTAGACAGGTCCTGCTTCAGTGTGGAGGGCTGGCTTAGATGATCTCTCAAGGAGCCCTCCAGTCCTACATTTCTATGATTTTATGATCATACTATCTAAATGGACTCTCACGCTCCTCATCTACGCAAGAAAGCTCTTTTCCACTTCCAACCCATAATGCACATTTCTCAAAATTGCACTGAAATACAAAACAAACTCCAGCCTAATGAAGTTTAAGAGCTCTTACCCAGAAAGACATTTAATATAACATTTTATAATGTGTTTCTCCCTAAGAAATTCCAAGGACACTTATCAGACAACTGTATATACAAAACTTCTGATTTCCATAACTGGAAAAGACTGACCTCCAGCATGCCTTGTGGTCAAATCTGGCCAGTTATATGTCTAACTTGTAGGCACATGCTTAAATACGTTGCTGAAATGGGGTCTCTAACATCCTCCCTCCATTCTAGAAAGTCTTCCAGGGTAAAGAAACTGTAATAGATGTATCTTAGAAATTAGCTAGCTAAAAGAGGATAGCATCTTCTTAAAAAATTCTTGTTTAGAAAAAGAAATAAATTCAAAACACTTCTAGAAACAATAGGGAAGTTCCTGAACAGTTAATACACAATCAAGTTAAATTCAGCTGCACTTTCCCAAAAGTCAGGGAACCTCAGTCTGCAGTCTGACTATTAAACACTGTACATTATTTTGGCCTTTCAGATCTTATAAATCATGTATAAAATCCAATATTACTTAGGGAAAGAAATGTATTAAATTCAATCTTCTAATTAGAGCCCATGAACTTTGTGGAGCACCACATTTATCTTATACACACTGCAGTGCCAGTATGTGCCAACACTTTTATTACTATTAAAAAGCTACACATTTATGACTAATTAAAATGAGTGAACCAAAATGATAAACAAAGCAAAACCACCCAAATTCTATCATTAAAGTGAAATTATACAGACAGAACTCCAAAGCACAGAATAAATATAAAGTCATTTGAATGCACTATCAGATCTTCAGTCATTTCAGGATATAACCTATTCTAAACCAATGCACATAAAAGCTACTGTGCCAAATTCATCCCAGGAGTTACATGAGGGATGAAATTGGCCCATTGACTTTATTCTTGGATTTATGAGTTTGTTCTTCAATGTGTTATTTACACAAATGTAGGTTTGTCCACTTGATTGCAATAAATGGAAGTCTGCTATTATGCCAAGAAAATTAATAACTTGACTAGATTTCCATTTGTAGTAGTTATGGAGAAATGGGCATGTTAACTGTTATTGTTCCTTATAGCTGATGTGATGCGTTCACTGCACAATATTCAATATCTAGGAAACAAACATATCAAGAGCTGGAGAGGTTTTAGATAAACTGATACATTACAATTCTAAGGAAAAACATCATACTATTGAGCATATATACAAAGACTGGATTGTATATAAAATCCGATGGTGAATTTCTAATGGACTTTGAACCCTTCAAAATGTATAAGAATACAGATAAACAATCAATAGCAGTGTTTCTGGGTTCTTTACTTACCCCTCTGCTTTTTTGCATCTTGGAAGCACTCTCTTTAATGCAGGGGCTGCAAATCTAACAGGCCCTTACATACGTCATACAAAGAATGGAGGTTTCTTACTCTTTCCCCTCCTTTGTGCTTGTGCAAGGGCCAGCCACAATCCAGCCCTTAGTTCTTTCAAACTCTTTAATTGCTTGTGCTAGGAGCCTGGATTTGGAATTGCTCATTTATAATCATAAATTTGACCTAGTTGGTATGACTGAAATCCGATGGGAAGATAAACATGATTGGGATGTAAAAATCACTACTTATAACCTATTTAGGAAGGATTAGGTAGGCAGAAAGGGACTGGCACTCTCAATCAAAAAACAGTGTTACCCATTTCCAAGTCATTGACAACTCAGAGTAAATGATCTTGAATGCTCATTGTGGATCAATGCCCTAACACAGTGGTTCTCAACCCACAGCCCGTGTGGGTGTGCTAAAGGCCGCCGCCCATCCTCACGTGGCCGGGTCTAATGCTACTGCCTGTCTTGCACCCAGGAGGGGTCTCTGGGCAGGGGCACCTGGCATAGGAGTGTGCGGGCAGGTTTGGGGAGGGGGCGCTGTGGTTCTCAACCTGCGGCACAGGTAACATTGTGGTCCACATATGTGGCCCACAATGATAAATAGGTTGAGACCCACTGCCCTAACAGGTAAAATACAAGAGGGGGTATTAGTTGGTGTCTACGACAGACCACAAAAATCACACTAGGGAACATGATGATTGACTCCTTAAGCACCTATCTTCTATACTGTGTAGGGTTTAAAAAGCTGTGTTGTCATGGTGGACTTCAATCTGAGTGACATGTGCGAGAGGCCTCATACTGCCAGTACTAACATGTCCTTGGAATTTCTGAAAATTATAGGTGACAATTTCGTAGCTCAAAAAGTGTTGCATTCAACATGGGAGGATACTATATTAGACTTCACCTTGATACATAAAGAGGAATGGATCACAGAATTAAAAATTAGTGGTTCCTTAGGTGCAAGTAATCAAGACCTAATTAAATTTGTGTGCAAACAGCATAAAATCCCAACCAGTAATATTTTATATATAATGCTTTAAAAAAACCAGTTGCACAAACTGAAAACAATTATCAGCCAAGTCAGGAGGGAGAAAGAATTTAAACAGAAAAACGTGAATCATAACTAGGAACTGTTTTTACGAATATTTACCACAATCCCACAGTAAAGAAAAGGGTTATAATGGTTTAATACAAAAACACCCTGATTTAGAGGCGAAATGAAAGTAGTAATGCAAAATTTTATTTATATATAAATGTACACACACATACATACGCACATAAATGGATAAAAGGAAGCTGATACCAATGTATATAAATTAGAAGTTAGGAATTATAGCAAATGGATAAGGGAAGCAAAAAGACAACAGGAAAAATCCATGGTCATGAGTGTTAAGGTCTATAGGAATTTTTTTAATGTCAGGAACAAAAGGACCCCTAACAATGGTATTGGCCCATTACTAGATGAAATGATAGAATTGCCAATAATAATGCAAAAGGGGCAGATGTGTTCAATACATATTTTTGTTCTGTATTTGGGAATAAACTAGATGATATAATCACAGCATGTGATGATGAAATACTTCCTATTTCAACAGTAAGGAGGATGATAAACAGTGTCACAGAGTGGCTGGCCCCTGTAAATTAAGCAGCTCCAGTTCCCCTGTGCCAGAACAGATGTTCCCAGTTTGGCCAAGTGAGAGGACAAAGCAGCACCTAGGGCAATAATCTGGGGCTCTCCTCAGATTCTCCCTAATGAGTCAGAGTTGCCTGGAAAAGAGTTTGTTGAGGGCAGAAAGCTCTGTAGGCCTTCCTTGAGAATAGGGAGGAATTGGCTAGGAAGCTGGCAGAGGGGCTAGTTTGCTGACTATCCGGACCTAGAAGACCAGTGTTGGGTGGCTGAAAAGGGCTAGGAGACAGGAGACAACGGAGGAACTAGTCTTCAGACGTTCCTGAGCAAGAGATCTAGTGTCAGGAGGCTGAAAAGGGATGAGGTATTGGACTGTGGGAACTGAGTGCTGGTTGACTCATGGGTGAGGAGCTTGGAAAAAAGTCACAGTACATTTCTAGGTTTTACTATAGGAATTGGGAGAACAGTTATTATGATGGTTCTATGTATTATTGTACGGTACCTATTGGGATATGTAAGGGTTAAGTAAAGACATGGAAAACTGCTGTTGTGCTGGCCTGGTATCAGGGAGTAGGCACAGGCACACACTATTCCTTCACTTAAAAGATAAAGTGTTACCCCTTTCCCCTCCTTTCTTCTTGTTAAGAATTGATAAGTGTTGCAGCTGCATAAGAAATGTGGGGATCTAAAGGATACCTTTTGGGTAAAGAAGTGTTATCGCCTCCTCCCTTCCTTTCCCAGCTACATAAGCCCCCATTCCTCCCTCCCCTGAGAATTGCTGACCAGGGAGATTTGTGGCAACAGATTGTTGCAAGGAAATGTATTTTCAAGGTAAAAATGCCTGTGTGATATGCATAATGCTGTGCACAAGAGATAGAGGTGGGTTTACTAACAGAATGGGTGTTTTTATTACTTAAGGGATTTTGGGGTGTTGTAACGGATGTAGGCATGTACATACTAACTTAAATAAAAATAGTGTGATGTAACTAATTCAGTGCTTACTGGACAATTGGGTCCTAGGGAACAAGTATCACAATAAAGAAGCCTGTACTCAAATCCGCCTCTGGGTCAACCTGTTCTTCTTTCTTCTAACATCTGGCATCACGAACAGGATCCCAAGGGAGAGTTGTGCCTGATCACCACATCTCACCATGGATTTGATGAGTAAGTTGAATGGGCCCTTTACTGCAACCCTGGTTAAGGAGTTTATTAATAAACTGGTGGGGAATTGGGGGGACGGGGGAGTGTCTTATGCAGCTCCCTCTGGGGATTGTCAGGATTGGCCAGCCATCCAGGGGTGGGTGGAAGCTTCCCTGGCATCCAAGTGCTCCCAGGATAAGAAAAAGGCTGTTTTGTTGCAGGCTCTCTGTGAGAGTCTGTCAGGTTTTAGCTAAAAATCTATGGACGATTTTAATCGTCTTAAGTCAAAGAACCTGGCCCAGAAGGGTCAAGTAGATGCCTTAAAGCAAAATTCTTGTTCCCCGGCCCCTATTTACCCACCCATCCCGTCTCAGAGGCTGCCAGTAACCTTTCAAGTTTAGTGCTGCTTCAGTAAGAGCTGCTGAAGGGTTCTAAATCAAAGTTAGGGGTAGTTAAAAATAATTTGGCACAACAGGGTGTAAAGTCAAAAGCAGAGTTAACAAACTACCTTAAAAAAAACTGTAGCTAAGACTTGGTCCTGGGGGAGTGAAAAACAGGCACGGTTTGCAGGAGCTAGTAAAAAACCCCATTCTCCTCCCAGAAGCAGAATGAGAACCTAGGGGTCAGGGTTCCCATCTGTTTCAACCCAGGGAGCCCTACTCTTAGCTCAGAACTAACTATATCCTTTTCTTCTTTTCCTTCTTCTTTTTCTCAGTTTACTTAATTTGCTGCTAGTAGCTTGTACTTTAAACCGACCTCACAGAGTTAATTGCTTTCTTTCCACCTCTTCCTCCTCCCCACTCCCCTTTCCACACTTTTAGTTTTCTGAAGTTTTAATGGACAGTACTTTGGATACTTAGTAAAAAGTTTGTTTGAACAAAGCATGACAGAAGTCTGCTGCCTTTTTAAAACAATCCCAAGGTAAAGGAAGCACAGGGTAAAGCAGCTGTGTTGCAGGGATTGTACTTGGTGGCTAAGTCATTACAGGCAAAATATACCACCTTAAAAAATTGAATGCACAAGTAAACAACTTTAAGTAAAAAATTACAAGTAGCTTTGTAGAAATGAATACTACAAAGTTTGGGGAAAGTTTGAAGAAAAGTAAACAGTTGGGAGTTGTGAAAATGTTAAAAGGTAACGGTTGTAAAAATATTAAAGAGTAATAGTTGTGGTGTTTAAAAATAAAACCCAGTTATGTAAATGTAAATATATGTGCAACTCGGTAAAGTTACATTGAAGGGACTCCTGGTAGTTAAACATACAAGGGGGTCAGGTGGCTACTACCACCACTCTGTTTTTGACCCCAGGAGCTTGTATAGCTATTTTGAGGGAAAATGGGCCCTTTTCCCACAGAAATGGACTGTAAAGGACTGCTGCAGGCAGCAAGCAGCCAAATACTCTGATCTATATTATTTAATTATTGAATGAGTTAATTAAAATAAACAGAAACAGCACTGAGTTCACTTCATTTCCCGACAATATGTTTCAATTCATTTAGCAGATGAATATTTGAGGTTTTGGTTTTTTGTTTAAAAATAATTTTGATTCAGGTTTTTTTAATACACACGTCAATGTCAACTGACTTAAAATGTTTAGTGTGTAAATTTCAGTAGCAATGCAAGTGTTTACAGTATACATCACATAAACTGGACAAAAACTGGCAGTTTGCCATCTATTTGATGGAATATCAATGTTATGGGAGGCTTGTGTTCTCATGGGTTCTGACAAGAGCTAATTAAAGTGTATAATGCACGAGAGGCATTGGTTAAAGTAGATGTGGGCTATTAACTTGGTTTATAGCTTTATTGTTGAGCTGTGGAAATCTAAAGATGTAATATTCAGAGTAAGTTCAGATATATTAAGTAAGGAAAACAAATCTAATTGTGCTTTGATTTGGTTCATACAAACAAACTGTCTAGGCAAATGAAAATCTAACTTCAATTCCCCAATCTCACATAACGATAATAAATAAATTGTAGAACATATTTTTTCATAGACCAAGGTTTGCCTTGAAGCTCTTAAGTTTACCTAAAAGGGCTCTGATCTCTGCACTGGCTCCCTCCTGAGATAAAACAGAGGATGCACCCTAACTCCTTTCACACCCCCGCCTTCCTCACCCCATGATAGCTGTGTTCCATGGAGCAATGAAACAGTTGACAAATAAGGGAAAGACTGCTGAGTTCAAGGGACAGAACATTGAGGAGAAGTGGAGCTAGATCATGGAACTCATTAACAGAAGCTATAACTAATGTGTACTTCTTGAAATATTCCTGGCATAACATTTCTCCAGTGAGTCTGTAAAATCTATTTCCAGATCCGAAAGTAAAGTGAGATCACTGGAGAGAAATCATTCTCGCCTTAATTACCCAAGTTGGAGATTGCACTCTGGGAGTAGCACTAAAATGTGTTATTTAGTTCCATTTCCTTGGTCTTATATGTGATCTGGATCTAATTTTGTTTTTAAATAAAAATAGTGTTTTGCCTTTTAGAAAACTGTAAAGCTGAAGGCCTCTTTATAAAACTAACACTCTTTCCATTTCCACTGTTCCTTTACTTTTCAGGCCACACATTTTTAAACACCTCTCATCTCTAACTGTAGGAGTTTAGAACAGACGTGCCTTCTGTTGTATTTAATAAAGGCTAAAATTTTTCAAAGTACCAAATAACTTAGGAACCCAAGTCCCAGTTTCAAAAGTAATTTAGCTACTTAGGAGCCCAAGTCTCATTGAAAGTTAGTAGGATTCAGGCTCCTCGGTGCCTGAGTCACTTCTGAAAACAGGAAAACATGAGAAAATTAAATACCTACAGGCTTGATGCCTCTCATCAGGCACAGAAGGGGCAATTTGCAACCCCCCATCTATGTGTACGTGTGCAGTTGGGGTGGGAAGGATTCCCTCCTGGAGAACAGGCACCACTGCTCTTTGACAGAAGTTGGAAGCGGCTGGTCTGAAAAAGTCATCTTCTGCATACCTGGGTCCCACTCTCCTCCTCCAGTTAATCTCGGCACCAGTCCCCATGAGAGTAGGGGATCATAGGAGGCTTGCTCTGTAACTATTTTCCTCAAGGCATACTTTCTTCTGTTGGGGTCGGTCATGTATTCCTTTTACACAGCAGGGCTGCTACTAGCAGGTCAGGCTTCTGTACCAGATATGGACTGGCTACAGAGCTTCCATTGGGGCAGGAGCTACAAGAGATGTGTTCTTTTTAAAAAGAACACGAGTACTTGTGGCACCTTAGAAACTAACAAATTTATTTGAGCATAAGCTTTCATGGGCTACAGCCTACTTCATAGGATGCATAGAATGGAACATATAGTAAGGAGATATATACACACATACAGAGAACATGAAAAGGTGGGAGTTGCCCTACCAACTCTAAGAGGCTAATTAATTAAGAGAAAAAAGCTTTTGTAGTGATAATCAAGATAGCCCATTGCAGACAGCTTGACAAGAAGGTGTGAGGATACTTAACATGGGGAAATAGATTCAATGTGTGTAATGGCGCAGCCATTCCCAGTCTCTATTCAAACCCAAATTGCTGGTATCTAGTTTGCATATCAATTCAAGTTCAGCAGTTTCTCGTTGGAGGCTGTTGTTGAAGCTTTTCTGTTGCAAAATTGCCACCTTTAAGTCTGTTACTGAGTGACCAGAGAAGTTGAAGTGTTCTCCTACTGGTTTTTGAATGTTATGATTCCTGATGTCAGATTTGTGTCCATTTATTCCTTTGCATAGAGACTGTCCGGTTTGGCCAATGTACATGGCAGAGGGGCACTGCTGGCACATGATGGCATATATCACATTGGTAGATGTGCAGGTGAACGAGCCCCTGATGGCGTGGCTGATGTGATAGATATAGATATGTGGAGCATCGGGCTTTGTTGCAAGGATAGGTTCCTGGGTTAGTGTTTTTGTTCTGTGGTGTGAGGTTGCTGGTGAGTATTTGCTTCAGGCTGGGGGGCTGTCTGTAAGCGAGGACAGAAGAAGTTTGTCTACAGGGTACCCTGTTGGGGGCGCTGAGGAGGGGAAATAGAGGCTAGGCATTTGCAGAGCCACTACAGGCCATGAGGACACATTCAGGCTGGCCTGATAACAGGGACCTTCAGCTCAAGTTCTATCAGCAGAAGTCAGGCATTAAATCTGACCGTTAGTATTAAATGAGCAATAGGATAGAAATACCCCTGTATACAAATACTTTATAAGAATACAAGAAAGACCAAACAGAACGTTCTTCCGTATAAACGGCTTCATCTTATGCACTGGTTATCAGTGCTCATAAAGCACAGGGACCTACATGAGAGCGCTGAATGTTGGAGATATCAAGGTAGGGCTTGTGATACTGTACCTATTGTGTGGATTTGTCCTATCATCTAGCCGAGGGGTTCTCAAACTGGGGGTCTGGACCCCTCAGGGGGTCGTGAGGTGATTACATGGAGGGGTCGTGAGCGGTCAGCTTCCACCCCAAACCCCGTTTTGTCTCCAGCATTTATAATGGTGTTATAAATTAAAAACACTTTTTTATATATTTAAGGGGGGGTCTCACTCAGAGGCTTGCTATGTGAAAGGGGTCACCAGTAAAAAAGTTTGAGAGCCACTGATCTAGCCCCTATGGAATCAAATTTAACAAGAGCTGAAGAGTCTGTTAGGGAAAGATCCCTCACCACCCTTATATAGTTCCATGAATAAAAAATAAATATACAAATTGCAGGACTTCTACAACTTTAGAGGAAGAGGTTTGGCAATTTAATCTACGTTCATGTGACCGGGTTCACTCACCACTGAGGCGCCTCCTGCCGGCTGTCATGGGAATTAGCTGAGATTGCCAGGGCACCCTCCTCTGGTGGTGCCTCACCACTGTCATTTTTGTTCCAGGACCCGCACCACTCCCAGGACTGTGGCATCCCCTTCAGTGACACTGCCCCCCGGCTGTGCCACACTCTATTCCCTGCTTCAGACCTGCAATCTCTGTCCAGCCACTCCCTCAGTGGCAACTACAGTCCATTGTCCCAGGACTGCTTCCCATCAGGCTCCAGCACCTTCTTCTGACCTTGCCTCAGCCTACAGACCCTAGCAGCCAACCAGAAGCTCTCTCTAGCTCCTCTAGTCACTGCTTGTAGCACTGCTCTATCCCAGGTGTTGGTGCACCTTCCTCCTACTAGGAACCTGATCTTTTCCCTAGGAGCTCCAGTCAGCTGCTGAACTCTGTGCTGCTCTGAAGCCTCTCTTATATGAGCCTGCCGGACTTTGATTGGCTGCTCCTCTCAGCCCCTTTCTAATTGGCTGCCTCTGGCACAGCCTCCCTAGGGCTGCTTTTAACCCCTTTTCTGCCAGTGAGGGGCAGCCAACCCAGCACAGTGCACTAAACACACTTTTGCACAGTTGGGGAACCTATTTTTATTGACTACAGACAGTTGGAAATTTTCCAGTGAAACAGAATTTTGTTGGAAAATGCCACTAGGTCATATCTAAACTGAAAAACAGTTGGGTTCAATGAACTTCTGCTGAATCATAGATAAGGTTCTGTTGGAATCCTGTCTGGTTCCCTGCCAGTTCTCCTCGGGAGCTGCCGGGGAGCCTTGCAATGTGGACTTTGTTTATCACTTTCTCTTATCCTTATGATCATTTTTCTTATTGCCTAATCTTCTCTGTTCCCTTCTTGGACTACACTATTTATTTTAGGTCATAGGATTGATGAGATCTGTAAGAAATGTAAGGCTCTATGAAAGAAAAATCTATTTGATTTATTATCTGGCATTTGCTTATTACTCCAGAACCATCATCATAGCCTTCAGTAAACAGATGAACTTCAGGGTTACTTTCAATAGCAGATGAGAAGTTGAATACTAAATGTAAAATTGGCTGGTTATATGCAGGACTGGTAGCACCTGCCTATTAAGTTTGCCCAACAGTGCTCATTGTAAGACCTTGTTTTCAGTTGCTTATAACTTTGCCAGACTAATAGTTTGGGCTGAAATTTTCCATATCAGGTGTCTGCCTCAGGCCATGTGTTTTCTAAAACATTTTAGCCAAAACAGTCCAGCCATTTCTGAGAATGAGAATAGGAAGAAAATACATTGTTTTGTCCATGTTAAAAAATGCTAGTGACTTTTTATTTCAAAAGATCTAGCACCAACACCCCCTGGAACAGGGACTTGAAATTTGGCAAAGGGGTGGCCTTTGCATCAGGTATTGAGCCAGTAGAAAGTTTTCTAATGGAAGGATTCCCATCAGTTCCCCATCCATAAAATGGGGATAATAATCTCCCCTCATCTCACACAGATGTTATGCAAAGAAGTTAATGTTTGTGAAATGTTTAGCTATTATGGAGATGAGTGCCATAGAAAAGCCCATGAAGAAATTAATAGTGTGTTCAGAGCAAGGTTCGAGTAGTGTGCAATGAATAAAGCATGGGACCACGCATTGAGCAATGACGAGAAAACAAAATATTAAACCGCTGCTCATTGAGTGAGCACCATCGATTGTGTGCATTAAATGAGGCAATGGCCCAATAGAAAAAAAAGTATGATTATCATGTAATTAATTGAAGTCTATATTATAATTTATATGCTCGAGAGGGCTGAATTAAAGTTGCACCAGCAGCCTTAATTCTGGCATTTCCAAATTTTGGAGGGCTTGACTTTGCAACTTTTATTGAACCATCTTCTAGTGGCAGAAGAGACATGCTCCTGAGCTTCTCAGAGCTCTCCTTCAGGTCTGGGAAAGGTAACCAGAATAATGTTACGCTAGTTACAAGGAGGGACAGATTGTTAAGCATAAGGGGTTAAAACACATTGCAAGAAACCACTTAAAATGAAGAGGGCAATTAACACCTTTGCAGTCATAGGACAAAGGATAATTAGTAGGCTACAAATGATTTTAATGAGCTATAAAATCAGTGTCTGTTGAGACCATGATTTTTAGTAGCTAGTGGAGTCATGAATTTAAGTTCCCAGACTCATCTTTTGAAGGTATTGTGCATGTTTCCTTTGAGGAGGAGGACTGAGAGATCTGCTATGGAGTTATCACTTTGAAGTTTTTATCCATGGATGATAGGGTGTTTTTGCCTTTTATCGTTTTCCTGTGTGAGTTCATTTGAGAGCACAGTGATTGTCTGGCTTCACCCATCTAGTTATTGTTGGGGCATTTGATGCACCGGATGAGGTACACCATGTTGTGATAGACATATCTAAGACCCATGGGTCTTGAAAGGTGTGTTATGGGGGGTATTGATCCTTGTAGCAGTGGAGATGTGGTTGCAGGTATTACATCTGTTGTCCTGGCAAGGTCTGGTGCTGCTTTGAGCTGATGTGTCCTGGCATGTGAGGAGCTTGCTTCTGATCAACCCTGCCAGAACAACAGATCCAAAAGGGAATGTGAAAAAATTCAAACAAGTTAGGTCAGAATCAGTCCTTAACTTACATCCGTGTAACTCTTTTGACATCAGAATTACTACTCCTGATTTTCACCTTTGAAACAGAGAGCTAAGTAAGTTTGGTAAACTTTGATTTGGTCTTATTTCCATTCAAATGCTATAAAAGAAAATTATTTTAAAAATAACATTAAAAGCCTAATTTGAAGTAGAGATAGAGTTAAGCTGAAAATCCTGATCCAAGGGATTCAGATATAGTCAACCACAACATTCATTTTCATACATGGGTCCAGATTCTGAAAGACCTGTGCTCTAAAATGTAAGAGGTATTGATATCCTGGGCCTGATCCTCAGATCCTTAGATCAGGCCCAGCTATGTTCAGTGCAGGATATGGTTTGGGGGTAAACACAGAGGTGATTTGATGCCATCTCTCTTCTTCTCTAATCCTAGGGACAACTTGGGGGGCAGTTCAGTACTCAGCGCAATTTACAGCAGCCCTGGACTCCTCCAATTTACACTGGTTGGTAACAGCCCCTAGGGACCTTACCAGTGGCACAGCATCAGCAAAATGCAAGGTGCTCCGGACATGCCCCTTGTTCGTACTAATCTGGGATGACTAGGATCTGGAAGGATAAGGCCAACCATGCCAACTTTACACCATGCCTAGATTCACCTGCACAAGAGGAATTCCCAGCTAACAATTTGCATCACTGGTGGGACAAAAGAAGATGGAAAATTGGACAGAACAATGGAGAGAATCTCACCCATTGTTTTCTAGTTCTATCTAGCTATTTTGAGATTTTAGACCCACCTCTCACTGAGAATAACTGAAATGTCTTACTTTTCTCAAAGTTTTATATTTACTTACGTTAAGGATTGCAAGGTTTCAGTGTCAGATAATACTATACGTGATCATGTGTGCACAATGGGGTGATTTATGAACACGCTATAATAGCAGTTCTAGTTCTGAGTTAAAGAGCCTTTCCTTTGTTTGGGTGGTAGCTACATTTCAGTGATGAAATAATTCCTATACAGTATGCTGTCTTGGAAAGTACTTTTGGATTCATCTGGGTGAAATCAATGGGAACTGATTGGTGCTCAGCGTTTTTCAAAAAGTTTCCACAGGTGCCTTAATATGGACACAAGACCCTAATTTATGCTCATTTTAAAAAATCTTGGGCAGAGATTTCTGTTTTGATTTATTTTTTAAAGATTCTCTCTGGTCAGAGAGCCTGTATACAACATTTCAGAAAAGGGTTTTATGGCTGAGTCAAGTGTGAAATAATAATAATAAAAAGATGGACTCTCTCACACACACACACACACACACACAGAATTAGCTTAGAACCCTTGAACAGTTAACAGCAAGCACAGGGATAGACTCTCTATTTGGAATCTAGTCCATAGTAAAGGACAACACCTTGTTTCACTTCCCCTAGAGCAGCCTGCAGGGGCTGAGAGGTAGATTGTGATTCATTATCTCCCGCTTACAGGTCTCCTCATTGCTCCAGGTAGGGAGAAAGCTATGCCAATAACTAATTAAGGGATAGCTTGTGGCATTACAGTTTGCTACCCCTTGCTTGCAGCTGCACGGTCACACTTCCCCTGGAGCACTCTGGAAGGGAGATGGTGACACAATGACTGTTGCTCCATATGAGGGAGTACCCTTAAACAGGTCTGACACTGTGTATTCTCCCAGATATGCCAGTGGAATTACATCACTAGGCATTTTAGAGGTTCAGAGTCAAGGCTCACCCATTCCCTTCTTTTTCCCCACCTACGCCCACAAAAGAGATGTAGTGGCTCCAGGCAGTCTGCTTCCCCCCTACGCTCAGGCAGCTCTAGTACAGGATGCCATCTATTCTCTTGCAGCAGCATGTAGGATGGGCATGATCTAGCCCATAATAATCCAAAAAGAAAATATCTGAGTCCTCTGTAGGCACCACTTTTATTTATTCTTGGTTATAGAGCAGGGTTTTATGGCCCTGAAATAATAGCTCATAGATTTTTTTAAAAAACCCGTCAATAGAGGAGCAATATTCTTTGTTACCACAGGGTGGCACCTTTTAAACTCTTAGCTGTCTGACAAACTTCTCAACATATTTTTAAGCTAACTACATTATATAGGAGTAAGAGATATTCACCCAATTATTCCTAAGCTTTTGTTTTAATCTCCCTAAAGTATTTCATTTGGGGATAATAAATCATTTGCTACATGTTAGATCTAGGCACAAACTTTAGAAAGAATAATGTATTCGCTTAATTTATCTCCTTTTTCTGCCTATGGAATTCCATGAGAAGACCATTGTTTTGAATTTATTCATTATTTATATTTGTCCAGTAATTTTTTAAACTCTGGTTAAGGATTTGAAGATTTCAAAAATCAAGCTGCTTGATTAGTTGCTTACTTGAGATTGATCAGATAAATCTAGTCAGATTGTTTCTGCTGTCTGATTGAATAAGCACACAAGCACTTCTGTGCTAAATACTTACCAAAGATAATTTAAAATTTGGTTTCTATTAATGTTTTTTACATGCAACTTTTAAAATTTAGTTTCCACTCATATTTCAGGCAGCAGAAGTTGTTCACTTAAATATTTATAGACAATATATACAAAAAAGGGGTATAAACATGTCTTGAAAAATTCAGTTCAAAATCAAATAGTCACAAAAAATATTGAGCTGTTTTCTCCTAACTTTATTGTATATATACACGATGACAAAACATTCCTTCAGAGGTTGCATTTTTTTCAAAGATACTGCTGTCCCTTTTTTCTATCACACTCTGGGGGTTATGAAAACAAAAAGCTTTGCTGACATAAATCCTTATCCAAAGCCCAGTGAAGTCAGTGGAAAAATTGCTATTGACTTCAGTGGGCTATGAATCAAACCTACAGAAAGAAGATTTTGAGTTTAATGAAGTACTTAGTTTCTGCCATTATTTAAAACAAACAATTATACTTACCTAGGCAGTGATATACTTAGGGATCATGAAGGATTTCAGTGTATTTTATAGTGGCAAATAACATATGGGTTGCTGCTTGACTTTCTTTCTGTTTGGAATTACTGAAAGTAAAAATGAACGTGCAAAGTTTTGTCTGATAAGGTCTCATGTCTAATCTTTGACCTTGTTATTAAAACAGGGCTAATGTGACCCTTGGATGCCTAAACCGGGGAATCTCAAGTAGGAAGGTTATATTAGCTCTGTATTTAGCACTGGCATGACTGCTACTGGAATACTATCTCCAATTCTGGTGTCCAGCATTTACAAAGGATGTTGATAAATTGGACAGCTTCAGAGAAGAGCCACAAGAATGATTAAAGGATTGGAACACATTCTAGTGACAATCTCAAGAAGTTGAATCCATTTAATTTACCAAAGAGAAAGTTGAGGGATAACTTGATCATAATCTATGAGAACCTGCATGGGAACAGAAATTTGACAGAGGGCTCTTCAATCAAACAGAAAAAGGTATAACAGGATCCAATGGCTAGAAGTAGAAGACAAATTCAGACTGGAAATAAGGCATAGATTTTTATCAGTGAAGGTAAGTAACTATTGGGACAACTTCCCAAGGGCTACCAAAGGGATTCTTCATCACTGGCAATTTTAAAAATACAATTGGATGTTTTTCTAAAAGATATACTCTAATTCAAACAGGAATTAATACAGGGATGTCCTGTATTATACAAGAGATCAGACCAGACAATCACAGCGGTCCTTCTGGCCTTAGAATCTATGAATCTTTCATGTTAAAGGAAAGCTGGATAAAAGATGGAATTTCAGTGCAGCGAGTGTAAACAAGAAATGTGGGGTTTTTTTAATTTAAAAGGTTACTTTTTCCACTTGGTTTTGCAATGCACCAATGCCTTGTTAAATTTCTTGCTATACTTTGTAAAATTATCAGCTACAGTGCTACTTTTAACAAAGCCTATGTAGGTACAGCATTTTGCATCAGTTTCAGAAGGCTAGTGTTATTTTATAATTAACTTACAATCACTAATTTGGTAAATGTCAGTGCTGCAGAGAAGTTTTTTTAACTTGATAAATGAAGTGTAATTACTTGCAAAAATACCTACTGTGATTTCTACATTTGTAAACCAGCAAAGCCTTGTAACTCATCTTTGCAAGTAAAATGAAGCTGTTTAATTTATTACAAGAGGAAGTTTAGATTAAAAAAATAGAATTCTGCCATCAGTCCACTCAGGAGATATCATTTTATAAAATTGGTGCAAAAACCTCAATTCTTCTTTCTGATTGAGAACTAAAACTGTTAGAACCAGGTAACAGGAGGAAATTTGGGTTGAACAAGAAACATATTAAAGAATGGGATTATAAATTAATGTTTGCACTACCCATACAATTTCAAATGGTTAAATGAATTTTATTTAATAAGGTGTTTTGTTTTGGTGTGGTTTGGTTTTAATGCTACAGGAAGTATAGTGGTAGCTGGATTTTGTTATTTGTTACTGCATCTCTCACTTAAAACTACAGGATAATATATATGAAATGGGGACGAGTCAACCTGTATTAACACGGGTCAATCTATACTACCTAGTGCAATGGTCATGGGTAGGATGCCTCCACAACCCAGTGATTCCCAGCTTTAGGGCTATAGGTAGCTGAGTGTAATAAAAATAATAATACCTCTCTCTTATGTAGAACTTTTCATCAGTAGTTCTCAAAGCTCTTTCCAAAGAAAGTCATCATCATCATCCCCATTTTATAGTTGGGCAAACTGAGGCACAGAGAGGTGAAGTAACTTGCCCAAGGTCACCCAGTAGAGCAATGGTAGAACTGGGACTACAACCTAGATGTCTTGACTGTTAGAAACTTCCAATTTATGCTGGAACTGGACCAGTTCTGGCCAGCCTAAGATTTTGGTGAGGCAAAGGGAGTGCAAAGATTGGTTAATAGCTCCTTTACCCTCCCCACCCTGTAGTACACCCTTTTGTACTCAGCAATGCACAGCTCAGCCAGGCCAGAGAATCCAGCCTTTTAGGTCTACCACGTGCAGTGGTTGCTCCCTTCTTCTTGTTATAACTGTACTGGAGGGGTACACATCAATCAGCAAACCAATTGAGACAGCAGATCTCAAGTAAAAGTTCTTTTGATTGGAGTGTGACGTTATTAATATGAACTGGGACCATATAGATCATTGTTGCAACCAAGGTCTTGTAGTGGCACCAAATCTTGTATAAAGGGGGTCAAGTAAGGTGTCTAAGACAAGGTTAGGGTTGCTGGTTATGACATGCATACAGATAGCATAATATCATTTTTGTATTTAAAGTTACAAGTATTGGCTCTATACTGTCTGTATTTCAAACTTGTGCTATGCTTCTGGGTGATACCCCAGACAATTTGGCATCAGCACTGCCTAGCCTGCTTGATGGCCCATTAAGGACCATCAGCTATACAACTGACCCATTGAGAGAAGGCAGATACACCTTGTGACTCAGCAAGGCATGCAGGGACATGCCTATAGACAGAACTCTAAGGTTTTTTCATGCCATGTGCTGGGCAGCTTGTATTTGAGACAAAGGAAGCACAAGCCACATGGCAGAGGATATAAAACAGGAGTCGGCAACCTAAGGCACGCGTGCCAAACATGGCACGCGAACCGATTTTGGGTGGCATGCCGCTGCCTGCCAGTCCCAGCCCCCAGCCCCACTCAGCCCCCCCCACCCACCGCTCTCCCCTGCGGGGGCAGGAGACAGAAGCTTGGTCCTGCGGCAGCCAAGCTTCCCCCCTCCCCCGCTTCTTCCCCCAGCGTGGTGCTTTCCTGCCCCTCCTCCCTCCCGACGATCAGCTGATCGCCGGGGGGAAGGGGGTGGAGCCGAGCCGAGCCACAGCGTGCTCGCTGCTCCGTAGAGGAGACAGAGAAGAGGTAGGGACGGGGCCTTGGGGAAGCGGGTGGAACAGGGCATATCCCTTCCAGCCCCCTGCCCTGAGCCGGGCGCACCCCCACAAGCCGAGCACCCCAGCCCTCTGTCCTGAACCCCCCCCAGCCTTCTACCCTGCACCTCCACACACCCCCAGCCCTCTGCCCTGAACCCTCCCACACACACACCCAGCCTTCTGCCCTGCACCTCCACACACACACAGCCCTCTGCCCTGAACCCCCCCACACACACCCAGCCTTCTGCCCTACACCTCCACACACCCCCAGCCCTCTGCCCTGAACCCTCCCACACACACACCCAGCCTTCTGCCCTGCACCTCCACACACCCCCAGTCCTCTGCCCTNATAGACTTATAGAGAGAGACCTTCTAAAAAATGTTAAAATGTATTACCGGCATGCAAAATCTTAAATTAAAGTGAATAAATGAAGACTCGGCACACCACTTCTGAAAGGTCGCCTACCCCTGATATAAAAGGTCCTGGAAACCCCTCAATTTTGTCTTCAATCCTGCTTCTTACTTCTGGAGGAACCTTGCTACAAACTGAAGCTCTGAACAAAGGACTGAATGACCCATCCCAGCTATGGCTGTAGTCCAGAGACTTGATTTGAACATGCAGTTTATTCCATCACGGCTACAAGCCTAAACCAAGAACTTTGACATTACTGTATGTAATTGATTCCATTTAACCAATTCTAACTCTCATCTATATTTCTTTCTTTTATGAATAGATTTTAGATTATAAAGGATTGGCAACAGTGTGATTTGTGGGTAAGATCTGACTTGTGTATTGACCTGGGTCCGGGGCTTGGTCCTTTGGGATCGAGGGATCCTTTTTTCTTTTACTGGGGTATTGGTTTTCATAACCATTCATCCCCATAATGAGTGGCATCGGTGGTGATACTGGGAAACTTAAGTGTCTAAGGGAATTGCTTGTATGACTTATGGTTAGCCAGTGGGGTGAGACCGAAGTCCTCTCTGATTGGCTGGTTTGGCGTGCCTTAATAGTAAAGGAACTCCAGCTTTGGGCTGTAACTGCCCTGCTCTAAGCAATTTGTCCTGAACTGATACTCTCGGTTGTGTCCCACTAGAGGCAGCATCGTTACATGCAGGTATCAGGAAGCATTAAAAACTAAACAAGTTTGTGTCAAAGTTTCCATTAATGAACTTTAGTTGCTTTTCAAATGTTACTTTAAAAGTATTCAATACAAAGCTCTTAATTATTGGTGGAAGATTCATATTCCTGGTGTAACTCTGCAGGGTGATTAAAATCCTTCAGTGCCTTCACAAAGGCTTTGGAAAAATGAAAATAAACTGACAGTTTCTCCTTAAAGTGCCTATCATCTAACACTACATATAAAGGTCATTTAGTGATACTTAAATGTACTCTAATTCTAACTCTTAGCCTCAGACAATGTGCATCCAATTCACAGATGAGTTCACAATCCCTGAATATTCACTTGGTTGACTGAAAGTGACTATTTTTGGCTAACAGGCTCTTCTAGCATAATCTCTTAGTAAAATGAGAGATTGAAAACTCTTATTAAATTGCAGAGAATTAAAAATGTCAGCGTAATTAAGAATCATTTGCACAGGAACACCATTAGAAGATAGGTACCTGCAGTGAGCATTGACTTATTTGCACTTCCACTTAGTCCAAAATTGGCCCTAAAGATAGTCTAATTCTTTTGTATTTCCTGTCTTTCAAAACCTACCAAGATGTTCAAACTGAAGAGAAACCAGCTAACCACCACTATGAATACTGGGGTTAGTTCCAATCACATTTGTTTTCCTATGGCCCAAATGGCTTCCTCTTATCACCAGCGATTATGGCATTCAATACAGAATTATATTAAAAGGTCATGTTTGAAATGAGAATCCACACTTATCTGTACAATTTTAGGGTTAATATTGTTCTCGGTTCATGCATGGAACTCCCACTGGAATCAGTGAAGCTTTGCATTAAAAATTGAAGACAGAACATGGCCTTGCCATTCAGTTGCATTCTGGAGGGAAAAATACAACATATTGTTTTTCATCTCAGTACCTCTTTTTGGTGGGTGCTGCTTTTTTGCTCAAAATAAGAAATGCAAGTTTTGTTTTACAGTTCTAAATGTTAGTTCTATGTATCCCCCTCTATAGGAATTACCCTATATACTTGTTCATAAGCTGAATTTTTTTAGTAAAGAAGGGAAGCACCAGAGAAGGGGGTCAGCTTATGAACGGGTATAGAGAGGGAGAGGTGGGACACAGCCCCTCCCCCAACAGAGGGAGCAAGGAGAGGCAGCACAGCCAGAAGGGAAGAGGCGGGGCCATAGTCTCTCTGCTTCTGGCCACGCTGCTCTCCCCCCAGCCTCCGAAGCAGCTGCAGCTCCGGGGCTGGCAGGCTGCAACCGTGCTGCTCTCCCTACCCCCCTCCAGAGCAGGCTGCAGCCGTGCCACCCGGCCCAGCGTGCTGGAACATGCTGCAGCTGTGCCGCCCAGTCTGGCCTGCCAGAGCAGGCTGCGGCCGGAGCAGCTCCAGCCAGGCCGGAGACATCCTCCCCTGGCCCTCCCCAGATAAGGTGGGAAGGGATGGGATGGGGGGAGGGGGGGGGGGGGGGGGGTCATGTGGAGGGTGGTCACAGGGGTTACTCCCCTGACCCCCAGCTTCTTCCCCCCCCCCCAAAAAAAAATTCCTGTCCCGGCCCGTCAGGGTAAGCAGCTGGCACGCCGGGACACTTTGTTTACTTAGGTTTANCCAAAATTTCCTGTCCCAGCCCGTCAGGGTAAGCAGCTGGCACGCCGGGACACTTTGTTTACTTAGGTTTACCTCCGTGCCTGCAGACGCTCAAGGTAAACAAACCATCTCGGCCCGCCAGTGGCTTATCCTGATGGCCCCTGAATTATAGGCTTATGAATGGGTCATGAAAATTTTCCATTTTTACTTATCCATCTGGAGGGGGGTGGGGTCGGCTTATAAACGAACCGGCTTATGATTGAGTATATACGGTAGTCATCTAGCTTTCAGCTAGGCTCCACTTATTGAGACACATGATGGTACCATTTCATTTAATACTGTACATTCAAACTTCATACATCCAATAAATTAATACTTCTGTCAATTGATACACAGTTACACTATCCAACAAGCTTTCAAATTGTCAAGATTTTAGAATTGCAATTACATTTCCATTATTTCTTTGCTTTTTGTATTATTATTTTTTAAAGATGGTGGTTTGTGCAGAGTAGGTGAAGTGTTGAGCACAGGCCATGTAAAGCCAGTAGGTTTTCATTAAGCCTGCCCTAAATACGTCTGTTGCCTTAGTGAGGACATGGTCTGACAGTTTGTCTGAGTATACCCCTACAGTGCTCCATATCCTCTGGATAGATAATGTGCTATTATGTCTGTCAAGGGAGACTGGGGCATCATTCAAAGAGGGAAGAAGAATTAAGGTTCTGTAGTGGGGTGGTCTGTATCTTAACTCTGTATTTTCTGATGTAGGAGCACTCAATATTCCCAAAGGGTTCTAGGCACCCTTCACGAAGTTAAAGACGTTTTGCCCCCCTCCACCCCCAGAGCACTGCTTTACTGCGTTATATCCGAATTCGTGTTATATCGGGTAGCGTTATATCGAGGTAGCGGTGTATTAAACTTTGATGGTGCTGCCTTTTGAAGCTAGATTCTAAACGTGGGGCAAGGCCACTGTTTTGATTTGGCAGAAGCAAAACAAGAGTCAGCTTGGATCAATTGCTCTTTTGTTTGTACCACAAATTTTGGAGGGATCCAGATTAAAAAAAGAAATCCAGTGTTAGCCACTCACTACTAAATACACATTTAATGATGCTTCAGGGCTTAAGTTAATCTCTAGCTATTAGACATCAGGATGGGACCTACATGGGGGGTAGCAGGTTATCACACATTTAAGCATTTAGCACTGGCCACTGTCAAAGACAAGATACTGGACTAGATGGACCTTGGGTCTGATCCAGTCTGGGAACTCCTATGTACTAGATACAAATGCAGTCAACAAGCTTGATTTCAAACATTTTGGATATGAAACATTTGAGTCACCTACATACAAAATGCAAACATAGTACACATCATGTAATAATGAAAGAGTAAAGCAGAATGGAGACCAAAAGATACAAGAGTGAACAATACAGTTTTGCCTCAGATAACAGGACTTCTTTTCAGAAATGTCCTTGTTCTATGAAAAATAGATGTAAAGTCTACTGGAGTTTGATGTATCTTAATTGAGATTATAGTTATTAATCATTGCAAAGATCACTTTCTGTAGAAAATGCCAAGATATGGGATCCCACACAATTGTCCCACCGTATTAATCTCAGCCCATTTAACTGTAATTAACATCAGTTTCCTTCATCACTATTGTTCTCCACTATACATGCAAGCTGCTACTTATTAAAGATAAGGGATTCATCTTGCATTTATTTCTGAGAAAAGCCAGCTTTCTAGCAGTGTCTTGTTTTGGAAAGCTCAGCAACAGCCACCTGCAGCGTGAAGCACGTTGCACAGAAACAAACAAAGTCTGCTGAGGTCAAATGTTGTATTTCAGCAGTTTCACTTGGAATAGCTGATACATTTTCATAGAATCATAGAATATCAGGGTTGGAAGGGACCTCAGAAGGTCATCTAGTCCAACCCCCTGCTCAAAGCAGGACCAATCCCCAGACAGATTTTTGCCCCAGATCCCTAAATGGCTTTTTAAAAACCATCTTTCCTTTTTAAAACATAGAGACAATATAAATAGGTTTTCCCAAGAAGATAGAAATGCATTGCTGGTTTTTCCTAACAATGCATTAATATAAATTCAGAGTTGTGGTTCTGCAGCAGTGACTGATGAGCTCATATTTTTAGGCAGATCAAGTGTTTTCTACTAACATACAAAGTGATTTGTTCTTTATTTAATCCTAGGCTTAACACTGAAGAGCTAAATGATAGGAAAGAGAGAAAGGAAAGATGACCTTGTGGCTGACATTGGACTGGGACTACATAGCTATTCAGGGAAGTATTTATACACATACTTAACTTGATACTAACACGGCTGCTACTCTGAAACCTGGGACTTAAGCACATGCTTAAGTGTTTTGCTGGACTCCATGCTCAAATCCCATTGAAATAAATGGGAGTCTTTCCACTGACTTCAGTTAGAATTGGGTCCTGAATCTCCCTGTTCTTCACTTTCCCTGTTTATAAAATGGGGATAACAGTACTTTCAGACCTACATTACAGCAGACTAAACACCGTCATTTGTGAGGAGCTCAAATACTGCACCGATAAGCACAATAAAGAAAGCCTATATATAAAATAATAGTTTAAAAGGTTGTCTATTCAGAATAGTGGTAGGTAAACTTAGGGGTTTCTCTAAGATATTAGCAAAAAGAACAGGAGTACTTGTGGCACCTTAGAGACTAACAAATTTAGCATATGCTCAAATACATTTGTTAGTCTCTAAGGTGCCACAAGTACTCCTGTTCTTTTTGCTGATACAGACTAACATGGCTGCTACTCTGAAATCTAAGATATTAGTGATGGATGAAGAGAAGTCAAACTGACTCTAGGTGAACTCCAAAACTAGGGGGAAATTAGAGATTTTAACAAAATCTAGATAAATTATTTTTGATAGTTGAAATGGGTAGTAAACTCTCATGGAAGGGAAATCACTTATGCACATAGAAAAGGAAAACCATGGTGTGGAATCAAGCACTGCATCTTCGGTACATGTCAGAAGCTAGCAGAGGGTTCTTATTTATTATTTATTATTTATTATGTATAATTATTATTATTATTGCTATATTATATTATTATATTATATATATATATATATATTATATTCTCAAACCCAGTCCTTGCCTGCTGTTGTCTCTGCATTACCTGCTTGTTTGGAGTACATTTTCGTTTGCATGCTTTTCCTTCCCTCCTGGTGGTGGTTTTATTCTGCTTAGGGGTTCTCTTGTGTGCCGGATATGTGGGGGAATTGAGTTCTTTGGTTATAGGCCATTCCATATCTGCAAATATTCACAAAGTTAGTTTTAGTTGTTTTTAGGTTTTATTTCTATAATTTTTACTGATTTAATTTAAAATGAGACTATATTCCATGTTCTCTTTTGTCTGAGAAATCTTACAGATCTAGTGTTACCATGACCCGTAAATCTTGCTTGTTTTTTCTCTAAGATACTCCTACTACCAGCATGTCAAGCTGCCTTCCAAGACACAAATCTGTTGAACAAGTCCCTCTAGGCTTAACTTGAAAAAGCTCTGGAATTCACTGCCATTCATCCATGAAGCTTCTGATACAAATGAGCCTGAAAACTGGCAACATTCATATATTTTTTTTCACTGATTAATTGGAAAGTAAAGCCAGTGGCTAACCCAGAACAAAAATAGTGCATCTTCAGCCAGAAGAGCAGATGAGAACCTCTCTCTGGGGGAAAAGGCAGCACCGAATGTGCCAACTCATTTTCTAGGTACAATATCTGGAATGTATTGAAATTCTTGTTCCACTTGGGAGTGGATGGCACTCCCTCTCTGAGCCCCACCACCTGGGGCTGGTCCCATTTTTCCACCCTGCAGCTTTGCGCCCTGGGTTGGACCAGTCCCTCCTAGCGGGGCTCAGGGAGGGAGCACCACCTCCACCCCCGACTCACCTCAGCAAGCCACCCAGCCTGTCCGTATTGGGGGGGCACACCCAAAAAATCAGGGTGAGAGGATGTGACCCCACATGCACCCAGAGATGATGCGTGGAAGGGGGGAAAGTGATGAAAAATGGTAGGGGGCACAAATATGCTTGCTTGCCCCAAGCATTAAAATGCCTAGTTACAGCTCTGTGTCCTGGTCATTTGTTTCAAGTCTTCTGGCTTTCTGCATATACTCCAAGGTCTGCAGGATTTTGCAGTAGATCTCATGATCTCTAAAGGTTTGTGGGATATGCTCCCTGCCTGGTTTGCAAAGGCCAGACCCTGCACCCCAGATCAAATGAAAGGAAAGCATGTTAAAACTGACTGAATTCCCCAGCCTGGGTCTTTCTAGTGGAGAGTATCATTTGGCCCAGAAACCCTTATAGATGAGGCATGGTAAGAGGGCCAACTCACAAGTCAAGTGCCTAAAGTGAAATTGAGGTAGGGTGACCAGATGTCCCAATTTTATAAGGACAGTCCGATTTTTCGGTCTTTTTCTTATATAGGCTCCTATTACCCCCCACCCCCTGTCCCAATTTTTCACATTTGCTGTCTGGTCACCCTAAATTGAGGTTCCATGTACTCAAGAAAGTAAAGGATAAGAGCTAAGAAGAATAAGGCTATTATAATCCCAGTAATGTAATAAACTCTTTCTCCAGAAGAGCATATGTTTACAGAGAGGATGGGAGATGGACTAGGGAATCTATTTGTCTTCATGTGTATACAAAACCTGTTCTCCTAAATAAACCTGCACAACACTCTTGAGAGTAATTAAAAATTGTGTGCTAGGTGCTAGACTACTGAGCATATTTAAAAAGCCTACAATTTTGGTTTAGGCCCACATTTTTAAAGGAATTGAGGCGTTGCTGCACTCAGCATTGCAATGCCTAACTCATTTAAGAGCCTACGTCTCAATTACATTTCAATTTCAAATCTGCTCAACAGACCATTAAAATCTAGATTATCCCATAGTCTGAGATATTTAATTCTGGGGGTTTGGGTTCAGCTGATTGGAGACGTAGGGGAAAGACATTACTAAAATCTAAGTCTGAATACTAGCTGTCTCAAAGTTTATGGGTGTTCATATCCAGGATTTTAGTTCAGCCCTAGTTCTGTTGAAAATCATCAGTATTATAAATTTTCTATTTATGTTGTTGGGGAATAGAAGGAGGTAGTGATTAAATATTATATATAAAACATTTGTTCATTAGAATTTGAAAACAGTTGGGTTTTTTTAAATGCTGCACTGTATTCTGTGGATTGGTTGAGATATGCTCCTTTTGTTTTCAGCTGGCCAGTAACTGCTTCCTGGTCTAAAGAAAATTAATTAATTTTCTCAAACAGTGGCAATGGAAATTGGCATTATAAAAGGAAACCAACAACTTTCCAGAAGCTTTAATTTGCCTGTGCATAGGCTGCTTAACGGGAAAAGTTGCACATCATTACCTCTGTACAGAACAAGTTCAGATTTCCAATTATTTTTAATAGGGGTAGTAAAAGAAAGAAGGATGAACCATCCTTGAAGGATTTGTGAAGGTAAATTTGATCTCTCTAAGTTAACATTTTAAAAAAAAAATGAGGGGGGAAAAGAATGTGCTTTCTTTTATTTAATTCTAAGGCTTTATGAAAGTTTACATCAATTGATTTTGTGTGTGTTCAGTTCTGGACACCTCACTAACAAAAAGATGGACAGGGGATTCTGGAGGAGTTGCAAAATGAGTAAAGTGCTAGAGGAATTGATTTAGACTATTTTTCTTTTAAAAAGTCACTACATATGAGTGCCTTGGCTAAACTATCATTCAGAAGAGGTTGGTAGGACAGATATGATAACTGTCTTCTAATATTTGAAGGCTGAAAGCACCAATGATGGAGTATTATTATTCAAGATGCTAAAATGGGCTAGTTATAATAGTACAAATTTAAGAAAAAGCAAATGTTTGTACTGATTATATATTAAAAAAAAACAAACTTCTGCCTATGAAATATATTAGGACCTGATCCCGTAACTGTGCAGACACAAGCATCTGCCCACAGAATCAGCTGCAGGATCAGGGCTTTAGATTTTAGAATAGTCTCACTAGTGAAATGGAAGTTCTGCTACTTGTGACATTTTATATAAGATTTGGCACAGCACTAGAAAAATACACTGTAGGAAAGAATTCTGCACTAAGAGGGGGTGGACTAATTGGGAGCCATCTTCATCTCTACTATGATTGTTATGATTTCTCTCCCCTCCCCCGCCCCCCGCCCTTGTTAAACTAAACTCTTTCCACTTCATTGCCAATATTGGAGCAAGGAAGTCCATGATGGCTTATCCACCCAAGCCACTTTGTGCCTACTAACAATGCCTAAAGCTCCTGCCTACCCCTCTACCCCCTCCTCCACAGGGGAAATTGCCAGAGAGAAGCCAAAGTAGGTCCTGAAGGATTCACTGGCTCACTTCCTGCACCATTATCATCCCAAAACTGAAATCCTTCCCTCTCCTTGCACAGGAGAGCTATATGGGTTTTGCTGCATCTGTGGTCCTTGAGGGATATAGAAGAGAGGGTATGATTTTTTCCATCATGATTGAAATAGCCTCTTTGAATGTAACCAGTTAGGGAAATCAACTGTATTTACTTTTGTCCTGCAATTTCTGACGTACGGTTTACAGTCCCGTCCCCGCCCCCCACACACACACTTCAAATACAAAACTGGTTTAAAATCTAGGTCCTTATGACCTTCATCTGCCTCCCAACTTCTTACACAAGGTGTCATCTGCAAACACGCACCCCAGTAGCTTTGATAAGAAAGGTGCGGATATAAAATATTATGCATCACACCAAGAGTATAGTTCAGCTGCAGGATGACAAAATAAAGACTTCCAGCTAGATGATGCATGCTATTGCTGAATTTATCCGTTAGATCCAAAGAACGATTGATGCAGGGGTTTTCACACTATGATTTACAGCTTTATTAGCAGTGCTAAAATAATGGCCTTTTGCAAGTTGTTATATCTATTTATAAACACTGCAGACAAAGATCAGCTGATTGAAAAATGCATAAATTAAAAGCCTCAAGAACTGTTTTTCACAAGCCTTTTCCTCTCTTAATAAATCTTATTTTGGAATAGGGTCTAATTGGATGAACCTCTTTTCTTGGGATTAAAATGGTAGCAGGTGCTTCCCTTTCAGGCTTGCTTGCTTTGGTAGAGCAGCAAGAGCTTCCTAATTATGAGAAAATGAGGACATCTGCGCATAAGCAAACAAGATTTTTTTTATGTAACAAATTTGTTGATTTCTCCTCCATCAAATGTAAAAATCATTATATACTAAAAATAGAGAGATTAAAATGTAAATGCATATTTTATTCCATTAATATATACAAATCCAGACATTTCTATGTCCTTAGTCTTATTTAAATACTGCGGAGAAAAAAACAATTTATTAGCTATAATAGAAAAAGATCATTTTCACATTCAATACGATATATTACTAGTCCCTTACCTATATTATTTGTATAGGCAGATAGGTATTTGTTAGCTGGCTCAAAATGTTGATATCTAAATTTAAAAAAAAAGTTTTTTTGAAACCCTATAAAAAGTTGTTATATTAAGAAGGGAAATTATGAAAATAAAAGCAGGAAGTTCTTTAACTTGAAAGATATAAAGACCAGATTTACATTATTGGGTAGATTGTATGTATCTAAAAATATAATCTTGAACAGATTCCTTTTAAAACTGGAGTTAGAAGCTTTTTCTCCGGTTTTAAAGAGTAGTGTAGCTAAAACTATTTCCAAACGTGTAAATAAAGATTATAATATTAGAGGTCCAAGTTTATGGATGAAAAAAATAGTAATATAAAATACACATTGAATATATAAGCTAGAGTAATTTACAATAACTGCATTCAGTGGGTAAATAAGTTGAATAGCAGCTAACAGGAGAATGCAAAATAAAATATCAAGAAGACTGTTCTTACACCACTTAAAGATTTGATCTTGCACTCATTAAACTTACTTTAGCAACATTTACTTTGACTTCTGTGGGTGTAGGATCAAATTCTTAAATGTCAATTTACATCTGGTAGGTCATTTACATCACCATTTGCCTCATCTTCTCCCCCCCCCCCCACACACACACCACTATTTATGGCACAATCCCAGCACAAAATTCTAATGCACAAAATTCTAATGCTAAACATTTCTGTTAGACTTTCATTCGTGGTTTGACCTCTCTTTAATCCCTGGAATTCTACAGTTTGTTAGAACTTGGAATTCACAGATCCTCTGACACCAGAGAGTAATGAGTGAATTCTGCTAACCTTACTGAAGCATGCCATCCCACTGAAGTCAATGGGCCACATTAATCCCTTGTGAGTTTTATTATCTATGCTCAAATAGAAGCAAGAGGAAAGGAGAGTTAATGTTTCAGGGACATGCTCTTGTCACACCAAATGGTCCTGTGTGTATGGACTACGTGGTACCTCGGGCCAGAATTGCATCAAGTCACTCTGGTCAGGAATTAGTACTATCTACTAGTAGCGGACACTAGGGACATGGAACAGAGGCAGGAATTCCATAAACAGTTTATTGGACAAAAGAATACTGAAGATGAGTGTAAAATAAAGAAAAATGCATTGGATTTCTTGGATTGTTCATCAATTTGCTATAGCTACTAGGACTAATCTCAAAACATTTACACATCCAGACATGAGACAATATTACTGAAAGCCACTGACTTGGCTTCACTGGGTATAAAGAGAGTTTCAGAATTGCAGATTTGCATTAGTGGGAAAAGAGTTTTGTCTGAGGATGACTGCATTTGTTCTGAGTAAGGATTTTGCTTACTGGTGAGTAAACCTGCACTGCACTAGACCATTTTTAAAAGGGTAAGGAAAAACTAGTAGCTATCAATTGTAGCAACAGGAAAAGACTTTCTCCCTAAAAAATATTGCACTGTAAGTCAAATGGCTGTTGTCATCTCTCCAAAATAGTAAGCCCCTAGCTAAGGGTATGTCTATCTTTTCATCAGAGTTGTGACTAAAGCACATGTAGACATACCAGAGGCTAGCTTTGCTCTAGCTAGCTTGAATAACAACAGCTGGGAAGCCACAACCGCATGGACTGTACAAGCCATACAGGACCCTGGGTGTGTACTTGAGTCACTAACCCATGCTACCATGGCTTCACTGCTATTGTTATTTAAGATAGGTAGATGAAAGCTAGTTCAGGTATGTCTACATGTGTTGCAGTCACACCTCCAATAGCTGGGTAGACACATCCAAAGTGTTGGTTTGGTAGTCCATTTTCCATCCTTACTTACTGTGGGTTCAGCCCAATAGCTCCACAACACACATTCTGGAGTGGAATTACAGTTAGCTACAAGTGCTTCTGGGTAGAACACTGCTTGTCAACGATGGAGGTAGAATGGTAATGATTTAACAAGATAAACATTTCTTCCCATCTGTCCTCTTGTACCTAATACATTTTACTTTTAATAAGATTAACCTTTTTTCCCCCCTAATTAAAGTGATAATCACTGAGTTTTGCAATTTATTTTACCTGGCTGTTGGGGTACACTAGGTTTTGACTTGAAGAGTCAACTGTCATGTTTCAGAGACAGCAGCTCCCTGAAACTGGTGGAATTGCCCATGAATTTATTCAATTTCAGGATATTTTGGGTAGTTTGTAGATGGTTTCTATTCCTCTTCCTCCTTCCATTTCAATTTTACATCAGCCCCAGGTGCAATGCAAAGACCAGATATAATACCTGAAGTAACTTTTGTTCTTTTGATGGACTGGTCTTCACTATGGGGAGATTGACGTTGCTGAAATCTATGCAGCAGGGATCGATTTATCGGGTCTAGTGAAGACCTGCTAAATTGACAGCGGGGCGCTCTCCGGTCGACCCCGGTACTCCAGCTCTCCAAGAAGAGTAAGGGAAGTCGACTGGAGAACATCTCCCATTGATACAGCGCAGTGAAGACTCCTGGGTAAGTCGACCTAAGCTACGTTGACTCCAGCTACGTATTTCACATAGTTGCATAGCTTAGGACGACTTACCCCCATAGTGAAGACAAGACCGATGTTTCACTTGGGCATTATTTCCATATAAGCAGAAATTAGTCTGATATTTTGATTTGCATTAACTAGTTTAGTAGGGCATGTATTTGATATCATCCCCTCGGCTAAGCTTTGCATTTGCTATCAGATTATACAAATAATTTACAGATATGCTAATTTGTTGCTTCTTAATGAACTGGATGTTTTGTAAACCAAATTTCTAGATTTCTATTAAAATACAGCTTGGGACCCCTCTTTATGCAATGTTATATATTTTGATCTTCCTTTCTGTACTGGAGAGGACAGTATTAAGTTGACTTGTCAAGGTATCACAAACAGTAAGGGATTTTCTGATCGATTGTTTGGCTTTCTATTAACCTAATCTCATTCATACTATCTCTAGGACAGACGGACGGACGGATGGACATACACACGTTTCTTTTCCTGAAATTCAGACAGATTATATAAGTATGGTTTTTCCTATGCAAAGTAGGAGTTTTCTTCTAAATGCTCTTTACAAAATGAATTTAATACTGATGAGAAGTAGACGGTTATAAGCAGTTCCAAGTTCCCACCCAGCTCTGAACAGAATCTTCACTATATGGGCCAGGTCCTCAGCCGCTGCAAATCAGCTGAGCTCCATTGATTTACATGTTCTGTTCTGAATATTTGTGTGACGTTGCACCTTATATGATTTTATGAAAATATGCTAATGAGTATGAATATAATGTAACTGTAATATGCTTTATGCAAAAGGTCTCTTGTAAGGTATCATTACAAAGCTTATAATCTACCGAGTGTGTTCATCCTATTTGTATGAATGTATCATTCTTGTATCTGAAACTAGAAATATGAAATATAACTCTGAGGGCCTATTATAATTATGCGAAGTGTGGGCCATTAATGGTGGTTTGGAATCTTGATGCCTCCCATTAACCAGGACAATTGTCTGTAGATGGCTCTGTTTTACTTGTAAGACTTCCTGTATATGTGCAGGCAAGTGGGTAATGAAGTATTACAGTAACATGTGATCATGTCACCTGAACTGGAATCCATCTTTAACCTGGTGCTTTTCCATTTAGAAGGGGGGGGGCACCCAGAGAGACAAAAGATTCCCGCCTTGTGCCAAAGCCATATAAGGGGGTGGTACAGAACAAAGGGGGCTGCAATCATGAGAAATTCCCTAGCTACCACCTGAGCTAGAACAAGGGCTGTACCAGGGGAAAGGACTAGGAAGGCATCCAGTCTGTGATAGAAACTTATTGAAACATCTTTGAAGGTGAGATTTTATCTGTATTCAGTTTTCTTACTGGATTAGACATAGGCTTGTGTGATTTATTTTATTTTGCTTGGTAATTCACTTTGTTCTGTCTGCTATTACTTGGAACCACTTAAATCCTACTTTCTGTATTTAATACAATCACTTTTTACTTATTAATTAACCCACAGTATGTATTAATACCTGTGGCGAGGGGGGGCAAACAGCTGTGCAAACCTCTCTATCAGTGTTATAGAGGGTGAACAATTTATGAGTTTACCCCAGGGGTCGGCAACCTTTCAGAAGTGGTGTGCCGAGTCTTCATTTATTCACTCTAATTTAAGGTTTAGCGTGCCAGTAATACATTTTAACATTTTTAGAAGGTCTCTTTCTATAAGTCTATAATATATAACTAAACTATTGTTGTATGTAAAGTAAATAAGGTTTTTAAAATGTTTAAGAAGCTTCATTTAAAATTAAATTAAAATGCAGAGCCCCCCGGGCCGGTGGCCAGGACTCGGGCAGTGTGAGTGCCACTGAAAATCAACTCGCGTGCCGCCTTCGGCACCCGTGCCATAGGTTGCCTACCCCTGGTTTACCCTGTATAAGCTTTATACAGGGTAAAACGGATTTATTTGGGGTTTGGACCCCATTGGGAGTTGAGCATCTGAGTGTTAAAGACAGGAACACTTCTTAAGCTGCTTTCAGTTTAAGCCTACAGCTGTTAGGGGACGTGGTTCAGACCTTTGTCTGGGTTTGCAGCAGGCTAGTGGGTCTGGCTCAAACCAGGCAGGGCACTGAAGTCTGAAGCTGTCAGGGCAAGAAAGCAGGGGCACAAGTAGTCTTAGCACATCAGTTGGCAGCCCCCAGGGGGTTTCTGTGATCCAACCCGTCACAATTTGATTTACCAATAAATACCAAAACCACAGGAAGGGGGTAGGTTTGGACTCTCTACAGTGGGCTAGGTATTCAGCTGGAGCTTGATTAACTTCAATGTGTCCCAATTGCCACAAGACAGCAACAGTTAAGCAGGGTTCTAACAGAGAGGGTCAACCAAAAAAACCCACCTCTGCACCTATTACACATATTGGTAGAACTGAACTAGTTATACACATAGAAGGGTCAGCATAGAAAAAACAAGAAGAAATGAGTGCTTCCCCATACTACCCCACTAAGTAACATAGCCCTGTCTTGGAGGTAAAATCTCTAGGAACATAAAGGTAATTCATGCTCCATCCCCATTGAACCCTTAGCCTAATAATTCTGATGTTTTCCCTGATGGTCACATATTTCCAAAAAGAAAAGAGACAAAAATAACTCTGCCTTTATTTTACATAAGTTATTCTGAAGATTCTTGCCAAAAAATATCATAAGCGCTTAGTCTTACATATTGCTTTTATGGTATCTTCAGCTGCAATATGTCCTTCAAGTCTAACTTTAGCATTCTGAAAGAAACACTTATTTTAATCTTCTCCCAATACGATTTATAACTGTGCATCTAAAGCAATGTTGTCTGATGTCTCTGATGCATACAAATGACTATGATTTTTCTAAATTGTTATATTATCTCCTGTTCATTATTGTTTCACATTTTATCACTGTTTCTCTAATTCATTTGCTGTGTGCACACATGGGGGAGGGGAAGGTCAGGTGGAGGAGGCAGGCAAGAAATCATATCAATTATTCTCAAGTTAAATATTTATCATGGCTCCCAGTGGCTTGCAGTAGCAAATTGACCACTGGGAGAATGACAAACACTCCTGATTGGCTTGATTTGGCTCCCATTAATGTTAATAGTGTAGGATCAAGCCCCTTATAAGTCAGGTTGCAACGGAGGTCTAAGACTTGTGATTCCTCTATTTCATTTTCAAATTCAAGCTAAAAAGCTTCCTGCTGAGGAATAGCCACTAGGCTAGAGTGGAAGGATGAGAGAAAAAAGATTGAAGATTGACAAGGAAGACAGNTTGTCTGGGTTTGCAGCAGGCTAGTGGGTCTGGCTCAAACCAGGCAGGGCACTGAAGTCTGAAGCTGTCAGGGCAAGAAAGCAGGGGCACAAGTAGTCTTAGCACATCAGTTGGCAGCCCCCAGGGGGTTTCTGTGATCCAACCCGTCACAATTTGATTTACCAATAAATACCAAAACCACAGGAAGGGGGTAGGTTTGGACTCTCTACAGTGGGCTAGGTATTCAGCTGGAGCTTGATTAACTTCAATGTGTCCCAATTGCCACAAGACAGCAACAGTTAAGCAGGGTTCTAACAGAGAGGGTCAACCAAAAAAACCCACCTCTGCACCTATTACACATATTGGTAGAACTGAACTAGTTATACACATAGAAGGGTCAGCATAGAAAAAACAAGAAGAAATGAGTGCTTCCCCATACTACCCCACTAAGTAACATAGCCCTGTCTTGGAGGTAAAATCTCTAGGAACATAAAGGTAATTCATGCTCCATCCCCATTGAACCCTTAGCCTAATAATTCTGATGTTTTCCCTGATGGTCACATATTTCCAAAAAGAAAAGAGACAAAAATAACTCTGCCTTTATTTTACATAAGTTATTCTGAAGATTCTTGCCAAAAAATATCATAAGCGCTTAGTCTTACATATTGCTTTTATGGTATCTTCAGCTGCAATATGTCCTTCAAGTCTAACTTTAGCATTCTGAAAGAAACACTTATTTTAATCTTCTCCCAATACGATTTATAACTGTGCATCTAAAGCAATGTTGTCTGATGTCTCTGATGCATACAAATGACTATGATTTTTCTAAATTGTTATATTATCTCCTGTTCATTATTGTTTCACATTTTATCACTGTTTCTCTAATTCATTTGCTGTGTGCACACATGGGGGAGGGGAAGGTCAGGTGGAGGAGGCAGGCAAGAAATCATATCAATTATTCTCAAGTTAAATATTTATCATGGCTCCCAGTGGCTTGCAGTAGCAAATTGACCACTGGGAGAATGACAAACACTCCTGATTGGCTTGATTTGGCTCCCATTAATGTTAATAGTGTAGGATCAAGCCCCTTATAAGTCAGGTTGCAACGGAGGTCTAAGACTTGTGATTCCTCTATTTCATTTTCAAATTCAAGCTAAAAAGCTTCCTGCTGAGGAATAGCCACTAGGCTAGAGTGGAAGGATGAGAGAAAAAAGATTGAAGATTGACAAGGAAGACAGAAAAGAAGGAAGTGGGAAAAGTCAGCAGAAGAGGAAAGAACGTACTAAACAAGGAGGAAGCAATGCTGCTGTCTTTCATAGGCAACATTTAGGTTTTCTTATAATATGTCTCTTGTTAAACATAAAGTCCCAGTCTTGTACTGAGATCCTTGTGTGTAGACTGTTGAGCTCCTGCAGAGCCCTGGTGAAGTCAAAGTGTCTCCCTGTGTGTGTGGACTGTAGATCACAATGGAGGATCAGGGCCCAAGTTATTAAAACATTGAAAACTAAGCAGACACAAGAAAACAGGAGACTTGACTTAAGAGAAAGGGGCAGTCAATTATTTTGTTAACTAGCTTTTACAATTAAAATTGCAATTCACATAATCAAAATGAAAAATTATATTAGAAAATCCTTCAGCTTTTCACTTTAATATAGTACTTTTGACCACTGACTCATAGATTTCAAGGATAGAAGGGATCATAACGATCATCTAACCTTACCTAACAAAATTTCTACCTGTTGTTAATAGTGTGCCAATTTATTGCAAAAGCTATTGACCAGCAAGAAGAATTATTAACTATTATGATTGGGTGAACTTTTTGCAGTGAATAGTTGACAAATGTAATCTGCTCAAACTGTGGTTACAGATTGATTTAATATTTGGTCAAAAACTAATAAATGTAAATGTATTTTGGTGTATAGTATGGGTTGTTTGTGAACTATTGGCTTCAACTGGATCCTGGACTTTATGTTCTTCACATGGGATTGGACATGTCATTTGGTTGTACTCCCTATTTGTAGGACAAGCTTCAAAAAACAGAAGAAGGGAGGTCAATTAGACTGCAATGTAGCCAACAGAATACTCCCACTGCAAACATGTTTGTGTGAATTTCACCTTCTGGGAGCATTCCCGAAAAGAAAAATCAAATTATTTCTATGAAAAGAGTCACAAGTACCAAAGCAAGTTATAAAAGTTTTCATTTGAAAAAAAAAAAGGGGGGGGAGGGAAGTAGGTACTTTTTCTTTTTAGTATTCAGCCAGCAGTATTAAGTACATAGCAATTCGAGTAGCACGGATGACAGTATCTTTCAAAAGCATTTTGCATTTTTAAAGACACATTGTGCATATAAGATTTATAGTAAATATTAAATCTATGGAGTTACTCTGGGTTTACACAGGTAGTTAGAATTCAGTTATCTCTAGAAAATCTAATCCATTTAAAAAGATTAAAATCTATGGAACTAAGCTGTATCTTTATTCTATTCAGGGATAGATAATAAGACAGAAAATATCATATTGCTTCTATAAAAAGATACCACAGCTTCAATACTGCATGCAGATGTGGTCGCCCCATGTCAAAAAAGATATTGGAATTGTAAAAGGTTCGGAAAAGGGCAGCAAAAGTGATTAGGGGATATGGAATGGCTTCCATATGAGGAGAGATTAATAAGACTGGGACTTTTCAGCTTGGAAAAGAGATGACTAAGGCCCCGTCTACACTACCCGCCGATAACTATCGGGGATCGAATTATCGCGTCTTGTCTGGACGCGATAAATCGATCCCCGAACGCGCTACTTCGAACTCCGGTACTCCTGCAGGGCGAGCGGAGCTACCGGAGCCGACGTGGGAGCCGCGAACGTCGATCGCGGCGCCGCGCGGACGCGAGGTAAGCGCGCCAAATTCGAACTAAGATACTTCGACTTCAGCTACGCGAATAGCGTAGCTGAAGTCGAAGTATCTTAGTTCGATCCCGCCCCTAGTGTGGACCAGCCCTAAGGGGGCATATGAAGGAGGTCTATAAAATCAATACTGGTGTGGAGAAAGTAAATAAGGAAGTATCAGAGGGGTAGCCGTGTTAGTCTGGATCTGTAAAAAGCAACAGAGAGTCCTGTGGCACCTTTAAGACTAACAGATGTTAGTCATGATGCGTCTGATGAAGTGGGTATTCATCCACGAAAGCTTATGCTCCAATACATCTGTTAGTCTTAAAGGTGCCACAGGACTCTGTTGTTAAATAAGGAAGGGTTATTTACTCCTTCTCATAACACAAGAACTAGGGGGTCACCAAATGAAATTAATAGGCAGCAGGTTTAAAACCAATAAATAAGTATTTTTTCACACAATGCACAGTCAACCTGTGGAACTCTTTGCCAGAGGATGTTGTGAAGGCCAAGACTATAACACGGTTGAAAGAAGAACTAGGTAAGTTCATGGAGGATAGGTCCACCAATGGCTACTAACCAGGATGGGCAGGGATGGTGTCTCTAACCTCTGTTTGCCAGAAGCTGAGGATGGATCACTTGGTGATTACCTGTTCTGTTCATTCCCTCTGGGGCACCTGGCATTGGCCACTGTCAGAAGACAGGATAATTGGCTAGATGGACCTTTGGTCTTAACCAGTATGACCGTTCTTATATCGGTGATAGAATTTGATGCTGTCTTAGGAATTTTTTGTGGAGTTTTTAGCCTACATTGCCACATCTGTCACAATGATCATGCAATCTCCTGCAATATCCTTGAAAAACTTTATTGAATTATGTTTCAGTATATTGGACTCTATTGTATTAAATGCGAGAGTTTATTATTGTAGGCCTGGATGATCAAAGGACTACATTGAACAATATGGCAGATAAGAATATTCTTTGGGACAGGGTGTGTGTGAAGTGGATTTCCTGGGAAATATCTAGGAGACGAGGACTGAAAATTCCTCCCCTACCACTAGCAAAAACACAGCCTTTTGAACCTATGCCCAGAGGAAGGGACCATTGCCTACTGATTGGTCTTCAGATTCTGGGAATATGTAGTCCCAACATGTATAATGGAAAATCTAACTTGTGCATGGGGGTACTTGTTCTGAACTAAAGCCATCAGGAACTTGTTACCACAACAAAACCCCTGTGTGGGGTTTGAAGGACTGACTCCCACCAGAGCCCCTACAGAAGTGTGGGGAGGGGAGGGGTGATATCTGGTTAGCTTATTAGCAAGTGTGTGTGTTTTTATTGCTTTCTCTGTAATGCTTTCTCCTTAAGAATAAATATGCTTGCTTAGTAAAAGTTGTGTGATAGCTTATAACTGTGAGCAATTACACTGTTTATAGCCACTGAAGAGAGAAAGCAAAGAGCACAGAATAGCCTGTTTAGGAAGTCTGGCTTACAGAGGATATCACAGAGTAGGCAGGGAACTGTGCAGCCTGGAAAAACCCCTGATTAGGAGGTAGAGAGACATGGGTCTCTGCCCAAGAGAGGAGATGAGTCAGGAGCTGGGAGGTCTACAGTGGGTACCCTTGGTGGACCATGAGCCGGGAATACAAGTGCAGTTGCCTGAACAGGACATTATTAAAAGTCATCTGAAGTCAATGAGAGTCTTTCCATTGACTTCAGTGAGCTTTGGATGAGGCCATTAGTACATTTAAGTAAATTATGAGACGCACTATGACTTACAGCTCTGCACACAGAATATTTCCCTTATATAAAACATGCACAGCTATATTTAAATGGTTTGCATTACTTTTTTTGTGAATTTAGGAAACATTTTTAGATTAATTTTAAAATACTATGGCTATTAATCCTTATTGTAAGTGTGCATATTATACCATATGTCATTTTACATATAATTGAAATAAAATTTTTAGTAAAGAACTTTACTAAAATCTTACTGACCTGGCTATATCTTACTGACCTCATTTGTATTCTACGATGGTCTCTTTGGACTATTTGTATTCTTACTGTTGTCTACCTACATCTCTTATTGCTCTTAAATTTTAATTCTCCCAAGACCTCCCCCAAAATTCCTTTCATTTTGCCCTCAAAATGGTCCCTTAATGGCTTTGTACACTTGCTTCTGAAATGGACATTCACAATGGATATTCGAAGAAAGCATGTGCCTTTTGGGACAAAATAAATGAAACAGCTTTCAGAACTACAACATTGAATTCAGAGGAAAATGCCTCACAAGTCTGATTGAAACTCTTTACCCATGTTTGAGCTGAGACTTATTTTCATAGTGCTTGTCATCACAAAGCCTTGTACTCCCAAGCAAAAATGTTCTGATTTATATTTAGCTATTTGTTATACACTTGATCCCTTCTCCTGTTGTTACTATGTTAATAAGGAGAGCAGGGAGAATTTAATTACTATTCTAATCAAATTAACTGTTAGGAAATATTACTGACTGTACCAAATTTTTCTAAATTATGTGACTGCATCTGTATGCATCAGGAGATGACATGGTTTACTATGCACAAGAGACCACTTGCTTCATTTTTCCAAGAGACACAGGTACCAACCTTATGTTGTCAAATATATTAATCTTGTCCATATTTTATGCCACTATAAAATGAGCAAAACACCATCTAATAGAACAGAGATGGATAGGATCTTCACAAAGACCATGATAAGCGATCAGAGTGACAGTTTTAAACTAAGATTTATTGGGACAGATCCAAACAATGAAAATGGGGCTATACATTATGCAGTGGTAAATCAATATATGTAGGTTTCTGAGTGAGCTGAATCCCTATCCATGTTCAACAGACAGCACAACCCTATGTACCAGTTACCACCTCCTGAGGGGGAGTCTACATTGGGGAAAAGAGTCAGTTTTCCATTGGTGCAGCTCCAGTGAAAAGCTGCAGTATAGACAGGGCTTAGGCTATTAATTGACCATCTCGTTGATACATCTTCCACCTTTGCTACCACTAAAGGAGCTTCACCAATGGAGAATTATGTGGTTGATTTCTAGATAACCCTGAAGGGTACTAAAGAATTGCAGGATTTGGCAGCAAGCCAAGTAATGCGTATGGGAAGGCAGCTCCAAGATGGCAGAAAACCAGATGGTAACAGAAAGGCATCTAAGATGGCAGAGAAATCCATGAACGTTTACTTCTACTTCTCATTCGTCCTTTCTTGTACTTACTTACAGAAGTTCCTAGTAATGTTACTTACAATAATCATTTATATTGGGAAGTAGAAAGAGTTCTACTTGAGGAAAACCACTTTTTTCATATAAGTAAATTTCAGTGAAAAAATTATTTCCCCATTCTTGTTATAAGTACCTACATGGGGAACAAATATTGAATAATGGGCTCTTCAATCTGTCAGAGAAATGTATAACACAACCCAATGGCTGGAAGTTAAAGCTAGACAAATTCTGACTGAAAATAAAGAGTATATTTTTAAACAGAGAGAGTAATTATGAATCCCTCAAAACCTCTGAAACAACGAGTTCCCAGAGAAAAGTTTAAAAGCAAGGTACACCATGAAGCAAACTAAGATCACCATATGAGCGGATGGTTTTGTTTTAATTTGGCACTTGTATATTGCTGAAATCTCCATCCTTCTCTAACAAAAGGCTACATACATTCTAGATAAGGTCAAAAAGTCACTCCTTTGCTGGGATTTGGTTTTATTACTAGTCTAGGCCTTCCTGCTATGTGACTGCTTTAGGATCAGTCTGCCACCAAAACCTAGCGTCTCTCTAGAGAGCTATCACCACTACCCTCATATTCAGAATGGTGTTTAACAATAACTCATACTGGCTCACTGAGGCATGTGGTGATCTGGCAGATCCCAGAAGGGTTCCAACACCTCACAGGATGGGACAACCAGAGAATACTGCCACCATTAGGGCCCTGATCTTGCACACATATGCTTAATTTTACTACCACAAGTAAACACATAGATTTGAATGAAAGTACTCTCAGAAGTAATGGTAAGCATATGCGCAATTGTTTGAGAACAGGGCTTGAGAGTCCTTTTAATTTAGTAAGAATTCTAGTGGCAGTTTTCAATCCCTTTCAGCCTGATTCCTTCAGACTCTATATTATTCTACAGTGGTTCTCAAACTTTTGTATTGGTGACCCCTTTCACACGCAAGCCTGTGAGTGGGAGCCCCCCTTTTAAATTAAAAAAACAACAACATTTTTTATATTTAATACTATTATAAATGTTGGAGGCAAAGGAGGGCTTGGGGGTGGAGGCTGATAGCCCACGACCCCCAGTTTGAGAACCCCATTTCTATAACTTAATCCTATAGTACAATTACTGTTCTTTCGTTGTTGAACATTGTTGTTAGAGCCATGCCACTATGTCTGTAGGTCCTGCTTCTTTTGATGGTCTGTAACAGTGGGGACTATAAATGAAGGATATTTACACAATGAAAAAGTAGATCAAATTGCCACCAGAGATTTTTGTACATTATTGTACATTTTCAACTTGAGCAAAGTCCAAAATTACTTCATAGTTGGCCTAATTTCTAATGAATCAGACTCTCTGACATGAGAAACTGCTTAGAAAGCCAACCATGTGTACAGTAACCAATTTGCTAAATCAAAGAGCAAATATACAATAACTTTGTCAGAGAAACTTGACAAATCACTAGCATGTTCATCTTGCAAAATAGCCAGACCTGGAAGAACAATCTGATTCTCTAATAAAGGATTCAACTGCTGCCATTATAAAAAGCCACAAAGTCAGAGCTTGTTAGTCAGATTAGGTCTTCCAGATCAGTATACCAAAGTAAAAGGTGAGCATGAAAAGAGTTTTCCTGTATTTTGAAACTAATATTTACATACTGTATTTTAAGAGGAAAGAAAGAGAGTTTAGATTGTAAGATTTCCAGGACAGAGATTTTTTCTTCTTCTGTTTTTTGTACAGTGCGACCACAGTAGGGTCCCGTTCTCAACACTGTGATATAAATTAATAATATATTATTGAATATTAATATACACATGCTATTGAGAGGTTAGTGCCTTCTTCTCCTGTTCAAATAATCCCAGCCTTCATCACTGCTTGTTACATTTTCAAACAAGCTGCTCTTGCTGCTCCTCAAAGCACAGGCAGGGCTCTCTAAACATCTGCAAAGCCACCTCATTCTCATCCTTCAAATTCTCCTCTGCTGTGACGCCTGCAAAAAATTTGACAAGAGTCAGGCAGCTGCTGTGCTGAGATCACTGCCTAGCACACTGACCAGCACTGTGTCATTGTTTCATCATGCTCCCCCATCTGTCTGTCTGGATCCCCCGTTGTCTCTCTGATATGTTACTTAGAATGTAAGCTCTTTAGTGCAGGGACCATCTTTTTGTCCTGTGTTTCTACAACAGGGTCCTTACCCAGGATTGGGATTAGTAGGGGCTACTACACAATGGTATTATATAATTCACAATGTGAACAATATTAAAAAAATTATCATATCCCTAACAGATGTGACCTTATATGAGAAAATCATATACAACTTGAAAAAGTGACAAGGAGAAGTGAGAGGATTTAAAATCCAGTACTTTGACATATTGGGATATTTCTGATATATAACAGTTTGTTATTTTTCCATTGTTTCCCTCTCTCTCCTTTTTTCAATTTTTTTTCTTTTTGAGGGGAAAATACTAAATTGTTTGGATAGATTGGTGTTCCGGGGTGAGGGTTGGATCCCTGACTAGCTTCACCTCAGGATTCCTGCTGAGCAGAAGGGGCTCCCTGTCCATGTCCCCTTATCTTTGTGCAGCCATGCAAGGGAAATAAAGCAGTCCCTAATTCCAGGCCCTGTCCCATTTTTTCCCTCCCAACCTCTTGATCTCGTCTCCCCGACCCTGTGGTCTCCTGAGCCCCTCTCCCCCTACTGTTACCCCAGCCTGTTTCCCCTTGCACCTCTGTTTCCTCCTGGAGACACTGTTTCTTCTCGGTGAAGAAACAAGATTTGCAGGTCACTCTCCACTTTCACTTTTGGTCACTCTCTCAACAGCTAGATAAGATATACATACAAAAACAAGCTCATCTCTCTCACTGAAACACGTGAAGGTAAAGACTGTGTTATATTCTATAGTATTCAAGTATTTAATTATAGGCAGTGCAGGTAGCAACTCTTATTTATCCATATCCAACACTCCCCATTCAATGACCGTGTATTCAGTTGCATATAAACTTTGCCAGACTAACCATTCACGCTGAAAACTTCCATGCTAGGTTTCTGCCTCAGGGTGAGGTTGTTTTTTATTTTGTTATTTGTTACAAGCTTTAAACCACTCAGATGCTTTGAAAACCCCTACCCTTTGGCAGTGTAACAGAAGTGTAAAAGGATATAATACTGCACATTGCAGAGTTTTTGTCTAGAGAAAAACTATATATGCAGCAATAGAAGAAAACAATATAAAATGTTCATTTAATCCATGCGGAATAATTTTCTATAATACTAAATTACTACTTTATACATTTAGATTAAAACAATTTGGAGCTCAGTTAGTCAAAATTCCCATTAACTTAACTAGAAACAGAATCTGTCCCTCAAGAGTATTTTTTAAATGAATGTGTGACAGATGTATTAATATGTGAATAAATCTCTTAAAATAAGCATATATAAAACCATGCACATAAGGAGGCAGAATTATAGTCACCTTCTACTTTGCTACCACATGTGATTTCCAGTTAATCACTTTAAGTAACATATGTGCTAGTCACAATAGGGTCTATGAAGGGCAGAGAGTCATGCTTAATTGTGAAACACATTGCTTATGATGAATTATGTTAGACTAATTAAAATGAATCTTCAGCCAAAAACTTTACTAGAACTTTTAGATTAAAATTTCTCTCTCCTTCTCTCTCTTTCCCTCCTATAACCAGGACAACTGGTTATATTTGTGCTTCTTAACTGCTACTTTCAAGTGCTTTCTGTGGAATATATATATTTTTCAAAACAATCTTTTTTTACCCTTTAAACTTCTTTTGGTTCAAATACATTTATACATGTATTATTCATATATATTTTTTCTAACACATAATTTAGGCAGCTATCAAGAACTATATGAACAATCTGGTATCTTTAAAAAAAACAAAAACAAGCAACTAATAGATTTAGGCTGTTCTGTATTATAATTCTGGAATGGTTCCCATTTGAAGGCAGATCTGGCATTCTGCCCAGGCTGAGGTAGAACTGGCTTATGCTTAAAGACTACTCAAAACAGAACATTTATTTAAACTTTATGTATGAATTTACTAATTTAATTTTCTGCATAGTCTCACACACACTTTTTGACTTTCAGAGACAGAGGATTTGTGCTCATTTGAAAACTCGTGGATAAATGGCAAATGAGACTTTAAATATTACATCACAATCGGGGGTCCATGTACTCCACAACACAATGAGACCAAATTTTGTGTCAAAGACCCTTACATTCTATGGCAAGAACACCTAAATTCCATAGCAATATTTATTATCTCTCTATGAACAAACCTTCATTCCCATTCTCCCACCCAAATGCATAATCAGTTATAATTATTTAAAACCATAATTATTTTCAGTGATGAGCCTTTTTTATTTATTATGCTCTCCCAGTGGCCCTTCTCTATTGGCCTCTGCTAACATGGCATTGTCCTGGAATCCCAGCTCACAACCTCCATCCCTTTACCCCAGGCGTGTGTGCCAAGTAAGTGGGAGCTTGTGTGTCAGTTTTATGACTTATTTCCTTTGCCTATGATGCTGTTCTCCATAGAACTGAGTACCAGCCTATGCTTTACTTCTTGTTCTCTGGCTGCAGGCTAGACTCCAGCTCTAGATCCCTACACCCCTGCTGCCTGGTTTCATGAAAAGATTTGGGAGACTGAGCAGTGCAGGAAACTGACTTCCCATCCAGTGGGAAATTTTGCATTTCTGACTTTTCATTCCCATTCAGAATGAAAATCTTTTTGGCTGAGTAGCTGGGTAGCCAGAGAGCCAGGCAGCCTGGGGAGCTGGGCCTCCCACCAGCCAGTGGGCTGGCAGGAAACCAGACAGGCAGACTGTCTAGATGGTTTTCAATGAAAATTTCTGTGTGTTCCTATGGAACATTTCAGTCCAATCAAATCAAAATTTTCAAGTGGAAAACTGCTCCATTGGAAAGTTTTCTATCAGCTCTAGAGAAGCTGACACTGTAACCGAATTAACTCTCCCTTCTAGGGACAGTTGGAGAGCAAGTGGTTGTTGCAGGGGAGAGCTTGGCAGGGCAGGAAGACAAAAGAAAATATGATGCGAGTGGCTTCTGCAAAATGGTGAATTCTGCAGCCAAATTTTTGAATCCTGTGGCATCACTGAAAAAATGCCAAATTGCATTATCATGAAATCACTACATCCAGTGTCCTAACTGAAAGGAATTGGGCAAGTTCACATCTCTCAGAGCTCTTGTTCTGGGCTCTCTGCAAACTCAAAAAAACCCAACATGACATTGTTTACAGTCAGTTCACAATCTGAAGGTTATCTTTGCAATGATAAGGGTAGAAACAATTTTATGCTGCAGATTTTGAAGTACAATTCTGCAGCAAGGAATAAATACCTAAAGCTGCAGAACACAATGGATGCCAATTTTGATATGTTTCCCATCTATTATACACATGCTGAGACACTCTGTTCCTTGTGTGCGAGCAAAAGAAAAAACAAAACAAAAACTCTGTTGCAAAACTAATCTGTTGAAAAGAAACAAATCTGAAGTGACAAGGAATATTTGAGATCTATTTGTTAGACTAGTCTAAAATCAAAAAGTATGAGTGGTTAAAAAAAATGAACTCACAACTCAGACTTGTTTGCTAGAATCAAGGCAAAGGCAGTCTCATCACTGTCAATTATTCTTCCTTTAACTCTTCTGTATACAAGAAACAGTTTTAACACAGCTTGATGCTTTCCAAGAGGCAATAAAAGAAACAAAGATACTCACTGTGGCCCAAACACAGCACAGAAGACTGAATGTGATGGAACCTTTCAAAACAGTAACAAAATATAAAAAGGCAAAAGATGGAGAACAAAATTTTGAAGTAAAATAAATGCTAAATTGCTGCTCTTTCAGAATATTATTGGTTGTGTTTGTGTAACAATGAATGGGATTAATTTTTTTAATGCTAATGAAGTTCTATTCTGCCGCTGATTTCCACATAATATTCTTCTTGATAGTAGTCATTACTATTACAGAGTGGATGGATTAATAGATCTTTTAGATTTCTGATCTAATGGATAAATAGATCTGTTTTAACTTACCTACTTCATAAAAAGGAAAGACTAGTTTATTAGGGAATGGATTTATAAATCAATCTGAAGTTAATCAGGTGATTTAAGTCTGAATTGTGGGTTGTTCTTTTTTAGCCACTCATGCTGTTTAATATTGGAATATTCTCACAAATTAGATCTCAAATAAGTCTTTGCATTTCATGTTTCTTCTCAACAGATTAGTTTTGCAAGGGGGAAAAAAAAAAAGGAGAAATTTGGCTCAGATTGCTACTTGGTCCTTCAAAAAGTCTTCTTAGCCACAGGTACTTCTGGGAGTATTTTGCACTTCAAATCCCATGGCACTGGAAAAACATTAACAAATAATGGTTCCCTGACATAGGCAAGTATTACCATTCCCATTTTACAGATGGGGAAACTGAAGTTCCAGAAATTAACTGACTCACCCAAGGCTACACAGGCATTCTGTGGAAGAGCAGAGAATAGAACACACATTTTCTGACTCCCAGTTAGGTGTTTTAACAACAAAGCTCTACAACCTTTAGGAACAGTACCCTTGGTATTCAGAAAACATTGGGTTAGGATATTCATCAGAAAAATAAACCTATTGGAATATTCCACATTTCTATGATTCTGGAATTTCTGTGTTTTGACTCAATTCCTGGCCACCTCCTCTTCCCTTCTCCATCTTCTCCCCACCCCCAGCCCCCAAAGTAGAGACACACTGACAGAGAGGATGTTCATGTTCTCTTCCTTAGTAAGGAAGTAGATGCCAGAAGCCTGTATGGGAGGGTCTAGTTCCCACATATACCTCAGAGATGAACTCCATTGGGATTCCCGACATGGCGACATGCAAGTAGCTCATTGAGGGCACAGCAAAGAATCCACTGCTACACTGATCCCCAGGTCATTTGCCAACCTCACAGAGGTATTTAGGCCATGGATCCTGTTTAAACTGGAGTAACAACCTCAAAGTATTTCTGTTCCTGCTCCTAAGCATGGAGGTGTATGTGTCTAAGTGGGAGGGAGGAGAGCATTACTCCCCACAGAGATACAGATTGTCCAGCCAATGCACTCACACTGGGCACAAGATTTTAGCCGGATAGAAAGCCATCATTTCCTACGGTCACTGCTAAAGTGTGCTGTAATCTCTGTGTAGTATGGGGCACTCATAAGCAATTTTTCCATTACTGAAAATAATGGCAAATGAAAGTGACGGAAAGGTCTTATTTTCTTCCTGTAACACCAGAGTTAATGTCATTTTAGGGTTCCATCTAAGAGGACTTCAAAAACAGATTTTTTTTGCCTCCTAAACATAAACAAGCGATGTTGGTATATGCTTTTGTGTATTCCCCACTCAATAATTATGTATTTCTTCTCTGACATTAAATAAAGCTGAAGAATGATTCTAGCCACAGATATAACAAACTAGCATACCTAGAAACGTGCAAAACGGAATGAGCCATGGCACCAAAATAATTCTGAACTGATTAATGATTTCTCCTCCCCAACACTAAACAAAAGTCGACCACAGTGCAAAGCGTGTGTATTAGATGGGAATGAGGTTGGTATGCAAACCAGTAGAGGTTTTCATTAGTATGTTAGAAGAAAAGTTATCCTGCCTTAAGACAAACAAGCTACTTTGTGCCAAAAAAAAAAAAGGGAGGGGGTGGGGGGGAGAGGAATTAGCAGTTCCAGGAGTGGTTCAGAGCATCCATGTGTACTGGCTTACTTTGTAAAATGGTATGTAAAATCCACACACAGCACTCACTTCAGAGAGGAATGCTGTACAGATGAGTCCAGTGAAAGCAGATCATCTAGGGGGAACCTTCATGCTCACCTAGTTGTCTGCTAAAGACAGAAATTGAAGGTGAGATCCTCACCCCTCCCTTTCTGGTCTCGCTCGGTGCAAAGGAAGGTCTAGAGCAGCGTACAGGGATCCTAAAAGCTCCATGCCCACCTGGAGGAGGATTCCCCTGTCACAGCTGTAAGACTGCCTTCTAAGGACCCCCTTATAAGCACTAGTAAAGCCGGTGGGCCAGCAGCATGCAGTGCTGTGAAGATTCCAGGCAGTACTGCAGGGAGCTGTTGAAACCCAGACAGATCTCCAGGGCTCCCAGAGCAAACCAGGATCAGAAGGGTGCAAAGGGGAATTAAACCCATGTTGGCCTCCACTCCATCTGGCTGTGAATTCTGTGCTGGTTTTAGAGGCACAGAACAGAATGTCATCCCTAGGATTTGCGTGGAGCATATGGCTAGCCTTCTCTTGTGACTTTTTATTATAGGCAGAGCTGTTATCACCCCCTACTAAGATTGACCCTCATTTCCTATAATAAGATGTGATTTTCAGTTGCTTATACCCACCAAAATGTAACCCATTTGGGCTGAAATTTACTGTTTGCCTTAGGATACCCACCACACAATGTATCTTCTTATTTTATTCAAGCAAAAATGGCTCCGCTATTTCCAAGAACAATGCTAGGGAAAAAAAATTATTGCTCATGTTAAAAAAAATCCCAGGGGCTTTTTGACAAGCTCTAGCATCCCACACTTTGGGGTTGAAATGTGGCAGGCAGATGGCTTGTGTGTCAGGGACGTGCCTTTTGCCATCCCCATGATAATGAGCCCAAATTTGGCCAATTTATAAGTCTTTGAGAAAAAAATTAGTTCGCACATGCTCAGTAGAGATTTTCAGGTAAATTCCCTGAAATTCCCATTTGCACTGGCCATGCTCCAGCCTGGGGCTCAGAAGGAATTTCCCAGCAATTGCTCCTATGAGCTGGTTAAGGCTGCCCCAGGGAGGGTACCAGAATTGAGAGCAGGGAGATTGTCGGTCCTATGCTCTCAGTGACCCCTCCACACCCCCGTTGGTGCCCAGGCAGTGTGGAGGAGGAGGAAACTGCCTGATTCAAATGCAGAGAGGACAAGAACCAGACCACAAGGGTCAGGAGAAGATTGGGGCAAGGTGTCTCCCACCTCCACCCACATCCCATGCTGAGACTGTCAGGAATGGAAAAGAGGGAAGCTGGGCAGGGAGAGACTGTGATGGCTGGGCAACGAGACTGACTGAGAGCCAACTGGTGGGGGAATAGATGAAATTTGGAAGAGGAGTTGGTATTGAAGATTGGAAGTGGCTAAGCAAGATGACTGAGAACCACTGGATTAGGAGGTAGGAGGAGGGAAAACAGAATTGATGAAGAGCCAGGTTATGGGTGTGTGAGAACTGGGAATGGCTAAGCAAAGAAACTGAGACAATGAGCCAGGGAGAGGGTGGGACACTGAAATTGGAGAAGGAACTCAGCAAAGAAGATAGGGAGCCAGTGAGGACAGGAACATGTGACATGGGGGGGAGGGGCGACTGGAGACCAGGGTGAAGGAGAGAGGCAAATTGGACAAGGAGACAGGGAGGGGGGAGGGAGAGGACTGGCTGGGTACTGAGACAGGGACACAGAACTGGTGAGTAAACAGACTGGAAATGGCTATGCAAGAAGACTTTGACGAGAAACTCAAGTGTAGCAACTAGGACTGGCTGGGTGAGGAGAGTGAGACTGAGCTGAAGAGTCATGGTTGGGGAGGAGAAAGGACAGGGACAGAAGGAAACAGGCAGAAGAATCCATGTCCATTAGAGCACATTCTCCTTCAAAAACTGGAATAGAAGCCAATGTTCCTGAATCTCACCACTCTTCTGTTGCCAGCAATATCTGTGAAACGCACATACAAAATGTCTCATCCCCCTCTAGTGCTGGTCTACACAGAAGATAACTTACTTTTGCAGTTATTTATTTTGTTAGCTCAAGTGGCAGATGTCTGTGTGGTGGATATAAGGGGATCCAAATCCCTCCTCTCAATTGGGCAGAGAGAAGATTTAAATCCACATCTCCTATCTCCCAGGTGAGTGCCTTAATCAGCAGGCTATAGGCAAATCTGGGGTGGGTTGTGTTTAATCTCTCTGGTGGAAGCTGTTCCCCTTAAACATTCATTAGGCCAAATAGAGAGCAAGAATGTTTCTATTGCCTTCTGATTAAGACATTCTCACCATCTCTAAGGCCCAATGAATATTTAAGTATTTATACACAGTGGAACAGCTTCCACAAGTGAGATTGAGAGCAACCCCCAAGTTAGCCTATTGCAGGGGTGGCCAGACTTACTTACCCTCTGAGCCTCATATGATAATCTTCAGAAGTCCGAGAGCCGAGCACACCTGCTGGGACTCAGGGCTTCAGCCCTGCTCCTGCTGAAGCCCCAAGGCCTGGCAGGCACCTCCCACAGGGCTGAAGCTCCGAGACCCCCTCCCGCTGGGCAGAAGCCCCTAACCCCGCCACAGGGAAGAAGCTCCAAGCTCCCCCCTCCCAGTCTGGTAGGTGGAGAATGGGGGGCGGCAGCATGAGGGGATCCATGAGCTGCACTTTAATTTAAAAGAGCCATATGTGGCTCACGAGCCACGGTTTGGCCACCCCTGGCCTATAGCCTGGTGGTTAGGGCTCTCATGTGGGAAAGGGGAAATCTGAGTTCAAGTTCTTACTCCAGACTGGGAATTCAAACCTAGGTCTCCCACATCTAGGCAAGCTCCTATAGCCACTGAGAGAGAGGTTGAAACCACACGTGTACACACTTTTCCAAAGCTAGCCCTGAAAAATTTTTCCCCAGCCAAAACTAATCAGGTTAAGTTTGCAAATCATTTTGGGTTGGTCAAAACTGCATTTTGGGGGAAATAAGCCATATGAAAAGTTTCACCCAGCTCTACTGGCAGGGTATCAAAAGGACACCAAAGTGGGTTTTGTTTTTTCAGTTTGCTTCTTTTAAAAAAAACTAGGAAATTACACACAAAAATAAATTGTTAAAAGAATATTAAGGTTCAAAGTCAAGCACTGAAAAGTAAGGAAATGCCAGAATTAAGGCTGCTTGTGCATTAATGTTATAAAGAAGCCTGATGGAATTCCTGTGCTAGAATTTGAGTTTGATATTTCAGTCTAACAACATTTTATTTTACATCTACTTAAAGTGATAACCCTTTGACTTTGCACCCAACCTGTAAAATTAATTCTTACTGAGATCAGGGCCCCTTTAGGTAAATGTACAAACATTATAAAAACCTAACAAGTCTGAGGTAAGTGAACTGTGCCAGTCAGTGCTTAATTTGTGCCAGGGCTGAGCCTCGGCACCTCTGGGCTTGCCACATCAGTTATGAATGTAAAAAAAATAAACAGCTTGAGCCCCAGCTCCTAATTGCTTGAGCATGTACTGGTAAAAGCCACAAACAGGGATCATTCCACAGCACAGAGAGAGCGCCTCTGCAAGTTATCAAAAACTGACTCTGCAGTGATTTGTGACACTTTGCCTTACATAGGGGGCACAATTGAATGAAGAGCTGCTGACTCTCTAGTCGCCCAGATCTGGATCCCCTAGATGGGCTTCTGTGTGATCTAGGTCAGTGTTACCCAACCAACTGGTCGTGCAAGGAAATCAGAGGGGTCATGACCCAGGTATTGAAAATCTTATTATAATCGAAAGCAAAGAGAAACCCTCAGTCCACACACATCTTCAGTATCAAGCATCCTCTGTCAACCTCTTAACACACGCACCACATACCTGCACACTCACATGCAAATAAATTACTAGGGCTTATTGCTATCACTGATACTATAAAATTGACAGTAAAAATGTTAATGTAAGGAGGTCATGACAGTTTCAATAAGGGATCTGAAATAGAGCTGGGTACAAAATTGTTTTCCCAGCCCATGAAACTGACATTTAAAAAAAATTGCAGTAGATCTAATCTACCTGGATGTGGGTTGCCAGCACGAGGCTGAAGTCAAGTAGACACACACAGCACTCACAAGTGGGGCAAAATTTTCAAAGCACTCAAATCCCTTTTAGGGTATATCTACACTGTAATAAAATACATACAGCATGGCCATGGCTCGCTGAGGTCAGCTGACTTGGGCTCACAATTGCAATGTAGATGTTGGGGCTCAGGCTGGAACTTGGGCTTTGAGTCCTAGTGAAGGGGGATGGGTCTCAGAGCCTAGGCTCCAGTCCGAGCCCCAATGTGGTCACTGCAATTTTTAGCCCCACAGCCTGGCCCCCTCAACCCTAACCCAATTTATTTGGTGCTGTGGGGGTTTTATTTCAGTGTAAACATACCATTAGTTTCCTAACTCAGCCAGATTGTCAAGAGTGCTCAGTGCCCAACTATTAAAATCTCTTTAGGACTCAGGCCTAGCTCCTCAAAGTATTCACAAAACACCCGCTTGGCTAACCTGCTGGCGCCTAAACTCACTTTGTGCCTACATTTTGACTGTAAAGTTTCTCTGGGCACCTAAGTTTCTACATCTGGGCATACACACTGCTGCCTTGCTCTAGGCATCTTGATACTTGACTCACACATAAACCCCAGCACAATCCACTGGGAGATGGACATTCCTTCATTTATCTTGCCTGTGGGGCACTTTCCCGTAGGCATGCTCTGAGCACACATCACTCCATGCAAGATGGTAGAGGAGGGGGCATCACTTTAGCCCAATAGTGAGGGTACTCACCCAGGACATGGGAGACCCCAGTTCTACTAGGGAACTGATGAGAAGGGATTTGAACAGGGATTCCCTACTTCTCAAGTGAGAGCCCCAACAACTGGGCTGGGGGACAGTCTGATGTGTCTCACTCTTGTTCAAGCCATTCAACTTTAGTTAAGTAATTGAATAATTAAATATTAATTTCATGAGAATCACTCTATAATGGAGCAATTAAGGCACTCACCTGAGATGTGGGAGATCCCTGTTCAAATCTTTTCTCATCAGGCAGGGGGAGAATTGAACTCTCCAGATGAGTGCTCTGACCATCGAACTAAAGGTTATAAGGGAAGCAGGCACCTAACTCTTTCTCACAAGTAACAGCTTAGAAACCTATACCACCTGACTTCAGAAAAGGGGTTGCAGCTGTGGATCCCAAGCAGAGATGAGAGCTTTCCTGCAGCCCAGACAGGCAACAAACTCCATGAGAGGACTGGGTTTGGACACACCTCTCTCCTTGGTATGTCCCATTGGCTAACTTAGGAAGTTCCCCACTGACCGTGCTTGCTTTTCTGGATCCCATTCTTAGGTGTCTCTCACCATGCATTGCATCGGGAATCTAGGTAGCTAACTCAGACTTTGTGGATTCCACTGTTGTTCCAGTGATTTCTTAGGTGCCTACAAGCTAGGCATTGTAATGTTTTAGTCCTTTTGTGGATCTGGGCCCAAATCCTCAATGTGCTGAACTCAAAATCTGACCATTTATTTTAGTGCCTAAATAGGAAACTAGTTCTGAAAAATCTAGCCTAATTTTATAGATATTTTTTCTTTAAACCATCCTGTCTAAACAATATATTAAATGTTTAGGTTTCAGTTTCTCATTAGTGTGGACAATTCACCCCGGGGAGGAAATTCCATGTTTTTTGGAAGGATCCCTCTGGTAGTGGATGTACAATATTTGAGCATAACATAATACTTTATTACTATACAGGAGTGTCCCTAACATTTATTTTTTATCCTCAAAGCTCATTTGAAAGCGGCAACTTTTTTAAAATGTTGTACTAATAAGTGCTTAACAAATCATTTTAAAAGCATAAATATGTTCAACAAGAGAACTATAATGAAATAGCCCTGCAAGTGATTTCTCATGAATTCCTCATTTTGCTTACCTGAATTCCTTGTGTAATTTCAATTATATCTGGCATTGTTTAGCTATGGGATTATTTAATGTTTGTACAGCACTTTGAAGATGTTTATACCGCTGTCTATGTACATTCATACTTCCTAAAGGAGGTGTTATTGCAATAAATTACTGCATCTGAAAAGTTACTTTTCATTTCAAAGGGAAGCAGATACTAAAAAGGCCAGCAGGTTCCATAATGTTTGACAACACGATACTACCTATCGCCATCTTATTTCAATTTTGTGTTCGCATATATATTTTAACATTATTACCATACAGCTCCTTGCTGTGAGATTAATACAAGCCACACGATAGACCTTTACAGTTTAAAAAAAATGCAATTTCACTGTAGGTGGTAAACACCCTATTAAAATATTGTATATATTTGTACTTACTGCCAGTTTTCTAATAGCTTTTCTACAGGTTTCCTTCCTAGAAGCCTCAACCATGTGTCTGTCCAGGGCTTCTTCTGTTTGCTTTAACTGATACCAAGGCCTGCATCACATCAGTGCAAAGTCCATAGTTATTCTAAGACACTGGGCTTGTATTTACTACAGCTTTGTCTTGACTGCCCCAAAATGTATCATATGTCTTTCCTACTTTTCCTAATTAGTTACGACTAACCTATATAGATATATAGATAGGTTCTTATATGGTCCTCTCATCAACTCAGCCACCTATTGGTTGTACTTCGCTAATGTGTTTTCAAAAGTGCAGCACAAACAAACTTCTGAAAACAGCACAACCCAAGAATGTTACAATATAGGATTTATTTACCCTTGGCCTAGGTTTGAAGGGTGTTCCCAGAACTTCTGAAACTTCAATTGACTAGAGAATCATGACGGGCCCTCAAGAGGTCATTTAGTCCAACCTCCCATGTTGAGGCAGGATCATATATACTTAAACCATTCCTTACAGGTGTTTTTCTAACCACTTCTTAAAAACCTCCAGTGACAGGGGATTCTACAACCTCCCTCGGTACCTGGGCCAGTGCTTAACTATCCTTATTGTAAGAAGTTTTTCCTAGTATGTAAACTTAGGCCTTGTCTACACTACTGGGGTAAGTCTACCTAAGTTATACTACTCCAGCTACGTGAATAACGTAGCTGGAGTTGACGTAACTTAGGTTGATTTACTGCAGTCTCTTCACTGTGCTGCGTCGACAGGAGATGCTCTCCGGTCGACTTATCTTACTCCTCTCATTCCGGTGGAGTACCGGAGAGCACTCTGTGGTTGATTTATTGGGTCTTAACTAGACCCACTAAATCAACCCTGCTGCATCGATCGCAGCAGTGTCAATCCCCGGTAAGTGTAGACATGGCCTAAGTCTCCCTTGTTGCAAATTACTTCTTATTCTACTTTAGCTTGACATAGAGAGAGAGAGAAATCTATGTCTCTCTCTCTATATATATCTATATATCTATAAAAATGTGAAGACTCATTATGTCTGTCGTCCCCCCCCACACCCCACCTTCTCTTCTCTAGACTAAATATGTCTAATTCTTTCAGTCTTTCCTCAGAGGTCAGGTTTTCTAAACCTCTTATTTTTGTTGCTCTCCTCTGGATTCTCTCCAATTTGGCCACATTTTTCTTAAAGTATGGTACCTGTAGCCGGACGCGGCCCACCCCATTTGCTCTTTCGAGTGCAGTCTGCACAGTTTCCTATTATGCCGTTACAAAACCACAAGCAGCAGCGGAAAGTCCCCAATGATGTTAGATGCTTGCTTAAAGCTGTATTGCTCTGTATAATCAATTGTATTCATGATTATGAATATGTAATCAATTAATGTAAGGAATGAGTGAGAGAGAGAGTGAGTGACAGCCAATGGCAAAACAAAGAAGCAATATCACCTTTTATGGAGCCATGGTATTATCTTGGTGAAGGTATAAATTTCGAGATGGGCAGCCAGGTCTGGGGTACCAACAAGGAAATGTAACAGCACACTAAACTCAGAACCAGACCAGAAGCAGTAGAGCCCTCCTGCACATCCGAAGGGACTTTGGGGACTCTCATCGCCTCGCAGCCTATCTCTGGGCAGCTGTCGCCTGGCCAGCCTCAGCCATCTGCGAAATCGAAAGCAATCAATGCCCGCGCCTGCAGCATGAATGTGTTGTGTGGGTGAGAGTATAATTGTGCAAGTAAGGGATGCCAATAAATAATCCTCAGTACAGCTCAGGTTCACCCTTTGTTGTGGTTATTCCTGGGCTGGTTCCCAGGACAGACAAGAGTACCCAAAATTTGCCTCATCAGTGCTGAGTAGACAGGAACAATTACAATTACTTCCCATATTTTCCATATGACAGTCCTGTTAATATATCCCAGAATGACATTTGTCTTTTTGACAACATCACCACATTGATTCATACTGAATGTGATCCACTATAACCCACCCACCCCCATCCTTTTCTGCAGTACAGCATTGATTCCCCATTTTATAATTGTGCACATAATTTTTCCTTCCTAAGTGTAGTACCTTGCACTTTTCTGTATTGAATTTAATAATATTGATTTCAGACTAATTCTCCAATTTATCAAGATCATATTGAATTCTAATGCTGTCCTCCAAAGTGCTTGCAACCCTTCCCAACATGGCGTCATCCACAAATTTTATAAGCATACTCTCCAGTCCATTATTCAAGTCATTAATAAAAATATTTATTAGTACCAGACCCAAGACAGACCACTGTAGGATCCCAGTTGATGTGAACTCCCAGTTTGACAGTGAACCATTGATAACTACTGTTTGAAAAAGGGGTTTCAGCCAGTTATGCACCTGCCTTATAGCAATTTCAACTAGGCTATTTCCCTTGTTTGCTTATGAGAATGTCATATGGAAAACGTCAAAAGCTTTACTAAAAATTAAGATATATGACAAATACTGATTCTTCCCTATCCAGTAGGCTGGTTACCCTGTTGAAGGAAATTAAATTGATTTGGCATTATGTGTTCTTGACATATACATGTTGGATATTGCTTATCACCCTATTATCCTCTAGGTGCTTACAAACTGAATGTTTAATAATTTGTTCCAGTATCTTTCTGGGTTTCAAAGTTAGAATGACTGATCTATAATTCTCTCATTCCTCTTTTTTCTGCTTTTTGAAGATAGGCACTATGTTTGCCCTTCTCCAGTCCTCTGGGACCTCACCTGTCCTACATGAGTTCTCAAAGATAATTGCTAATGGTTCAAAGATTGTTTTGGCTAATTCCTTAAGTACTCTAGAGGGAATTTCCCTGAATGGGAAGTTGAAGTTCTATACAAGCATTTTCAGGCATCTCTAATTATTTTCTTTTTTAAAGAAACACACACACAAATATATATCAGGTAAGTATATAGTTTTTAAAGAAAAGTATAATGAATTTAAATGGAAAGGATTAGAAATCTTAGCCCTGAAGTCATAAGCAGCTATAGGCTGAAACATTTTATTGTTTGTACTACTGTGACAATTCCGAGAGTTCTGAGGTACCTTGCCATCACCTGTCTTTAATGTGAAGAAATCTTATCTGGGCCTGCTGTGGGTCAGCTCCCTGAAGCCACCAGCCTCTGGCAACATAATCAGTGCCTTCCAGGCCTCATGCTCTCTCTGCAAGCTAGTGATAGGCACACACCAACCCCTGAGTCCTCCAAGCATCCCTCTGGAGTGCTCAGACCCTGTTCCACTGAACACTCACAGAACTCTTAGATCCACTATTCCCAAAGGAATAGTATGCTCCAGCTTACATGATTCAACTCAGGATCCCCGCTCTATTTAACACACAACACTTAGAGAGATAAATAATGTGAAAACAAGAATAAATAAATTATCAAAGAACCAAGATCCAAGTGAGGGACAGTGAGAATATTGGAAACAAATGGTTACATATAACACAAAATCATGACACGCCTTCTAGAGCCTAAACTTAACTAACAAGGCATTCCCCTAAGTCCTTTTCCCTGTGTTTTCAGCTAGGTTGGCTGAAATCCCTTCTCATAAGATTGAATGCTCTGGCAACTTGTCCTCACAGAGTGATTGAATTTCATCTGCACCCCAGGTATAGTTTCACTGTCTTACTCCTATTCAGGAAAACTCCTGCAGTTTTGTTTTTCCCTGCAACCTCTGCAACTACTGATTAACATTTTGCTCAGACTGTAAATGAGCATCCATGGTGAACCATATTAATTTGCACATGACCAGCCAGAGCAAGACAAGCATCTCTTCCCTCCTGCCTGTCAGGGATATGTGGATTACCTGTCTTACTCTCAGAACTAGAGAACATGATTTTTAGTATATATTATATTTTCCACAATGATTATGATGACCAGTGTCACATAGATTTCATTAGAGTCCTTACATGACATTCTTTGATGGACTAGTAGCTAGATGCCAGACCCAGGCCAGATGGCAACAAGAGACCCTGGGGTCACAACTACCTGATCATATTATTGTTTCTGAAACTGTGTTTAGTCTAATTGCTTTGTTAGTAAACAGAACACACTAGCTTATTTAGATACCATTTAATTAAAGTTAGCTTCATATCTTTCTTGAACCACAATATGACTAATACTACTATAGATTAAAAATAATTATTTTTAAAGGCATTTACTTATAGTAATTTTCGATAAAAATCAAGTGTCCTACCCACATACCAATATATTTTCCTCCTTTATAAAGCACTGTGTCAAAAGAGTCTTTGCTATCATCTTATGAATGCAATTGCTTTCTAATTAATTTTCTGCCATCTTTTAAAAAAGTGTTTTGCTACATAAAGACAGTGATAAGTTTCATGTCATGAGTACTACAGGTTAGACAATTAATTTAGAAATAGCGAGTTGGCAACAAAAATCCCATACTCAAAAGTAAGAGTGACTCATACTTCTTGTCAGCCTCTTCAAAAAGGCAGACTACTTACTCTGCAGCTGAGTGTAGGCTATTTGATTTGTTTATACTGGGAGTTGTGTGCACCAATGCATATGCAAAAGATACTTAGTCATATACTGAACAGATTATGTTGGTGGGGAAAAGATGTCATTGTAGCCCTATTCTGGATATGAGAGTGATTTTAATTAGATGTAGATAGCAACAACAACAAAAATACACACATTCTGTGAATGGCAAAACATTTTATTTAGCTCTAGAGCAGAAACTCTTTATTAAGCCTGCTGGACTTTGACTTCAAAAGGCTACAAAATTCACTCAGGCAATTTTGACCTCTGATTATCAGGAAAGGAACTTTTGATCTTATGTACCTATAACTTTAGGAGTACTGGTGTTACAAATATTACGTACACATGGAATATTGAAAGGCTACTGTATCATCTTTATAAATGTTTGTTTATGGACTAAGGATTGTATTCTGTTTCTCTGGAGGAGTTACAGGGGTTTTCTGCAGAAACTAAAATCACTGGGGGGGTAATTAATGCAAATTCCTAGGCAGATAGCAAGTCTGGCAGAGCCTCACCCCTGAGGGAAAGTTGCATATACAAGTTTGACCTGGTTCAAGAGACATGACAAACAAAGAAATGAAAACTGTATAAAAGTGACCAGACAGATACAGGAAAGTTAGTCATTCTCACTCAGTCCAAGAACTGACATGTACCTGTAACCAAGAAAGAGACACCCTGGGAAAGGGCCTGAAATATTTTGTTCCTAGTAGGATCTCCCTGGGAAGCTAAGACCTGCATGCAAGCTGTTTATTGTTTTTAAGATATATTTTCTCTGTAATTCTTTGGCTCTGAATAAATAGTACTTTGCTTTATGAAGGCTGACTAGTCACTGGTTAACCCTGTCGTTGCCTCTGAGATAATAGGACTGACTTGCTGAGGTGATCACTGTGAATTGCAGCCTAAATCTCTGGACTAGAGGGCGAGAGATGTAGGACTCCACCCCGAGAATGGCGACAGCTAGAGGTGAGGCCTGAGTGGCCACCAACAGGTCTGACGAACTGAAAACTGGGATTTCAGAACGGAAGCAGAAAGTGTTTCTTATAGGGAAGATTACCTGAGTGTTAGTATTTAGAACTAGATATTGAATAGCCTGCTTGTAAGGGAAGAGTTTATTTAAATTTCCATGTTAAAGTAATTCCTTCAGTGTATATATTTTCCCTTTGCTGCAGTATAAAGGTTGTGGCAATGTCTTCTTCAGGACCAATGCTGCATTATGATCCCTACCCCACTGAAGTCAGTGGAGAGACACCCATTGACTTCAAAGTGCTTTGGATCAAGCTGTTGAAGAATTAATATTTTCCTATCAGTGTTTTTTTAATGTATTTTGATTGAATACCTCTTAGGTCTTATCAATGTAAATTGGTTCTAACTGTGATCCTTGGAAGGCATCGATCAGAACCAAATTCCGAGGAGTGAGTTATTTCTCTAGCTTCAATTCTGGAAAATACTAATAGGGGAAATAAAATAAATAAATAAGTGAATTAAGTTAGAACACAATATATAGTCCTTTACAGATTGGAGCACTTTACAAATACTAACTAATTAAGGCCAGATTCTGAAACTGAATCCAATGAAATCAATAGGGCTCCATGCTGGTACAGGCATATCCATCCTCAGGATCTGGTTCTTTTTTGGAAAATATCAGCTCAGAAGTAAGAATAGCACAGTCACCTCTCTAACAAACCACCATCCACAAAAAAGTTATCCTGGTACTACAAAAAAGCCTAAAGCCCCACTCTTGCAATGGTGTTTCTGCTGGGTGCACAAATCTGTCCCCACACAGCTCAGTGCAGGAGGTCCTTAAGGAGCTCCATTATCCAGCATAGAAAATACAGATAAATCTTTTCACACTTCCATCAGTAATCACTGTTTTAGATCTGGTAGAAAAATTCTAGAAGCAGCTCTGTTTTTGATAAGGCTTTCCTTGGGGTCATGAAAGGGACGATTGGTAGGATTTTTATTACATATTGTTAGTACACCTCCACCCCGATATAACGCGACCCGATATAACATGAATTCGGATATAACGCGGTAAAGCAGTGCTCCAGGGGGGCGGGGCTGCGCACTCCGGTGGATCAAAGCAAGTTCGATATAACGCGATTTCACCTATAATGCAGTAAGATTTTTTGGCTCCCGAGGACAGCGTTATATTGGGGTAGAGGTGTACTTGCACAGATTTCATTAGGATGAAAGTGCAAAGACATGTCAGTTAAAAGAATCCCCAGGTAGTGGACATTTTTCTAATGCAACAAGAGCTGCAGTGCAACAGTAACTAGAAGAAAATTAATCTACCTTTAAAAAATTGCACTTGAGAACTCCACTTGTGTGATTAATAACGCATTGTGTAACTTCAGCAACAAGGCTTTTATTAATGGTCAGGCCAGGGAAATGCCAAACTGAAGAGTGAAAGGAATGATAATTTTAAAAAGTGAGTACTGGCAGGAGAGAGGGAGGATATGTGGAAGCTGCTAAAGTGGCCCACCTGTCACTATAAATAATGGAGGACTTTAGGAATTATGGATAAAGAGAATAAGGGGAAAAAAGCTGTCAGTGTTGGTAGCTGTGTATTCAGATGGGCTTGGCCCATGAATAGTAGCAAAAACTTGTTTGAAGATGGAAGTACCCTAGGGCTGGATCCTGCAGTCTTTCCTCACATTAGTCACGTTCAGCACCTGTGTAATGGAATGCTAAAACTGTATCCTTATTTTCAGCCTAGGTGGTGCCATGTGTAACATACCTCGCCTGAGCTGGTAACAGCCAAGTTGGCAGTGCATTAAAGGTCATAAAAGGAATGCATCTCTTGTGTCTCTCTCTGTGATGGAAGGTGGGTAGCCTGTTCTGGTACAGAAGCCTGACCTGCTAGCAGCAGCTCTGAAACCTTCTGTGTACAAGGAGTTCATGACAGTCTAACCTAGTCACAGTAATTTTCACCACTTTAGCACTTCAGCACTTTAAGTAGGGTTAAAGTAAAGGGGAATGGAGGGGAGGGCAGTTCCCCTCCTCTGTTAAAACAGAACAAGAGCTCCTCACTCCTCTCCCTGGCTTGGTACAGCTGTGCTCCCCCACAGCTTCCTCTCTTCCTTAGTTAGTACAGTAGGAGTTCTTCCTCATTTCAATCTGCTTTAACCACTGACTTTAAGAAATATGTGGTTCAATTACAATACAAAACCCCTTATGGGATAAGATCCAGATTCACACAGGCTATGCACTAGCACCTACCAGCATACCGCCGCCAGAAAGGGAAAGTCCATTCAAAGTGGGAGTTTCTGGAGAGCAAAGCACCTAGAGCCAAGAGGCCTGCAGCTGGTCAGCACCAGAGCCATCCCTTGGGTAGGGCAAATCAGGGGAACTGCCCTGGGCCCCGCACTTTGGGGGCCCCGCGCTTTGATAAAATTGGGACTGTCCCAATATTTAGCCCTTTGTCCCACATCCCGACCAATGTTCAATCGGGACGCCATTTGTCCCGATATTCAGGTGAGGAGGCGGGTGGGGAGGTGAGCCAAGTGGGTGAGCAGGCAGGCAGGTGGACAGCAAGGAGAACGGTGGGCGGGGTGGGGGGGTGAGGAGGCGAGTGGCGGCTGGGCGGGCACACCGGGCAGATTGCAAGGAGACTAGTGGGGAGGCTGATTTGTCCTGGGCCCCGTACCCCCAGGGAAGGCCCTGGTTAGTACAGCCCCAAAAGTCAGTCACAGGGGGGGTGAGGAAAGAAGAGGAAGGGGGCTCATGGCTAGGCAGACAAGGGAAGCACTGGTTCAATGTATTTGCACTCATGGGCACCTATCCAGCTCACTCTAGAGTCTAAAGCTGCCTTCCCACAGCAGACTCCTCAGAGGAGGCCAATGGCATTCAGTCTCCCCCTACTCTCAATTCCGACTGACTTTGAGTAACTGCAAGGGAACCTTAACTCACCCACTTCCAACATACAGAACACTTCATATGTTGGTGTTCTTTTAGTCTGGGGATGTTTTTTGTTGAGGATATGTTATTGGGTGGATTTTGTTTGCTAGTTATTGTATTTTTACAGGCACGTCACCTTTTCTTGTTGTAACTTTAAAAAAAAAATCTTTAGGCTAAGTACTGAGAGCTCGAGTCTGGAGCCTATAATTAAAGTTTATTATTGCCACTGTAAAAGGGACTATAATTGACAAAGCTAAGACTAGCAGGTTCTGCTAGTTTGCAGAAACAGCAAGTAAGGTATGATTTTACACTCTGGCTTTTATAAAAATGACCCTTTCCTTTGTCAAAGATTTTCTTTCCTCCATACCCTGTTTGATTCACACTTGTATTATTCATCCTGAAACTCTGTAGGATACCAATATTTCCCCTCAGTGGTACAGTTATTATTAATTATTATCAGTATTAACTCAGCCTGCTCCAAGGGTACACTATTGCTCTTTTCTTTCAAGAAATGGGATACATTGCCTTACACCACATTAGAAACAGTACTGTAAAGGGAAAAAATTGAAGCTATTCTCTGACTTATAGGATCAGAAGATGAACATACACACTTATCTACAAGTTGGAGAACTATAGCAAGTGGAAGGATGGACATTACTACAAACCACATGAGAAGTTATGTCCACAGATACTCTAGGAATAAGAACTTGACTTTGCTGGACATTATCTTCCTAGAAAGGGGCAGTTTGGGGGTAACCACCACAAACAGGCTGTGAGCCTTGAGGGACACCTATGAATGACAGAGTTCATCCAGGAATGGAATTCTGAAAACATAATAATGCTAAATACTACTGTACCTAGCTCGAATCTTGATGATGAAAATTCAGTCCTTAAGATGAGATTTGCAGTTGTTGCCTACAGAAAAACAAGTTATTTTCTTTCATTTATTGTTTTTACACATTTCTCCTCTTTCATAAGAAAAGAGCATTTTGGTTACATTAGATGTATACTTTAAGCTCTCTGTAGCAGGGACTGTGTCTTTACACACCTGTATGATATCTAGGACATAATCAACATATGATAAATTATAAAAGTAACTTTAATTTGGATTTGACTTAATATATAGCAGAGCACGTAAGACTGATTGTCCAGAGAGATTAAAAAGGCCCAGAGATGAAAGATGAAATTGCTTAGAACCCACTCTTCCTCATGGTCACAGAAAAAACTGAGATCTCATCCTAAAGAAGTGGCAGACAGTGGAAAGGGTCCATGCAGTAAAGTGTTCAGAATCCAAGCCACAGTGATGGTCTTATTTCTGGATTATGATAAAAGGTACTGTGATGGACTGGTATGTCGGTACCAAAATGTGACCTTTGCTTGATATTGTAACCACCATTTTGAATAATGTGACTTATATTTTGAATATGTAACTGTAGGTGCCCACCGATGTCAAGGATAGACCAGGGCAACTTATTGGAATGGCTGACACCTCCCCTGGACAGACTAGCATGAGAGTCATCAATGGTGATTGTCATAATGGCTTTGCAACAGGGAAGGGCCAATCTAAACGGAACTGGTTTTCCCAGTCTGAACTTGGAGGGGGCTTGGAACTTCCCAGCTGACCATTTGAATGGGGTCTAAAACTGACCAGCTGGTCACATGACAGAGGAAGCAAACTTATTTAAGGGAACTTATTTAAGCAAACTTATTTAAGCAAACTTATCCAGTGTTTGTCTCTCTCTCTCTCCTGGGCCAAACATCACCAGGCATCAGAAGGCAGAGAACAGGAGGGGCCTACCTGCCTGACACACAGAATGGGCCTAAGGACTTACAAGAAAGGGTGAGCATAGACTCAGGGGAAGTGAGTAACTTTTTGTTTTACCTAAAGATTTATAATTCCTGGATGCGATGAGTGTAATAGTCTGGTTTTAGAAACTCCTGTGCAAAGCCTGTGTTCCTTACTTTACCTGACATGTGGTCCCCAAAGAGTTAAGTATAAACCAGAGCACCCACAGTGGTGGGACAATGAGGGGGAAGCATAATTAAGCGATGAGGGAGGCTTCAGAGGTCAGAGCACTGGTTTCAGACCCTAAGACAGTTGGGCGGTGGAGTATCACATCTCAAGGAAAGGAGACAAGTGGGAGGTCTGCCCCCAGCAGCATGCCTTTGAGGCCCACAATTAGAAATAGTGACTGGACACTGTCCAGACCCAGCTGGCTTGAAAGCACATGGGATGCAAAGGTTGGGTTGTCTAATTACAAAAGACTGGTGACCATTCACTTACCACACAGACAGGTAACGATATTCTAAGCACAATTTTTATTATAAATATATAAATAAAATAGTGGTTAGATCATCTTTTATCCACACACAGTATACATACACTATATATGCATATATAAATAATGACACAGAAACCTGAACTGACCAGCACAAGACCAAAATAAATGGCAGAAACTGCTGGATACCCTATGCATCTGAGGATGCAATAGGATAAAGAAAAAAAAATATATGCAGCTGTAAGACTGTCCGTGTTCATTACAATCACACTTAAAAATATACAAGTTTAAAATCGCACATCAACATCCATCACAGCTTCTACATTTTTACCACACGTGAAAGAAGTGCATATATTTCTTACCACCCCAACAAATGAGTTTAGTGGAATAGAAGCTCTTGGAGACCTTGAACCAAAGATTTCAAGTTCATTTGAACTCTATCATTAAGGGATTTATAATTTGTTTTCTAGCATAGATTCTGCCTTAGTCTTCATTGATATGAGTAATTGTAATGAGATTTGGGGAGTTTTTTAATCTTTACTGAAGCCAGAGTAGTGCTACACCAAAGCTCACTATAATTAAATGTATCAAAGAGAATAAAATAAAAAGCAGCATGAAAAGATTTTAAAGATTGATTGAATACTAGGCATTTTTTAAAAGTCATCTTCAATACATGTAAAATTCTCTGGTAAGAGTTAAGGCAAAAAAACAAATCAAAGAACTATCAGTATTTGCGATACTTTTGATAGGTTAACATTTGTATTCACAGCTTATAGTGAGTGCAGGATTATCTGTATTAAGGCTGCAGGGGTTGTAATTCTATTGGTACCAACATTCAGACTTCCTTCTATTACAGTTTAAAAAAAATCCCCTTACTGTATTTATTTTTACTTCAGCAGAGTAGCTTGGAGGTTATTAATTTTTCCCTTTGTCAATGGCTAGCATAGTGGTAATGGCATTTCTGGTATTCACAACTGATGCTCTCACCCGGTATGGTTATTAAAGATCCCATAGCACTTATTGCAGAAGGGTGGTCATGTGGTTAAGGCACTAGACTGGGATCCAGAGATATAGGTTCATCCCAACTCGCCCAAGGAAAACTGTGGCAAAGTTCCTTAGGGCCTGATGCAAAGCTAATTGAAGTCAGTAGAAAATTCCCTTTGACTTCAATGGACTTTAAATTGGGCCCTATATTTCTCTGGGTGCTTCCATTCAACATCTGTAAAACTGGGATAATTGTACTCCCCTATCATCCCTCACAGGGGTGTTGTGAGAATCTATTAGTGATTGTGGATTTAGCCCTGAGTGCTTCAAACATACAACACCTAACCACTAGGTGTCCTGCCACCTGCTGGAGCCCTCAGCTCCAAGTCAGGTGCTTAGGCTTCCCACAGAGTGCATGGGGAGAGGTAGGCACCTCAGAAAGGGATCTTTAGAAGCCAGCAAGCCTAGAGGGAAGCCACCTATGGTAGCCAAGAGTTAAGGGGTGGATCTTATTCCCTGCCCCTCAAAGGAATATAGGCACCTAACTCCCACTGATCTGGGCCTGGTGAGAGATGGGCAAGAGGAGGTGCCTATCTCTGTTTGGAATTCTCAGCAATCAACTCTCTCCTGGAGTTAAATGCCTAAACCAGGGCAGCCCATGCTCTACAGGTGAAACCCAGACCCTTCTTGTGAAGAAACTAAAGACAGTCAGAGATTAACACATGCTCCATTATAGCCAGGTGGTAAGGGCACTCACCTGGGATGTGAGACCCCTGTTTTCAATGCAGAGCAGGGACTTGAATGCAGATCTCCCATGTCCTGAGTTTAGTGCCTGATCCATCAGGGTATTTGGTACTCTAGAATGGATTTATCTTTATCTCTTCTGTTGAAGCTGTTCTACTTTGTATAAATTCTTTGGACCAAGCACTTTGATCTCCAACATCCCAGGTGGGTACCCCAGCCACTGGGCTATAGAGTCAATTATATTTTTCTCTCTGGCCAATTACTCTAATTTATAAAAACAGTGGAACAGCTGCCACAGGAGAAACTGAACGTGGGCAGGGCACTCACCTCAGATGTAGGAGACTTAGGTTCAAGTCCTTGCTTTAAATCAGGCAGAGCAAGGATTTGAATTTGGATCTCCTACAGCCTGGGTGAGTGCTCTGACCACTAGACTGGGACATTTGTCTCAAATAGTCATGACCTGCTCACCCTTGGCTGTCTTTTACCAAGGCCCACTCCTGTAGACTTGCCCTGAAAATGCCTAAGGGACTGGGCCCCATAGGTAAGGTAGGTAGAAGAACACTGCAAATCCTGCATATGCCTGAGCTAGGGCTCCAAGCAGCTCATTAGATGTGGGGTGGCATCATGATACGGGGATTTGCAAGTGCCTACCAGCAGAACTTCAGGCAGCAGCTGAGTGGTAGTTTGAGAATATCAGCAGTGCCAAACTGTTGGCACCTATAGAAACGGTGTGTAATCTTTGTGGATCTAACCCTCAGGTGCCAAAGTGATGGGAGCCACATAAGATGATGACTAGATAGTCCTATTTACATTTAAATTGGGTAATTACATTCCACCTACCTAAAAATCACCCTGGAATTTGATAAGATACTCCTCACTGTCTTCATGCAGAGTTACTCTGTAAAACTGTTTGTTAAGTAGCTATTTCTCCACCAAAGAAACTGCCCTTCAACTGAGGATGAAGTGTACAATTTGTAAAACATTTTGGAATCTTTCTGGAAGAAAGTGCTATATGAATGTGAGATTGTTTTGTTCTAGTCATCTTTGATCTTCAGACAAAAAGAAAACATGTGTAACAGAAACAGGAAAGGGGAGGGGAGGGGGGGAGGTGCCACCAAAAATCTGCCTTTTTTATTTTCTAACTTTTCAAGGGGAACAAAGGAGAACTAGCTTGGAAAAGACTTTCTTGTGAGGAAAACTTTATTGGCTACATTATTGCTCTGTTTTCCACATTACTATTATGGATTAACTATGTTATATTTCATAATAATAATTAAATACGCCAGTGCTTGCCAAGTTTTGAATGCAGTGAAGCAATAATTCAACTCAAAGATTTTCCCAATAAAGGAGGAACACACTAGAATATTTTGCAAGGTTTTTGTCTTGAAAATACCTAAGTTATTAATGCTGGACAACTCATCCCTATAGAGGCAGTTACCAGGTGCTGTGCTCTTTACCTGTTTTGACTCCCAACTCTTGGAGGTAAGCTAATCTTACTAGTCAGCACACCTAAAGGACAGCAGCATGACAAGAGAAAAACCTCATTAAAGAGAAATGCATTACCTGACAGTTGATTACAGTACTAAAGAGCCTGAGCAATTAATTCAGAAGACAGAGGTGGCCAACAGAAAATCTCCTGCTTCACTCAGGAGACTGGACAGGTTTGAATATGAGTTTTGACAGGCTCATGCAATTGAGAGTGATTTTATGCAAGCTAATAGAATAGCATACTAAACTATAGCCTGCCTTTAATTAGAGCTGGCAAGCTGGAAGGAAAGCCCATTAAGCCTGGAAGCTTGTAAGGTTCATGGTATATTAGGGCCACCCAGGAGAGAATTAAATTTTCGAAGACTTTTCTGCTCTCCTAGGAACTCTCTCACATCAAGAACAAAATGGTTCAATTACACAATATTTAGAATCTAATTGAAAAAATTATACATTCTGTAGCATGATCCACTAATCCTACTGAGAAGAATCTAATGTTCCGTTATCATTCCTGGGCTCTGGTCATCCAAAGCAAAGAATGTATCATGCAGAACTCCACTTAGAATGTATCTGTGAACTTCAGACCTGTGTACTTGAGGGAATATTTGATCACAGTACCATTTTAGAAAGAAAATGTAAACCTTCAGACCAAGGGCCATTTCCCAATGGAAAACACATGTGTGCTTGCTAATGCATAATTTCACCCCCAGAGGCAGGTGGCTTCTGTGAAAATTTGAAGTCTTAAAAGGATTTTTCTGTGCCCGAGTCCCTTACCGTATGTAGTATCAGAGGGGTAGCCGTGTTAGTCTGGATCTGTAAAAGCAGCAAAGAATCCTGTGGCACCTTATAGACTAACAGACGTTTTGCAGCATGAGCTTTCGTGGGTGAATACCCACTTCTTCGGTTGCAAGAAGTGGGTATTCACCCACGAAAGCTCATGCTGCAAAACGTCTGTTAGTCTATAAGGTGCCACAGGATTCTTTGCTGCTTTTACCGTATGTAGTGAGAGATGGACAAACCTAGGGTAGAATAAATGGAAAACACTGTAAGGAGAAGATTGCTTATTTCCAAAGAGATAAGGGAAGGCACACACATGCAGTGTTTCCTTTAAGCCACAGCAGAGTGCACTCAGAAATTGGAAAAGGAGGCAGGAAAGTACAGCCTCCTAGAAGAACAGCCAAACAATGTTACCAATTCTCTGCAATAATGGAGGCCATTGTGGTCCTCAAACTTCAACTGCCCTGCAAAACGGTCCAGTCAAGCAGTGCTGGAAACAGAACAAAATGTACATATTTGGCAAGAAGTTTTTTTTCCCATTCTGTATACTGGGGTGATATCCTAGCCCTATTGGAGGTAAATGGAAAAACTCTCATTGACTTAATAGGAATAGGGATTTCAGCCTAGAGGAGCTTCAGGAAATCCAGCTAATGCTTTTTAATTAAAATTCTTTAGATGTGTTAGTATTTTGGTCAGTGTATTGTAGGCATATCTGCTAACTGAAAGTGCCCCCCCCCCTTTCTAACATACATGAATTTAAGTTGCTAAATAACTACTACAGATTCTGATTTATAATATTGGTTAATGGCCAATTCTGTATTCCATCTAATTGGAATAACAATGTGATGTGTTAAATAATATCTCTATCTCATATGGAGAAAACATTCTTTATATATTTATCCACTTCTATTGTATGCATAGTACACCTTATCCTGCTTGTATATATGTAAAAGTGTATTAATACCATATTGCAGGAAGTTAAGTGTTTGTGTGTTAAATCATGCATAACAAGTATGAAGATATGTGGTCAAATAAAAGAACTGAAATAGCATAGCTTAAAGATATCTTCAAAATCCATCTCATGTGAATATAAACAGAATGTGACACACAATACCTGATATATTATAGGTAGTACAGGATATACAGAGAAACAGACTCACCCAGGGGACTAAGCATGAGAGTGGAAGCTAGGTACTACTGCATTCTAATCTTGGATCTGGCTGGGTGGCCTTGACCAAGCCCCTTTACTTCTTTGGTGTTTATTTCCCCACCAATATGTCATTACGTCATCTAATCCTTGTACTGTACAGTACAGTGGAAATGTGAAATTATGTGCAAGTGCTAACAAATTAAGTACTAATAAACAATTTTACATTTAGAAATAATATTGTAGCAGCAGCCAGCCAGGGAGTTCAGTGCTGCTAGAACAGAATCATAGAAATATAGGGCTGGAAGGGACCTCAAGAAGCCATCAAATCCAGTCCACTGTGTTGAGGAAGGACCAAGTAAACATAGACCATTCCTGACAGGTGTTTGTCTAAGCTGTTCTTAAAAACGGTTAATGATGGTGATTCCACAAACTCCCTTAGAAGTCTCTTCCAGTGCTTAGCTATCCTTAAGGAAAATTTCCCCATACATCATGGGAGACTTGACCCATAATTATTTTCTTTTCAAAGACAAAGTATTAAAGAATATAGTCAAACTATACAAAGTAGATATTTGACCTGATGACCCATATATCAAAATGACCCTGAATTTAGTTTTCAACTAACAGCAATTAACCCTTTTAATTGATACCTCATGCTAGAGTTGTTGAAACAGTCCAACTGCAACTAATGCAAAGCAGATATCTATAGGACCACAAAAGAGAGGATGTGCCTGCTTGCTACTGAAAAGACTAAACTCTTTGTCATCAGAATTAATAGGGGAATATCAGATTTGCACAATACCATGCAGTGAATGTAGTTTCTATAACATCGCATATGGAGGAAGAATAAAGAAAGTTTGAAAAGCAAAGGCTTAGGTGTGAACTGTGATTTTAAATTATAATATAATAATGTAACATTTGCCTTGATTATGTTGACTATGATGCGGAGAGACAAATGGAATTGGGACCATCTGTGAAAATCCACTTTAAGTTTATTTATAATCAGGTTCATATTTAGGGGGCTATGTTAAATTAAGTCAGAAAGATGTCCTAGGTATTTAATACTACTAAATGACTATTAAAAAATTCACTACTTGACAATGCTAGTGTCTCAATGTGGGGGGATGTTCAGCTATGCTTTCTACTTTAGGAAAAAAAGCAATCCTACGGGCAGCTAAAATCTTGGATTATCCTTTTCAATAACATGACCATTGAGCTAAACAGTGCTCTTGGGAAGGCACTCATTTATATTTAGGACAAAGGGTGAGGCCAATAAAGACTCATTTGATGAAAAAGCAAACAAAAACTCAATGTATTGATAAAGTCATGTACCTTACAAGCCATACAATTCCTAACTTCACACAAAAATTCCATTCTTATTCCCAGATTGCAAAATGCTAAGTTATTAATAAGGGCAACTCTGAATACTTTGTGATGTAAAGAGTTATTGAAATATTTTAGCTATATTTTGATTTCTCTGCATTTTTCCCTCAATCCAGCTGGCCTTACTTATATAGAAGTATTAAATCAACTAGATTTTATTTGCGTAAGAAAACCACAAGAATTTGGCTTTGTGGGGTACAATAATTTTGACCATATATTCCATTCACTAAACTAAAGCAAGTTATTGCTACTATTCCTTGAGTTTCCATTTATGAAAAAGGACATTAGGAAAAATCAAAAAGTTATTAAATAAACTGCATTATATTTCTAATATGGCCTCCCCACAAAAAATTACTTGTAGAAATGTTTATTAAAGATTTTAAGAAATAATGTTCCCAATTATTGTGATACATTTACTTAATCTGCTGCAGAATTTTAGTGTGAAGTTTAGATTAACTGGGGCCAAGTTCAAAAGTGAATTCACAGACAAGTTACATTGAGAAGCTGGATGTAATTTATTGTCAAAGGTATCTACCAAGGTGAAAATGTGAGCTAGGGGTATGATCAAAGGTATTTATGCACTTAACTCCTGTTTTTAGATACCACTATGATGCACAAGACTCCTGCTTGGCTGCCACCCAGCACCGTAGGTGCCTAAACTCATGTGGTACAGGAATTTCTGTCTCTGCGCCTATATACCGCAGCCTCACTCTAGACACCCAGGTACCTCTCCCCCAACTGAGCATGTTTACTGGTGCCTCATGACAGGCGGGAGATAGGTGTCCAGATACCAAAGTCCCAGAGTCATTCACAAACTAGGAAAAATAGCCTAGCCTCTGTTTGCCAGAAGCTGGGAATTGGCCACAGGAACTAAGGGTGCTGCCTCACTCCCTGGCTTGAAGTGGTTTCCACTATATACAGGCTTTACAGTTTGGTTCAGTCACTCTCAGCACCCCCACTATACAAATTGTTCCAGCACCACTGGCCACAGAGGATGGATCAGTTCATGATTACCTGTTCTGCTCATTCCCTCTGAAGCACCTGGCATTGGCCACTGTTGGAAGACAGGATACTGGCCCCCCCCCAGTTCAAGTCTGACCAAGTATGGCCATTCTTATAGGGGTTTGGTTGCTCAAGTTGTGTGTGTCTGGGGGTAGAGAGGAGGTGTTGATCCCATAGGCTGAGAAGCCACCTAGTCCCTCAAGTGAGTTCATCCCAAAGACCCAAGCAATACCCTCCCTTTAGCTTAGATGATAGGGTAATCACGCAGGATGTGGAAGACACCCCCCCCCAGTTCAAATTCCCCTTCTTCCCGAGAGGGGGAAGGGATTTGAACATGGATCAGCCACCAACAGGTTTCCCTTGTTTAAAAAGATTGTTCACCTAGCTAAACTTTCAAAAGTTATACATACTATCAGCATTTTAAAAGTGCATTGGATTTTCAGCGTCTGATTAGTTATTTTAAGGATTGCTTATAAAGGACTTAAAACTGACTAGAGATGGGTGAATACCTCAAAACAGTTTCCACAAATATTTGCTTGAATCAAAGCTGTGAACTACGTGTTTATCTGTTCATACTCCCCAGGGAAAACAAATTTTCATGACTATTCCAAGAAATAGGAGACTTGGCAGGAATGTTCATTTAAGCAGTAAATTATAAATGAATTTTCAGAAAAATAATTTTGAACACACAAACACGAGTATTTATTTGCACTCTAAACCTGATTTTTAAAGCTATACTTATACAATCAAAGAAAAAATTCGACAACTTATATATGCAATCAAGTCAACTAACTCAGCTCAGATTTTGAATATCAAATACTTTCAATAAACTGATGTATGCCAAAAAATCTGTCAGTTATTTGACTAGTTTCTAATACATAAGCTGAAGAAAATCTTAAACCATTCTGGTAAACTTAGAATCCGAGTGCTTTCTAGTAGTGCATTAAGTAACGTGACTAATGTCTGTCATGGTTGTTCATTCACACAGCAAAGTTAAATCATCCAAGAAATTATTCACTATGAATTATACCTAGAAAATTTGTTTATACAGATGCAGTATGAAGTAATGACAGAAGTTTAAATCTTGCCTGATGTGGCTTGTAAGTTGCAGCACAATTTGCTTTCATGCTTGTTTAAGTTTATGGCAAAATTCATTCATTCAAGAAGAACAGCAGCCAATCATTTACTTTTCAATCTGGCCTTGCTGGTCAGCTCCTGAAGCAACATCTATCTGAGTCTGGTTGGTAGTGTCTCACCTACTTCCTTTTTCAAACAGGAGGTCAGTCACTTGTAATGTCAGCTACCTGACTAAACAGTAACTTTACAGAGAGAAAGTGATGCAGGGCCGCCCAGAGGATTCAGGGGGCCTGGGGAAAACAGGGGAGCGGACATAAAAAAAGGCGCCACCTGCTGCGGCGCTTGTACTCACCGGACGGCGCTCCGAGTCTGGGGCGGGTACTTCAGTCGCTCTGCATCTTCGACAGCACTGAAGGCCCCGCCGCTGAACTGCTGCCGAAGACCCGGACCGCCGCCGGTGAGTAGCCAGGGAAGGGATTCTCAGCCAGGGCTTGCGGGGCCCCTGCGGGGACCGGGGCAAATTGCCCCACTTGCCCCCCCCCCTCTGGGCAGCCCTGCCAAGATGTCTCAAAGCTGATGACCCTTTCCTTCTTCTAACTGTACATTCAGTTCTTCAAAATATGTAATATAATATAATTTAAAAGTGATAGGTTATCATATGTCTTCTGAAGACTGAATATTACGGGATGCTGGCAGTATTACAATGCTACAGTCAAACATGTGCCGCCAGCAGATTACAGATAACTGTTTCCCAAGTAAAACAAAATAATCCACCAATATGTTTCCTAGTCACACCTAAATACCCTTTGTGACTAAACAAATATTTTCTAAGGCATAAGGACACACTACTGATATACACAGTTCACCAAACCAAGATATTCAACCAAATGTGTCAGATCCTCAGTTAATGTGAACTGGCATAGTTCTATATACTTCATTTGAGCTAGTCTAAATTAGTGTAGCTGAGGATCTGACTTAAATTTGATAGTGCTGGATGTTGTTCTATCTGGACTATAAAACTCAGTATTATGGGGCCTGTATGGTTCATGAGCATAATAAGGATTATTTCCCCACTGCTGTGGATCACGTTTTTATCCAGAAAAGTTTAATATTTACTGTCTGAAACTAATCATTAGATGGTTGTTTGCTGTCAAATGTGAAAGTAGTTGATCATGTCAGTCTAGTTCACAGCTGGACAGTTAATGTCCATGATAATGGATACCCTGAGTTGCAGTCTTAGTGGAAGTGGAAAGGCCAAGGGAGAACACAGGAAGATTAACAATCATACAACAAAGACAATGAATGAATGGGCTTGGAGACAATTATCCATTCAGCCCTAGAAGTGGAGCTCCAGGTCAAGGGTGAAGAACATTAATAAGGCAGAGTGACAAAGTCTGCAGTGTCACACAACATGCTGTCATGTAGCTGTTTTACCAATAGAGAAGATGACAACATCTCATAATAAAACAAATGTTAAAATACACTTAACAAAAAAATCTCAGGTCTATGGGCCTGGTTCTCTGCATTACACCTATTTTAGTGGTGTTACATAGGTGTGAAGTTGATGTAACATGGTGGAAAACAGAACCATAGACTTGAAAGTTTTTTAAGTGAATTTTAGCATGTGATATGCCAGTAGTAGATGCTGAAGCCTTTTCTTTATCAGCAAGACAGCCACATGACAATGTCTATTATGTCTACAGAAAAAGGCCTTCTCCATTCAGTTACATCATTATATACATCATAGCATCTTTTTTGGAAGAAAAGCAGCATGTGTAGTAATTGTTCAACATGTACTAGTAACAAAAAAAGATTTATAAAATTAGGCTCCTTGATCTATGTCTAGGTATCTAATCAAGTGGGTTGGCTTTGCAAAGTAGAGGGCACCTAGCAGCTCCCATTGAAATCAGTAATTACTCATTCATGAAAACATTGTTCCACAAAAATCAACTGACATCTGTTTGTGATTTTGTGGACAACCGTTGTGTTTTCATCTTGACAAACTTTTCAAATAGACTCATTTTAGTTTTGCATTAAATATGCAACAGAATTATTGTCTGTAATCCAGAAGTGAAATCCAGGACTGATTGACATCAATGGCAAAACCCCTGTTGACTTCAAGGAGGCCAAGATTTCACCCTAGGAATTTAGAAACATAAATATGTTAGAGTATAAACAACAAACTTCCAATTGGATGCAATAGTCAAAGGAGCTAGGAGTGACTGAAATAGTCCCACTGGGTCTAATTCGGACCTCACCAGTTTTATGCCAGTAATATTCCATTGACTTTAATGAAGTTACTCCTGCCCTCCACTGTTGTAAATCAGAAGAGAATCAGGCCCATTGTATCTAACTATAGGAATGCTTTTAAATATTTTTTTCCCTATAATATTCTATAAAGCAGTACTTAAAACATAATATCCTATAATATCTGTAGCCTTACATTTAAAAACTATAATATCTGTAGCCTTACATTTAAAAACGTTCTGCTTTGATATTTTTTAAAATACTGTTTATTTTCAGAGCATCAAGTTGGTAACCATTAAAAGGGTTACATATAAAACAAAATCATAACGCTTTCTAGAGACTAAACTTAACAGGCTAACCTCCTGTCTAAAGAAGGCTTATCTTACCCAAATTCTTTTGCAGCATCTTCCAACAAGGTAGGCAGAGATCTTCTTTTCATGAATGTGAACACACTGTATGATTACTTCCCTGGTGCAGGATAAAGGAGTGTCTTTTTTCTTTCTACTTATATTCCCAAAGGTCATTGTGTGTACTTCAAGTCAGAATAATCCTTGTGGTTTATTTTCCTGTGTGTTACTTGCCTGTTGATTTCATATCCCTCTGTTGACTTTGTATGTAGATGTGTAGCCATTGTGCTGGCATACAATACAGTAACTCCTCACTTAACATTGTAGTTATGTTCCTGAAAAATGCAACTTTAAGTGAAATGATGTTAAATGAATCCAGTTTTCCCATAAGATTTAATGTAAATGCGGGGGGTTAGGTTCCAAGCAATTTTTTTGGGGGCAGACAAAAGGCATTATATACTGTACAGTACTGTACTGTACTGTGGTGGGGAGGTGCCCCTGGATTACCCCTGGGGCTCAGGGCTGGGGGTGCAGGGTCTGGGAGGGAGTTAGGGTGCAGGAAGGTGCTCAGGTTTGGGGTGCAGGAGGAGTCTCAGGGCTGGGGCAGGCAGGAGGTGCAGAGCACTTACCTGGGGCAGCTCCTGTTTGGTGCAGGGGGTGTGCAGGTGGCTCTGCGCAGCGCGGCACCACCCCCATGGCCGCGATTCTGGGAGCCTCAATTCTAGGAGCTGCCCCCACTCCCACGGCAGGGCCACCCAGCACGCATATATATATTTCACAATTATATTAATGACCAGTGTGACTGACTTTCACTTAAGATCTCACATGACATTCTTTGGTGAACCAAAATATACATGCTAGAATCAGGATATATCTGTAATCCCCTTGCCAGCTGGAATTGAGGAGCTTTTGGGGCACAACAACATTAACAGTTACTGCAACTTTAATGAGTAAATTCTGTCTGCTCATCCACAGGCATGAGGTGCTTGCACAGCAAGTTGCATTAGAGATATATACACTTATGCACAGTAAAGCTGTAAACATGCAGCAGATCCTTGGAGGAAGGGAAAGCCTAGGACACCCTTCAGAGGCCTTGGGCTGGTGCATAGATTTCCTTGCCAGCTGCACGTGTTCTAAGATCTGTGTGGATCTTGGGGCATCTGCAGGTTTAAGGGAGCAACCCCTAAAAGTTTCATAAGTGCCAGCAGGGCAAACCCTGCCACTCTCCTCAATGGACTGATGCTAAAGAAACTCCACATGCAGACACTTATGTGGAAGAATCCATCTAGGGACTGCATGTGGCCCACTGAATATATTCCTGTATTAGAAGTATATAACAGATCCATTCAAGATGCACCATTTTTAATATGAAAAAATATTCATGTATTGAGACATATTATACCAATACCTTCTTGAAAACCATAGCAATTAAAGAAATAACAGACATATCAGGCAAAATTGTCCCACCCCCTACCAGTGTAGGCATTGAATGATTTGTCTAGTATAACACTGAATGACTCAAGCATGGAGTTTTTCCCACTTCCTACAGGAAACTATCTAAGCCTATTAGGAATGCTCGGACATTCTTCCTAGTGCCAAGCTAAATTCATTCAAGTTTCCTCTAAATACAAATTCTCCCTCCTCAAAATTTACATCCTTGAAATAACCCTCCAGAAGTATTGATAAAAAGGAAAAGTGAAACACTAACTTCTAGTTGGTAAGGTGCCAACTGTACCTTACTTCTCAGAGCAGGTTATGTGCTGTGATGAGAATCAGCCATCTGTGGTTGGGACTGCAAAAAAACATGGAGGTGAAGTCAACAGAACTCACCATGAAGTTTGCATCCTGCCTATGCTTGGATCTCCAAGGAGAGTGCTGTCTTAATAATCAACTAGCCAATCTTCTCTGAGTGGGAAGTTAGCAGGCACAAACCAGGCACAAACCAGGAGCGGATAGTAGGAGAAGAGAGTCCCACAAACAAGTAAGTACACTTTATTTCCTAACTCATGCTGTGAATCAACCTAGATGCTCAGATACTAAGGTGATGAGTCCCATCAAGTTGCCTATTAATAAAAGTCATGCTCTTTTTCAGCAAGTAGTTCCATTTAAATCATTTGAACTACTTTTGAATTCCAGTTAGTGTGTGGCTTGGCTGCTGCTTCAAGCTAATGAGATTCCTCAGCAGGATTTTCTTTTTAAATCTAAAATAAATTCAGACAAATTAAAACAAATAGCCATGTTATACAGTGCTTATTTTGTGCTGATTTATATATATTTTTTCAATAATTTGGTTTCCAGGTTTATTTACTGCTACATCCCTTTATTCACTGCAATTGCTCTCTAGATAACTGGAATGAAAGTGAACATTTCCTCCTCAGTTCATACATTCTCACAATATTCAGTGTGGTTGTTGTTTTTTTTAAATAATAAAGGCCCTTTGGCCTGATTTTCAAAGGCATTTAGGTGGCTAGTGGGATTTTCAAATGCACTTAAGCGGGTTAGACCCTTAATGAGATCAGTTGGAGTTAGACACCTAACCTGCTTAGGCATTTTTGAAAATCCCACTAGGCACCTATATAGATCTATAGGTGCCTAAATACCTTTGAAAATCTGTCCCCTTAAGGTCAAAAAGTCCTTAGTGGACTTGGTAAAAGGGAGTTAATCCCAATTTCTGAAAGTCTAGTTTGAGATTTTCATTCTTCTTCTGCAATGTAGAATTTAACATAACTAACTACCAGTGCGATCTAATTGGAATGACAAAACATAGCTATACCATCTCATTTTCAATATAAATCTTACTCTCTATCTTTATGTCATTATTGTAGTTTCCTTTCCTTTTCCCTTTGTGACACAAATCATTTTTAAAAATCTGTTCAAGCACTTCAAGCTTGTGATAGGTGCTTTTTTTTCAAAATCTACCTACCTACCTACCTACCCAACCTTCATTTATGGTGTTGTCCCCAGTGGAAATTTTACAAATGAACATGACTGTCAATGTTACATTTTTTTTCCTACTTCAAAACTTCTAATTGGTTGAAAGATGTAAACAAAAGTAATTCCTTTACAAACATATAATATATAGTTTGTGGTTTGTATTTGCATTAACTACTGAGCTAAATAACACTGTTGTTGACTAGAAGGGAGCGTATTGTGGCTTGGCAAAAGAGCCAAGTTTTTGACTTAATTCAGTTTTTGCCCATTTGAAAATAGGCAACCTTAATATAATCCATAAATTACAGCATTAAATGTTATACAATACTAACACTAAAAAGCCTAAATTCCTCACGAAATGCAGAGAGTGTCCCTCATTGTTAAGGAGTTATGATAGTACAGGGTTTTTTAATTATTTACATGCACATAATTCAATCTTTTTTTATTCTTATTGAGCCAGATCCAAAACACACTGAAGTCTGTGGGAATCCTTGGATCAGGCCCTAAAACAAGTTAAAAATAGGTTCTATTGTATATACATTTATACTTGCTTGTATTGCACAGAGACCAAATAAATACAGAGGCAACCAATAGCTCTGATGAGTTCATGGGGAGAGAAGCCCCTTAATCCATAAGGCACTAGCTAGGGACTGTGACCCAAGAACCCCACAATGCCAATGGTAAAGAAGGTTACAAGAACATCCTGATCCTAGTATATACATTCTGGTTCACCAAAGTGTGTCATGTAAGATCTTAAATGAAAGCCAGGACCACCCTGATCATTAATATTATTGTGAAATGTATGTGCAGATTATATGTAAAAAGATATGTATATATAAAATGAAAATAAGTTCCTAAAGTCTAAATCAATGCAGAGTTAAACTGGTTTCTACCAGATAAAGGGCGCATATTCACCTATCTCAGTTCACATGTAAATTAAGTATTGTAAACTAACACAGTGAAAGCCCAATTTACATACAAAATCAACACAGGGGGGTGAGAAGTCAAAAGAGAAACCAGACACAGGATAATGAATCACAGGGGATTGTCCTGTCTCTGTGGGCAGACAATGAACTCTGGGGAATATGAGCGGAAGACAAAAATACATCCCTTTATCCTGCACCTAGGAAGGAAATGGATAGCACATTGACAGTAATGAAAACAGGATCCCAACCAGCCTTGTTTGGAAATACTGCAGAAGGACATTTGGGGTGAGATAAACTACTTTAGACAGAAGGTTCGGCCTGTTAAGTCTAGAAAATGTGTATTGATTTTGTTTTATATGTAACCCTTTTGTTTCTATTGTCCTTACTCATTATCTCTTAAATCTTAATCTTTGATAATATACACAGTGTTGTTTTCACTATAAACATATCTCAGTGCTGGGATATTTTACAAGGAGCTGATTCTGAGCTGAATCATACAAGTTGGTATGTATACTGTTCCTTTGGGGACAGCATACCAGGAATTACTGTGAGTATTCAGTAATAAGGGGCTGAACACTACAAGAGGCACTTCAAAGGGGCTTGGGGATGGGGTGCAACAATTGTTAACCCACAAGGCAAAGAAAGGGCTGGCATAGCCCAGAGGAGATTGTTTGGGTGGCTAACAGACTGGAGGGGTCAGGGAACCGACACCAATTAAGCATCAGCAAGTCTCTCTCTCTCTTGCTGTGGCAGGAGGGTAACAAGGTGACTCACAGACCTGGGCACCCAAAGAACCATCCCAGGGACCCTTCTGGGATTTGCTTGGAACCACACACTAGGGATGAAAAGCCCCATAATCATTATCACATGGTAAGCAAAGATGTTCTTTACCAACCTATCACACTAAGGTTTGTAAAGCATCAGTCCTTTGTCCATGAAGAATTCATCTGACGGGCAGGGGGGAAATGGATGTATTGTGTCCCCCAAATACCATTGTAGGAACAGGAACTTCATACTGGGCCATTTCTAAAATACCTTGGTTTCAGGGTAGGGGGTCACATATGACCTCATGAAGCCTTAGGGAAAGGCAGAAGGGACAAACCGTCCTAGAATAGGGAAAGGGTACTGGCTCTCAGAAGATACCAAATGAAAGTTGAGGGGAGCCCAATGTACTAGAGATTTGAGCACCCCTGGGAGAGCTTCCTATTTTTTTATTTGCTCTGCCTCTTCATCTTTTTTTTCCTTATCGCTATTTCACGTCACAGTTTCTGATCACTCAAAGAAAGAATGGACTCCATGCGTTATTCTGTTATTTCAAGAGAAATGGAGCCACAGAAGTTTAGTATCTCTTATTCATAAGTATTTACAGTCTTGAACAAGGATACTGATGATTAAAGGATCACATTTACACTTCATAGGTGTAGATGACCTTTGAAACTCCAGCAATATTCTGTTCCCATTAATTGCTTGGTTTCTGTCTTTTAACTTCACCCCAAATACATGGAAAATCTTTTCTCTTAAGACTGTCATTCAATTAGTACTCTAGTCATGTGGCCCAGGAGACAACTAAAACTAAATCAATGCAGTAGACGTGTCTTCCAGATAATCCCTTCTCACTATCACATATTAAAAGGCAAACTGTCTCTGAAATGATGAGTGATTTTTGTCTACTCACATACCTCTCCAAAGCACCTTTTCATAATTCTGTAGTGAGTATATCTGTGATAGCTGTTGAATGAATGAATCCCACTTCAGTTATTTTATTTAAACAAGGGGTGAAAATTCTACCCTCACAGAAGTCAACAGAAGTCTTTCCATTAATTTCAATGGGCTTTGGATCAGGCCCATTGTGCATAAATGTTTGTATGATCAAGACCTTAGGGCAAGGTGATATATTGCATATTTATTTACTATTAGAGCTGGTTGAGCAACAAAAAAAGAATTCAACTAATAATTTATTAGCCAAATATCATTATTCATTGAATAATTTATTCAAATAACAGTATTTCTCTAGCGATACAGCTAGTCATCTAATGCAAAAAAGTGAAATATATTCATTGAACAATGGCAGCGTTCTGCAAATATACATTTGACCAACTATATAAGTCATCCATGATGTAACTTCAATGAAGTAAATGGAGTTTTAACAAAGGTGAATTTGGCACTATGTATTTTTCATGTTTTGTTTTGTTTTTAAAAAGTGAAAACAAGTGTTTATAGGAAACAAATATTTGAATGAAGCCACAGAGAAATATGATAATACACTGCAGTTCAGATTATTTTGAATGCCTAATTCTAACTATCTCAAAAGGAAAAAAAAGTGTAATGGTTTTTGAGACTAAGTAAATAGAGAAAAACACCAGTTCTGCATTTTCTATCTTATTAAGCCTTATTCCTAAATTTAAACCAAAATGTAGGCTGCATACCGTATATCCAAAGCCAACAAATTCCCAAACGCAGCAGGTAATGAGGGGTTTCCATCTAGATCTCCTACTGTTTGCAATTTGTTGAAGTGCACTAAAAACAGATGCCATCAAACATGAGGATGCACATCTGATTTTAATGGTTGTTTAAAAATAATGAACTATCTAATAGGGATCTTTTTCTTTCTAAATGTTCACACAGTGGCTTAAATCACTGAAGTACTGTTAGGCAACTCTATTATATATTCTGCTATTAACAATGATAGGGACAAAATTAATGTCACTGTAGAATATATTGTTAAGATTATTTAAAACCTCTCATGGGGAACACTGATATAGAGAACAAAATATTTTTAGCAATTAGAATTCTGAGGCTGATTAAACTGGTCTGAACCAATCTACCTACATGATTAGTATTCTTCTAATGATTCTGTGGCAGCAGAAAGCTTAGGTTTAGTATCAGGCAGTCATTTGTTAAGAATGATCAAGCATATACATTTGAAATAGGCCTTGGTTTATAAAGTTGACAAAGGTGGACAGCATTTAGACCAGGGATTGGCAACCTTTGGCATGCGGCCCGTCAGGGAAATCTGCTGGCAGGCCGGGACGGTTTGTTTACCTGCAGTGTCCGCAGGTTTGGCCGATTGCAGCTCCCACTGGCTGCGGTTTGCCGTTCCAGGCCAATNCGGCCAGTGGGAGCTGCGATTGGCTGAACCTGCAGACACTGCAGGTAAACAAACTGTCCCAGCCTGCCAGCAGATTTCCCTGATGGGCCATGTGCCAAAGGTTGCTGATCCCTGATTTAGACTTTTGGTGAATTTTATGTGACACTGAAGAGAGATGACGGTCAAATCTTTCCATGCTTTTGGTTGATACAATGAAAGAGTACCCGAGTGAAGTAGGGCTTTCAAATCACTTGAATCCCACCTATGTTACTTTTTCCTTAAACTCTTTTTACTGTTCTGAAAAATCCTGATTTAATAAACTGAAGAGTAATAGTGTGTTTATTTTTTAATGATTAAACCATAACAACATCATTATATTCATTTTGTATAGTACTCATTACTGGATTGTGTAGTTATAAGATAATAGTGCATGGGTGGGTTCCTCGGGAGCTGAGGAAAGTCTCTTCTCAGACCCAAATAAAATATGCCTGGGCATGATTTGGGACACCTAAAGGCTTGAAAGCCTTCCTGTATCAAGATTTCTTTAAAGCCCCAGACCTTGGGCTAGTTCCAAAGTTGGTGCATATTGTCATAACTCCAACAGCTGCAATAAAGTTACACGATAATAGAAATAGGATGAAATGTAATAGTTCAAAGTGCAAGGTCATGCACTTAGGGACTAACAACAACATTTTTTGCTATAAGCTGGGGACGTATCAATTGGAAGTGACAGAGGAGGAAAAAGACCTGGGTGTATTTCTTGATCACAGGATGACTATGAGCCACTAGTGTGATGCACCCATGAAAAAGGCTAATGCAGTCCTAGGATGCATTAGGTGAGGTATTTCCAGTAGAGATAAGGATGTGTTAGTACCATTATATAAGGCACTGGTGAGACTTCATCTGGAATAGTATGTGCAGTTCTGGTTTCCCATGTTTAAGAAAGATGAATTCAAAGTGGAATAGGTGCAGAGAAGGGCTAATAGGATGATCAGAGGAATGGAAAAACTACCTTACGAGAGGAGGATCAAGGAGCTTGGCTTGTTTAGCCTAACAAAATAAAGCCAGAGGGAAGATATGATTGGTCTCTATAAATACATCAGAAGGATAAATACCAGGGAGGGAGAGGAGTTATTTAAGTGAAGTGCCAATGTTGACACAAGAAATGGATATAAACTGGCCACTGACAAGGTGTCCAGGTGGAGGATCTTGCAAACATGCTCAAGCTCCAACTGATCATCATATTTGGGATCGGGAAGGAATTTTTCCTCAGGACAGGTTGGCAGAGACTCTGGGGTTTTTTTTGCTTTCCTCTGTAGCATGGGCCATGCATTACTTGAAGGTTCAAACTAGAGTAAACGGTGGATTCTTTGTAACTTGAAGTCTTTAAATCATAATTTGAGGACTTCGGTAACTAAGCCAGAGGATAGCGGTCTGTTACAGCAGTAGGTGGGGGAGGTTCTGTGGCCTCAATGTGCAGGAGGTCAGACTCAATGATCATGACAGTCCCTTCTGGCCTCAAAGTCTATGAAATGTCCAAATTTCAGACTAGAGCTGGTCAGGAAATGCTCTTTGTTCCCATAAAAACAAACAATTAAAACAGAACAGTTTTTGGCTTCAACAAAAATTTCTTTAAAAGTTTCAGGTTTTCATTTTGCCATTTTTGTAGTTGCTGAAAAATGAATTTTATATTTTTTTGGTTTTTCAATGAAAACTTGAACAATTTTAGTCAACACATTTCCCACAGAAATTTCATTCTGACAAATTTTCATTAAAAAAACATTCTGAATGAAACATTTTGAACAGTTGTACTTCAGAGGATCACGTTTCCTGTTGAATCACTAATATGGTCCCTCGTTCCTAGAGAATACACTTGTGATCCTGAAGAATGCTCAAAGCTCCCTAGAATCATGGCTCCAGGATCTTAACACTTTGTGTCCTCCTGTCCCTGTTTCCTCCCTATGTACAACCAGATGCGAGCTTTCTGGATGACACGGTCTTTCTGTGGAAATATCTGAAGTGACTGACATAGCTGACACTATCTGGGAGCCTTCTATTCTGAGCTACCATATGTTGATCCTCTCCAGTAGAGCCTGTCAGGAATTTTTCCACAAAGTATTTTTCTGACAAAAAATGCCAATTCATCGAAACCAAAACTATTCATGGGAAGGGGTTGTGACAGAGTGTGGGGAGTGAACACTTATTGAGGTCCCAGAAAGGTGGGTGGGCGCAAGACCACCCACAGCTGAAGGCCCCTCCCCCAGCCTAAGGGGAGGAGCTACTGAACTCAGAGCACATATGATTATGGGGGACAACAAATGAAACACAGGATCAGGAGTGAGGATCACAGGTTTAAACTCAGGGATTCAGAAGGGGACATTAAGCAGAGACCAAGGACAGTGCACACTGCTCCTCAAAGGTGTCTAGAGAGCCAGTGGATGAGGCCCAGAGGAACTCTGCTTGGATACGTTAACCAAAAGAGGAGTAGAAATAGGCCCCACAGTTGCACAGCACCTCCCCATCCAGCTTCCTCATCCTGGTTTTATAGATGGCCACTGTAGCGAAGGTGCGGAGTCTCCCTCCCTAATGGATGGGGAGAGAGCTGCAACCGCCCCCTGATGGGCAGAGCCGGGAAACCAGCGACCGCTCTGCCAGAAGCAGAGGGGTGAGACAGGAACTGGAAATATAAAAGGCCATCCCTCCAGCTCAGTTGGAGGAGAGGGGCATCTCTCCCCCACTGCTGGAGCTCAGACCCGACAGATGCTACCACAGCACCAGAGACCCAGAGGGATTGTCAGAGCTGCCAGGCACTGGAGACACCGAGGAGCTGTTGGGGCTGCCACTAGCCGTTTACCCGAGTGAGACAAACAACGACCCTGGAACTCAGGTACCCGCTGCATAGGAGTGTAGGAAGGAGCCCAGGGAAGCCAAATAAGGTTTGGCCGCATTACTGACTGCAAGCCAGCCAGTGTATTGTAGCTGGATTCCCCGCTGACCCAGTGGCGGACCACTCTGCCACTGTTAGGGCCCTGGGCTGGGACACAGTGGAGTCGGGTGGGCCTAACCCCTGCCCTTTTGCTGCCCCACCCCTGGGGGTGGCAGCCTCCCCACCTTTAGGCCAAGAGGCCTGCATTGGTCTGTCATCCACCTGAGCTAGGACGCCAGATAGTTTTGCTGTCTGCCCTGCTAGAAAGCCAATCCCTCTAGACTGCTGTGTTGCTCTGCCTGAGGGCAGGCCGGAGCCGTTAACGGTTTGCTGCCCTGCCCTGATTGAGGGCCCTGGGCCTATAGACTCATTATTGCTCTCCCAGAGCCCTTAATTCTTGGCTGTCCTGCCCTGGCTGTGGGCCTGGGCTCACAGACTCAACTGGTGCCTGGCCTGGACTGCAGGCTCCGGCCTACTAATTGTCAGCTAATTCCCACCTGAACTGAGTTGCTCCAGAGGCATTGTAGAGAGGGGGCATGGTCTCCCTCCCTGACGAACAGGGAGAGAGCCAAGATCGCCTTACAGCCACCTTTGCCAGTGCCAAGATGAGGTTGATGAGGAGATCTTGTGACTTTATGGGGCCATGGAGAGGGTGTGTATAAACCAGGAGGTGTGGGGGAAAGTGCTGGCAGCCAAGTAGCCTATCAGCCCAAGTCTGACAAAGAGGCCCAGGGATAGCTCAGTGGTTTGAGCATTGGCCTGCTAAACCCAGGGTTGTGAGTTCAATCCTTGAGGGGGCCACTTAGGGATCTGGGGCAAAATTGGTCCTGCTAGTGAAGGCAGGGGGCTGGACTCGATGACCCTTGGGGGTCCCTTCCAGCTCTATGAGATAGGTATATCTCNGAGATAATAGGTGCCTATATAAGAAAAAGTCCTGAATATTGGGACTGCCCCTATAAAATCGGGACATCAGTTCACCCTATACTGTCATAATAAATATGACATAGTGAATGCACAACTAGTGAAGTCTGTGCAGGTTCTGGAGGGCAAGAAGAGAGGAAGGTTTAGAGGTTGGTTTAGACAAATTTCCCAATTTGAAACAACAGGAAAAAATCTGAAAATTCTCATGGGTTGGGAAAACCATTTTCTGCCCAGCCATACTCTTCAGTGACAATACAGTTGTGGTGTTTGTCGGTAAGTATGAGGGATGGCATGGCACTAGCATAAGCTATTGTCTTCATCTTCTGGCCAGAAACTCCCTTGTACTTCCTGAGATCTATCAAGCTATCTTCAACGGAAAGACAGTTCATCCGGATTGGGTCTAGTACAGACCCCTAGCAAGGACAGTGTAGACTGAATTCATATATAGTCACCTGACAAATGCTCCAATCCATAAATAAAAGTCAAGTTTCATCTAAGATGATGCAGTGATTTTTCCCCCGCAAATATTATCTTTCTGCATTGCTGCATGTTCTTGCAATTACAGATGTTTGGATTCCTGGATCTGATCTGATTAACCTCTCTTATCTGGACTCAATGACCTTTCAGGGTCCCTTCCAGTTCTATGAGATAGGTATATCTCCATATATATTTAATATTAGAAATATAAAATGAAGCACAAAATCCTGTTATCACTATAAAAATAACATCACAACCTTCATTAGGTTAAATTTCCTCCAGCTGAATTTACTCATCTTAAACTGTAAGCTTAGTTTCAATCACATTGACAGCATACCACTGTGGATTTCAAACAAGGATCTCTTTAAAATTACAGGAGGTGGTCCAAATGGCTAACACAAATGATAGATGGATTTTTTTAAAGGTAGGTGAGATGAAGGAATTTTAGTCTTCCAAGAAAAGAGGAAACATGTCTCCTCATGGCAATTACCATAGGTATTTAAAAACAAATATGTTACTATTTATCATTGTGCTACCCAATCAGCTTTCCCTTTGTGACTGTAGCTGAGAACTATGTGAAATTAGCATTGCAGCTTTGGGGAGAGAAACAAAAATTGCATCAGGAGTAGTGACCTATGTTAGACCTCAGTCACATGATCTCTTGTCCACTTACCAAGCCACTCTACAACTCTTGGTAGTTTGAAGCTGTGAAAAATGCATACTGAAAATGTAATCTGCCTGGTTTCTTGTTGAATCAGCCAGCTGAGTGTGGAGGTAAACTAATTTCCACCATCTTGTGCAGGCTTAGATGTCAGAGAAGCCAGGAAATATGTAATATTGAATTAGAGCTATTGGCCATCAACCTTTTTAGTGGTATTTGAATAGTGTTTAACGAAGATGATCACCACTAGTGACAACATGACAGTTTTCTTCTCCACTCTTCACAGAAGGTGGAATAGGAAATGATTTCAGAGATATTGTACATCACATTTTCAAAGCTAGTGACCTCTGGCCACAAAAGTTCTAAACAATATCAAAGCAGACCTTTATTAAATTAGATCATATACATTGTTTTCTTTAGCAAGTCACTAATTTATGAGATTACTTTACTGGCATATGGCTTAAACTGTATGCTTAGTTTCAACCACTTTGGCAACATATATTCCCTAAAACACTTAAGGGTAAATATTCAGAGAGCTGTACAAGGTTTAGCCATGCAACTCTTAATAATTTAATGGGAGCCGCACAGATAAATCCCCAAAGCATCATACTAAATATTTAGCCCTGAAGCAGGACCAGGCTTTTGTTTCTCTCTCTCTCTTTCTCTCTCATATATATATAAAACATCAGTAAATCATTTCTGATCTTGGCTGAACCAGAAAATATTTTTCCATTTCCTTAGGACAATATTTTCCTTTGAAATTCATTACATTTGATTTAATGATTCTGTACATATACCTACTGTATACTCACCCTTGATTATTGAAATGGCATGCTTTTAAGATTATTTTGAAGTTTATTGGGATCGTTTCACACTAATGAACCAGTACAGATATTGCACATAGACGCACTGCAAAGGCAATCATTGTCAATGACAAGCCCATATTCATTGGACCTGCTATAGCATATTTTGTACTAATAAAACCTTCAGCCCTTTAAAGCCTGTGACATATTCCAGAGATACAAATTAATTAAAAAAATATAAACTTTCAAAATAAATCAATTATTACATTTCTTCAACAAATGTCAGTTTAGAATTTCATTACCCTATTATATTGTTACGACACTCATGCTTTTGTTCTTTTTTAACCTCGTAATGCTAGAGGCCCCTGTATTCCAAAAATAGAAAATGACCAAGCTTGGAGAGTAAGCAAAACTAGATATCTACATCAGCCTGAGAAAAGGCAAAAATACTGAGATAAATGCAGAAAGATCTAAGTGAAATGGGACACTGGACAGAGTGAAAAGCTCAGACAGCTGACTAGCAAACTAGAGAAAGGTAATATGGCATACTCCTCAGATCCCCTCACTTAGTTACATATTTAGATAATGCGGGACTGAAATTCGACCATCTGTCGAAAGATTTTTATGGTTCTAAGTTATGAAAAAATGTATTGAAATGGTAGAGAAGAAAACATTCTTCGTGCTTTCTTTCAGATGCCAGCATTGGTAGTTTTTTGACATTATCACAAGGCAATTGCATACCCCGTTGTGCATGCGCGTGTATGCATGTGCGCATGCAACTGTTATGTTAAACGCCAACTTGAGATAACCTAGTAAATGTTCTGGTTGAAAATTGTTTGTAATCATAATGTCCAAAGACTTGAGACCCTCTTAACCTGTTAATTTGCTTTTAATATTGGCAAGCATCCTCACCCATAGGCAAAGCACCAGGATCTAAATTGTGCTCTTTGTGCAGCTAAAACTCAGAGAATAGTTACATGCTCGTGCTAATTGTTATTCCTTTGTTGATTTCAGCTATTTATTATTGTAGTATACTTGTCAGTCCCATATTACTTGGTATGGATCTTTATTGAAACTTTTCAGAGATACGCAGTTAGAGCTGGACAAAATTTTTCAGACAAATAGTTTATCCACCGAAAAATGCACTTTTGTGTTGACCAAAAACTATTCACGAATTCATGTCAAGGTCAAACAGTTTCAACTGAATTGAAAAAGTCAAAACAATTTGGTAATGTCAAAATGAAACATTTGGTTTTAATTCAAAAAAATTCATTTAGATTTTTCACGCATTTTGACAACAGCAAAAAGTCACAAAAGAGCTGGAGGAAGAGGTGAAGGTGATGCTTCCCTTATCAACTTTAGCACAATGCTTAGCACACTCATCTGGGATGTAGGAGAGCTGGATTCAATTCCCCCTCCTCTTCTTGAAGGTATTTTACTTGCTATAAATAAATTAGATAGCAGAGCTGAGATGTGAGCTCTGGTTTCCATATCACAGGTGAGTGTCCGAACTACCAGGCTGCAGAATTACTCTCATTCTTGTTCTCTGGCTCAAAGAATTGTCATTCATAGTGGCAGGTCACACTCATTCATGATGCCAGTGAATAGTCATTGGGCCAAGTTCAAATCCCTGTTCACAATGACTATTTAATTATTTATAAAAAGTGGAACAGCTTCAAGAGGAGAGATTGAGAAAGCCTCATACCAGGATATCTCACAGCCCAGTGGCTAGGGCAATCTTCTGAAATGTGAGACGCCCAAATTCAAATTCTTTCTCCACACTAGGCAGAGGGGAGACTTTAATCTGGGTCTTCCACATCCTCACTTAGCACCCTGGTGAAGTCAACAGAACTTTTCTAAAATGGATTTTTGCTGCATTTCAGTGAATCCTGTCCAAAGCAAGAGTGTGGATTTAAAGGGGAGTTCAGAATAAAAAAAGGGTTCCTAAAAGGCATCGTTTGAAAGTAGATCCAGAAAGCAGTAACAACACGCCAAGTCTTCTGCACTACTTTTTGAACATCACACTTTTAAAAATTAAATTCTAAAAATAGATTAATCATAGTTGTGTCCTAGGTACTTATTTGCCGCAACTCTTAACAGGTTATCATCCTGATAATGTAATTTACATAACATTTTCTTGAGAAGCAAGCAAGTGTAGATCAGCTTTGTAAAGATCTCTGTACACAGAGTGAATACTAATACTATAGTGACCCTGCAGCAATTGTTACTGTTAAGGGTGAATAGCCATTCTATGTGAAACTCTTTATCTATCAAAACATTCTAAAAAAATTCTTTGTACTCCAATTTTTTTCAGAATTATTTTTGTTTGTATTACGGTTGTACTTAGAGCTCCAATCAAGATCAGGGTCTTATTGTGTTAGGCACTCTACAAACCAATATCGCTTGATATGGTGTAAATCAGGGTTGGGCAAACTTTTTGGCCCGAGGGCCACATCTGGGAATAGAAATTGTATGGTGGACCATGAATGCTCAGAAAATTGGGGTTGGGGTATGGGTGGGGGTGCGGGCTTCTGGGTGGGGCCAGAAATGAGGTGTTCAGGGTGCGGGAGGGGGCTCTGGGCTGAGGTGGAGGAGTGGGGTGAGGGCTCCAGCTGGGGGTGCGGGCTCTGGGGTGGGGCTGGGGATGAGGGGTTTGGAGTGCAGGAGGGTGCTCCAGGCTGGGATCGAGGGGTTCGGAGGGCAGGAGGGGGATTGGGGCAGGGAGTTGGGGCATGGGGAGAGGCTCAGGGGTGCAGGCTCCAGGCAGCGCTTACCTCAAGCGGCTCCCAGAAGCAGCGGCATGTCTCTTCTCTGGCTTCTATGCAGAGGCGCGGCCAGGCGGTTCTGCACACTGCCCCATCTGCAGGCACCGCCGCTGCAGCTCCCATTGGGGCACCGAAGGGGGGGCCATACTGCTGCTTCCGGGAGCTGCGTGGAGCAGCCCCCGACCCTGCTCCCCGGCTGGAGCGCCGGAGGGGGACTATGCCATGGCTTCTGGGAGCCACATAGAGTGGCCCCCAACCCTGTGCCCTGGCTGGGGTGCCAGAGTGGGGCAAGCCCCAGACCCTGCTCCCCAGTGGGAGCTCAAGGGCTGGATTAAAACAGCGCAGGCCGAATCCGGCCCACGGGTCGTAGTTTGCCCACCCCTGGTGTAAATGGTAAAGTGAACAACCCAAATGCAGATAAATAATTTGTCTCTATTCCTCTCAAATAAGCAGAATTTCTTGTTCTTAAAATCAAAGTTAGTCTTGTAAAATATTATTTTACTAGACTCAAGCAATTAGTAGAAAATAATAAATTTGACAAATTCAGCTTCTTATTCTTGTTTACAAGTTGTCCTGAAACAGATTATGATTTTCTCAAAATTTATTTTAAATGACCTGTTAAATAATTTCTATCATTCATTCATGCCCCATTTGCTATGAGTATTTCATAGCAACATTCCAAATTTGGATTGCGCTGATTGGACACAAAGGTCACACTGTGCTCTTGACTGGATGAGCCCAGCTCTTAGAATCGGGTTTCTGGTGACAATACTCATATTTATATGTTTCAATATTTACTTTCTGCAAATAAAATTCTCTGTTCTTTCTAGCCCTGAAGGCAATAAATCCTTCAGCTCATTTGCTGGAACATTCACAAAAAGTGAACCCAAAAGAAGAGTTACCACAACGAAAGCAAGTTCTGTGTTTTATTTGAACTAATATTCACATATATGTTTTTATGTATTTGCCTCACTCTAATTTTTATTCACCTCTCAACTTCCTGGCTTTATTAAGAACCAGAGCGGAACTACCAAAAGAGCCTGTTCTTGAGGATCTGTGACCCAGATGCAGGTAAGAAGTAGAATCTCATGAAAGACAGTTTTTCTAAGCTTTGCAGTTGAATTTCTCGAGGGGACAAAAAAAGAGGCTTGGCTATAAGCTTCATATTAGCATTCATACATTTGGATTCATTTTCACACTTCCAAACTTTTTGAAGTTTGTGGATTCCTCGTTCATATCCCTTGAACTTGTTGGAAGCAAATCGATATGAATCCTACACAACTACGTTCAAATAATCACATTAGGACTCTAATTATAATGTCACTAATAGCATAAATGCTGGAAATGCAAATATATTGTTGGGTTTCTCTTACTCTCTATTGGCCATAACTGTTTTGCAGTTCTGGGTAGAGTGCATTCCCATCAATTTTCCTTATCTTGGGGTAAATTTTTGTCATTCCATTGCTGTTCCCTTCCTCCAGAGTTGTTTTACCCTGTGGCTTTACCCTGCTCCTCACAGCAAGGTCCATGTCTTATTTTGTATCAGTGAGTATCAGTAAAACCAACCTATGGGGATTTTCCTATTGACTACCTCAGGAGTTGAATCAGATCCTATAGAAATAAGTAAATAATAATACATATTGACTATTAGAAATAGCCTGTGAAAATTAAAAAAAAAAAATTAACTACCCATATCATGCTTTTAAAATATTGGTTACCAAAATGTGCAAAGCATAACAGGATAAATCAGCATTACACAAAATTAGGAGATTTCAAATGTGCAGCACATATGTAAGAGACTCACAGAAAGGCACTAAAATGTTAATATCTCACTCCCATAATTGTTGCTGTCTGTTGGTTAGCGGATGTTTGGAAACATAGACCAATGCCTAGAATTTGCAAGCTTTTCCTTTCAAGCAAGAAATCATTGCTTGAATCTTAATCCTAATTGGTACTGTTAATGTAGACAAAGCTGCTGATAATTATGCTCTCAGTAATGCTCAGTGTAATGTGGGTTAATTTTTCTGCCCATAGTTTTTTCAGAACTATGCTTTCAGAAAAAACTATGCTTGTCAGGGAGGGGAAAGAGGAAAAATGGTATGCAAATTGTGACTCAAGGAACTTGCTACTGTGCATTACATTTATAAGTAATAGGTTTATAGGCACACATAATAAGCATGTAAATATTGCCACTTCAATTTAGCAAGCCCTCAATTCAGTTGGGAAGAGCTAAAAGCTAATCTGTTGCACTTTTTTTTTAGTAAGACCTCTTCTGTTGTATGTTATCATAGACTATCTGGAAAACAATTCTTGTTTTTCATTTAGCTTCCTCTGTAGATGCTTGATAGGCTACCCCTAGTAGGAAGGCATCAGACTGAGAAGTCTCACCTGTCTCTTGCAGGTAGTTCCAAATCACTGACAATCTTTTGATTGCCTAAAGCTGCTCTTTATAAATCTGTCACAAAGCAGAACAAGATATTTAAAAGACTGACAACTGAAGTATTTAGTTCAAAAACTAGCATTTTCTAAAGTGTGAATACATTGATCAGCTATGCAATTTAATGAATCTGCCATCTTGCATCAGCACTATTCTCTAAATTAAGTCATATTCCGTATAAAAGCCTTATTGTTATTCAGAACACTTCTCAGCTACAGCTGTAGGATTTGATTAAATCAATATGTGCCTACTAGGAACAGCTTGTTGAGGGAAAGGAATGTGAAGATGCAATACAACACAAGGTGCAGGAGGAAGACAATGCCAGGCTAAATTCCACTAATAAAGTTGGAGTATGCATTAAATTCTTATTTAGAGTAATTTTTTATGATACTTACCCTCTATTATTCTAAAGTTTTCTTCAGGATTATAAAAATTGTTAAACTACAAAAATGGAAGTAGAAGCTAGTTTGAAGTTTATCTGCATACACACCATTCAACTCTCTTTTTCTAGCTGTGTTTGCTCACTGCTTATTAAAACGTGTGGTGATGTCTAAATAAAACAATGGGATCCTAAATGTATATGATTGATTCTTAAATAAACTTTGGGCCCGCATTCATTTATGGGAGTAAGGAGTTCATAATCTGGCTTCTTGATATTTGCAGAGACATAATGGAGGACACAAAGTGAAGACAATGAGGTTGAACAGGGAAATTAAGGCTCTAATTGGCCTGCAGGAGATTCATTACAATTTATGACTCATGTGATCGAAAGAACCCAGCTTAACTCTCAGAATCCAGGTTGAGTTTACAGGGCTGGCAGCTAACAATAGGTCCCCATAATATATTCTTATGGCATCCCTATTCAGAATAGATCTGACCTGAATCTGTAATGTTGTAATGGATGAGTAGTGTAACAATGGTCATGGTTATCTTTGATAAATATTTCTGATACCTGAAGTATCATAAAATCATAGCAGATTAGGGTTGGAAGAGACCTCAGGAGGTCATCTAGTCCAGCTCCCTGCTCAGAGCAGGACCAAACCCAACTAAATCATCCCAGCCAGTGCTTTGTCAAGCCAGGCCTTAAAAACCTCTAAGGATGGAGATTTCACAACCTCCCTAGGAAACCCATTCCAGTGCTTCACCACCCTCCTAGTAAAATAGTTTTTCCTAATATCCGACCTAGACCTCCCCCACTACAACTTGAGACCACTGCTCCTTGTTCTGTCATCTGCCACCACTGAGCACAGCCTAGCTCCCTCCTCTTTGGAACCCGCCTTCAGGTAGTTGAAGGCTGCTATCAAATCCCCCTTCACTCTTCTCTTCTGCAGACTAAATAAGCCCAATTCCCTCAGCCTCTCCTCAGAAGTCATGTGCTCCAGCCCCCTAATCATTTTCGCTGCCCTCCGCTGGACTCTCTCCAATTAGTCCACATCCTTTCTGTAGTTAGGGGCCCAAAACCGGACGCAATACTTCAGATGTGGCCTCACCAGTGCCAAATAGAGGGGAATAATCACTTCCCTCGATCTGCTGGCAATGCTTCTACTAATGCAGCCCAATATGCTGTTAGCCTTCTTGGCAACAAAGGCACACTGCTGACTCATATCCAGCTTCTTGTCCACTGTAATCCCCAGGTCCTTTTCTGCAGGAGTGCTGCTTAGTCAGTCCCCAGCCTCTAGCAGTGCGTGGGATTCTTCCATTCTAAATGCAGGACTCTGCACTTGTCCTTGTTGAACCTCATCAGATTTCTTTTGTCCCAATCCTCCAATTTGTCTAGGTCACTCTGGACCCTATCTACCTCTCCCCCCAGTTTAGTGTCATCCGCGAACTTGCTGAGGGTGCAATCCATCCCACCATCCAGATCATTAATGAAGATGTTGAACTAAACTGGCCGCAGGACCAGCCCCTGGGGCACTCGGCTTGATACTGGCTGCCAACTAGACATCGAGCCATTGATCAGTACCTGTTGAGCCCGATGATCTAGCCTGCTTTCCATCCACCTTATAGTCCATTGATCCAATCCATACTTTTTTAACTTGCCGGCAAGAATACTATCGGAGACCATATCAAAAGCTTTGGTAAAGTCAAGGTATAGCACGTCCACCACTTTCCCCATATCCACAGAGCCAGTTATCTCATCATAGAAGGCAATCAGGTTGGTCAGGCATGACTTGCCCTTGGTGACATAGGCGCTGACTTCTAGTGGCGCCGGTGGGTGATCCAGCCCTGGAGCACACACGGAGTCGGTGCCTATGCTTGGTGAATCCATGTTGACTGTTCCTGATCACCTTCCTCTCCTCCAAGTCCTTCAAAATGGATTCCTTGAGGACCTGCTCCATGATTTTTCTGGGGAGTGAGGTGAGACTGACCGGCCTGTAGTTCTCCGGATTCTCCTTCTTCCCTTTTTTAAAGATGGGCACTATATTTGCCTTTTTCCAATTGTCCGGGACCTTCCCTGATTGCCACGAGTTTTCAAAGATAATGGCCAATGGCTCTGCAATCACATCAGCCAACTCCCTCAGCACGCTTGGATGCATTAATTCCAGCCCTATGGACTTGTGCATGTCCAGCATTTCTAAATAGTCCTTAACCTGTTCTTACACCACTGAGGGCTGCTTACCTCCTCCCCATACTGTGCTGCCCAGTGCAGCAGTCTGGTAGCTGACCTTGTCTGTGAAGACCAATGCAAAAAAAGCATTGAGTACTTCAGCTTTTTCTACATCATCTGTCACTAGGTTGCCTCCCCCATTCAGTAAGGGTCCCATACTTTCCCTGACCACCTTCTTGTTGCTAATATACCTGTAGAAAAAAAAGTTAGTTGGGAACTTAAGATTTTACTAACAATGAGTTTTGTTCTATTTTGTATTTTCATTAGAATCTCTGTATTCAAAGTGCATATGTGGGGTTTTGTTTGTTTGTTTTTCTCTATTTTTACATTCTTTTTTCATGAGATACAAGTATTTGAATTTTAATCTCCAATAAAATTGGTTAAAAGTCGTTTGCAGCACTTTGACCACTTCTCTCTTCCACACTTTGAGTGGCTATCCATTCTAGCCTACTAGAAAGTAAGGCTTTCATGGTCATTAAACTTTTCTCAGAAGTCAAAAGGAGATCAAGCTACCTAGAAGCATGGATCTACCTTTTCATGTATGGCTAGTAGTTATTTGGCAAATTGTTTCACCGCAGAGAGGGCTGCAATTGAAAAAAAATTAAGAAAAGAGTTGTTCAAAGTACAAATTGATATCAGTGTAACTTGGATACTATCCAACAGTATTTGTTGGGTACATGTTTGGAGGCTCCAAGAGCCAGTGTAATTCTAGGAGATAATGAGAATTAATGGATTGGCTGTATCTTATGATCAGGATGAGGTTGCTGAAGGCACAGAATGAAGTTATGAGAAAAAGTTATCCATGGCTATCAGTATCACTGTTCAAAGGGGCTCTTGCCAGTTGGCCATTGCCTAGGCTCACTACGATTTATGTTTGATCTTAGGAAAATAAAAGTGTAGATAAGACACCAGAAGATATGAGATTTAGGGGAAATAGTGGATCTGAAATAAAATTATTCGGTGAAGCTGCTTGCATGATTTTCAGTGTCATGCATTGATTTAAAAATCAGTTCAATGGGCAATAATATACACACATTTTGACATCTTCTGGAGACATGAATTGTTAAAGCTGTGCTTCCCTAATTATTATTTTTTCCTGTTTCTCCAGTTATAGACCCAGCATCTTTGTTGTGGAAATATCCAAGGGAGAGTGTCCGGGAGAATGAAAACAAGGCCCAGTGCCACCATGTTCGGGCTGGGGAACCTGGTCTGCTGCCTCTCCTCCCAACTTCCTAGCAGAGCAGTTCAAATGTACAAACCACAAAAAACACCCACCTTTTCTTTCACAACCCTTTAAAAAAAACCACTTACCTGTTCTACCCAGAACATTTTATTTCAGAGTGTTATATATTAAAAAAACGTCATTAATGAAGTTCTGGATGGACCACTTCCAGGTGTGCTAATGTCACAAAGGATCGTGGAAACTGAGTTTGGTCTTGCATTTATAAAGCAGTATCCATTGTTCCAAATCATTATTTATTTTCCACTTCTATGTGTAGGTAAAGTACAAAGTCTGATGCCAAAAAAAAGAAAAGAAGAATTAGATTGGAATATAAAGATCAAATATTAATTTAAAAAATTAAACCTTGAGCAATTTTACTGTTACTACACTCTGCAAATGCAGTGATTGTGGAAATTAGAAACACTTTCCCCAAACTTGCCTACTACCCTAACTCTTAATATTAATAATCATTTTCTTCATCATAATCATTTAATTACTAGAGTCACTACAACAACAAATAGGGGCGTTAGTTTGTCCATAATAGCTATCATAATTAATGCATCAAGATTACTATCTGTCAAGTCTATTACACAGCAGTGAAACCTGCAGCAATCTTAGGGCATCATTTGCAAGAGAACAATAGCAGTTTAGGGAAAGGATTTTAATTGCTTCCTGATTATGTTGCAGTGGCTACTTCTAAAATATATTAAATCCATGTTAGGAGACGTATACATTTTCCCCGTCAGCTAAAGTTAATAAGTACTTGGCAACAGTTCCAAGCTGATAATGTTCCACAGCCCCAGCTGACATACAAGGGTATTGTAATGTATTATCACTCTACATTTTACACATTAGAATAGTTGCACAACAGAGAAATAGTCTTTTTTATAAACCATGATATTGGTATTAATATCATTGGAATATTTTGTCATTGTATGATCTCAATGACCCAAATCCTCAAAGCTATTTAGGATAACTATTGATTTCAATGGGAAGTCGGTGCCTAAATATCTTTGAGGATGTGGGCCTATTAGACTTGATGGCCCAGATTCTGACCTCAGTCGTACCAACAGCAATCCAAGGTAACTCCACTGAGAAGTAGCATCAGTTTAGCTGTATATTTCAACCAGCTTAACTGAGAACAGAATCTAGCCCTGTGAAGCATAAAACAATGGAGCACAATAAAGATTTCAAGTCATTTCAATAATCTATTCTGTTGTGTAATGCCAGTTGGTTTCAAGACACAAAATGAAATCCAGGAAATTCCTCCTCTTTCACTGTCAGAAATATTGTCTAACAAATACATATGTATAGATTTGATACATTTATTATTATTTTTCTTATAAGCATTCTCTGTGTCTTACAACACTACATGCATTCCTGTTCATACAGCACCTAACATAATGGGATCCTAGTCCATGACTAAGGCTTCTAAAGTGCTACAGTAATACAAATAATAAATAAAATCATTACTAATATAACTCCTATGGGTGTAGTGAGGTAAAATTTGCTCAGCCAAAATTTCTCTTCAACTATCCTCTGGGGTGTCTGATAGGAGATTTTATTTATTTATTTCAATTGAAATAATAACTAAAAAGAGGCCTATCCAAGGCTCCAGACACCCTACCACAACATTAACAATGCAATTAAATCCCAGCAGCATTAAAGTGGTCCATTTGACTGGAACTCTGCCGGCCAGCTATGTACAAATCACCTTTCTGACCCTTCATCATTAAGAGGGAAATCACAAACCTGGTCGAACTCCCTCTTGTCAGGCACTCACCAAGTTACTGTGTTTGCATCTCAACAGTGGATCCCTGTGGCAGGCTGCAGGCACTGCCTCTTTCTGTGGCTCCTAGGCTCACTCCATGGGCATAGATTCAATCAGGTACCCCTTCTCAGAAGTGGAACCCCACAGTTCTTCTGCCCTTGGCCCCAAGACTAGTGCTGAATCCCCAGTAGCTTAGGTAAACCTCCTCAGAGCTCCACCCTTGTGGGTACTCTGGTTTACAGATTGACCTTTCAGGGACTCATGAAAGTTGAAGAAAATTAGACATCCTTTTGCAAAGTCTGTCTTAACATATTTCTCTCTTTACTTTATACTGCAAGTCAGGGACCATTTTTTTGTTGTGTTTGTACTGCACCTAACACAATGTGGTCCTGGTCTATGACTAAGGCCCTTAGGCACTATGATAATACAAATAATAAATAAAAAAACAGCACAAGAGAGATACAGATCCATGCAAACTAAGAAACAATTGTATACAATTCCCTAGGTCAGGGGTTCCTCACCATGCTTTCTTTAGGATTTGGTCAGTGCTTTCAAGGGTTTCCAGGTCCTCCCTCCTGACCTTGCTTCTCCAGCTCAGTATCTTCTGTCTGTTCTGGTCAGTGAGAGAGCTGCTCAGAGAAAACCTTGTATTTTTATAACTCCCAGTCCCCTCTGTCATGTGACTCTCCTGGTTAGTGTCAAAGACCGACCTTGTGATGAAAGTCCCCTGTCAGGTGGTGTGTTGCTTGGTTGCCACCAACATGGATCCAGACTTGAAAAGCTGGTTTGACTTAGATTGCAGCCATCCCATTGTTCTGTCAGAACAAGGCTTAATCCATTGCTGATGATCCTTAATGACTGTCCAACTAAGAGGCAGACACATAGGCACCAGTTCTCCTCTCCTCTCCACAAGAAGTATGATGCAAGAATATCGTCAAGACCATCATAAGGGCATAAACATACAAAGAGGTCACAATATCAAACAGAATTCATAAATTGTACATGGACAGATTTGTCTATGGCTGTCATATCAAGTATATCCTCCAATATGCTTTCTCCAAAAACACTGTCAAAAAGATGGCAGCTTTAGAATCTGTTCTGATCCATTCATTGAGTAAGTCTACCTAAAGCTATTCATGAATTTGACATAAAGTCATCTAATAGTTCTAGCCCCTTTTTTTTTTACTGGACTTAGCTGCCATTCAAAAAGTGGAGGTGCCTCCCTCATGACCTTTAGCCCAGTGGGGAGTGTGTGCTTTAACTCTCCCTCTGCAGGTTGTAGAGCAAAGATGTGCACTTGTGTCTCCTATATTGCAGAAACATGCCCCAGCCACTAGGCTATGGAAACTTCTGATATGGGGCTCTCTCAGTCTCTCCCTTGCTGAAGCTGTTCCACGAGGATGAGACAGTAAACAGAGGCAAAGCAACTTGGAGCCAGGACTAGAACTCATATCACCTAACTGCTAGGTCAGTGTCCTAAGCACTAGACCATTTTTCCTCCCTTAAATATAAATGCATATACTCCTGTCCAACAAAAAAGAAAACAGAACATTTGACCTACCATTCTCAAGTTTCTTAAAAAGAATTAGTCATCACAGCTCAGCACAAGGAAAATGTCAATTGTTATATCCCATCTAGAAATATCATTGCCAATATTGTTTAAAGGCTTTATCTTAAAATCCTTCTATATTCAGAACTCCCATTGAAGTAACTAGTTGCTTTGAACATACTGACTGGACATAATCTTTGTTTTGTTCCCTTTGTAATTCAGAATTGTGGTAACTAATAATTTGGAATATAGCCTGCTGCATTAAAGCACCTAAGCATGTGATTAAAGTTAAAGCATGTTCTTAATTGTTTCATTAAATTGGGACCTTAGTCTCTTATTTTGAATCATAACTCTCTGTACAACCATTAGAAAAGGATACTTCACAACATGCTATTCTCAGATTAAATAATGTGCACTTGGTGCACTTGCACAGGTGCCCCTTCTCAGGAGAGCCCCTGACCACCAGAAAAAAACCTAAAACTGAGTGGCAGTGCTGCTCTGTGCACTAGATCACAATGCCATTCACTCAGATTTGGCCCAGCCATCCTTCTGTGAGGATGGAGGGTTGGCTGGGCCAAACCTGAGCAGAGCAGAGCCATGGGAGTGCATGGCAGGTGATGGGAGTGATCAGGTCATGGTGGCCAGAAGTGAGAGGAGCCACCCTCATTCAGGATGGGAACAAAGCATTAAGCTGGGAGGGGGGTTCACTGGTGAATGGCCAGGAAGGTCCCAGAGGCAGTGGATGAGGGGACAGGGAAGTTGTTGGTGGGCTACAGGGTGAGTGGGGAGTGTTGGGGGCCTGTGGGGTGAAGGGTTGAGGGCCAGGATGTTGATGGTGAGTGGGGTATGTTGGGGGTGAGGTACTGGGGGTTGCAGTGAGCAGGATATATGTCAGGGCTGCTGGGATATGTGTGAGGACTGTCCAGTGGAAGGTTGTTGCCACAGTTGCCAACTTTCACGCGGTAAATAAACACCCCGACTTTCACAAAAAGCCAAAAATCAAGCTAATCCCATTTCAAAAAAAGGCAAAAACAAGCCAATCCCTACGAAACCCAACACTATGTGACTAGAGCCCCCTAACTCTCCCCCGCTTGCCCCTGCTTTCCAGGAGCCAATCAAAAAAAAGAAGCAACAAGCTACAAACCAAAAACTAGCCAACAAGCAACTCACAAGCCAATTAAGCCAAAAACAAGCCCAATTTCTGCATTTTTTTTCGTGGATTTGGCATGTCTGGTTGTTGCACAATATGTAGGGAGAGACGGGCATTCTAGGGTCTGTGTGGGATGTGATATATATGGAATGGGGACACTTTAAGGAAGGCAGGAGGCCCCCATTTCCATAGGCACAGGGCCCCCAATTTTTTAAATCTGGGCCTGACCATTCTTACGTTGTCAAAATAGGTTTTTGATAATGTGCTAATCTTAATTGCGCACAGCCTTTCAAAAATGCTATGGTTGGGATTATATTTTCAGCCCCTGGCTACTTCATCTGCCTTCAAACAGATCTCTGAGAGTCACACAAGAATGAGTCATTGTGGTAGATTTGTTAACATGATTCCAGTCATGTGGTTGTCACCTTGGGTTCAGCATTCCAAGACCACTAACTTAGATATAATAAAACCAGATAAACTGAAGGGTCATCTTAAACACATACTGAAAATAGAAAATAAAGTTAGCGGCAATATTTTGACCTCAAGCTTTTTCTTGCTTCTATGAATCATCTGTAGAAGAAAAAAGTGTTAGACAAAAGAGAAAAGTAATTTATATTTATGCAGAGACAGATAATAGATGACGCATGCTAGAAAACATCAGGCAATGTGGAATCTAAGGGCATGACTACACGTGCAGATGTAGAGCTCTGTGAGTTAAACCAGCCCTCGGAGAGCGCAGTAGGGAAAGCATTGCAGTGTGTCCACACTGTCAGATTCAAGCGCACTGGCGTGGCCACATTAGCAGTTCTTGCAACGCCACAGAGAGCAGTGCATTGTGATAGCTATCCCAGCATGCAAGTGGCTGCAACATGCTTTTCAAATGGGGGGTGGGGTGGAGTGTGACAGGTAGGGTGACCAGATAGCAAGTGTGAAAAATCGGGATGGGGGTGGGGGGTAATAGGAGCCTATATAAGAAAAAGGCCCAAATATCGGGACTGTCCCTATAAAATTGGGACATCTGGTCACCCTAGGGACAGGGAGTGTGTTGTGTGTATGTGGGGGTAGAGAGAGTGGGTTTTTAGGTGGCTGAGAGCATGTCAGCATGCTGTCTTGTAAGTTCAGACAGCAGCAGACCCCCCTCCTCTCCGCCTCTCTCTCTCACACACTCACAGCAGCAACATTCCACACTAATGATTGCTTTGTCCCGGAGCAGATAAGCGTGCCTGCAGCCGATTCCAAAACAATGTCAAGAGTGGCCACTTAAGGGGATTATGGGACGTTTCCAGAGGCCGATCGCAGCGCAGTAATGCAACACCTCGTTCACACTGACGCTGGGGCGGTTCAGCCGAGGCGCAGCAAGCGTTATGCTTCTTGTGGAGGTGGATTACCAGGAGCGCTCCAGCTGCAGAGTCCAGGCACTCCAAGTGCCTTGCCAGTGTGGACGGGTCGTGAGTTAGGGCGCCTGGAGCTGCTTTCATGCACTCTAACTTGCAAGTGTAGCCAAGCCCTGAGTGGCTATTTAAAATTTGTTTCCATTCTTGTTATCCCATTTTCTCACTTTTCAGTCAATCCTCCTTAGTTTGCAGGTATACAAAAACTCCACTTAACTGGAGAACATGTTGATCTCCGATCCCCAGCTACAATAAACTCAATTACATGTCCCAGTACCAATACAGTTGTCTTTCATTAAGAATAAAGACTGCCCAAAACCTACTCTACATTGAATCTGTGGCAATATTGGCCCCAAAGCAACCACATATTAGAAACAACTTTACCCTTCTCAGTAACATCAAGAGATATCAATGAGAGAGGTGACACCTTCCCTGCCTTCAGATCAATATCCAATAAGTCTGTAATAAACTGGAAAAATCAACAGAACAAGTCAGCCACCACTAACAATTTATAACTAGTGTCCAACTTATAAATAACCCCCAAAAGCAAGAAGTACATCTTTACAACCCTCAGGCTTTCACAACTCTGCTAAAAGAAATATAAACCAGGTTCTGGCCTTACGGTAGAAGCAGAAGGGTGCAAACTTCATCCTTCCACATTACTGTTTGTGTTCTCTGATTGGATAAGCTATAAAGGGGGAGGGGAGGAAGTGCTTGATCAAGTCACTAGGCCTTCAGTTCTGTCAAGGAGAGGGCAGGAGCATTCTATGGAGCTAGAGGAGCTGGGTCAGCAGGGTTAGGGAGTCCCTAGAACATTCTGAATCTCTCACTTTTTGGTTACTTGAATCAGGCATTTCTATGGGGAACATGCAGGTCGTGCTATGTAATGCAGAGGCTCACGTTATGTAACTCAGGGACACAGGGCCAGCCCTACACCAAATGGCACCCCAAGCAAGGAGTGTCTTCGGCACCCCCACCCCCCATTTGTTAAACTTTTGAATACCTTATTTTTTACTGCATTTGTAGCTCATTTCATGACTTTGATACACAATTTGCATGCATGATTTATTCCTGTCATATAAGATGATAAATTTGCATGCTAGGATCTGTAAATCTGCCATATATAAGCAAATAAAAAAATTGTTTCCTCTAAGCTTATAGAAACTTTTTACTTTTAAGAATAATTTAAAAGTACTAACAATAAACTGAACTGTGCACCATTATTAAATAGTGTTACAGAAGGTGACAGCCTTAGAATGTTAACCGTAGTCCTTTAGTTCAAAACGTCGCTTTTCTCGCCATACACAATATTACACAATAATTTCACAATATGGCAGCTGGGCTCTCAGTTCGTTCTTGTATCTCACTGACTGACTGGCAATGCCCCACCCCTTCTATACCTGCGAGGGCATGGCTGACAACATTCTAGGAGGTTCAAGGAAAATGTAGTTCTTAGAAAGTCTGGAAGATTCCACAAGATTCTACAAAGGCTCAGAACATTCTAAGAGGTTAGAGTAAAATGAATCCACATACGGAAGACCTGAAACATTTTACTTCAAACGTTCTATTTTTCCTTTTGTTGCTAGCAACAAAACAGCATCCCAAGCCCAGCACTCACCAAGCCTGGCACCCCAGGTGGTCGTCTGGGTTGCCTTCCCCTAAATCCAGCCCTGCAGGGACAATTGGAACTGAGACACTGAATAAAAGAGATGTCTGTCAGTCACCTTGTCTGAGTGATTATTGAACACCACAGTTTCCTGAGACGGCATCACCAGACAAGCTAGGCTACTCTAATATATAAGTTGAGAGTCAGATTTTAAAAGTTAATTTTCTTTTATTTTTGTACAGTACCTAACAAACCTCCTGCATGTGCTACCATAAATTAATATTAATTAAAAGCCACTGCTTGAATGATACATGACATCTTCTGTAGCCCAGCTATACAACAATTAGAAAATGATACTTTACAGTGTACTATTCTCTTTTGACATACTGGGGCATTTAATCTTCACAAGGAAATTAAAAAGACCACTTGAGATTTAAAATAATCTGCAACTTTCCCTACTTTTTTGATAATGTGCTAATCTCAGTTTCCCACAATCTTAAATTTGGGGTTCTTATATTTCCAGTTTCTGGGTATTTCATCTGACTTCACAAACAGATGTCTGAGAGTCACACAAAAATGAGTCATCTTGCTAGGTTTGCTGACATGATTCCAGTTCCTGCGACAGGGTCTTTGAATTTAGTTTCAGAAGGCTGGATAGGAGCACCCTGGAAATAACAACAGTAATAAATAATAACTAGTNTGACAGGGTCTTTGAATTTAGAGTTTCAGAAGGCTGGATAGGAGCACCCTGGAAATAACAACAGTAATAAATAATAACTAGTAATATCAATAAAGTTCCAGTGATCTTGGATAAACTTCCTCCTGGAAATAACAAAATTTGAATGAGCTGAATTCCAAAGGAATGATACAGAAATGATCAAGTTTGGTAGTCATTATTAGCCCTTCAGCCTAGATAAAAATACTTTAACCTACAAAAAGTCATCCTGTTTGCATAAGGGATACTGTGCATATGTAGCATTCCCAACAATTTCAGATTATCTTGGTCAACAAAAGTTTGTTCCTTTTGTCCTCTTCTTTGCCCTACTTTCTGGGACATCGTCTTTCCCTGTACATTTTATCTTGCCTATGCCTCCCGAAACCAATCAATACTAACAAGTTCCTTATGTTGGTTGAATAGATTCTAATATCTTTCCTCAGTTGTGAGATGTCCCAAACAAAGAATGTACATACAAACAGCAGATTAATACGGATATTTATCTGCCAAACTGATGATAAACATGTAATTTAAGAACTCTGACATAGGAAGCATCTTTTGGTCGTCTGTTTTTACATCACCTAATATAATGGAGTGCTGTTCTCGGAAGGGGCTCCTAGGAATTACCAAAATACAAAACAGTAATTGTAAATATTTCTCTTTATTGCTGTCCCATTACAGACCTTGATGGTATATTGCCATCTGTTCTTAAAATATAATACAAATGAAAAGCTGGTAAAATAAAAATACAGAAATAAAGCAAATCAGAACCATCTTCTTTAGCCTCAAGACTTACATTATGGAAATTACACTACAAAAATAAATGAGGCAAGACAATTATAAATTATAATAATTTGAAAATCTCATCACTTATCAATTCTTGACAGACAGCGAGTAAACAACATGATAAAAGCCAGTATCTCACATGAAATTATTTTTAAAAATCACCATCTCCCTTTTCTAGGCTTTTGCAGTAATTTAATAAAAATTTCACTGAATGGCCTCAGGAAAGTGGAGGATGAGTAATAAAAGTGTATCTATGATTAGAAATAAAAACTCTAACTTTTATTTAGTTCTCTCATTCTGACTCAATGAATATAAAAATGCAAGGTTATTTCTTTAATGGAACATAACATATCCGCTATGTATTGGTCTGGCTATTTTCTTATATATTTAAATTAGATATGATTAAATGATTGGCTTTGAAACAAAGTCAGTGGATAGGAATAGTTGGTCAATTGATGTATTAGCTACAAACTTCTATTTTGAGTATCCATAAAACAAAATGACATTAATTGCTTTTAGAAGGCACAGAGAAACAATTAAATTAAATTTAGGTAACCAGTCATGATAGTTAGGAAATCAGCTCAGCAGCAGATTTTACTTTAATTACTAACTTTGGTCATGAGAGACTGATTAGAATTTTTTTTTTCTCCCCACTTGGTAATCAGGAAAAGATGAATACATTTAAGAGTTCATATGCGCTTTCCTCTCCAGAAAAGCTATCACACACACTAATGTTCTCCTACAAGTTGAAGTGGGACTTTTCTCAACCACAACGTAAGTATGTGTTAACATATCTCTTGGCCACAGGCTAGTTGTGATGAAAATAGTGCCAAAAGTCAGAAAGAATTTGTGCTGAAGTGTATACATGATCAGATTATTTTTTAACATTTAACTAAATAAAATTAACTTTTCCAAGGACCTGACTATTCCCCCATTGGCCTGTGCTTAAATAGCCTAGTGAGTCACTCAGGCTTCTCAGGGTGATTCACCCCAGAAAAGGAATTATGGAGTCCACCCAAAAAAGAATAGGGGTTGATTAATGATGGGCCTAGATGCTGTTTTCAAGAATTTTTTTCATGATGCTACATGGAAAAATCAGCAGGATATTTGACACAATAAATCTCAGAGAGATCTGCAGGAATGTGCTAACTCATACTTTGAGTGAATGTGTTCTTTGGGTCATACAGTGGAAGGTGATGCACTTCATAGACATTTTACTCTGAATGTTGGATTGCATGTCACTGGAGTAGAATGCAGTAAACAGATGCTTGGAAAACTCAGAATGCAAAGCAAAGTTCTTCAGCCTGATTTAGTAATGTCTCTAAAATACATCCTCTTTTCAGTGGGAGACCGAGGGGAGAAGGCAAATGTGTGCTTGGACCAGCAAGGGATAGACAACCTTTTAGGGGAGGGTGGAAGAGAGAGGCAGGGTCCTTTCACCCTCTCCTCACCCAGAGCTCACATAGACATCGCGCCTGGGCAGGAAGGGGCAAGATGAGGGTGGAGAGATTTCTCACCTTTACCAGCCCCCATTAGCTAGACAAGGTGGGTGGGGAAGGGAGGGAGAGTTGATTGTCTTTTACAACCTCCCCCCGCCCACAACTTGCTGTATGTGAAGTCCTCAGGGGGATGCATCAGCCATTCTACTGCCCTCCATCCATACAAACATCCCTGCCCTACGATGGAGGTATAGTTTGGACTGCTTCCAAGAACTGTGGGTCTGACTGACTGGCAATTTTGAGGATCAGAAAAGAATTTTTCCCTAGGGGGCTTGATGTATAAGGTGTCCAATGAGGGGAGTGGAGGCATCCTGGGGCCCCTGTGTGATGCTGCACCCCATATTCTTCATAAAAAATATTGTTATGATATAAATATGGCACAACTAAAATACGTTTTATGCAAGTTGGGTCATGTAAGGTATCATTGGAAAGGTTATGATTTGCTGAATGTGCTTATCCAATTTGTATGCATATATCATTTCTGTATCTGAAATTAGAAATATTGACTATGTAACAATTACAACTGTGTGTTTACTTTGGGGAACGCCCACCAGACAGCAGGCCATCATCCTTAATGAGCCATTTAAGAAGGACAATAGAACTCTGAAGATACTAATCTCCCATCCTCCTGAGGAGCTTCCTGGGATGTTGCTTTGACACTGCAGTGTTATCTGATGATGTCACCTGGTCTGGAGTACCACCTGGGACACTACTGGTATTTTTCCACTGGAAACAAAGGGTTCCCGCCTTATGTAAATTCTATTTAAGGCTGGGGAGTAAATCATTCAGGACTCTCCTCTATGGCCTGCCCAGGAAGGAAGACTGCTAAAAACACCTAAAGGGAAAGGCAGGGTTGAGTCCAGGCGGAGACAGGGGTCAAGTCTGTAAAGAGAAATAACTGGAACTCTAAGCAGAAACTCTGCAACTTGCCTAAAACAACATTGAGGGTGAGAAATTTCATTTTGTAACCTGTTCTTTGAGTGTATTAAGCTTAGTTTGTGTGTTTTGTTTTATTTGTTCAGTAATCTGCTTTGTTCTGTTTGCTATCCCTTATAATCACTTTAAAATTACCTTTTGTAGTTAATAAACTTATTTCTTGTTCATTTCAAAACCCAGTTTGTGCAATTCATATCTGGGGGGAGAGGGGCAAAGAGCTATTCATAACTCTTTCCACACTGAGGGACAGGGCAAATTTTTATGAACTGGCGCTGTGCAGATCTTTCTATACAGTGCAAGACAATATTTTTTTGGGTTTATACCCCCAAAGGAAGTGTGTACGTGAGTGCTGGCCATTCTCCTAGCTAAGTCTTCCCACACAGAGCTGATTTCAGTCTATGTGTGTGTGTGTGTGTGCGCGCTAGAGAAGGCTTGAGGGCCTGGCATAGCATAGACAGGATGAGGAAGCCCAGGCTGGGGGAATAGATGGGCTCAGTGAGACCCCAGCACAACAAGTATCAACCCAGATGGGGGGTCCAACCCGTCACACCCTGTTTTAAGGTAATAAAGAGTAGGGAGAGTAATTTAAAAGCTGTACATTTATAAGCAGAGTTTGTAATTTCATTGCAAGTTGTGGGTTTAAAGCTTAGAGGGCCCCACTCCCAGAGGTAAAAGTGTCAGAGGCCCAGGAGATAACTGGTGGACTCAGTCTGGAGAAAGAAAGGAGACCTTAAATCTTTGCAGATCGAAGTATCAGTCATGAGGATCTTTTGTTCCTCTTCAAGGTGGAGGGCAAGAGGGTTCAAAGGTAGGCTGAATCCTAAGGGCAAAAAGCCAACCTTTAATATTGGTTACTAGGCATAAAACCATTTAACATTGCCCTGGACCCAGATAAATTCTGAGTATTTTGAAGAGGCTAACAATCCACCCCAGTTTAGAAGTTAATGAGGTTGCAGTCTTTGTTTCGTTCTCCGGTATGTCCCAATCAATTGACATGTTAACAGTAGGAAAATTGTCCATGTCCATATGTGAAGGTGGGTCTCAGTGGTAGGGCAGGTCTGTGTCTTTATCCCCAAGGCTCCTTTGCCCACCAGCCCAGTCCTGAGAATCATGGGATTGGAGGAGCTTTTCACATCATCAGAACATCATCTCATGCAGGTGCCAAAATCCAGTGACTTGCAATCAGTTTGGGAGTTTGCAATACTGCCTTCCTCTGGCTACCCAGAAGGAACTCCCTTTCCCCACAACTACCCCGCAGGCTGGGGGAGTTGCTAGTCTATCCCCTCCCCTGTACCCCACCTCCATCACTAGCTTCTGCACCTCCCTCAACTTCCCCACATCCTCCTTTACCCCATTCCCCAGCAACCCCTAAATCTGCCTTCTGCACCAGTGCCCTGCACCCCTTCATTCTCCCCAGTTACCTTTCAGTGTCTCTTCTGCTCCTCACAATCCTGGGGTCCTGCTAGCTCCCTAAACCACAGTGGCAGACATTTTGCCTGTGGGCATGGCTTCAATCTCACTGAAAATGGGGAGGTGGCTGCCAACTTTATTAAGATGGCCACCATTTCTCTATAGTCTATCTTCCTCGCTTCAGCCCTCTTGACTATAATAGGAGGTGGTGCCATTTTGAATAAGGGAAGATTTATGAGTTGACAGCCTTTCATTGTGTTTTCATGAGCCAGATAAACCCCCAAAATTGGTGGAGTCACACTAACATCACGAGAGTTGGCAATACTGAGTATATAAAATACTGACACACATCTCACACACTGCCTTAAGAGAACTCTAGCAGGGGTTAGAGCAATCAATTTTGGAAGTGCTGATCATATGACAAACCATCAGCTTGCATAGGTTTCTTTCAATGTATATAGTCTAATCAAAAGTAAATATAATGGGCTAGATTCCTAGCTGATATAAATAAACATAGCTTCCTGGTGGCCTAATGTATTGTTTGAGGAGGATGAAAGTACTTCTTCTTATGACCACAAGAAATTTGTTTCTAATATTTAATTACTCATATTAATGTCATTTTAAGTCTTTTTCCCCAGGCATTGATAGCTTCAGGATTATGTTACATGCTGATTTAAATTATATCCTATTGATGTTCTTACATGGCTGTCATCACCGTAGTATCCTAGCACCTTCCAGAAGTTCATTGAACAATATGACTAGCATCTGTCATGGGTGCTTCTTTCTTTCTCTCTTCCTCTGCCAAAGGAGAAATAGTGTAGGTATTTTTCTTTTCTTTTTTATTTAATCTGTTTATACAGTATTAGCAAAGCAAGATTGAAGAAGTGTGCCTTGTCTTTGAAAAGAAAGGTGGTAAGATTTAGGTAAGATTTTTAATGCATGTGGGAGTTCATTCCACTGTCTCAGACAGGTCCCCAAGATAGCGCTGTTTCCTGTACAAATGGGCTAAACCTTTGATGTGGGCAGCTCTATTGTCCTAGAGGAATGAAGCTACCAAATACAGTGCTAGAGCTTTGGGCCACATTTTAGGTATTCTTGGCCAAAATCACTGAGTGCCTTGGAAATGAAGAATGAGACCTTGAATTTAACTTAATATTCTGTGGAAAGCCAGTGCAGAAGCCAGAGAGTGGAGGACAGGTGTGATGTGCTTGTGCGAGCTCATTATGGCTGAGGAAACAGGCTGCTGTATTCTATATTAGTTGGAGTTTCCTAAGGGATGAGGGCTACATGCCCAGGTAGACAGCATTGCTGCAGTCCAGTAGGAGGTGACAAAAGCACGCATAACTGAGGCCATCTAAGGATAGGATATAGTTTCCTGGACAATCATAGATGTAGTTATATGAGAGCATAAATGGGTGGGAGAATCCAGAAGTATTTTTAAACAGCAGACAGAAGTGTTCAGTTGTGGTTGCATACCTTCAACCAATGGATATGGTACCATGGCCAAAAATTCCTCCTCGTGCTTTCCTAGGTCGATCAGCATAGCCGCAGCTTCAGCTTCAACCAGCTGTTCTTCATCCATGAGCTGATCTTATACAAGCATTGGTCCATTTTAGTGACAAAAGACAGCTTGGTGATAACAGAGAGGAACTCCAAAATATGCAGCTGTGCACCAGCATCCTCACATAATTTGTTTGTACATGATAAAATGTTAAGTATGGTGAGGGGTTCCATGCTTTGATAAAGACACATGGACAATTTGCTCTTAAAACATTGACTGCATATTGTATAAAATGGTACTGCATCATTTTGTTTCAATAATGTCAAATTTACACTATCGTATATAATATTAAAAGCAGTATTTTAATATAATACTATGGAGAATGTGATAGATATCTGTATTATTTTGTATGCATATTCTTTGTATCTCAATTTACCTGCTTGATATTATTCTGGTTGACTGGATGGAGTTAAATCAAAGGAGGCTGAAAGAGAAGGAAAAAGGAGGAGTTGAAACAATGACAGAGATAAGTTATCTTCCGGGAGAATACCAAAGGTCCTAAGATAACAATGGGTGAGCTAGTCAGTAAGAAATTCCTACCCTGGCTAGTGACAGCAGGTAACAGGCCTATTTTCCCAAGGTGAGAGCCTAAGATCAAAAGAACTTTAAGCTGTTAAAAACTGCCCAGAGAAAGAAGAGAAGAGACATGGGGGAGAGAGAAGAAGCTTCAGAAGGAGAGTCTGTCATTCCCTTCCCAGAGTTAGGCAGAACCTGCAGCAAGACTGTGGAAATAAGGCAGGTACTCTGCAGGATGTGTGTGACAACTGGGCTCAACTAAGCTTTGAGGGAGGTGATGAGCTGTAGGTAGGACCCAGGCACACAGACTTTTTGGATTATAAACCTTTCCTCCATGCTTGTTATGTACCTTTGGGAGAATGGTCAATATGTCAGTAAAAAGTCATTGTAGAGGGTTGCAGTTTACTGAGCACCCCCACATGGCCAGAGTTCACTTTGCAGGTATCCAGCCTCTATTAGCCACCCTCTCTTGCAGGCTCCTTAAGAATGCCAAACTGTCTCTCGTGTGGCTAACAGCACCCTCATCTAGGGCTAGTTGAATAGCAGAAGAAGTTCAAACAATCCTCAGAGAGTCCCTGAAGTAAAGTCCATAACGATAAAACAAAAGTTCATACTCACCCATGGTTCTTCTGCTGCATGTGGAGCTCTTCCTCTGTCTCAGTCTACTCCATGCAAAGTCCTAGTCCTTTCTGGCTGACACTCAGCCCTCTGACCACAGCTTCCTTCTCCTGCTAGACACTCCCTGCAGCTTCCTGCTGGTCTTTATAAGGAATCACCTGATGCAACCCACGTGTGCCTCTTTAGTAATCAGGATCTGCTAACCTCAGCCCTACACACCTTAAGGGGCTAGCCACCCTGTTACAGTTACTCTAACCAGCTGCTGTTCACAGGCTCCTGGAGGGTCTCACAAGTACCAACTGCAGTTGGGGCTGTTGTGGTAACACGATTGGCAACAGGGGGGCTGCTACCACAAGATCCAGTCTTAGAAGAGAAGAACTGCCATGTTCCACCCAAAGAGAGTTAAAAGGTAGTGAAACCTGCCACCCAGGGCACTCATGAGGGACTGCAAGGGGGTATGTGGCATTGTTCACCCTGTGGCAGGACAGTGGGAATGGGGGGGGGAGGAATAGGGGAAATAGAGGGTATTGTGACCTGGTGATCCAGTCTAAAGTGGGGTGAACCATGGAGTTCCATGCTGGGAAAAGTACAGGTAGAAGCTGGGAACTTGGAAAGAGTGAGAGAGAGATCATAGGTGCAGCTTGCCCCTGAGCCATCACAAATATACAAGTCAAATGTTTCATTTTGACACTACTGAAATGTAATTTTTTACATTATTGAAATGAAACAAGAAAGTTAAAATGATTTGTTTTAACACTTTCCCATAGAAAACTTCATCAAAATAGACAGGTTCCTGCAAAACGTTTCGAGTTTGACAAAACTGCATTTTCCAACAGAAAACTGTTTAGTTTTGAACATTTTTCAACCAGCCCTACAGATTTGTGATAATACCTAGCTCTTTTTATTATATTTTTATACAAAGTTTGTCATTCGGAGATATCGATGTGCTTTATAGTGAAGGTTAAATATCCCCTAAGCACTTGACAATGCTGTCACAGAAAAGCAGCCTCCATCACAGGTGTTATTTTGTTTCAGAATTCAAGCAAAGTAAGTGCCTACTTGTACTATTAATCTTACCACTCTGGATATTATAAAGTGGCTATGTTCAAGTTTCTCATAATGGCCATGACCCAAAGCCCACTGAATTCAATGGAAAGAGTCTCATTGATTTTGAATCAGGTTCTACATGTTTCACCGCAGACTCTTGGATAACATGGCAAAGGGATTCACTCTGGATCATAACATTTTAATGAGGAAAGTAAATACCGGTTACCATACAAAGACATGAGAATGGAATTCTACACCATGCTCCATCCCAGAGTCCTCAGAGGAACTCAGACATAGGAATAGTGACATTTTCCCTTGAGTTAGATATAAAAATATACTTACTCAAGAAGCTGACAAAATACATGCTTTGCTGCTATTATGGTCTTGAGTCCGGGGAAGTGGTGGCAGAACTCAGGAGGTGTGGGTTAATTTGCCAGATCTACCACGAACTTCATGAGTGACCTTGTACAAGTCTCTAGAGCTCAAATCCACAAAGAGACTTAGATTCCTACACCCCAGATAAAGGTGCCTACATTCCAGTTTTAGGCATCTATGTGATCCACAAAACCTCCGCATGGCTGCTGCCTAACCCTGTAGGTCCCCAAACTCACTCAGTGCCTAAAGTTTTATTGTAAAATTTCCCTAGGCACCTACATTTCTGCCTCTGCGCATGTGCATTGCTGGCTCATTCTAGGTGCCCAGAAACATGAGCCCCAATGCAATCCTCAAACCAGGGAAAGCAGACATTCCCCTTCCTATTGTGCCTGTGAGGCCTGATCCAACAAGCTTGCTTTGATCACACCTACTGGATCAGTCCCCATTCAAGATCCCAGAGAGGAAGGGGTGCCTGCTTTATAACTTTTAGCCCAGTGGTTAGAGAAATCAGCTGGGATGTGGGAGATCCAGGGTCAATTCCCTCCTCTGAGGAAAGTGTTCTAATCACTGGACTACTGGCTATTCTAGTGCATGGGTGTTTCAATCTCTCCTGTTAAAGCTGTTCCACTTTGGATTAATACTTCAATTGCCCGGCATCTTATGCACTCAAGCTGAGAGCTGGGCCACCCAGCTTCCAGTCCCCCTTCTCCAGTAACTATTTACCACCACCACCTCTTCTGGCTTTCATAACAGCTAAAATGCCTAACTCTAGGGGAGGGGTTCCCTGCTGTGGATTGCAAGCAGAGATGGGTGCCTCCCTGCAGCCTAGACTAAAGCCATGTCTACACTGCACCTCCCCCCCGCCCAGTTCAGATTACAGGGGTATAAATAAGAGCGTGCACCAAAGTGCTGCGCTGTAACTCACCTGTGTGGACGCTGTGGCCACAAACTAAGAGGCTCCTAGTTTGCATTAATGTGATCCTTTTGGCTAGGATTACACTAACGCAAAATAGGAACCTTTCACACCTCAACTGCTAGCAGAGGACCTCACCCTCCCTGATTGAACTAACCTCGTTATCTCCAGACTGATTCTTGCCTGCATATTTATACCTGCCTCTGGAAATTTCCATTACATGCGTCTGACGAAGTGGGTATTCACCCACGAAAGCTTATGCTCCAATACATCTGTTAGTCTTAAAGGTGCCACAGGACTCTCTGTTGCTTTTTACAGATCCAGACTAACACGGCTACCCCTCTGATTCTAGGAACCTTTTAGTTCACTCCTGCAGCATCCACATGGGGGAGTCACAGCACAGAACTTTGTAGTCCGAACGGTAGAGCAACATAGACAAGCCCTTAGGCACCTAACTTCATGAGAGGGACAGGGCTTAGGACACACCTTTCTCATTGACATCTCCCATTGGCTAGTTTAGGCAGCTCCCCACCTCCTGTGCTACCTTTTATTTGGATCCCATTCTTAGGTGCCTATCTCTCTCCATTCATTGTACAGGGAGCCTAAGCAACTAACTCAGGGTTTGTGGATCCCATTGTTGTTCCAGTGATTTTTTAGTTGCCTGAAAGTTAGGCATTGCAACTCCTGAGTTCCTTTGTGGATCTGGCCCTATGTGCCTCCATTCACAATTGGTAAAATTGGGAAAAAATCTTTTCTCGTATTCTGTGTCTATTTAAATTGTAAACCCTTTTAGCTACAGTTTCTTACTATGTATTTGTATGGCATTTAGCGCAATGGGGCCTTTATATACAGTACTATCATCCAAGTAATAAATAATAGCATTATTAAAAGTTAACCCTCTTTTTCCCATCACTTGGGTGATAATGCCAAATTAAATATTTTGTCCCATTAGATACTACTTCCAGAAAATTCAAGTTTGTTTTTAAAGGACTGTAAGAATATAGTGATGCCACAGCTTGGTTGCCATGTAAACATTTTTTCTAGCACAGCCCAATTTTAGCACCCTATGTGGAAGAGAGTAAGTTTGTACATTAGAGATTTTAAAAATCCACCACATTAAAGTACCTAAGCTATGCGGAGCTCTGTTAAAATCAATTTTCTGTTTCTAGATGCTATAGGACATACAATCTTCCACTTTGGCTATTCTCTAAGGAAAAGCGGATATGCCATTACTAGAGTCAGCAGGGAGTATCAGATACTGACGTGTCATCAGTATACGAACATTTAAACTGTGAATAGTCAACCTAAGGGCAGCACATAAATAATGAAGAGGTGCCAAAATGAAGTCCAGAGAAACTCAACACTGAATGGTAAAACACTTTTATACTTCTTCTTCTTCTTTCATATGGCGATAGTGGAACAATGAAAGCAATGGCGTGACTACAGTTGGATCTTAAAGTTTCTTATCCAGTCCAGAGCAGAGGGGGTAGCCATGTCAATAGCTGTGGCACTTCCAGGATGCACATAGATTGGACAACTGTCCATGATGTGTTCAACCGTTTCCACCACGCCACAGTCACAGTTTGGTGATTCCCTCACTTTCCAGCTCTGGAGTATGTATGTGACGGGTTGGACCCTTTTGGAAGCCACCTGATGTGCTGAGATACCACTGAGTTTACCTGTTCTGCCAGCATGGCCCCCCTTTAACCTGTCTTGCTGAGTCAGGTTCTTAAAACCTCCTCTAACACACACACACACACAGGCAGGGCCACACCCAGCTTCATATCAGCGCTGGGAAGACTCAGCTTAAGGGACTTGCTCCAGCACTCAGCTGTCCACCTCCCTAGGAGTGCAGACCCAAAGATATATTATGAAATTTGCCCCCTCTCTCAATATGGAGAGAGATGTGCACACTTCTTACCCCCCTCCCCCGCCCCAGTTAGAAATTACAGAAACTGGGTTTAATAATAAAACAAATTTTATTAACTATAAAAGGCAGATTTTAAGTGGTAAAAGGGGTAACAAACAGAACAAAGCAGATTACTAAGCAAATGAAATCAAACACACAAACTAAGCTAGTTCCACTAAATACATTGGTTATAACCAGTATTTCTCACCCTACATATTGTTGCAGGCAGTTTGCAAAGCTTCTGTGGTTCAGAGTTCCAGTTATATTCCTTTTCAAACTGGACCCCTGTCTCAGTCTGGACTTCCCCCTTGCCTTCCCTTTTGAAGTCTTTCTTCTTGGGCAGACAGGCCAGGGAGAGGAGGAGTGCTGTTTGCCTTCCTCCCCACCCTTAAATAGGATTTACATAAAGCGGGAATCCTTTGTTTCCCAAACTTGACCCTTCCCCCCCTTCCCTTACAGTGGAAAGTCACAAGAAGTCCCAGGTAATGTTTTAGTATCAGGTGACAAGACCACCTGACTCTGTAGGATCACAGCGTCCATGAGTCAGTGGCAGTATGGCGTGTCCACAGGAAGGCCAAGCTTTTCACAGTCTATTGTCCTTGCTGATGGGCCATCCGCCCTGTCTGGCTTCTCCATTGTTGTACCTGAAATGTTAGCAGTGGGCGTTACACAAAGTACCATAGTTGAAATACTGATACATAGTCAATATTCCTAACTTCAGATACAGAAATGATACAGGCATACAAATTGGATAATTGCATTCAGTAAATCATAACCTTTCCATGATATCTCACATTAGCCATCTGGCATAAAGTATATCTCAGTTATGTTATATTCATATCATAAGCATATTTTCATAAAGAATATGGAATGACACGTCAAAATGTGCATTGTCCACGTCAAGTGCGGATATGGTTTAGAGCTGTCCATATGCACAGTGGGGAGGAGAAGCCTAGCATTTACACAGTTGAGTCATTGATTAGATTTTTGTTTGGTACATAGGCAGCTGCGCAGGCTTCAGACCATCTTCTGTGAACAGCCTCACCTTCCGCAAGGAGGACCATGGCAAGAGACCAGAAGAGTTTTCTTGATTTTACTTGGCGGCAAGGGAGGTGTTGTAGGTCCTGGTGGAGCAGTAGTCTGGTCTTTGCCATGATCTTTATGTATTCCCCAACAGTAACAGTTTCTCATCGGATATTTGCTGGTGCAATGTTAGCCAGTACCGATAGCCATGGAAGTGGTGTTGATGTAAGGGTGCTGCGGCGCTAATTATATGAAGAGCTGTGTTAATTTTGGTGTCCACTAAAACAGTGTGGGGCTTTCACTCCAGACTGGGGCACAGTGTTCCACTCTGGAATGGACCAGGGCATGTGTCAATATTCAGAACGCGCGGTTGTCACTATCCCAAGATGTTCCTGCAAGCTTCTGTATGATGTTGATGAAGGAACATAAATCCACACCATGTAGAGGTCAAGCATAGGAGTTTATTACACACAGCGCTGGCGGAGTGTCACCTTGCTTATTAGGCTCAGAGACCCTGTCAATCAATTGATTACAATAGAATATATGGATTTTCCATGGGCGGGGGAAAGTGATGGGGTAGGCAGTTCCACAGCCCGGGATAGGTTTTGCAGCAAGACAAGATAGCACATTAGCCAATGGTTAACAGGTTACATAATGTCTCCGCCCATGGTCTCAAGTTAGCAAGTTAACATTTAATTAATACTTTGATAAAATGTTATTAGTATAAAATATATATGTTGAATTCTGATTTGGGGTCCATAGGAATTGAGTAGCTCCTCTGATTGTCCAGCAGATACATTTCTAGGGGTTAAAAGAAAGAAACAGTGAGAGTATATGGCAATAAAGATTGTCTCCTTTGTGTTTTAAGGCAGGCATTGGTCCCTGGGAAAGGGAGGTGGAAGGATGCCATATCTTATACTGACATGTGCCAACTGTTCATAAACTCAAGGTTGGATCTGTGGGAAGAATGTCGCCCTACAGAAGAAACTAACAACCGAAACAGGGCTTCTTTGTTCAATCTGCAACTCTGAATGAGACACAATTATTTAGTTCTCAGCTCCAATACCTGGCAATTTCCTAACTAGGCTTATTTTGGCAAAGCAAGGTTATCTTTTGTTTATTCTGCTTCTCTTAGCTAATCACTATTTGCTAGGCCTCTGGTCCCTTGACCAAATTCTGGACTTTGGGTCTGGAAAAGAGCTGACACAATCCATATACCAGGTTGTTATATAAAATGCACATGGATTTTAACCCTTCAGTTGACCCTAGCCTTCATTTTCTTTTTTGTTTGTTCAAGATGGCAATGGTGTGGTCCAGGGTTATCCCCAGGTAACACAGATTATGACCGTGCATCAACAGTGACCCACAGAAATTGATGTTTAATTTCTTCTTGGCCTGGGTATTACTCAAATGGAAAGCTGAGACCACTGTTTTTCAGGCATTTGGCTTTAACCACCATGTCTTGAAATAGGTTTCTAGTGCTTTTAGGTCCTGTTCTAGAACCTTTTCTGAGGTTTCAAATGAGGAAGACGGAGTAGCCAGCGCGATGTCATCTGCGTATGTGAACTTGTGGGAGGACATTGGTGGAATATCGCTGCTATATAGGTTGAAAAGTGCTGGCGCTAGAATGGACCCTTGCGGAGTCCATTGTTCAGTCTTCATGGACTGTTGCTCAGTGATCTTTTATACTAAGCCTCCTATACTGAGAAAATGGAAGTGTATGGAGAAGTTAGACAATCCTAGATCTGCATGGAAAAATGCCATTGAAGGATTGAGAACTCTCCTCTGTCTATGCTGTTTAAATCTCTGGATTCATTGGACCACTCCCTTTGCATTTTTATGACCTCATGACATGTTCTTATGATTCCTGATTGATGGTCAATGAATCCCTTTCACTTTGTGCAACCCTAGATTAATCCCATTGCACAAAATATGTCCAATGAGCACAATCCTGGACCTTCCAAAATACCTGATTGCCTCGTTAATTGATGCCATTACTGTTGGCCTGAATTTATTTTGGGTAGGATTGTGTGTGTAGGTAAACAATGAGATTTATTAATTAGAAAATATACTCTAATGACAATGTGAGAAAAATCTTTACTGTAGCTAACAAAAGCATTGGGCAAGAAACAGTAGGAAAGGGGGAAAAATGACAATTCAATCCTTCTCAAAATTCTAATCTGATAAGGACCTACTTTTGAGACCTAACTCCGTTATTTTGAAAATCCTGGACAAAAACAGTCTCAGCATTGAGAATGGACACCAGTTCAAGAACAGATTATGATTTCTCATCGTCTCTATAATATTCTCTTTGTGGATTATAACACCAACATAGAAATTTCTATTAAATGCACAGGGATGAAGGGTTAAAATCCATGTGCATTTTATATAACAATCTGGTATATGGATTGTGCCAGCTCTTTTCCAGACCCAAAGTCCAGAGAATGGTCAAGAGACCAGAGGCCTAGCAAATAGTGATCAGCTAAGAGAAAGCCGGGGTAAACAAGATAACATTGCCTTTGCTAAAGATATGCTTGGTCAGTAGAAATGCCAGATGTTGAAGCAATAACTGAATAATTATGTTTCAAATCGAACAAATGATCCCTGTTCCTATTGTGTTAGTCTCTTCTGTAGGGAAACGTTCTTCCCACAGATCCAGCCTTGAGTTTATGAAAAGTTGGCACGTCAGTATAAGATATGGCATCCTTCCACCTCCCTTCCAAGGGACCAATGCTTTGCCTTAAGACATAAAGGAGACAATCTCTATTGCCATATACTTTCACTGTTTCTTTGCTTTAACCCCTAGGAATGTACCTGTTGGACAAGCAAAGGAGTTGCTCCATTCCTATGGACCCCAAATCAGAATTCAACATATATATTTTATACTAATAACATTTTATCAAAGTATTAATTAAATGTTAACTTGCTAACTTGAGACCATGGGCGGAGACATTATGTAACCTGTTAACCATTGGCTAATGTGCTATCTTGTCTTGCTGCAAAACCTATCCCGGGCTGTGGAACTGCCTACCCCATCACTTTCCCCCGCCCATGGAAAATCTATATATTCTATTGTAATCAATTGATTGACAGGGTCTCTGAGCCTAATAAGCAAGGTGACACTCCGCCAGCGCTGTGTGTAATAAACTCCTATGCTTGACCTCTACACGGTGTGGATTTATGTCCTTCAGGGAAGACTGACATAGCTCCTTTCTAAGAAAGAAAGAAAGAAACTTTTGTGAGTTTATGAAACAGCAGCGCCTTCCTAGGTAGAAGTACTGTTTGCATTTTGGGTTAGGGTCCTTCCTCCCCTCAAAAGCAAACAGGTTTTGCAGCCAGAAAAAGTTGATTTTGCTCCTCAGATAAGAAAAAAAGAGCTTCCTGTTTCACCAAAGCTCGAACGTTACCATATTTGTAACAAAAGGCATTGTTAGCTGACCACCCTCAAATTCACAAAAACAGCATCACCAAAATACTAATGTCCGTGAGCAGTTTTTTATAGATCCAGTACTGGTAGTTTCTGCCTATCACCTTGGGCCCCAATCCTGCAGCCATTTAAGCATACAGGTATTATAACTCACATGAGTAGACCCATTAAAGTTAATGGGACTACTCACATAAGTAAAGTCATGGACATGATTAAGTGTTTGTAGGACTGGAGATACAGTGAAATTCAGCTCCACTGAGAGCTTGCTATTGACTTCAGTGGTGCCAGGATTTCATATATAGCATATGAGTGCCTGATCCAAACCCCAATTAAATCAATGGAAGACTTCAATAGGCTTTGGATCAGGCCCTATGTGTATTTCACACACTGCATTCTTTCCTTATATGGATACCCTGGCAGCAATCAAACCACTTGCTGTTTTACAGCACTGGCCCTTATTCCATTCACAGCATGTGACCTCGCCAGTTAATTAAAAAAAAGAAGAAGAAATGCACTATTTAGTCAGGTTTACCAATCCGTCACTGTAAAATCACTTTGGACAAAATCCCAGTGCTTAACGTCAATAATAACCATACATCCTGTATTGCTTTTATGTTAACAGATACGGCCTATACAATATTCTTATTGAAAATAAAATTAAATGCTTTGGTAACTCTTGAGTTATTATTGTCAACATCGTTGCCATAATACCCATAGCTGATTTTTTTAACATATAGTCACAGAATGTTCAGTAGGTGCAGTATTATATGTAGCACAAAGGAGGGTCTTGAGCTGGGAAGTGTGCGTGGGATGGAGTCAGACAGTGAGAGGAAACAAGTGGCTGGCCATTGACATTACAGATGGATGGCACGAGCATACCAGATTTCATTCTCTTTTTCCACTTACACCTGAAAAAAGAGCACATGCATTACCCTGAAGTTCAATATTCTTCTCAGGACCTTGAAGTCATCTTTGATTTTATTGACTCTCTATTTACTCATGTTATTTGTTTCTTCTTGGATGAAATTTGTGGAAATTCACCAGCATTCTTCAGGATACACTCCTCCCTTATTGCACCCATCCTTTGATCTGGCACTCAAGAAGCAGTATATAATTTCATCTCTGTGTTGCAAGTTTCTTTGGACATATTCTTCAGTATGGAATCAAAGTTCTAGGATCATTACCCATCTGTATGGTTAATTTATGGCTTAGAGAAATGTGGAGAGCTTGTTGGAGTGATGTAATGGAGCAATGTGTACAGCATGTGTGACCTGTGATAATGGAGAGAGAGATATTATGACACAAGGAAACATAACAAACATGTGTTCTTGCAAAGGTGTTGACTGTGCTCCTGCCTTTTAACTCAACAAGGTCCAAATGTGTGAAGAGGACCCAAAATGAGGAATGCAAAAACATCATTCATGCAGGAAACTTGAAATGATGCAAGATTCTTAACTTTCATGGGAATGTCTTTCTATAACCTCAGTTTCTTGATGGTTTATTTCAGATGCAGATAATTTTCAGCAATAAAATAGAGAAGACGTGAAATGTACGTGGTATCTAGGGAACTTTGGGACTGAAATGAGGCCTGTCACTCGAATGAGGTATACTTGAGAGATATACCTTAATGTTCCCCTGACAAAGCACAATGGCATCTAAAGGGGTCATGCCCTCCCCAACTGGAATCATCCTTTCTAGGCATTGTTGGCAATATTGAAACTCCCCTCTTAGAGGGGACCCAGCATTAGTATCCTGTTTCTTCCTGCATAATTGTAATGGGAATGGTTTCTTTTTATGATTTTCCCTTCTACCAAACCCACAGAAGACCAGCTATAATTTGACCCATAATGTAATATCTACTTCAATAGGTTAGAAAATATAAAAATATGAAAGCCTCAGTATTCTGCATTGATAACCGTTTCTTTTATTATTATTTTTACTATCTGGAAGTGGGTATCCTTGCTAGCCATTTAATTTTAAGGGCCACGAGGAATATGTGGATTTTCTTGATCTTGCCAGTCACCAACGACCCAAGCTTGTCATTGCACTTACTTTAAGCAGGAGATATTAGTTATGCAATTAAGGCCAAATCCTGCAGTCCTCAGTCAGACAAAACTCCCATTGCAAGGATTTAGCCCATTTCACTCACAAAACATTTCCACGGAGGAGCCCAAACATTTACAGGGAAAGGATAATAGGAGTAATGGCACAGTATGTGTGTGAAACGTTTGTTTTAACTTGTAGGCTTTTCAATTCCAGTTCTTTAATTGTGATGGAAAACATCATAAAAAAGGAAAACATAAAAAGGAAATTAAAACTGAAAGGTTAATATTTTCTTCACTGCACATATGATCATTTCAAACATTCTCTCCGTTGCTGGAAATGGGCTGCCTTGAGGGAGAGCATATAATTAGAATAAAGAAAAGATCATTGCTACCAGTCTCTTCGTGCAATGCTTACAATTGGCTTGTTGGCAATGGACTGTTAAATAGAATGCATTAAAAGCACGTAATCATAATGGGGGTTAGCATTGTGATTGTCAGAATGTCAAGATCCAGTAACTTGATTGTTAAATCACTCATTTAGGGGAGGAAAACTGTTGAGATAAAATTTCTCTAAGATCTGACTAGTATTCAGAAAACTGATATATTGAATTCCATAACAAAACATGTCATGATTACAAAAAGCTTGTTCTTAAAAAAGACAAGTCAAGGAAACAAGTTATAATAATTTTGACAGCAAATTTTAAATGCATTTTATATAAAATGACTGGACTGTGACAGTTATGTTGAAAATACTTTTGTTTCATTTTTGTTTCACGCCGTTTTGAAAATGAAACAATACACTGTTTTCTCAAAACTCCATCTTTCATTTCCCCCAATCCTTCATTCTCTTCCTACTGTAATTATGAGACAATCACTGTTCTAATGTTAATTGGTAGTGTCAGAGACAATTGGAGCTGGCAACTCTCCATCATAAACAGCAAAATACTCTCTAAGCTGTTGTTTATGGAGAAGAGCAAGATTATCTTTATATAAGGAAAATCTCATTAAAGGACAAATAACTGCTTTTAGACCAGCAATGTAGGTCTTGAGGATTTGGTCCTACTAATTTGTCAGTGGGGCAGAACACAGCTTCTATAATTATCCTGTGCTCCAAAGAGTGAGGATCTGTAGATTCATATGCCTACCACATCCTTGATGGGACGTTGACTTCAATGGGATTTGGATCAGGCCCAATGTGCAGATCTCCCATTGAAGGGAATGGAAGATCTACATATGCAGTTTGAAGGAACTGACCTAAGGTTTGACCAAATGTGGTAGGGAGTAGTAGGAAATAAAAGTGCTTGACTATTCTTTTATCCTCCAACTTTGTTTCCATCTCTTTCATTTAATGTTATCCATTTCTCCATACATGATGCAGTAACCGCCTATTCCTGAGCTAGCTGATTAAAAAACATAGCATGGGCCATTTTCAACTCTAACTAGATACTGTCAGTATTCTGTACCTTTCCAAACCTACATCATCTTCACATAAGAAATAAACAGCACCATCTGGTCATGTGGCCAAAAGGTCACCAAACTCTCCCTCCAATTGGAATTCACCTTTTTATCTGCAGTTCCCCTTTAGCACCTTTCCCCACTTTGTGCTAAATTTATGTTTGCAGAGCCAAGCTAGCATTTTATTAACCACATTGAAATGAATGAAGTTTGGCTTGTAACAGCAAATTGTTTTCCCCCAACCTTTCAAAAAGCTAAAGAAAACGCAATGTCCACCTGTACTGCTTTATATAGAAAACTGTGGCTATGACTCTTCATTCTCCTGGAATTGATTCTAAGGAGAATCATCCTTAAGTTCTAAACCTCATCCTCGAACTTAATTGTCTTTTTAAATAATGCTCTGTGGGAAAGGCCCACTCAATAAGAAATGCACATGCAGGAATAAATCATGATTTTAAAACATGATACATTTTAAACTTGTATTTTTAAGTCCAAGGGGGGAAAAATATTTGAAATTTCAGTAATGTTCCCAAGGAAAAGTTTCCAATACCATGCATTCTCTCAGCTTTGGAACCTTTGTCATCATTACCTTCTTCTGTAGCCTTATAGAAGTGAAATGAATACTGGATTGGCAATACACGCTTGCAGCCAGGATTTGGACACTGCAGTTTGCTGAATCCTATTCATCACATCCAATAGAACATGCAGTGAAAAGTTAAAATCTGGGAACTTACAAATCCAATACTTCCCATGGGAAATAAATGTTCCTTTCATAGAATCATAGAATATCAGGCTTGGAAGGGACCTCAGGAGGTCATCTAGTCCAACCCCCTGCTCAAAGCAGGACCAATCCCCAACTAAATCATCCCAGCCAGGGCTTCGTCAAGCCTGACCTTAAAAACCTCTAAGGAAGGAGATTCCACCACCTCCCTAGGTAACCCATTCCAGTGCTTCACCACCCTCCTAGTGAAAAAGTTTTTCCTTATATCCAACCTAAACCTCCCCCACTGCAACTTGAGACCATTACTCCTTGCTCGGTCATCCGGTACCACTGAGAACAGTCTAGATCCATCCTCGTTGGAACCCCCTTTCAGGTAGTTGAAAGCAGCTATCAAATCCCCCCTCATTTTTCTCTTCTACAGACTAAACAATCCAAGTTCTCTCATTCTCTCCTCATAAGTCATGTGCTTTCTCCTTTTGTAACATCCTTTATGACTCCGGCTGTTTTCACGTACACTTAGGCAACTATGATTAACTTCAGTGAGGTTGCCTAGGTGTGAAAGCAGAATCTATCTGTTAATAACATAGAACTTGATTGAAGAGCACAGTTGGACCACTTTAGATTTTAGCAATGTATTGCTTCACTTGGTGTTCAAATTATAGTTTAGCTACATTTCAGCAAAGATGCAACTTGTTGCCATGACAGCAGCTGAGGCGAGCTATATTGACAAAAGAGTTCTGCATTCCACATAAAGGATGTGTTAGGTGTTAAAACAGACAAAAGGATAGTAAGTGGCTTCAGACCGGAGCATTCTATAAATGCCTCTAAACCAGATGAGTAAGGATGTTTGCCCTCTGCCAGTACAGTAGAGAGAGCACTGTCTATGCCAAGTCTTTGACACTGCAAATCTCCAAAAGGCCACCACTTATACAGGCTCTGTAAACACCATCTGTGTATGCTGAGAAAACATTTCCAGAAATAAATGAGTCATATGCCATATCTCTATATTTGTCAGCAACGTGGATGACAGGTTTGTGGAGAATGATATAACAGGGTGCTACCCTAGAATCCACCCCAGGTTTTACAAAGTAATCTGTGTATATAACTGGAGGGGACACATTGTGATTTGGTTTATTTTCAGGAAGACAACCAGCAGTCATTCCAGATGCCTCCAATAACTTGCTTGCTTCTTACTTCAGTAATGAGTTNTTTCTCCTTTTGTAACATCCTTTATGACTCCGGCTGTTTTCACGTACACTTAGGCAACTATGATTAACTTCAGTGAGGTTGCCTAGGTGTGAAAGCAGAATCTATCTGTTAATAACATAGAACTTGATTGAAGAGCACAGTTGGACCACTTTAGATTTTAGCAATGTATTGCTTCACTTGGTGTTCAAATTATAGTTTAGCTACATTTCAGCAAAGATGCAACTTGTTGCCATGACAGCAGCTGAGGCGAGCTATATTGACAAAAGAGTTCTGCATTCCACATAAAGGATGTGTTAGGTGTTAAAACAGACAAAAGGATAGTAAGTGGCTTCAGACCGGAGCATTCTATAAATGCCTCTAAACCAGATGAGTAAGGATGTTTGCCCTCTGCCAGTACAGTAGAGAGAGCACTGTCTATGCCAAGTCTTTGACACTGCAAATCTCCAAAAGGCCACCACTTATACAGGCTCTGTAAACACCATCTGTGTATGCTGAGAAAACATTTCCAGAAATAAATGAGTCATATGCCATATCTCTATATTTGTCAGCAACGTGGATGACAGGTTTGTGGAGAATGATATAACAGGGTGCTACCCTAGAATCCACCCCAGGTTTTACAAAGTAATCTGTGTATATAACTGGAGGGGACACATTGTGATTTGGTTTATTTTCAGGAAGACAACCAGCAGTCATTCCAGATGCCTCCAATAACTTGCTTGCTTCTTACTTCAGTAATGAGTTAGTGTATCCATTAGGGACTCTCATGACCCCTCCATCCTACCTCATGTTAGATAGTTAAATTGAAAGCACTTAATATGTCCAAACCCTTGTATTTTACTGAAAAGCTCATATCCTATAAATGTATCAATGATTTAGAGGGCTGGTAAAGTTATTTATATGCAAAAAGTTCTCTGCCCTGAACTAAACAGATTACAAACCAAACACAGAAGGCAAGAATATAACCCACAAATTATGCCAAGCCAGGGCATTGCCTAGTTAAGATATGAGACATGACAAAACCTAGTCAGCATGGTTGAATGGTATATACAGTAACCAGTACATGCAAGTCTCATTTATCATCTCTATTAAAATAGCCCAACAAAGATAAAGAACTTCATTATGTTAGGCATTGTACTAACATGTAACACAAAACAGACTCTGCCCAAAAATATGTTGATCTAAATAGACAAGAAAGACGAGAGAAACAGTGGCACAGAGAGGTGAAGTAACTTGCCCAAGGTCATAGAGTAGGTCAGCAGCAGAGTTGGGAATAGAATTCTCACCCTAGTGTCCTGTCCACTGGACCACTCCACCTCTAACGCTCCCCACCCTGAATGACCTAATCCCCTCCTTTACTCCTAAAATGTGTCAAAAATGTTGTTAGACTGTAAAATCAAGCTCATTTGGATTTCTAAAGTATTTTAATACTGGGTATTTTATTTTGATATTGATACCGTACTTCTATAGTGAAATATTGTGGCATGGAGCCATTTAATATAGAGAAATGGAGAATGTGAACTGACAATCTTTAGCTCTACTTTGAGCTACTAGATGTCATATCTCATAAGCTAAGCAAGGCTTGGCCTGGTCAGCTCTTGCATGAGAGGAAAGCGTTAGTGTTGAGAAAGTAGGGATGCAGCAAATAATACTGTCCCCGTCACTATCACACTAACGCCAGCTCTGGGCCTAATCCAAATCCTACTAATATCAATGGGAATCTTTCTGCTGACTTCAATGGGAGTAGAATCAAGCTCTACGGTATTAAGGAACATTTTCAGATGAGATGTAAAAATCAAGATGCTAAATCACTTATGGTTAAATATCCAATGGCATTTTCTACAAGAATATGAGTATTAGTCCTGGGTCCCAGCTAAATCTCAGTTAGTTAATTATGCTGGGCCATATATACATTCAGGTATAACTTCATTGACATCAATGGAGTTACAACACGTATGAATAACAGTACACAACAACACCATACAACAGTTTAGGATTATTATTTCCAATATGCTAGGTGCTCTCCAAACTTCTTGCATGACTTCTGCTCCAAAGAGATTGTATTCTATATAGCAAAAACAGGCTCATTTTCAACTGGTCAGAAATTTTCTGAAAGCATGATTTCCCGTCAGAAAACATAGATTCGTTGAAAGCGAAACATTTCATAGAAATGTGTGGCTTTCAACGAATCTTCCAATGGAACACAGGCTGGTCTCAAAACTTATCTGCCTGGTTTCCTGCAAGCTCACTCAGCTTCTCAGCAGCCTGCCTGAAGAACGGCCTTACAGTCAGGACCCCAGGGCTTCCCAGTCTCCCAGGCCAGTTGGCTCCCCAGATTGCCTGATTCTTGCAGCCTGGGAAGCCAGCTGTCCCAAGAATTAGACAACTCAGGGAGCCAGTTAGCCCAACTGGGAGGATCTCAGAATCTAGTTCCCACCTCCACAGCAGGAAGCCTGCAAACCCTGGGGCTATCGGGGATTCTGCCTCCCTGTCATGGAGCTAGGACCCTGGAAGTCCTGGCTCAAGCCAGAATGAATCAGAACAAAACAAAATTTGGAGATGTCAAATTTTTCTGCAAAACAGAAACTTTGTGTTGTGGCCATCTCTAGTACAATAGAAGTAAAGTAACCAAGTAGCTAAATGATTGGGGGCCGGGGGGAGGGGGAAGAGATTATTTCCAGGTACCCACAATCTAGCCATAATCAAACAGTTTCTTGTAAATGTACTGTAGAAATACAAAATAGTCTTATGTGGACCAGCTCATGGAGAGACATGAAAGAATGCACAGAAATGATTGTGGGAGGAGCAGAGATGTGGGTAGTTAGCCAGACATTGTTGGCAGAATTGAGAGTGTGGGAAGAGAGATGTGAAAAAAGAAAAGCAGAAGTAATTAGGGAGGGGCAAAGATAGGCAGGGCATACAAGATTAAAAAATGATAATCTGATCCAATGGATCAGAGAAGCCAATGGAAAGATTTAAAGAGTGGGGATATGGTGAGACCAATGGGCAGGGAAGCTGAATTCATAACGTAAGAACAGCCATACTGGGTCAGACCTACAGTGGCCAATACCCGGTGCCCCAGAGGGAATGAACAGAACAGACAATCATCAAGTGATCCATCCCCCATCCCCCATTCCCAGCTTCTAACAAACAGAGGCTAGGGACACTCAGAGGCAGCTTTTTGGGTCTGGAAGGGAGCAGTGTGAATCAGTGAGGGACGAGGCCAGAGAGCAAAAGGAGGAGGCTGAAATGATCAAAATCAGAAGGATAAGAATATTAGCAGTAGGGATAGAAAGAAGTGGACTGATCGAAGCAAGATTTTGGAGGAAGAAACATCAGGATTTGGATATGGCATGGGTGTGTGAGGAAAGGAATAAATGTTGACAAAGGTTACAAACCTAAGCAAACAAGAGGAATTGTGGTGTTAACAATTGTGACACAGAATGTGGGGAATGGAGGGGTCTTGGGAAAGAAAATAAGTAACTCAGTTTGACCATATTAAGCTTCAGATTCTGGTGAGACATCTAGGAGGATATGATAGAGAGACAGGGTGAGGTGCAGGACTGGATGGGTAGACAAGCCAGGAGGTCTTACTTTTTAAAAGTGACTAGTGATTTTGAGAATCTAAATTTCTGAGTGCTCAACCTGAGGCACATTAAGGGTATCTGATTTTCAAAGGGCAGGTGATCAGTACTTTCAGGAAGCATAATCCCAGTGTGAGTAACAAGATATCTTCCTTTTTAATTTTAGAGTACAATATTTCATTAAATACAATCTATTTCACTCCTTGGGTAATTACATCTTCCAATGGCTTGGGCTGTCAAGTATCAGGATGTTGAGCTTTTAGACATTGCTTTTAGTTACTCTTTTTTACTCTGATCCAAAAATGTTATTTTCTGTATTTCAAACTGTTTTTGTCATTTTTATTACCAGCCTATCAAAACTGAATGTTCTCACTGTGCTGGTGGAACATTTAAGTAAAAACCCATTAGAGGTGGCCTATTTTCATTCTGCATTTGCACTTAAAGGCCTGCTCTTCTAGAATTTTTTTAAAAAATATCATTGTCATCCATCACTTTTGCACTTTCATACAGCAATACCCTCTTAAACAGTTTCATTTTCATAGCAGCAGGCCTCCTTTCAGGTCTTATACTGAGATCCAAAAACTGAATCAACCAAAAGCATAAGAATATAAGAATGGCCATACTGGGTCAGACCAATGGTCCATTTAGCCCATTAGCCTCTCTTCTGACAGTGGCCAATGCCAGATGCTTCAGAGAATGGAACACGCCAATCAAGTGATTCATCCCCTGTCATCCAGTCCCAGTTTCTGGCAGTCAGAGGCTGAGATAGCCAGAGCATGGGATTACATCCCTGACCATCTCAGCTAATAGCCATTGATGGACCCATCCTCCATGACCTTAGCTAATTCTTTTTTGAATCCAGTTATAGTTTTGGCCTTCACAGCATCCCTTGACAATGAGTTCCACAGGATGATTGTGTGTTGTCTGAAGAAGTACTGCCTTTAATTTATTTAAAACCTGCTGCCTATTAATTTCATTGGGTAATCCCTAGTTCTTATGTTATGGGAAGGGATAAATAACACTTCCTTATCCACTTTCTCCACACCATTTATGATTTTATAGATCTGTATCATATCCCCCCTTAATCATCTCTTTTCCAAGGTGAATAGCCCCAGTCTTAATCATTTTTGTTGCCCTTCTCTGTATCTTTTCCATTGTTACTATATCTTTTTTGAAATAGGGTGACCAAAACTTTGTGCAGTAATCAAGGTGTGGGCATATCATGGCTTTATATAGTGGCATTATGATATTTACTGTCTTATTATCTATCCCTTTCCTAATGGTTCCTAACATTCTGTTTGTTTGTTTTTCACTGCCATTGCACATTGAGCAGATGTTTTCAGAGAACTATCCACAATGCCTCCAAGATCTCTTTCTTGAGTAGTAACAGCTAATTTAGACACCATCATTTTGCATGTATAGTTGGAATTATGTTTTCTAATATGCACTACTTTGCATTTATCAACATTGAATTTCATGTGCTATTTTGCTGCCCAGTCACCCAGTTTTGAGAGAACCCTTTGTAACTCTTCACAGTCAGCTTTGGACTTAACTATCTTGAGTAGTTTTGTACCATCTGCAAATTTTGCCACCTCACTCTTTACTCCTTTTTCCAGATCATTTATCAATATGTTGAACAGCACTGGTCCCAGTACAGATCCCTGAGGGACACCGCTATTTACCCTTCTCCATTCTGAAAACTGACCATTTATTCCTACCCTTTGTTTCCTATCTTTTCACCAGTTTCTGATCCATGAGAGGACCTTCCTTCTTATCCCATGACTGCTTACTTTACTTAAGAGCCTTTGGTGAGGGACCTTGTCAAAGGCTTTCTGAAAATCTAAGGACACTATATCCCCCTTGTCCACATGCTTGTTGACCCCCCTCAAAGAATTCTAGTAGATTGGTGAGGCACAATTTCTCTTTACAAAAGCCGTGTTGACATTTCCTCAACAAATCATGTTTATCTATGTGTCTGGTTATTCTGTTCTTTACTATAGTTTCAATCAATCAATTTGCCTGGTACTAAAGTTAGGCTTGCCAGCTTGTAAGTGCCAGGATTGCCCCTGGAGCCTTTTTTAAAAATTGGCGTCACATTAGCTATCTGCCAGTCATCTGGTACAGAAACTAATTTAAATGATAGATTACATACCTCAGTTAGTAGTTTTGCAATTTCATATCTGAGTTCCTTCAGAACTCTTGGGTGAATACCATCGGGTCCTGGTGACTTATTACACTTTAATTTATCAATTTGTTCCAAAACCTGCTGTATTGACACCTCAATCTGGGACAGTTCCTCAGATTTGTAATTTAAAAAGAATGGCTCAAATGTGAGAATCTCCCTCACATTCTCTGCAGTGAAGACCAATGCAAAGAATTCATCTAGCTTCTCCACAATGATCATTTAGCTTCTAAGCAATGATCATTTTTTTTTAAAAACAGACCTTATATATTTGAAAATAGATCACTGTGATTTTTTTAATCTTCCTGACACCCGCATTACTCTTCCAATTGGCCACATGACCATACAGTCTTTGTCCTAATCCTCCTTCCTCCTAACTTCTACCAGTGTTGTCACTTGATATTATGTTAATACAGGGATTACTTCTGCAACCCTTAATTACACATTGAGTTCTCCTTACTCATTCAAATGGTTCCACTGAGTTCATATGTGAAATAAATGCTACACAACATGAATATAGTTTGCAAAAATCAAGCCCTTAGACCAGAGGTCGGCAACCTTTCAGAAGTGGTGTGCCGAGTCTTCATTTATTCACTCTAATTTAAGGTTTTGCGTGCCAGTAATACATTTTAACGTTTTTAGAAGATCTCTTTCTATAAGTCTATAATATATAACTAAACTATGGTTGTATGTAAAGTAAATAAGGTTTTTTAAATGTTTAAGAAGCTTCATTTAAAATTAAATTAAAATGCAGAGCCCCCCGGACCAGTGGCCAGGACCCGGACAGTGTGAGTGCCACTGAAAATCAGCTCTCGTGCCGCCTTCAGCACACGTGCCATAGGTTGCCTACCCCTGGCTTAGACTATTAAGTTCTCTGAGGCAAAGACTCCAACTGCTTTACAAAACAATATACTTTGTGTGTGTGTGTGCTATGTAAATGTTAAAAACTAAGTCTGCATTTTCTCACTCATTTCTAAATTTACTATGCATTAAAGACTAGCATACTTTTAATCTGACTTAAATTCAACAGCATTGCTCTTCCGTATATGGACAAGAAGGAAATTCCATTTTGGCTCACCTGACAGAACTGCAGCCTATAAGCCACAAGCATCCCATTTCAATTCTTGGCTGGAATAATGCTCAGGATGTGCACACACTCCATGAGTTCAACCACCAGATTGCAGGGAGGGGCAGGGGACAAGACTCTGTTAATTAATTAAGTCTGCTCGAATGTCAATACACTACTTGGCAGATGCACAATACTCTGCTATAAAGGATTCTGTGCCCTCTTAGCTATTGCACAGTTTACTGACTCTGCATTTGGCTATTTTTCAAAGACTCGTCAGTATATTCACCTGGTTCATCCAGGAATACTTCCAACCCCCTTCCTCAGAGGCAATCAGAAGGGTAGATTTATTATGGTTGTCAGTCACCTCAGACTCACACAGTTTACTCTGATGAACGGACATCTTTATTCTTAAACCAAAACAGTACAGGATAGTTCATGTAACCAGCAGAAGTTTCATAAAAGTTATAATTGTACATGCCAAAGCAATTTAAATTTGTGATATTAAAAACAATCAATGTTCCTTCAGCTCAGGCCATTCTTATCATCACTATGATTTGACTTTACCCAAACAATGAAGCTTTGGATTTCACTGAGCCAATACGGAAAATCTAGACATTTCTGTATTTCTTTAGTTCAATACATAGTATATATTGTTTCTTAAAAGCAAGTAATCCCTTTAAAGAGAGGCTGGATCTAGGATCTTATATTTATGGTTATTTGTCTTGGTGTTTAGGTTTTTCACTACCTTCTTAATGCATCAGGTAGCCATTTTCTGGCCAAAATAATGTGAGATTTTGAGTCTTCATGGTACTTCAGTTCCTGGCTGGAGGAAATAGTAAAAGAAGACCAGATTTCATGTAATATTCATCTCAGGCATTTTCTGGAGGGTAAAAGTGAGTGTGAGTGAGAAATCAAACAATAGTGCACCACACTGTCATACCACTGTTCAGTACCTTTGGACCACGGTCTTGCTGATCTGTGGATCTGTCCATCAATTTAAAGGTTTCAGTACTTGAAGCTCTAGATTTTTTATATGTAATTTTCACAAGCACTATCTTATCAGCTAGCATCATGTGGAGTATGAATTTCTATACCATGTAGCTCTATTATTTACATTATAGGATGTATTGGTAGTTAGCAACAGCAACTAGAAAATTAGCACTCATGGTGTAAAGAGAGATTGAACAAGCTGCACAAATTACGTCAACTCTTGCCAGCAATTACCACACAGAGGTATATAAGATACCACTATTGACCCCCATAGACTAGAGAATAACTATGGTATCTTGGGTATCAATTTTAGTAACAGTTGGAAAATACTGATTTCTTCATTGTAATGCTATGTTGTTCCAGCAGAGAAACTAATAAACCCTGGCTCTGGATTTTCCACTAAGATGTCCCTGAGCATTAGATTCCAAGCAATAACATCAACTTAATAATGCAGTTCCCCACGCACTTAGAACAGGAAGTAAAGTGTAAATTAATCTCGTCTTTCTTTCTTTTTGTAGTGACCCATCCACTCCCAGTCTTTATGGCTCATCTCTTTTCAACTGTTCAGAATAGGCCACTTCCACCTTAATTGAATTGGCTTGTTAGCACTGACCCCCCACTTCGTAAGGCAACTCCCATCTTTTCATGTTCTGTGTATTTATACCTGCCTATTGTATTTTCCACTCCATGCATCTGATGAAGTGGGTTTTAGCCCATGAAAGCTTATGCCCAAGTACATTTGTTAGTCCCTAAGGTGCCACAAGGACTCCTTGTTGTTTTTTCTTCTATACTGTCTCTCTCACTATTTGATGAAAGCAGGCCTGGAACCATTGTTAACCCTATTTGTTTAAATTTTTATGCATTGCAAGCTCAAGTCTCTAGAAACAAACTGGTTTTCTAGAGCAAAATATCCTGTTTTCTTATTTCACTGCTGTTCCATGATTTATCTTCAGATATTTTTCTTGGTCTCTCATCCTGTGAGCGTGCAATGAAGTTAATAGCTGCGTCCATGGTGAGAGCACCATGGCTGACAGATGGTAGATAAGAAAAATTGAATCAGTTAAAGTAGGAGAGAAGTTGGAGGGCAGACAGAGGTAATTAAAATGGCACTTTGCTCAAGACTGTAGAAGAGAGGTAATTTTTGCCCTTAAGAAATATATTAAGCTATGGTACAATAATCAAGATCACTAACTGTTCAACATTTAGTGACAGTCAATAAGATCATGTTTAAATGTATGTATCTCTCCCCTAAAATCAGTTTCCACATTAGGTTCCAGATAGGTAGCACTTTTTATCAATATGAGATTAAAATATCTAACCCAGTGGGCACTACTAGATAGCACATGCTAGATCCAGTGATCTACCTCCTTATAGCAGTATTGGTCCATTTTAAGCATAGAGCACACCCCCAAAACCTGCACCATTTAGTATTAGAACAAACATTTTAATGTATCCACTGAATGTTTACCAGTTATTATTTTTCATAATGTTTTCTTAATTTTTTATGCACAACAACGACACTAATTGGCATTTGCAAAACTAGTTTTAATAAGTTAACTTTTTAATGGATGCACATTGACATTACATCTCAACAAACCTGAATTTTTAAATGTGACTCTACCTTACCTTCTACTGGTATGCATTTTCCTCCTCTGAAAAGCACAAAATAAAAACAAAAAACTCCAACAGCCATTGACAATTTAAATTGGACCGTGCCATACAACATGGTTAAGGAAAAAAAATGAAGGAAAAAAAAACCTGATGACTGAATGGTAATTAAAGTCCAGTGTTGCTGATAGATACATCTGTTTCATGGTTAAATTTTAGTTTGGATAATTATGTCATATTTTTATTTAATTTATATGCAAATTCTTTCTTTCTCCTCCAGATAGTGAGTGGCAACTGAGTTTGACAAAAAAATATTTTCTATATATCTAGGAAAGTCCAGATCATATCTATTTTGAGCCTTTTTAGCTCAATTTCCGCTCCCCTCTGTCCCCCCCCCCTTCTGCAGTACAAGGTAAGGAAAGGAAAGGCTCATTTTCATTTGAACAAGACTGAAGGTGGATTAATTGGTGAATACAGCTTTTGAACTTTGACTCACAGGTTTATTTATTATACATTAAAAACACAGAAGTAAAAAATACATTATTCAGAGACAGCCAGGTTCATTAGTGGTTATGATATTTTTGATACATTGTAAGTATTCAATTATTAGAGCTAAAAAACTGAGAAACTGAATTAAAAAGAATTTTCAGTCGTGCTAAAGTGAGTGCAGGTGGCTACTCTTAACATTAGGTCCAATTCTGCAATCTTTACTCATGAAATTTGTGTGATTTTATCAGTCAGTCCTCCCTGTTGCCATCCTTGGTTCTCAGGAGCTAGAGAAATCTGCATTAGGTTTTCTCAGACCTACCAGATGCTCTGTAATTAGTCATACCTATGGATGCAGAGAAGGAAAATCTATCTGCTTTAAAAACTGGTTTCCACAATACCAAGATGTTTCTATCCCATATATGCAGGTGAAGTGTTCTTAATCTGTCAGCTCACTGTTGCTTTAACATTTCCTCTCCCTTCCCCCTCCCCCCCATGCTGCCCTTGTTCCTGGGCTTAGGTGGAGCAAATTAACCTGACCCAGTTCAAAACTGATTTCTAAACAGAACTCAAAAATGAAACCTGTCTCCATGTGCAAAATGCACTGTCATGTACATCAATCCTTTCCAGAAGTATTGATTGGCTAAAATATTGCTGAAAGGCATGTGGGCAACAGATGAAGGTGTCTAGAAGCGAGAGATTCTATTTATTCCCCAGTCATGGCAACAGAAAAAGAGAAGCAAAGTGAATAAACAGGGCATGATTAAGATAAGATCAAATTCAGTCTCTCAAATAGAAATCTTCCCCAATATTAATAATTTATTTGACAAAATTCTGCAATCCTGTAAACCAACAACATGGCAGACACACAGTTCATCAACTTTAACAAGTTGTTTCTGGGAGTATTCTATGCTTAATTGACATGTCATGACAACTAGCACTCCAGACCAATAAGTTAAATGTGTTTTGACTCACCTTCACATTTACATGATACATGCATGCACTTTGTTGTCACTGAGATTTTATGTAAAACTCTCACTCCCACACCTCAGGAAGTTCAAGGTGAAATCAAGGTGGTCCTCAGAATGGATTTGATGTAGTGGAAGCTGATGACATGCAACACCGGTGGGCAAAACTGATATATATGCTCAGAGCAGCAGGTAATAATCAAGCTGTCTGACTCTCACTGATTAGGGAGAAAGAGAAGTCCCCAGGCCCTTGTAAGACACATCTAGAAAGAGGAGGGGAGCCCATACTTTGAGGCAAGTAAAGAAGTGGTATTGTAAGCACTTTTAATTGACATCCTATCAAACGTTTTACATGCTGCCATTTGAAACAGAGCAAGTATTTAAAAAAAAGCAGCCGAACACATCAGAAGTAAAAACATATTGTATGTGGGAAGCACCAGTCAGGTGTTACAGATGCACTGCCTGGTGTCACCTAGGAATCTGAGCACAACGCAGACAAACTGCCAGGATATGCAGAGGTTGGAATATAAACATAAAGAGCTAGACCCACAGAAAGATTAGAAAACTTTGATTTGGGGCTAGCAATGTAGAAACTGGAAAAAAGCTCTGAAAAGGCAGGTCTAATGACCACCACGTAGGCTCCCCAGTAACACTGCTGGCACCCCTGACCAAAGGGGATGTATATGGCCAGATTAGGGGAGGTCAAGGTACCTCCCCACACTCTCCTGCACTGCTCTGACCTTCCACTTTCCCCTAGAAGCAGCACAATCAAGGAGAATGGTGAGCCTGGTGTCCCCCCCCCACTGCAGGGAGCAGTGCAGGTAAGAGGAGCTCTTGAGCCCCCTCCATTGGCCTGGTGGAGCAACCCTGGGGAGGAAATGGTGGGCAATGGGGGATATATGTAAGAGAGTGGGACAGAAGTAGGGGAGGACATAGGTAGGATCACTTTCCTTCCCCTCCAAGTATGTGACTGCAGAGGAATGTGATACACAACTTTGCCCCCTTTTGGATCTTCTCTGTCAGCGTTTCTGAGCTCACAAAGAACAAAGGTCCCTTTGATGATGACCCCATACATCAAGGGAAACTAGAAAAACTACATTTTTGGAAACCCTGTTCTTCAAAGCTCTAGCCATTGAACTGGGTCTCCAAAACTTAGTGTCTGGATGATCCTTACACTAATAAAGGTCACTGTCAGGGGTGTGCTGAGTCCCGGGATGATGTGGAAGAGTATAGCCCTAAGGGATAAGAGTTTCCAAAGGGAAAGAGTCCCCAGCCTGTATCCACCCAACCCTTTCCCACCCCCATATTCCCTAGCCAACAACACAATAGTTTAATGAACCTGAACATTTTATGAGCGGCTGATGTTACAGGAGTCTGAATATCAGGAACCCCTAGACCAAACAACCCAGTGATTTGCTGTCTTTTGATCACACTCAGTTCCATCAGTCCAATAAGTAGTTGAGAAGCACAATTATCCTAACTGTTTACTAGAGTCTTTCATCTTTCCTCTATTTAATTAATGCTAATTTCCTTGTGCATACTTCTAAAGTCTTTGCATCCCGTATAGATGTCCCAATGCCATCACTTCAACAAACCGATGAACACATACTTCCGGTTCTCATCAGCGAAGTCCATCACGCAGTCCATCAAATGAAAGAGGGGAAGGCTCCAGGCAAGGACGGTCTGACAGCAGAAGTGCTTAAGGCGGGAGGTCAGGAACTCTGGAAAGCCCTCGCCCAAAGGTTCAGCCGTTACCTGGAAATCCAGAAGATACCGTCCAGTTGGAAAGAGTCCAATACCATCTTGCTGCATAAGAAAGGCGATCGAGAAAATCTGAAGAACTATCGCCCGATCTGCCTGCTTTCACATGTCTATAAGTTGTTCACCAAAATAATAACAAATCGACTGTCGCGAAACCTGGATGAACAGCAACCTAGAGAGCAGGCCGGTTTTTGAAGAAATTACAGCACGATAGACCACATCTTCACTCTAAACCAACTACTAGAGCGTTCAAGGGAATACAAGTTCCCTTTGTGCATTGCCTTCGTGGACTACGAGAAGGCGTTTGATAGTGTGGAGACTAACGCCATTCTTGAAGCTCTTTCAGAACAGGGCATCAGCACAAAATATATCACATTATTAAAGGAAGCGAACTCTGGCTGCAGCACAGATATATCACTGTTCGATACTCCTCTCCGAATCCCCATCGAGAAAGGTGTGAAACAAGGAGATACAGTTTCACCAAAATTATTCACAGCCTGTCTTGAATTGGTCTTTCGATGAGCAGACCTGAAAGGTGGGATTAATATCAATGGCGAGCAGCTAAACCATCTCAGGTTCGCAGATGATATAGTGCTGATAGCTGAAAATACAGTCCAGCTTGAGAGAATGCTTAAAGAACTGAATGTGAAAAGTAGTCAAGTCGGATTAAAAATGAACCAGTCGAAAACGAAATATATGAGATCAGATGTTCTGCCAAGAACCCAAATAACTCTTGGAGGAGAGCAGATCCAAGAGGCCGACAAATACGTTTATTTGGGCCAAGAAGTCAACATGCGCCACGATCAGAAAGGCGAATTGTCGCGCAGAAAAAAAGCTGGATGGTGTGCATTCAATGACATCAGGGACATCCTCCAAGGAAAGATCAGCAAAACAACTCATGCGAATCTTTTTAACTCGGCTGTGCTTCCAGCGATGCTATATGGCAGTGAAACATGGTCGCTGACAAAGACCGAAGAACATCAACTGTCTGTCACACAGAGGGCAATGGAACGAACATTTTTGGGCATTTCGCTCTGCGATCGCATCCCCAATGAAATAATTAGGCAGCAGTCTGGAGTCCGAGATGTTGTTGTCGAAAGCAGGCTCAGCAAAATGTGGTGGGCGGGACATGTGGCCCGACTCAGTGACAACAGATGGACTGCAGCTATATCTGAGTGGTATCCACGAGAACTGAAACGGCCACGCGGTCGGCTCCAAAGAGGTGGGATGATTTCTTAACAAGGAGATATGGACAAACATGGCGAAGGATGGCCAGAGCAAGAGAAGATTGGAAGACGTGTTGTGATCGGCTCAGTCTTAACTGATGAAGGACCGAGAGTCTACACACTTCTAAAGTAAAATCACAGTCTGCATGTGGATTTTAAAGCACTTTACAATATTAAGTCTTAAACATGGGCAAAACTTCCCAAAAGAAGCCCCTGCAATATAGAGGCAGAGAACAACTAAAGTCTCCAAAGATAGGGCTCAAACTCATAGTGCTTGAGGTTCAGTGATTACAGCATGTCATGCTGAGCCATCCAATTACTGCAACAACAAGCTCCTTGCAGCCCCCTCTGGCATGAACAGTGCCCTTGTCTTGCTGCACATGTGCATTTTACTCTCTGGTTCATCAGTTAGGCTCAACCCAACCTGCAATTCTAAATCTAACCCTCAAGTGCTTTTGAAATATTGCTTCCCCAAAGGGGCAGTGGGTATCATGCACTAACTGAGATAAATCCAAAGCAGGCAAAGTCAGTTTAGGAAGGATTAGAACCATAGGATGAGCCCCAGTTATGCACACACAAAAATAACCCAAAACAAACAAACCCAGTAAGAATCAGGTGATTTTGTAAACATCATTTAGTGGATTGTATCTTGGGAAGCCCTCAAATTTGGACCATACACCTGTATGAGGCACAGCAAATTTCAGGACAATCTCAGTAAGCATATGGATGTTAGAGCACTTCAGATAATTGTCTTTTAGACAAGAAGCAATACTCAGCCTTAACCACAGCCAAGCTACTGCTCTGCTAGAATATAGGAATGGATAGTGCTCTTATTCAAATATTCACTACAATGATAGTTTCAAGAGGGAACATTACCAAGGAATTTACAGAATATTCTATCTTTATGGTACAATATGGTGAATACCTTATAGGAGAATATTGATAGTTATTTTTAAATAGGTAACATTGTCTCAAAATTCTGTGGGGAGTTGCTTGACATTTTTATTATTTCTTACTATTTTTACAGGACCCCAAAATATGCTAAACACTTTACAAAACAAATAGAAAAACAAGATTGTTGTCCCAAAGAGTTTACAATCTGATGTACAAGTTGGAATAGTGAGAGGATGGGTTGAGAAAGCATCGTTACAGTAATAAGATGATGTGGTTACTCAGGTGAGGCATGTACAATTTGTATTACATATATTCTGTAATAATTTTACCATTGGGGTGTGTGTGTATACACTATATATTGAAATACAATAAAACATGTATGTGGGGAGATGGATGTATAGGAATTATCCTTATAGGTGCCTACTTTTCATTTGCTTTGAGAGGGATGAAAAGCTGTACTGGTGCTCCACAAATTATTCTCTGGAAGTTCTCTGAAGTTTCATAGATCTTTCACAGAGAGGTTTTAAACTCCATTTAAATAATTTTTAAGACCAGGAGTGAGTGTTAATTGAGGAATTACAACTGCAGTACTTAGTTTTGTGTTTGTTCTTCTTACCCAGAGTCACATGTTCATCTCTGAAAAGGCTGTTCTTGGTTTTGCCAGCTTGGTCTCTACCACAGCTGTTCTAATACTACTCCAAGTCTCTCTCTCTCTCCCTCTCTTTCTCTAAAATGGAGGCATAAGGGCACATCTTCTCTAGAATATGCATTCCATGGCATGTAAGAGTGTGTTCCAGTAGCATTGAGACTAATAATTTGCATCTGTACAATGAATTATATTATAGTTTATATATAACCATGATTAATAACTTTGCTCCTCAGGCACAGTGGAATTGTCCATCACAAGAGTAAAGTTTGTCTATGCAGGAGACAGCTTTCTCAAACACTGGTCCAAGACCTTGGAGTGAACTCTCACAGGAACGAAGAACAACCACAAACCACCCCATCATTAACACCAAGGGCAAAATGCACTTCTTTGAGCTTGTCTTCTGTAATATAAACAAATCCCACAGTGTACATAATATTTATAAAAACAGCCCACCACACTACACAGAGAATTTTCCCCCTGAGGTGAGGCAGAGAGAGAATGAACCGCACAGGATAGAACCACCTTAGTGCACATCTGGAAGGTACTCATTTCCTGGGGTGATGAGTGTTGTAAAGGAATCTGTGTAGAACAGAATATACTCAGAACACAGTGCCACAAAATGTTGAAGAGATGAAGCATAAAACTTACAGAGAAAGCAAGTTTTACCCTGAGACTTAAAAAAATAAAATAAAGTCGGTGGATCAGAGAGAGATCCAAATAGGTGAGGTAGTACAAATTTTAAAGAGCAAATCAAAAGTGTGGAGAATCACAGGGAGGGGATGGGGAGAGGGCAAAGATAAGAGAATAAGGACAAGAGAACAGATATTGACACAGAGTTTGAGAAGGAGGGTGAGGGAGTTCATGAAGAGTTTGAAAACCAGAAAGGCAATTTTTATCTGGATTCAGATTTCAGATTCAGAGCCTGTGAAGGTAACACAGGATAGAAATAACTTGGATCCAAAGCAAGAGATCATTTTGTACCCCATGACGTTTAGAATTAAGTTTTAGGAAGAACAAAGGAAGGAATTTCACTTATTGAAATAGGACATGATTAAAGCAGTAAGGATTTCAGCAGTCATTGTCATTTTTAACTTGTCCAATGTAATTTTTTTAACTTTGCAATTTCCATAAGAGGCTTCCTTATTTCTCAATGTATTTACTGCATATAGATAGTTTTTCATAAATGACTCATAGAATCATAGAATCATAGAATCATAGAATCTCAGGGTTGGAAGGGACCTCAGGAGGTCATCTAGTCCAACCCCCTGCTCAAAGCAGGACCAAACCCAACTAAATCAGCCCAGCCAGGGCTTTGTCAAGCCTGACCTTAAAAACCTCTAAGGAAGGAGATTCCACTACCTCCCTAGGTAACCCATTCCAGTTCTTCACCACCCTACTAGTGAAAAAGTTTTTCCTAATGTCCAACCTAAACCTCCCCCTCTGCAACTTGAGACCATTACTCCTTGTTCTGTCATCTTCTATCACTGAGAACAGTCTAGATCCATCCTCTTTGGAACCCCCTTTCAGGTAGTTGAAAGCAGCTATCAAATCGCCCCTCATTCTTCTCTTCTGCAGACTAAACAATCCCAGTTCCCTCAGCCTCTCCTCGTAAGTCATGTGCTCCAGCCCCCTAATCATTTTTGTTGCCCTCCGCTGGACTCTCTCCAATTTATCCACATCCTTCTTGTAGTGTGGGGCCCAAAACTGGACACAGTACTCCAAATGAGGCCTCACCAGTGCTGAGTAGAGGGGAATGATCACATCCCTCGATCTGCTGGAAATGCCCCTACTTATACAACCCAAAATGCCATTAGCCTTCTTGGCAACAAGGGCACACTGTTGACTCATATTCAGCTTTTCGTCCACCGTAACCCCTAGGTCCTTTTCTGCAGAACTGCTGCCCAGCCATTCGGTCCCTAGTCTATAGCAGTGCATGGGATTCTTTCGTCCTAAATGCAGGACTCTGCACTTGTCCTTGTTGAACCTCATCATATTTCTTTTGGCCCAATCCTCTAATTTGTCTAGGTCCCTCTGTATCCTATCCCTACCCTCCAGCGTATCAACCACTCCTCCCAGTTTAGTGTCATCTGCAAACTTGCTAAGGGTGCAGTCCACACCATCTTCCAGATCGTTAATGAAGATATTGAATAAAACCGGCCCCAGCACCGACCCTTGGGGCACTCCACTTGATACCGGCTGCCAACTAGACAAGGAACCATTGATCACTACCCGTTGAGCCCGACCATCTAGCCAGTTTTCTATCCACCTTACCGTCCATTCATCCAGCCCATACTTCTTTAACTTGCTGGCAAGAATACTGTGGGAGACTGTATCAAAAGCTTTGCTAAAGTCCAGAAATAGCACATCCACTGCTTTCCCCTCATCCACAGAGCCGGTTATCTTATCATAGAAGGCAATTAGGTTAGTCAGGCATGACTTGCCCTTGGTGAATCCATGCTGACTGTTCCTGATCACTTTCCCCTCCTTTAAGTGGTTCAGGATTGATTCCTTGAGGACCTGTTCCATGATTTTTCCAGGGACTGAGGTGAGACTAACTGGAACTGAGGTGAGACTAACTGGGACTGAGATGAGACTAACTGGGACTGAGGTGAGACTCATTCACCTTATGCCTGCTGTGCTGTACGGTGCATCTATATTTTATGGTAGCACGTTTATTTTTCTCCCTTTAGTTCCTGCTGTGGTAAAGTTTAATGAATAATTTGTTTAGGGTGGTTAGTTATTTTTTTCAACCTATGAAGAAGAATGTAGTAATTTATATTTTTAAGATGGCTGCTTTAAAACTTTTTGTTTTCAGAGTCTTTCTGTGAAAGCTAATTGCCTTAATTTCTTGAAAGGTGGCTGACTTGTTGTTTCTACCCTGCTGCTACTTAACTTGGCTGTATTAGATGTCTTGTTTTCTTCATTAGTTTTGATATATTTGGAAGACTTTTTTCTATCGTTCTATCTACCTGTCTAAATTCTGCAAGTGACTGAGTATCTTCTAGAAGACTTATCATGCTTTCACTTGTATTTTATTTATGGAGTGTATAATATCCATTAGGTCATCAAATGCTTAATCCAGATTAAGTTAATGTAAGTAGACATCAACTTTTTAAAGCTATGTCTGAGTTTTTGGCTTCATTTAAAGTTATTACTTTGGCAAATCCATTAAAAAGGCTTGCATTCAGAAAATGTGTGCTTTGGCTTGCAAATAATTTTTAAGCGATCCCAAAAATGAATAAATTGGTATTCTTCAAGCATCTCATCTCAAAGTGTGATGGATTAGGCTGTGTGATACTATAGCAGGAGACTTGTCTCCTGAATGGCTCAAAGGCAGCAGAGTGATGCTGTGTCATGGTGTAGGTATGGTAGTTACTAATAAGAAATACACTCAGTGTAATGGATTATCTGTATTACTCAACTAATTCTGATTCCTACTGATTACAAGGTGCTGAGACAGCAGTTTCATTAACGTTTGAGGGTTTTTAAAAAATAATCACTTCCTCAGTTTGCCTTATGTAATCTAACTAGTTTTGTTAATGTATTATCTCAGTTGAGCTGATAGCTGTAGCATAGATCAGTTCAGGGAATGAAGCTAAGGGTCTGATTCTGCCACTCTTACTCACAGAGAGCAGTACCTAACTCAGTATCAGTTATCAGGACTAATCTCAATCAGTCCTTGCACTCTCAAAACATAAGGACTGGAATTGTGCCTTGCTGCTGTGCAGGGACACAAAAGGAGAGAAAAGGTCTCTGCTGCCTCCCCTTCCTCCCATACTCATCTGCAAAGGACCCAACACAATCTGGCCAATCACTTGTAACACTGCCTGGAACAGGGGTCTTGTCTTATTGTTTGACAGTGAAGCACCTAGTGCACTTCTGGCACTATATAAATAATAAATAAGCATGATGATCCGACTCAATTATAATAATTTACTGTAAGTGGCTCAATTTTCTGGGAATAGGTTACAGAGAATTAGGAAATAGCTCAATCTTGAATAAATTGTGTGGTCAGAAGAGGAGTAATGTATGAGTAATGCATTTCCAATTGATGATGAATATTCCAGATGTCCATCACTCTAAAACTGTCCATAAAGTATTTTTGTTGCTGCAGATCAGTTGGCTCAGAGATTGGTAGTGAGATAAGGAGCCTTTCATTGCCAAGCCAAGCTAGTGGAGGTCATTAGTGCCCCCAAAACGTACCTATTTCAAGGTTGTCCAGTGAACTTTAGGAAATGAGTTGGTGGTCTCAATCCAGTCCCTAATGCATAGGAGTGCACCATTCTCATAATTAGTCATGGGCCACGCTTCAGCATATTCAGAGTTTAGATTTAGTTTGAACAAACATCTTCATCTTTCGATGTTTATCCTAGCTATACAGACCCCTTCAGCTTGCAAAACTGAGCTCGAGCTCTCACAAGAACAAGCTTTTTCACGAAAATTGTGGCCATTCTATTTTCAAGAACCACTAGAAAATGACATGGGAAAAATGTGAACATTTCATATAGTAATGTTTGGTTCTAGAAGTAAGGGAATGTTTGAACAGGATTCTGATTTTCTCTACATTTATTCACCTCCTCCTGGTCAAAATTAGTACTGCTGGTGGCAGTCTCATGAAAAAGACCAAAACCAAAACAGTACATAGCTAATGACTTCTAATAAATACATTCATTATCCAAAGTTATGCGAAAGATTTGTTTTCTGTTTCAGGTAAACTTGTGCCCTTAAAATTGTACTTTTATGTAAAATTTCAGGACTATTTATGCCTTGATTTTTTTCAAAATAAGAGTTTCATAGTAAGTACTGAGCTACTGAAGTTGCGAGATGGGCAGCAGCCATCTTTGAAGTTTTTAAAAGAAGAAGAGAAGGTGCGAGAGACAATGAGAAACTTACACATGCAGTGGAGTGAGGATGGGAGTAAGGGGTCCATGAGTTTTTTGGGATCCTTTATTTTGGATGAAGAATGAGGGTTTCAATATTAAACTACTGTAAAAATACAGAATGTGGGACATAAGGTAGCTCCGATCTTGCACCACACATAAGGGCTTACAACAATATGGACTCATACTATTAGCTGCTTAAAAATCCTGCATGTGGAGCCAAGTCTCTGTGTTCCACTAAGGGAGAAGGGCCACCAGAATGAATGCCAGCAAACTCTGTGAACTTTAATAAAGCAGCAGCAACAACAATTAAATAGATCTGTCAGCCTGCTCCCCAATCAGGATTCCTTCCCACTAGGTTATAGACAAACCATTAACATTTGTGGCCTGTGCATTGAACACACACAAATTAAAGTTAAATAGGATAATATTTGCAGCAGCAGATAAAATGGCTCCATCCACTGTAGCAGGCTACCATAGCTGTTTCAGAGTGCAAAAGCAGCTAGTCATAGTGATTCTCTGTTGTTCTGAACCTTGTGTAGTCATTTGCACTGGTGAAAAGGGAGGACAAAGTGGGTGTAAAATGCTATCAGATCAGAATAGTATTGTTTTACACTCACTTTGCTGATGTAAATGACTCCACAAGGGGGAGGGCAACAGAGAATCAGACCTCATGTGTGTAAGATTAATTAAAGAAATGGGAACCCAAAAGAAAATGAGGGCTACTCACCCAAGCAAAAGTGAACTTCTTATATAAAGTTGCAGCTGAATACAAATGTTATTCAATTACACAAGAACTAGAGATAGGACAAGGTGAGGTCACATGGAATCTGGTTGCAAATTCCCAGCCTTTGGGAAATTGGAGTATTCATCGTTCAATGGTACTCTGCTTTTCCATAGTAGATTCCATACAGTCGGGTTTATTGAAACACATTTATATTTACAAAATACTGATATTATAGAATATAAATATTGATAACATATTGAGATGTTTTATATATACATATTATCACTAATGTTAATTCCTCAACACTCTGTTTTCAGGATGGCTATATCTGATTCACCATTTTATATTACAGAAATTACCTAAAAGTTCAGCAGTGTAAGATGTTGTACCAAACCTGAATTTATTGTAATTTAAAATTGTGTGTCTTATATATGCATAAGCTGTTGGCCATGAAAGGTGGGCAAAAGCCACATTTCTTTGTGTACATACTGTGGAGAGGAACCACCCAAGACCTGCTAACAAAAATGTTGCTTCAAATATGTCTTCAAGAGAGAGATTTTATAAAAGAAGAGAGAGTGAATGTGGAGGGAAGGAGGAGGGGCAGTGGAAGGTTGGGAAGAAGAAACCCAAGGTATACTTCATAGATTCAGACCAGATTGCATTGCAACAGCTAGCACACTAACAAACAGATTTGTGAGAAACAGGCTATAAGAAAGAGGGGTTGATGTTAACAAAGGACACTGATGCTTTGTGAAAGTTAACTAGCACACATCTCTGACCATTGGCTGAACATGTGCTTCTGAGGACCTCAGGATAAGGGGACCATGAGACTTACCTACTGCCCCCTGCCCTTTCTTTTACCACTGGAGGTTGGCGCATGTGACCCTAAGAACTCCTCCGTGCCAAATGGCAATAACAAAGAAATCACTGTTCCATAACAAGAATAGGAGTACTTGTGGCACCTTAGAGACTAACAAATTTATTGTAGCATAAGCTTTCGTGGGCTACAGCTCACTTCATCGGATGCATGTAGTGGAAAATACAGAAGGAAGATATATATATATATACACACATGAAACAATGGATGTTACCATACACATTATAAGGAGAGNAACAGTACCACCTGACAGGCTTGCCAAACTCACTACACCCAACACATTGCTTTCATAATATTTATTCAAAGAGGGTCAAGTGGGGTATCTAATAAAAGCATATGTCATACTGAGCCTCATAATAGTTGTGAGATGTGTATGTATATACTGTATATAAACACACACACACACAGAGATGATATTTAAGGACTCGTATATATATACATATTGGAAAATATCTTCTAAAATCTGAATCAAAGCAGAGTTGACAAGCAGGTTTTGAACAGACAAAGGATGTATATTCACCTGTCTGCATTGTAAGCCAACACCATGGAAGCCGGTTTGCATATGACACTCAACATGAGGATGTGAATGCAACATGAAGCCAACACGCCAGGGAATAAACCACAGAGTCATCTTGACTCTGGGGACAAAGCAATGATTTTGGGGAATATAAGAGAGAGGAAAAAAGACACGACTTCATCCTTCACTGAGGAAGCAATAAGGACAGCACTTTTGCATTAATGAAAGAGGGATCCCAACCATGTTGGTTGGAGATACTGGGAAATTGCATGAGGTGAGAGAAATTACTTTAGACAATGTTAATTGTTAATGTTAAGTCTAGGAAGCATGTTATACTTTTTGTTTTGTATGTATCTATTTCTGTTTCCATCATTATCTTTATTCACTGTCTCTTAACTTTATTATCAAAGGCTAAGATTTATGATAGTTTTCACTATAAATATAGCTCAGTGCTGTGATAGTATATTGGAGATGATCCTCACATGAACCAAACAAGCTTCTGTGTGCATTGCTCCTTAAGGGACAGGTTACTTTGTAATTGTTGTGAGTGTCCAGTGGAAGGGCTGGACACTGCAGGGGAACGCTTCTAAGAGACTCGGGGACTGGAGTGCACTTATTGTTAATCTGCAAGACAAAGCAAGAGCTGGCATAGCCCAAAGGAGGTTGTTTAGGTGGCTAACAGACTAATGGTGTCAGGGAGCTGACACCCAGTTAAGCACCAGCAAGACTCCCTCTCGCTGGAGGCAGGGGGTAACAAGGTCACTCACAGTCCTGAACACCACAAGAAAGTGTCATAGAGTATGTTCACCCCAATGGGTCCCCTTGCTAGCTGACTACTCTGAAACAGATCTATTAGCCCGAGTGCTGGGTGGGATGCAAGAGGTATTCATAGATTCATAGATTCTAGGGCTGGAAGGGACCTCGAGAGGTCATTCAGTTTGCTTTGCTGTGTTATCAGAGTGTGCAATACCTCTCCAGTACCATTCCAGCAACCTTGCTGCTATACTGGTGGGTTGGAGTCATGAAGTGAAAGTGGGGGAAGGGCAAGGTTAGGTGTCCACAGAGCATCTTCACTTGCCCTCCTGAGGGTTTTTCTCTTTCTATCTCTGCATTTGCTAGTCACTGTGACTGCTCATGGAGTGGTATGGTCAAGATTTCTGACAGACACTGTGAAGAACATGTCAAATTAGCCTGCAAGAGCTGGGAATATCCTAATCAGCAATATGTGACCTTTTTCATAATCATTCAGAGCATTCTTAGCTTGAATTTAATGGTGATATATCATAGAATCATAGAATATCAGGGTTGGAAGGGACCTCAGGAGGTCATCTAGTCCAACCCCATGCTCAAAGCAGGACCTAATCCCAACTAAATCATCCAAGCCAGGGCTTTGTGAAGCCTGACCTTAAAAATCTCTAAGGAAGGAGATTCCACCACCTCCCTAGGTAACCCATTCCAGTGCTTCACCACCCTCCTAGTGAAAAAGTTTTTCCTAATATCCAATCTAAACCTCCCCCATTGCAACTTCAGACCATTACTCCTTGTTCTGTCACCTGGTACCACTGAGAACAGTCTAGATCCATCCTCTTTGGAACCCCCTTTCAGGTAGTTGAAAGCAGCTATCAAATCCCCCCTCATTCTTCTCTTCTGCAGATTAAACAATCCCAGTTCCCTCAGCCTCTCCTCATAACTCATGTGCTCCAGCCCCCTAATCATTTTTGTTGCCCTCCGCTGGACTCCTTCCAATTTTTCCACATCCTTCTTGTACTGTGGGGCCCAAAACTGGACACAGTACTCCAGGTGAGGCCTCACCAATGTCGAATAGAGGGGAACGATCACATCCCTCGATCTGCTGGTAATGCCCCTACTTATACAGCCCAAAATGCCGTTAGCCTTCTTGGCAACAAGGGCACACTGTCGACTCATATCCAGCTTCTCGTCCACCGTAACCCCTAGGTCCTTTTCTGCAGAACTGCTGCCTAGCCACTCGGTCCCTAGTCTGTAACAGTGCATGGGATTCTTCCGTCCTAAGTGCAGGACTCTGCACTTGTCCTTGTTGAACCTCATCAGGTTTCTTTTGGCCCAATCCTCTAATTTGTCTAGGTCCCTCTGTATCCTATCCCTACCCTCCAGCGTATCTACCACTCCTCCCAGTTTAGTGTCATCTGCAAATTTGCTGAGAGTGCAGTCCACGCCATCCTCCAGATCATTAATGAAGATATTGAACAAAACCGGCCCCAGGACCGACCCTTGGGGCACTCCGCTTGAAACCGGCTGCCAACTAGACATGGAGCCGTTGATCACTACCCGTTGAGCCCGACGATCTAGCCAGCTTTCTATCCACCTTATAGTCCATTCATCCAGCCCATACTTCTTTAACTTGCCGGCAAGAATACTGTGGGAGACCGTATCAAAAGCTTTGCTAAAGTCAAGGAATAACACATCCACTGCTTTCCCCTCATCCACAGACCCAGTTATCTCCTCATAGAAGGCAATTAGGTTAGTCAGGCATGACTTGCCCTTGGTGAATCCATGCTGACTGTTCCTGATCACTTTCCTCTCCTCTAAGTGCTTCAGAATTGATTCCTTGAGGACCTGCTCCATGATTTTTCCAGGGACTGAGGTGAGGCTGACTGGCCTGTAGTTCCCCGGATCCTCCTTCTTCCCTTTTTTAAAGATGGGCACTACATTAGCCTTTTTCCAGTCATCCGGGACCTCCCCCGATCGCCATGAGTTTTCAAAGATAATGGCCAATGGCTCTGCAATCACATCCGCCAACTCCTTTAGCACCCTCGGATGCAGCGCATCCGGCCCCATGGACTTGTGCTCGTCCAGTTTTTCTAAATAGTCCCGAACCACTTCTTTCTCCACAGAGGGCTGGTCACCTTCTCCCCATACTGTGCTGCCCAGTGCAGCAGTCTGGGAGCTGACCTTGTTCGTGAAGACAGAGGCAAAAAAATCATTGAGTACATTAGCTTTTTCCACATCCTCGGTCACTAGGTTGCCTCCCTCATTCAGTAAGGGGCCCACACTTTCCTTGACTTTCTTCTTGTTGCTAACATACCTGAAGAAACCCTTCTTGTTACTCTTAACATCTCTTGCTAGCTGCAACTCCAAGTGCAAACATCTCTTGCTAGCTGCAAGAAGTGATTTGGCCTTCCTGATTTCACTCCTGCATGCCTGAGCAATATTTTTATACTCCTCCCTGGTCATTTGTCCAGTCTTCCACTTCTTGTAAGCTTCTTTTTTGCATTTAAGATCAGCAAGGATTTCACTGTTTATATACAGTCAGATTCCAGCTAGAAAACAGGTAGCAAAAATAACCCCAGATTTTCCACCAGGTAAAATGGAAATATATATTTACATTATGAGGCAGCTACTAAAGCCTGAAGGCATTCCAGCTAATCAGNATACAGTCAGATTCCAGCTAGAAAACAGGTAGCAAAAATAACCCCAGATTTTCCACCAGGTAAAATGGAAATATATATTTACATTATGAGGCAGCTACTAAAGCCTGAAGGCATTCCAGCTAATCAGTGATGGTATTCTGCATCACATGCTAATATAAGATGATAGATAGAACTATGTCAGGAATGTTCATCGTGCTTGTCTTTCACATTAAACAAAACCCAGCATATTGGGACTAATTCAAAGGTGATGTGAATGGGAATGTTAGCAACACATTAGTCCATTATTGCAAGTCGTCACAGATAGCTCAGGGAGAATGAGAAGTGATGTAAGGGATGATGGAAATGTGGGGTGACAGCAGGGCATAAGATAAAGCAGGAGTGGGGCCTCACTTTTATGCAGACTTATTGCTGTACAATTTACACCACTTGCCTCGTCCTCTGATTCTGTGTTTATGAAATCCCATTATTTGCCACACAAGCAGAAAGAGAAATGTGAGTATTATGGGATGGGACCTTAATAGTGTCAAAGAAGCCAGTGGTAATTCTGTGCTCATAAATTAAGCACAGAATTACCACTGGCATCTTTGACACAATCATAAATTAAGCAGATTAAGAAAATGGTTTAATTAAAATTTTGTACAATTTAGTTTGGCAGTACAATAACTGAATTCCACAAATCTTGATTGAGATCGTCACTACTGAACCTGCCAGGCCCAAGGGAAAAGGAGGGAGGTTACATCTTTCTGTTGGTATAGCACGGGATTCTGAAATTGTGGTCAGCGGACCACTAATGAGTTACAGAGCCCTGCCACCTAGCATATGGAAAGCTTTCTGTCACAACATTGAAATATTCTTCATGCACAGACCCTTCCTGCTAGTTAATATGATTATAATCATTTACTTGTATAGCAATCTAGATGTGCATGGCACTTTACAATACAGAAAACGATGGATTCTATTCACTGTGAAGTATATTATTCAAATTAAATAAACATAAACAAGACAACATGTCAGCACAGAGGGAAAGAAAAGAGTGAGCAATATGATTATACAGTCACTTGGGAGGGCAAAGTACATATCAGAAAGGTAACTGCAAGAAGAGAATTTTTCATTAAATAACAATAATAAATGTATCTGATGATCATTTATGAGCCTCCCTGATGGGTTTAAAAGACGGGATTTAAAGGAGAGCACAGACAGGATCAGGAAGGGAGTTCTAGCTATAGGAGAGGGGTCATGAAAGAAAGCCTTCAGGCTGACCTAGGAAAAAGACATTAAAGATTATTCAGTCCATTGTATAGTTTTGTGGGAGAGTAAGAGAAGAAAAGAGCTGAGATGAAGGAAAGAGTTGGGTTGTGGAGAGCCTTGAAAATAAGAACAAAGAATTAAAATTTGATTTGGGAGGCAATGGGAAGCCAGCAAAGGGGATTTCGGAGGGGGATGGACATAGGCAACTGCAGTAGTAGGCTGTGAGATCATTAAGGCCTGAACAAGGTACTTTCACACACACAAGTATCCAAGTACTCCATTACAAGCAGGGTAGTGGATGAGGAATGGCTATCTACGGAAAACGTTCGGACTGGGGGCCAGTCTCTGGGAATGGTTAGTACTAGCATTAGAGGAAAGTTGTAGTGCAGGTGAAATGTCCCTCAGACTTCTGCTTTTTTCTACATTCAGTCCTGGATCTGTCTTAACTTAAAATCATATTATTTCTTGGCACCTGCGACCCAAGACAACATCCACTGAACTTAGTGGGAGTTTTTGTTTTCTATTGACTCCAGTCAGAGTGCAATTCAGGTCTTGGAGAGGATCTACATAGCTGGAAGTTATTTTCTTTTTTCTGGTAAGGCTCTTGAGAAAGACTATGGATTCTGTAAATATAGATGTGTAAATAAAGGTAGCTACCAAATGCTTCCTAAATGTGTTCAATATTTGATACTGAAAATTAAAATTACCTATTGGAAAATTTCCAAACGCCACATGGAGTGTCAAAACTTTTAAACATATTTTCCTGATGAGCGCCTTCTTGTTATTTTATCATTGGAAGTCAGAAGTGCGCCTGTTTTATAGCGCTATTGAAGGTTTAAAAATTTAAACAAATTGTTTTTTTCCTGCAACAAACATATAATTTATCAAGTCAGGAACCTTGCTCAGTTTATTACATTATTTTTCCATGCATGAAAATTCATTTGCTGCTCTGTCTCTTATTGAAAATGGTAATTTCCTGGGTGGATGCACATCTGTTATCATATTGGAGTCCAGTATGATGAGCCTTACTGCAATACAGTGGTACTCCCACCTGCTTTCCATAAGCACTGGAGCAATGGTCTGAAATATCCCTTTTCTGATTTAACCAAAACAAAAACATTGCTTGCCATATGGAATCCACCCATCATTTCTTTCATTCCAATCTCCCTGTTAGCTCTATAGTCACCACAAGTCATGCCATACAATGTTCCTACCTTCATTTTATCTACTCAAATCCTATCAACAAAATTTATTTTAAATGTTAATAATGTCTATGGCAATCAAGTTGTTTTGAAAATGGCTGGTGCATTTTGTAAGCAAATCCTAACTAGAGAAAGAACAGGAAAAGGGCAACAATAGGCAATCAAGGAAGAAAGGATTCAAAGGCAAGAAACCTTGTAGTCATATTCAAGTGCATTGTTTCACAGAATCTTTTTGTCCACATTCTTTAACACCAAATGGAAGGTTGCATAAGATTCTGACATCACCACTACTTGTCGGCTGCAAAGTCCCATTGTCTTGCTAAGTAGCTAGGGAAAAAAAGGACTCCTCTTGAACTTCCCTGTTATCTCTGTCACCCTAATACACTTTTCTATATTAGATTGCTTCAAAGCCCATTGGACCCACTGGAAAAACTTGAATTAATTTCAATAAACTATGGATCAGGTCTTATAGGAAGTTATTTACAACTTCCCATCAAAGGAAGGTATTAACATCAGTAAGCTTCTTTGCTGTCTATTTAAAAGTATGATTCAATCATGCATGGGGCTAGAATATTTAGAACCATGTGTATCACAGCATCTTACAGACACTATTTCTAATAGGCAAGGCAACGATTAATGAATATTTGGAACAATTATTGGTTAGGGTCCAAATTTTCAAAAACAGCCATTAATTTTGGGTGCCCAACTTGATACCCTAACCCTCATTAGAATTCTGTTTTTGTATTATGGTAGCACCTACAGGCCCGCCACTGTGCTAGGTTCTGTACAAGCGAATGCATAGTAAGAAATAGCCCCTGTTCTGAAGAGCTTACAATCTGAATAGATAGAACAGAAAAAAGGTGGGAGGGATAGCAGAGGCACAGAAATTTGAAGTTACTTGTCCAAGGTCACACAGCAGGTCCCAGGCACATTCCCTATCTTGTGCCCTATTCACTGAACCACTCCACCTCTCAGAGGTGCTGAGTACGCACAAATGCAATTGAAGTCCATGGGAGCTGTAGGTACTTAGCATATTTCAAAATCAGGCCTTACTCCATGTGTCAGATCATTCTGCTAACTCAACTAAGTTTTATAACTATTAATAGAACTAGTGCAGACATGGAAAATTAGAATCCATCTCATTCTTCCTCATCATCAAAATTGTCACAGGCTCATAGATGGTGGTAATAGAATTATTACCAGTTCATCTCCCTGCAAATATAAGAGTACTGTATCAACAGCTAGTTGCTGGTAATAGAAAGTTTATAGAAACCTGAGGTCCCAGACTGGGTTTACAAAGCCGATAGGTAGTCAAACAAAAGCAAAATAAAAATACACACCTTTTTGACTGGAAAACTGAAACTAATTGAAGGAGAATATATTTGTAATGCCACAATTTTATGGTTTCTTTTCAACATAACCACACTTTAAACAGGGCCAAATTCATCCCCACTGAGCTCAAGAGAGAGGATGACTTTGGCCTAAAGTGCATGCTTGTTGAAGGTATTTTGATTGAGCAGTAAACTTAATACCTTTAATGTTTCCAAATAATACAAAATGTTAAGAGATCTCAAACTGATTAACTTAAAGGAGAACCATAGGGAGGGGAAATTGTCATATGCAGCTATAGTGTTTTCAGGATCATGAGCAAGACAATGGACTGAAAAATTTCTCTGGAATGGAGGAATATATACTTGTAAAATGCAAAGAAATGTGGGCCAGATCCTCAGCTGCAGTAAATCCATGTTGCACCACTGAAGTCAATAAAGTTACAACTAATTTTAAAACTGCTTTACAGTTACTCAGATGGTAATTCCCCAGAGATGTTACAAAATGATACTGAGTTACTATGAATGAAATAGTCACAGGTACTAATCCCTTTCCAACTGAAGCCAATGAGATTTCATTTTATTAAGTCTCCTTCCAGGATTTTAAAATCAATGACAAGAGATCTATAGGGGAAATTTCAGATGTTCCTATATAATTACTTTTCATAAACAAGTGAGAGGGATTGTAATAGGGTGGACTCTACATAATGTCTAGAAAACTAGAGGCTGCTAGGTTACTAGAGAATGCTGCTATGATAATCTAGAAGCCCTGTAGTTGCTGCCAGCAATCCACCAATTAGTCTTATTAACACAGCAGGTGCTCCTTGGTGGAATGTGGACAAAGCTAATTGGCAGCAGGCACCTGCTTCCCCGGAGTTTAAGGAAGATATATCTGCAGCAAGGAAAGTTCTGGGAAGAGGTCAGATGGCTGTACTTTCTAGCTGAATTTCTGTGGTCTTTGAGTCTGAACTACCTCCAAAGGTATTTTATATGGATACTTCAGCTCCTTTCCTTTCTGCTTGATATCGGAAGTTCCCTTCCTTTCTGTTTGATATCAGCTAACAACGGGTGTATTTTCTGCTTGAACATGGAAAAAAAATATTGACTTGGTAACAATTACAGTAAATGCCTTTAACGTCATATTGATTCCAACCCATGTCTTTTAAGAATTCAGATTTATTCAGAATAAATTAGAACTCTTCTTGTAGCACACTTTTCATAAAGAATTTAGTACAGTAGTTTAAATATCTTCTTACAGCTCAACTGGGAACAAAGGCGCTGACTTTTGTTTTTGCCAGTGGGTGCTTTTCACCTTCCAGTGTTACTGTGCGCCATGTACATGCTCTTGCCACCTACTGGTGGCTTGTGGATGCTGAGCACACCCTATATTTTTTCAGTGGGTGCTTGAGCCCCAGAGCACCCCTGGTGTTGGCGCCTATGACTGGGAAGATAATCATCAATAAGCCCTGATAACTCCCTTCCAGACCACAATAGGGAACTACTAATAAAGTCATACAAATTGTGGGCATTTGCAAAATAACAGTTCCACTGAAAACCAGCACAGGACCAGAATGAATGGCTGTGGGGGTTGGCAATGATAATAGGATTCAGAGCCTTTTACCTGAAGTTTACTTGTACAGATTTAACTATGGCTGGCAATGTGAAAGCCATTACCATCAGATGGCTCTTCTGTGCTCCATGTGAAATGAGCCAGAGGTCTTAGTCTAGGTCCCTGGTAAAAAGTTTCCCCAACAGGAAAAAATCACAATCCCATTTAGTCCCCTTGATAACAATTTTAGTTTTGGCCAATGGAATTCTTAGAAATGGTCAAGGAATTCTCTCCAAGTCAAGGTTGAGTAAAACTGGCAATGCTGTTTCAGGAAGCTAGTACTATTGCTGTCTGATTCTCTACGTGTTCTGCAGTGAAATCAGAACTTCAGTCTCCAGGGCTGATGTGCATGTGTAAGATATTTGCCTTGCATTTATTAAGAGAAGCAAATAAATGAAATCTCACAAAAACAAACCCGACAGCACCCTTGAAATAAATGTGACTTGCACTGTGGGTAGCAACCTCGTGTTGATATATGTGTGGTTTTTTTGATAGGCTACGTTAATTCCTCTTCACTGCTGGTAATTTTTTTTTTTTTTTTTGCAAATCCTTAGATATTTGTTCAAGCATAATAAATCATATTCACTCTGACAGTCCTCTTGTTTCTTATTCATGTGAGAGAGGAAGATGAAGGGGGATTGTTGTAATAATTGTTAGCCTAACTGGTAAAAAGTGGGTAAAGGTTAATGAGTAGTCACATTGACCATATTAGGGCCCTACCAAATTCACGGCCATGAAAAATGCATCACGGACCATGAAATCTGGTCTCCCCCACATGAAAAATGGTCTTTCATGTGCTTTTACTCTATACTATACAAATTTCATAGAGGAGACCAGCATCTTTCAAACTGGGGGTTCTCACCCAAAAGGGAGCTTCAGAGGGGTTGCAAGGTTATTGTAGGGGAGTCGTGGTATTGCCACCCTTACTTCTTCACTGCCTTCAGAGCCGGGGGGCCAGAGATGGCGGCTGTTGGCTGGGCACCCAGCTTTGAAGGCAGTGCCCCGCCAGCAATACCATACCATATCATGCCACCCTTACTTCTGCACTGCTGCCTTCAGAGCTGGGTGGCCAGAGAGGGGCAGCTGCTGACTGAGGGCCCAGCTCTGAAGGCAGCAATGCAGAAGTAAGAGTGGAAATACCATACCAGGCCATCCTTACTTCTGCACTGCTGCTGGGGGCTGCTCTGTCTTGAGATGGATTCCTGGCCAGCAGCCACTGCTCTCCGGTTGCCCAGCTCTGAAGGCAGTGCTACAGTCAGCAGCAGCGCAGAAGTAAGGGTAGCATAACCACAACCCCTCCTACAATAACCTTGCAACCCCCTTCACCTCCTTTTTGGGTCAGGACACCTACAATTACAACACTGTGAAAATTCAGATTTAAATATCTGAAATCACGACAATTATGATTTTAAAAATCCTATCACCATGAAACTGACCAAAATGGACCGTGAATTTGGTAGGGCCCTACCTATTATATAAAATTGTTTAAGAAATGATGTATTCGGGAGATAGAAAGACTGAATTGATTTAAACAAAGAGGTCTACTGATAGCACCCAAGGACTGTGTTAAGATCATGTCTGGTAAACAAGAGGAGTGTGGAACCAGAAATTAGACCTGATTGGTGCACAAGGTAATGTGAGGATGAGCTTATCCACCCATCAACCCCTTTCAAGACACTTTAAAAAAGACTTCTGGGGAGACTATTACCACCACTACTGTAATTGCAGTGGAAGGATCTTTATTGTGGCACCCAGACTCTGACACAGCAGTGAGGATGCTTGACCATCACCACTGCATCAGCAAGGACCCCAGCTTGACACATCTGAGATCCTGCTCTGTCATCCCCTCCCTTTGTCCCCTTTTCTGTCCCCCACTATCTTCCTCCTATCCTCTCTCTCTCTCTCTCAGCTTTTCATCTGATCCTGAAATGAACTACATTGCATGGCAGCAGCATGATGAAATGAGATGGCCCACCCAGCTCTGCTCGCCCTGAGAAAGACCAATGAAGGAAAGGGTTCTGACCAACCAGATAATGGTTTTGACCATGGAGGCAACCTGGGGTTCAAAACAATAGCAATCATGGCTGATCTGCCAGCCCAAAGCATCTGTCCAGGACTGACTAGCCTCCCTGTATCTTGAAGAACATCAACAAAAGCAATATTTCCCATCATCTTTTACTATCATATCCCTTCTCTCCCTTCTGTATCTGTCTATTATATCAAAAGCAGCAAACTGACTATCATTACCAACTCAGAATTGAACAATAGCGCTAATCCTTTTCTACCCCATCAAGGACAGCTTGACAGAATAAGAGACTTAAACTAATATTCTCTCTCTTTAAAAAGAGATTTTGATAGGTTTTGAGTGTTTGTTTTACATAATCATTAAATTTACCATTTTAATGCTTTTTGCCTTGTTTTGATTAGTTTCCTTGAGTGTTTTAATCCATACATTTCTAACCTTTGGCATGAATTTCCTAGAGTGTTTGCCATGGTATTGTTATGAGCTAGGTTAAATCTTGTTAAGGGTTGAGTTAAAACCATGTTAAAACTGATGTCTGAACATGACCTTCCCTTAAGATAGTTGTGAGACTGTTAAGGGGCCACGCCTAGAACAACGCCTAATAGAAACTAGCACAATGTGGATGGAGGGTTCCACTGGGTATTCCTCTGACCAGGAGGATGGGTGTGTCTGTATGTGAAAAAGACAAGCTGGGGCGCAGACCCAGAAACTCAGAGGGAGTGCCAGTATTTGAAAGGCTCCCTACAGCACTGATGTCTTGACTGAACTGCATATCAAGGCAAGACTCCTGGTGGAACTGAGGCATGACCATAGAGAGAGGCCTTAAAGTACCGAAAGACTGAGAATTTACTCCTGCTACCTCTTTTCCCCTTCCCCTTACCCCTCCACACACAGAGCTCTAGTTTCACTATCACTGTCCACTAAATCAAGATGTAAATTACAAAAGATATCTGAACAAGTTAAAATACAGAAATGCATCACAGAGACACCCAAACAACCTTCACTCTACCCTGTAGTAACACCATGAGGCTGGGAAACAATTGAAAAAAAACATCTGTTTTTAAAAATCAGTTTAATCTAATCAGGGAACACAAACACTAGAATGCCTTCACCATAGTCATGTGGTTATTGCATGGTGTCACTATAAGTCAAGTCAATGGGAACTGGATGTCTGACTGCCTGTTGTGCCCTTGAAAATCTCCCCCTAGAGTTATTGGACCAAACCTTGCAATCTGTACTCAAGCAAAACTCCCACTGACTTCACTTATTGTTTGAGAGAGTAAGGACTGAGTAAGAACTAAGCAAGGATGTCAACTACCACCACTCCCTGTAAAAATAAACAGTGGAATTGGATGAGGGTTTTGTTTTGCTCTAGTGCCTGTATTTCAAATGCCTACCTATTCCACTAGCTAATGCAGTCAGACAGCTTTTCACATACTGCATGAATTCTCTTCATGGTATCATGCCTCCAAGAGACACTGTGAGGGAATATACCCTAAAACATGATTCAGTCAAATTAAATTAAAGCATTAATATCTATTTTTACAGGCACACAGCATAAGAAAAGTGGACTAAATAAAACCTGCATTAATAAATCTACCCGATAAGAAGTTGTTCAAGCTATTGCATAACTTGGTAAAAGAAAGATTTAAGAGACTCAGTACCTCCAGAAAATCTAGTCTGACTTCTCTTTCTTAGTAAATGATAGATATGTCCACCCATTGTCTTTAGGCCAAGATTTTCAAAATTGACTAGTGAGTTTAGGTGCCTCAATATTTGGGTTCCCCACCAGAGACAGCTTCCTTGGGCCTGGTGCTAAGTATTCACCCTCTAAAATACAGATCCCTTTAAGGTGTCTCAAGTTGAACACCCAAAATCTTTATCTGCTTTTGAAAATGTTGGCATTATCTTTGATCTTCTCAGGCCCGATCTCCTATTTATTCCTAAGGAGGGGAGAGATGTAGCTCTGCTATGCTTTATCCCACCAGCTTGATAGATTAATTTAAAAATCTCATATTTTTGTGGTGAATATAAAGGTATATGAGATTCAGGACTGTGCTTAGAGAATTTGTATTTTAGGTTCTTGTTTTCCTGGTTCCAAAATATCTTAAGGCCAACCCTGGACTTTTATGACTCTATGTGAAACACAGAAGTTCCCTGATATGAAGTGAGTTTTTGTTCCTTTGTTTGTCTGAAAAACAACTCTGTTTCCTTCCACAAGGTTACAAAAGGACCATTACCCATCTTGTGATACTTTTTTAGAAGCCAATTAATCAAAGAGTCCATTATTTTTTCAAAACAATGATTACCTTCAGTTGATTTCGTTCTCAAATGATAGGACAAAAATTGCAGGGAGAAAAGTCTTATATCACAGTACTCAAGTTACATAAATTTAAAATTAATAATTATATCCGAATTAATGATAGGGTTTCCCCATAATGATGTAAATCTTTTCCTGATAATAGGGGTCCTGCTCTGCCACGAGCTTATTATTACTATTATGTTGTAAAAGCATTTGTATAGTGCTCATCACTGTAGTATCTGATTAATCTTATGAGGCAAAGATGCATCTCTTTTTCCTTTAACATATAACCCTTTGCCTTTATCATCCTCACCCAGGGTCTTAAAGTGATAGACCACTGGACATTCAAAGTCTGTCAGAACACAATGAAAGAAATAAATGAACATTAATTTTTAAAAGTCCACAAGACATGGAAAAATGAACAGCATCTTGGAGAAGATTAGAGAGTAATAAAGGCATAGACTCTAAACCTTAAACTATATCTAATATAAATAAAAAAATAGGTACTGTGTGACAAAGGCATAAAATGATTACCAGTATCTTGAAATACTTTCTTTTGCACATGCAGAACTCCCATTCTAGTAATGTCAGTTCTGCCTGAACTTCAGTGGAAAAATCCAGGTAAACTCTGATTCCTACACAAAACTATGTAAATATAGAGTTAAATGTAAATATAGAGGGTAGATAATAGCAATTTAAGGAGAAAAATATATTACAAGGATGCTATAACTATCCTTAAAACAAGCATTCAAAATCCAGGAAATTTAACTTCTCTACAAATCCAAATATGTTAAGATATGGAAGTACACACTCAGAAGACTCAAACAACCATAACTCCATCCTGTAATGACACCATATTGAATAACCATACAATTATGATTAATGCATTTTTGTATTTGTGTTCTCAGATTAGAAGAAATTATTTGTAAAGACACGATTTTTTTATGCTTTTCCCTTGCATCCTAGTTAGCATTTATTATAGAACTTTTCAGAAGAAATTACTCTTGGAACCAAGTCATCTACCATTGAGAACTCTTGATACACGCAACATCTCTTTCATACCACTAACTCATTGCAACCAATTCGTTACATGCAAATTGGTTATAGAGAAAAAATGATGTTTGGCTGAGTCACAAAGGTCCCAGTTAACAATGACTGAGATGTTTACCTGTCCCTGTCTATTCTATTCATTGTGTTGATAAAGTTGTGACACAAATAGTACACCTGACACAAGCCCACAAAAGTGAAAAGTTAAGTCAACTAATAGTACATACCATCTTGTCCTCTATCCACAGGCACACACCTTACCATTACCACCACTTCTTTGTAGATGTTTGATGCAACAATGTATTGTGTTCAGAAGAGTAGTTCTATCAGCCCACTTACCAAACGCCCTCATCCTGAGGTGGTCAAAGTTAAGATTGTGGCGCACAGTAATTCTGATAATGGTAAAGTGTGTGCTTATTACAAATTGATAAAGAGAAAGCAAAGAAGAGATACAAAGAAAATTCAAAGGAAAATAAAAACTAACACACTGAAACTTCACATAGATGGACCACCTGCTTTTACAGAAGAAAATAAGAAAAGAAATGAGAAATTGTGTCCTATTTTAAGCTACTTTATAACACAACCCTACTTATGTATCCAATTCTAGGTGCCTCCATACAAAAAATAACAATCAAACATAACTATCCTCAATAACTTAACTTAATTACAACTTTATTTCTTCAAATATAGCCTATGCACAGAAAAATAAAAGTCTGACAGAGTGATACATTTCTTAGAATAAGTGCCGTAATTTCAGGAAGGATACACTGTATTTTTCATACATAACAAAGCAGTTGAATCTTTTCTTTTAGTGCACAATTCCACTCCACCTTAACTATGGAACAATGACCAGTGCTTCCATAGTACCATAACTGCCTGTTATTCTAATTTAAAAAGTCACATTTTGTTCAAGTTGTTAAAGGTACATTAGAAAATACAATTGAAAATGAAACATTTAGCTTAAAAATCACATTTCCCATCTCAACATGCACCTACTATTGTTACAAGTAATCCCAAAGATCAGAATAAGCAATGTTAGAGAAAGTGGTTTCTCTCTTCTTCTTTTTAAAATATATTTCATGGTAGTGTGTGTACAGTTAGTTAAACTATTTTCTTGATGGTGCATGTCTTTCCCTTGGTCCTATAATAGGTGTTTTACCACTAACAGCTGCAGAGTGTGCACAGAAAGAAAAGGGGAATGACCAATGGGCCTGAAAATGTTTGTTGTTGTTGCTCTCAGCTCCTCCCAAAAGATCCTACAAACTGTGCAGCAGAAATATCTTTATTTCATTGTACGTATAAATTCTCAGAAGAGTCTATCATTTGGGGGAGGATATATTGTATTCCTTATACTGTATGTAATAAAGTTGTTGAATCTCTGCTTTGTGTAAAACCTAACCCAACATTAAACTATGGAATCATGAACAGTACTTAATACATTTCAGAACATACTAATTAAAGGGTATTCTAGTTGATCTAGATAGTTGATCTTTTAAAAATTAAAGTTAGACAGTATCCCTTTTAAAGGTTGTATTTTCAATCATGAAGCAGAGTAGGACTTTAAGCAAAAATAACTAATTAACATGGTTCTCGTGAGAAGAACGAGCAATCAGCCAAAAGGCAGCTTGAAACCACAAGAACCCACAAGACTTGCCATTGGCTAAAGAGGAGAGAAATACAAGAAACAAGAAGTTGTAGGAAAGAAATGCCAAACAACTATACAAGATTTTATTAATAGTTTCAGCAGTTTACTGAGAGAAAACAAGTCATGTTTTATTTGTGAATGCAACCATTTTTATCGGGTATTTACCTTAATGTATTGCAGAGCGTAAAGAATTAGTTCTATACATTAGTGTGACAGACTGCAATGTTTAATTTTTTTGATGTGAGGTCTACCTGTATATTTAATTTGAAGGGTAGTACAATCTCTAACCTCACGCCTCTTTCTCTGGCTTGCTTTCTATTTTGTCTCACACAGGTTTTCTTCTCTACCATTCTGCATAAACTCTTCCCTGAGGGCCAGGATCCCAGGACTTCTCTCTCTCCTGGAGTTTCCTCTTTTTCTCTCTCTAAGCCCAGAGTGACTGCCGACTTCCATGCTGCAATACCCTTCTGCTGCAGACTCAGGAGGTAATTGATCCATTCTACCCAGCACTGGTGAGGCCTCAGCAGAAGTAGTATGGAGATAAATAAATGATAGCTAGGATTAAGGCCTTACCTTTACTCGAATATTTTCAAGCAGTTCCTCCCTACTCATAAGAATTAGGGATGAATAGAGAAAACTTTGGTACCTGTAACCATGAGTCACTTCTTTTTTTTTGCTTGTGTGAACCCAGTTCTGGAGTATGTGTAAAAATTGTTAAAGACACCATACAGTGTTAGAAGGGCTAAAATGACACATTGCTTAGTGATGCAGAATATAAACATATTTTATGGGTAATACAAGGAGCAGCACTGGGACATACACAGGACTGAAAGCAAGTGAACTAATTTATTGTGATGTATAGCTTTGTAAATCTAATTCCTTTTGCCTCAAGACCAACCTGTGTCGGCTAGTTACTGAATAATTAAGGAAAATGATATTCTCCAGTACATTCACCAGGATGCCTGTTTTCTATAGCTATCTGCTAATGAACCCCATGAGAATTCCAACTGAGCAGAGAAACAAAATGTGATCCAATTTATTCTTAATAATTCTTGCATCCTTGAGAGTAGCATACCATGCAATTAGCAAATTTGCTGTTGTGGTTTCATAAAATTTGAATGGAAAACTGCAATGAATTTAAAGTACTTTGAAAGAGAGTGTTAGATGATGTTGGCTGAAACACTGTACAAATGTTTGTTTTCTGTAAAAGATAACGTGGGGGGGGAGCCTGGGGTTATTTATTTCCACTTATTGGAAGAAGTTTCTGGGCTCATGTTATATGAACAGCTTAGAGAGAGGTATAATTTAAAAATGGGCAGGGCGGGGGAGGAGGAGAAACACTTCTGTGCATCTTTAAATCTGACCTACAGAGTCTGAATCGAGCAACAATTATTAATGTGGCTTAACAAAGTAAGGGCTTGATCCTGCACACACTTGTGTGCGTAGTACAATTGACTTCAGTGGGAACACACGTGAGAGTAAGCTCTGATTGCAGGGGCCAAGGGCACAGGATCAAGCCCAAAAGTTGTAATCAAAATGTACACTGAAAACTCTCATTGGTGATGAAGCTTTCTTTTCAAAGAACACTCTACTAACTTGTAAAATGAGGGTGAGCTTAATTAAAGTCAATTAAACGTTATTCAAGAGAAACACAAGTCTCAGAATTAATTAATTAATGCCAGTGTCTAAATCAATTCCTTTAAAGCCAAATTGTTGTTATAAAACTCTTCATTACCATAAATCACTTTGTTAAAACTCAAGTTGAATAAATCTCTCTGTTGACCTAGTTCTTACACTTCTCTTTAGTCATGGACTTCAGTAACTTCATTGGGATGATTTCTTACATAAGGCATGTGAAATTGCACACTATAGCACTGCACTTATTATTTTAAAATGCTATATCCACCTAGTGCAACCATCAGAAAGAAAAAACAAACAAACAAAACCGCCAAACCACACATTAGATCAGGGGTGGGCAAATTACGACCCGTGGGCCGGATCCAGCCCATCAGGGCTTTGGATCTGGCCTGTGGGATTGCCAGCCCTGTGGCGCTGCAGGGCTAAGGCAGGCTCCCTGCCTGCCCTGGCCCTGCGCCGCTCCCGGAAGCACTGGCACTATGTCCCTGCGGCCCCTGGGGAGGGGGCGTTGGGGGGGAACAGAGGGCTCAGCACGCTGCCCTCACCTGCAGGCACCACCCCCCGCAGCTCCTATTGCCTGGGAATGGGGAACCGCAGCCAATGGGAGCTTTGGGGGAGATATCCGCAGGCGAGGGAAGCCCTCTGCCTCCCCCAGGGACGTGGTGCCAGCTGCTTCCGGGAGCAGCGCAGGCGTGGGCACGGCGCGTGGGCACGGGGTTGCGGCTGGGGCAGGCAGGGAGCCTGCCTTAACCCCCGCTACCACCCTGGAGCAGCTCAAGGTAAGCGGCGCCGGGCCGGAGCCCGCATCCCAAACCCTTCCTGCACCCCGCATCCCAACCCCCTGCCCTGAGCCCCCTGCACCTCTCCTGCACCCCAACCCCCTGTCCTGAGCCCCCTCCCGCACTCCGCACCCCTCCCCCCTGCCAAGTCCCCTCCCGGACTCCACACCCCAACCTCCTGCCCTGAGCCCCGTCCCACACTCCGCACCCCTCCTGTGCCCCAACCCCCTGCCCTGAGCCCTTTCCTGCACACCGCACTCCCTCCCAGGGCCAGCGCAACCCATTAGGCAACATAGGTGGTCGCCTAGGGCACTGCTATTTCGGGGGCGCTGGCGCCCCGGCCGGCCGTGGAAATTTGGGGGCGGGACCTTTCGCCGCCGCTGTCGGGGGCGGCATTTTGGGGGCGGGACCTTCCGCCGCCTAGGGTGCTGGAAAAGCTGGCGGTGCTCCTGCTCCCTCCCACACCCTGAACTCCCTCCCAAATCCCAAATCCCTGCCCCAGCCCTACATTCATGGCCCTGCATTCAATTTCCCCACCCAGATGTGCCCTCAGGCCAAAAAGTTTGCCCACCCCTGCGTTAGATGAAAGGTAGAAAGTAACTGGCTGTGATGTCTCAATTCTGAAATCCTTTTAGCTTACATCCTTTTCTTGAGTTTAATCATTAAAAAAAGCTTAAATATGAAGATGTACCTATCTCATAGAACTGGAAGGGACCCTGAAAGGTCATTGAGTCCAGCCCCTGCCTTTACTAGCAGGACCAAGTACTGATTTTTGCCCCAGATCCCTAAGTGGCCCCCTTAGGGATTGAACTCACAACCCTGGGTTTAGCAGGCCAATGCTCAAACCACTGAACTATCCCTCCCCCTTCTCTTTTGTGAAAAGACGGGAATATAAAAATAAAGACAAAAGTCTAAAATATCTTACAGGCAACAGTATCAAATTAAGGCATTTTCTATTTTATCCGTCATTGTTACCTAAAATAGATTAAATAAATTAATCTAATGTGAATATTACTTGAAGTTTGACAAGATTCCCATTCACTCATTATGTTTGCACAGAATCCAGCTTAGCTTATGACTACACTACAGAGCTTACAGCAGCGCAGCATAGAATAATAGAATATCAGGGTTGGAAGGGACCTCAGGAGGTCATCTAGTCCAACCCCCTGCTCACAGCAGGACCAATTCCCAACTAAATCATCCCAGCCAGGGCTTTGTCAAGCCTGACCTTAAAAACCTCTAAGGAAGGAGCTTCCACCACCTCCCTAGGTAACCCATTCCAGTGCTTCACCACCCTCCTAGTGAAAAAGCTTTTTCTTTATATCCAACCTAAACCTCCCCCACTGCAACTTGAGACCATTACGCCTTGTTCTGTGGCTATACTACAGAGCTTACACCAATGCTGCTGCGCCACTGGAGTGCTGCTAATGCAAATGCTCTACGCTGATTGGAGAGCTGTCCCATTGACTTAATTACTCTAACCCCACGAGCGGCAGTAGCTATGTCAGTGGGAGAAGCTCTCCACACTGCTGTCCACACCAGCGCTTAGGTCAGTGTAACTTATGTCGCTTGTGGGGGGTGGCTTATTCAGACCCCTGAGCAATATAATTTATACCAACTTAAGCTGTAGTGTGTACATAGCCTCAGTGTCTTGGAACTCAGTTTAAGGGGTGAGTCCTAGTTCCCCTACCAGCTACTGGGAAAGTGGCACAGTCTGGGCAGAGGATTAGAAGACTACCTGAGACAGTTTCTCCAGTGGGACTTTGATAACCCAGATGGGAAAAATTATAATGACCTGGCCAAAGGGCCAAGCCACAAGCACTCAAAGCCAAGAATAGGGAGCACAGCAAGACCTGGAGTGTGAGAGGGGCCACCACATCAGCAAGATATGGAAGGGGGCATCAGACAGGGCAGAGCTGTTCCCCAGACACAGTCAAGAGTAGAGAACCCTGTGACAACACCCTAAAATATTAGCCTTTCTTGCAACTGCATCACACTGTTGGCTTGTGTTCAATTTGTGATCCACTATAACTCCCAAATTCTTTCCAGCAATACTGCTGCCTAGCCAGTTATTCCCCTTTTGTTTTTGCATTTGATTTTTTCTTCCTAAGGGTAGAACTTTGCATTTTTCTTTACTGACTTTAGTTTTGTTGATTTCAGACCAATTCTCCAATTTATCAAAGTCCTTTTGAATTCTAATCCTGTCCTTCAAAGTGCTTTCAACCCCTCCCAGCTTGGCATCATCTGCAAACATTGTAAACATACTCTCTGTTCCATTGTCCAAGTCATTAATGAAAATATTTAGTAGTACTGAACCTTGTACGGACCACTGTGGGACCCCACTACATACTACTTCTTATATCTAAATGTGAAATTAGGGTGCACAAAGTAAGGTGTGGCGTGCATTTTTAGGGTTGGATTTTTAAAAGTACTTTGTCTCATCCTAACTCTGCAACCACTGAAATCAAATTGAGCTTTGCCATTGATTTCAGTGGGAGCAGAAGTAGGCCAATATGGTTGCAAATCTCTCCCTTAATGTATTGCAATTACAATAGAATATGTTATTATTTTTCCTTTTAATGAATCTTTTTTCAAGGTGGGTCTGTCTAAATCGAATGGGCTTTGGCTCAAGCCTTTATAGCACAGGGAAAAGATCTGATCTGTGGCTTAGCATCACAGTTTGAAGACTATTGCATTCACTGAGTTTTTCTCCAACTCTTTCTTCTAATACAAATGTTATTCATCCTTTGTTGTTGTTGTTAATGAAGGTGATGAGTTTGTGTTATGTGAGTAGTAAAATTAAGATGCAATTAAGATTTTATATATAACTCTTGCATAAATTACTACTTTTTCAAATAGTTCTTATTTGAGTCAGGATTGTTGATTTTTTTCCCTATATTTAGATAAATGGAAAAAACTTCTTGGTTATCTCTCCCTACTCCCCTCTTCCTCCTATTATGTCATTAGGAATAGCTTACATGGATGATACAAAGGAAATTATTTGCATAAGATATAAAGGGTTTTATGCTTCAGAAAAGTTATTCAAGAAATGGCCTTTCATAATTTTTCTCACACAAAAGATCAGAGGAATGTGCGCCAAAATAGCAAATCTGGGTGGTGGTTGTTTTTCTCATTTAGAGTCAACATTTTAATTCTCAGATCTTCTATGCCCAATAGTTAAATACACACAATGTATATCGTTATGTGTATCCTGTAATTACATGGTCAAACTCACAACAAATTATAACCATTTAATTAAGATTGAAATAAATTGTAATGTTTTGTTACAAATAGGCCTCTAGCAGTTAACTAAATGGGACTCTGGGTGCTTCTGCAACTTTCCACTGGGAACATTTAGCCTGAGTTTGTTACCCTTCAGGGCTCCCTGCCAGGGTTGCCAGCTTTGGCTGGACATATTCCTGGAGATTTCATCAGATGACATAATATTTAATTAAATATTAATCTTTAATTCCTGGAGACTCCAGGACAATCCTGGAGGGTTGGCAACCCTACTTCCTGAAAGCCTGCCTTGTCTCCCTTACCAAAGAGGAAATGGGTGTTGGGTGAAGGCTGGGACATGGTCATGTCAGGAGGCTAATTCATTTTCTGTTATGTTCATATTGTCACTGGGGTACTTGGTTTGATTTGATCTGGGGTAACAGGTGGGTCAGATTGCTTGTTTATTAGTATATTTTTAACAAGACTGTCAAGGTCTTCTAGACCAGTGCTTCTCAAAGCCGGTCCGCCGCTTGTTCAGGGAAAGCCCCTGGCAGTCCGGGCCAGTTTGTTTACCTGCCGTGTCCACAGGTTCGGCCGATCGCAGCTCCCACTGGCCGCGGTTCGCCGCTCCAGGCCAATGGGGGCTGCGGGAAGGGAGGCCAGCACATCCCTCAGCCCGCGCCGCTTCCCGCGGCCCCCATTGACCTGGAGCAGCGAACCGCGGCCAGTGGTAGCCGCGATTGGCTGAACCTGCAGACGCAGCAGGTAAACAAACCGGCCTGGACCGCCAGGGGCTTTCCCTGAACAAGCGGTGGCCCGACTTTGAGAAGCACTGGTCTAGACCACTAGATGAGCACTCTTTTATTGCAGACTAGTAAAAATCCTACTAAATCATGTTGGAAGGATGGATCCTGGGGTAATAGTTGGACTAAGTCGGCAAAATGGAGTGAGGGTGAAGAAAGGAAGAGGCTCCCCTCCAATAACTGAACCCTTTGCTCACTCTGAAGATTGCTGATTATCCTCTTGTGGAAACAGAGAACATGGAGAGGAGAAATGCACAATGAAAGGAATGGGGGAAAAGAGGGTGAAAGTGAAAAGAAGAAAAAAGTAGAAACCAGGACAGGAAGACCAAAGAGAAGGTAAGAAGAGACAGAGGTGTGAGGTATTTTTGCAGCACGTAAATGATGCCATCCTGAAATGGATTTGTCATATTTTCATAGAGTTCAGGGCTAGAAGGGATCACCAGATCATCCAGTCTGAGCTCCCACATCTAACAAACCATTACATTTCACCCAGTTACCCCTATAACGAGCCCAATGACTCAAGTTAAACTAAAGCACTTCAGTTTTCAGAAGACTAAACTGCCACTGACAGAGAACAGGAGAGACAGAGGGCTACCGATGTCCAAAGTCCCAGCAATGGCAGGAAATTGATTTGTTGAGATATGCCCAAATGATACTATGATACTAGCAGGAAAGCCACACCCTATGCTACAAAGAGGCAAGAAACTGAACTGGGGAATATTACTTCCTGACCCCAAAACTGGTGATCAGTTTGACCCTGAGCATCTGAGCAAGAGAAACCAGTCAGGCATCTAAGAAAAAAGATTCTCTGTACCACTTCAGAGACCTGATCTAGTCCAGCTGATGTCCCACCTCCAGCTCTGGCCAAACACTGAGGCTTCAGAGGAAGGTGAAAAAACNCTGTACCACTTCAGAGACCTGATCTAGTCCAGCTGATGTCCCACCTCCAGCTCTGGCCAAACACTGAGGCTTCAGAGGAAGGTGAAAAAACATCCTACAATACATCTGGGCAATTGTACATTGTGTGTGTATGTGCGCGCGGGGGTGGGTTCTTTCCTGACCATTATAGACAACTGGCTAAAGCACTGAATCATGATATTTTATTATAGGCATTGTCTTAATGCAGAGTTGCAAGTGCTGTGTGCTTGGGCAATGCAGAGTCTCCAGATTTAAAAAAAAAAGAACAAGCAGTACTTGTGGCACCTTAGAGACTAACAAATTTATTTGAGCATAAGCTTTCGTGGGCTATCTGATGAAGTGGCTTTAGCCCACGAAAGCTTATGCTCAAATAAATTTGTTAGTCTCTAAGGTGCCACAAGTACTCCTCGTTCTTTTTGCTGATACAGACTAACACGGCTACCACTCTGAAACCTGTCTCCAGATTTAAAGTAATTTAAATCTGATAGGGAGAGAACTGTTGCTTGTAAGGTTGCCTTCTTACACAAGGCATGTGTTAGTTTCCAGATATCTTGCAGAATCATAGCTGACGCACTTTGGTGGTTTCACAGCTGTTTAATATATTTTAGGATGCCTCTAAAGATGGACAGGAGATAGGGCGAGAATGATATTTTAAGGCTCTATCAGATACTCTGTATATTCAGATATAGGCTCACCCTGAAGTTATCTAAAACCCTTGGACTAAAAGGGAAACCTAGTGAGCCAAACCCAGGAGCTATGCTGTCTTTACTACTCTAGGACACTCATTACTGCACTTGGTAGATTAGCTACTCTGTTCTTTCAAAGGACAACTGATGCCATCATTCAGCTGGTACCCTCTCTACACCTTGAGGGTTTCCTCATAGTCGTTCTATACATGGTAACATAGACCATCACCTACCCCATAGACAGGAACACATGTGAAATGATGCTTTAATATCACCCTTTCTACCCACCTGCCACTTAAGGTTTTACTACCAGTTCAGGTGCTGGTACGGTTGTATTGTCCCAGTAGGGCACACATGCTCTATGGAAGGATTGCAGATTTGTCTTGGCTGATCTTAGCTCTGAGTGGAGGATTTGTGACATTTAGAAAGAGGAAGAAGAGCATTACCTGGAAACCATACCATTAGAATGTCATCAGCAGGGCTTTGGAGCGGAGCCCGGAGCTAGAGCGTGGAGCAGCTCCAGAGCAGTGGAGCTGCAGGTTTTTGCCCGGAGCTGGAGCGGAGCCGGAGCACAGCTCCAAAGCCCTGGTCATCAGGCTGCTTTCTATAGTTTTTCATTCTGTTCATTCCCTCCCCTGAGCTTACTGGCTATTTGTTTCAACGTTCTCCTCCCCACCCACCCCAGACTCTCACTACTCATCCTCTGTACTTGCTTTCTGCCCTTGGCTCCTCATCCTGTCCCTTCAGTGTTTCTTCTCCCATTCCTTGTCTTTTAGTCTAGTTAATCCCTTCCTCACTAAACCCTATCCACAGGATTTAAATAAAAAAATCAAAGCATGACATTTGCAAACCATCTGTTTGTTTGTATGTTGTATCCCTTTCTTTCCTGTCTTGTCTATTTAAATTGTAAGCTCTTTAGGGCTGGAATTATCTTATTCTGTATTTGTACACATCCGAGCAATTGGCCCATTATATAGCAGTGGGGTTTGAAAATCCTATTAGCTGAGCTGAGAGCTGTGTGAGTTTGCAGGCTCAATACTGTGGGCAGATTTTTCAAAGAACAAGCATCCTTAAAGTTATTCTTGTTTTCTGAACACTCAAAACTAGACATCCTTTCCTCTGCAGAGTGCCTTGGGAGAGACCATGTGAAGATTCCCCTCCACTCCCTTTAGGACTGTGACCATTTCTACTTATATATTTGTATGACTAACACAATGGGATCCCAGTCCTGACTGCGGTCTTCGGTGTTATCATAATATAAATGATTGAGTACAGTACCTGGAAGACATCCTAATAGTTCATTCAGGCAGGTAAGAAGTGTAAGCAGCAGTAATTCAAGAGTTCTGGTGCCAGAAGCTCCTTCCCTAAAATGGGCTACATTTGAAGGAAATATTGTATTCAGCTTTTACCTGAACTACTTAACCTTGTGGAAACTATGCCCTAATATTTTCATAAGTATTAATGAGTTATCGACATGCATCAGTTGGAGACAATACCTAAATGTCTGAGTCTGAATTACCAAGCCATGTCTTGGTGAAAGTAAGAATTTCAAGGATGTGCTCCTTGATTAATTCATGAATGAAGACTGATTGCTAAAAAGAACTTGACATTAAACAAAGCGGTCTTCAGGGAACATCCTGAGCTTATATCTACCCTGCAGGGGAAACGCCACAGAATTCAACTAGCTTGTTTGTCAAGGTGAGTATGTCATTAAGGAGTTAGCCAGACATGGCCCGTAAATGACTTTGCTTCAGAAACCAGCCTACTTAAGTTATGACGATACATCCCCCAAGAAAAGTACAAAGGATGTCAAACGAATAGCAAGCAGAAGTAACCAGCTGTTACCTAAAGTTACAGGAACAACAAAGACAGCTGTTTATGGAATTATGAGGAGAATCTGTGTCTTAGTTTTATAAGATTAATAGGTATGTGTTCAATACAATTGGCTATCCGTACTTAAAAGAGGCAATGCTAAATGCCATATTCATTCCTATACATCTACAGCAATGCACAGCATGTCTTAAAAACCTTTCAGACCTGTAAAGGTATGGATTACATTTGTTTCAATAGCAATGAATAAATGGTACATTGATATGACTCAAATATTAGTTGCATTTCATTTGAATCAATACAATCCAAAGAACTGGAGGTCACACAAGTCTTATTTTGCTGCTAGTGAACTTTCCCTCAAACCTCCTTTAACTTCTACTTTATTCATTTTAATTTGCTTAGTCAAATCAGCATTTAAATTTTTCCAAAAGTGTGTGTGTGTGTGGGGGGGGGGGGGTGTAAATCTACTTCAAATGTAATACTTTTTTTTTTTGGTTCACTGTATGGCACAGTTAGTCTCATTAGGCCAGCTCAGATGTTTGAGACATGTGATGCAGGGTAATCTAATGAGCCTCAGATATGAGGGTTAAAGAGCAAGCTGTTAGTTCTATCACTGATTGCTCTCATCAGATAAATGCTTATAAAAGCTTTCAGCCCAACTCCTCAGAAATCATTCTTTTTATTTCCAGTAATGAGAGAGTGAGCGCACAGTATGTGTCCTTAGATTTATTACTATAATGTAATTAAGCTCCAGAAACACATTTGCAAGAAAAGCATTGCTGGGGAGGATCCTCTAATGGAGCTTAGGAAAAGATTCATTGCTAGAAGCCTCTACAAAGAGAAAATCCTGATTTTTCCTTGGAGGATGCAGAGGACACTGTTGTAGAAGAATCTGTGCAATTTTTTACAACCATATAATCTTTGTCCTACATCTGTGTATATAGTAAGGTTTCAGGGCAATGCTTGTTTCTTACTTTTCACTGGATGTTCAAAAATCATTTGAGGGAGACTTTAACCTGTCAGCTCTGCCCCGTGTTCATTTTATTGCTTTTTGTCATCACCAAGAAGTATTTGAGACCAACTCAGAAGTCAGAAGTGATTCTTTCAATGAAATACCTATTTGAATAAATTAAAATGATCTACAAGCCCTATTACAATCTTTATTCAGGCAAAACACCTCTGGACTGTTGGATCATGTAATATAAATGAAGTTCTAAACAAGTAATATGGAATGTAGGCAATAAAAATTCAATTTACTATTCAAAGAAAAGTTGAAGCCTTTATCTTCACAGGCAATGTTTGTGAATTACTGGATCAATGTTTGCTAATCACTGGAAATGGAGATGAATATATACACAGTATCTATTCCTTCAGTAACAATCAGATGCATCACCTAATGCTGAAGGAAAGAAAGCAACATATGGCAGTTTTTTTATCATTTGTCTTTCTTACAATTTTTTGTAATCTAATATGGAATCCAGATCTCTGAAGGCGAAAGGCTAGTGCAATAGCCCCCAATGCCGTGGAACTGATTTTCTGTTAATATATTTTTACTCTAAATTTGAATTTTTTAAGCTGTCCACATTAAATGTGAAAAAGCTCTGCCTAAAATAATTTTTTTCTAATACAGAAATATGTTAATATTTTGCTTTTGAGAATGAGTAGCTTAGAGAAGTGAGCATCTGCTGAAGAGAAAATAGAAGCAATGCAGAAACTTTTTAATATTGGATATTTCTGTGGTAATTATAAATGTCAAGCATATTTATATTCTAAGTTAAGGCAATAAGATGGGGTACCATTGCAAGCCATTTTTATACCAGTGTTGCCCCGGATTTGAGGGGGAACTGTGTACCCCAGATTTTGATCAAGCTAATTGCAACCATATTGTGTGCATTCAGCCACCATAAATCAGCCACCACATAGTTATGGGTTAATTTGAGTAAGCAGGGCTTCTGGAGGCAAGGTCAAAACTAGCTGCAGGCTTGCAGTTTCTGCTAATCAGAATGGAAGGAGAGGAGAAAAGAGTTAACAAATTGAGACTGAAAGAAAATAAGTGGATTAAGACCTTGAATTTGGGCATCTTTGATACAGAAGCTCATTATGACTAAGATTGTTAGCACTGTTTGTTATTGAAGTTAGGAGAGCTGATGACCTGGTAGGGGTCACTATGAGCTATGTGTTTTGTAAAAGTTAGTTATAAAAAGACTAGATAATAGAGTGTACTTTGCAGCAGCTCTCTGAAGCTATCCCGAGAGATTTTTTTCCTGACACCATACTCCCCAGTGGGGAAGTGACCAGCCATGGTGGACCTGCTGTCAATTACTCAATATCATCTCAAATTCTAGGTAATGATTTGGGATGTTCTAAACCTATTGCTTATGACTGTGTGTGCTTAAATCTAATGAAGTGTAGCTTTAGATAAGAGCATGCTTACTTGTATCAATTTTTCATCAGCTGGAAGTGCTGTGTTCCCACTGATTTATTCCTGACACCATCTGGAGTGAAACAGTTCATAGAATCATAGAATCATAGAATATCAGGGTTGGAAGGGACCTCAGGAGGTCATCTAGTCCAAGCCTCTGCTCAAAGCAGGACCAATTCCCACTAAATCATCCCAGCCAGGGCTTTGTCAAGCCTGACCTTAAAAACCTCTAAGGAAGGAGATTCCACCACTTCCCTAGGTAACCCATTCCAGTGCTTCACCACCCTCCTAGTGAAAAAGTTTTTCCTAATATCCAATCTAAACCTCCTCCACTGCAACTTCAGACCATTACTCCTTGTTCTGTCATCTGGTACCACTGAGAACAGTCTAGATCCATCCTCTTTGGAACCCCCTTTCAGGTAGTTGAAAGCAGCTATCAAATCCCCCCTCATTCTTCTCTTCTGCAGACTAAACAATCCCAATTCCCTCAGCCTCTCCTCATAAGTCATGTGCTCCAGCCCCCTAATCATTTTTGTTGCCCTCCTCTGGTCTCTTTCCAATTTTTCCACATCTTTCTTGTAGTGTGGGGCCCAAAACTGGACACAGTACTCCAGATGAGGCCTCACCAATGTTGAATAGAGGGGAATGATCACGTCCCTCAATCTGCTGGCAATTCCCCTACTTATACAGCCCAAAATGCCATTAGCCTTCTTGGCAACAAGGGCACACTGTCGACCCATATCCAGCTTCTCATCCACTGTAACCCCTAGGTCCTTTTCTGTAGAACTGCTGCCTAGCCATTCGGTCCCTAGTCTATAGCAGTGCATGGGATTCTTCCGTCCTAAGTGCAGACTCTGCACTTGTCCTTGTTGAACCTTATCAGATTTCTTTTGGCCCAATCCTCTAATTTGTCTAGGTCCCTCTGTATCCTATCCCTACCCTCCAGCATATCTACCACTCCTCCCAGTTTAGTGTCATCTGCAAACTTGCTGAGGGTGCAGTCCACTCCATCCTCCATAATTAATGAAGATATTAAACAAAACCAGCCCCAGGACTGACCCTTGGGGCACTCCGCTTGATACCGGCTGCCAACTAGATATGGAGCCATTGATCACTACCCGTTGAGCCCAATGATCTAGCCAGCTTTCTATCCACCTTATAGTCCATTCATCCAGCCCATACTTCTTTAACTTGCTGGCAAGAATACTGTGGGAGACCGTATCAAAAGCTTTGCTAAAGTCAAGGAATAACATGTCCACTGCTTTCCCCTCATCCACAGAGCCAGTTATCTCGTCATAGAAGGCAATTAGGTTAGTCAGGCATGACTTGCCCTTGGTGAATCCATGCTGACTGTTCCTGACCACTCTCCTCTCCTCTAAGTGCTTCAGAATTGATTCATGCCTTAGTCAAACAACTTACTGGGCTCAATACAGGGGTAACTAGGTGAAATTCTGTAGCATGTTTTATACCTGAGGTCAGACTTGATGATCTATTTGTCCTTTCTGGTCTTTAAATCTATGAATCGTATGCAAGATGTAATTAGGGGAAAGATGCCCATTAACACAAGCTGTGTACTTTACAGCACAGCTAAGTAATATATCACTATTTCTTACATTTGTCATACCTTAGTATTTAGTTTTATGCAACAATTTCAAAACTAACAATCATCAAAACGTGCACTTCCTCCCCTATGCCAAAGTCTATGAAATTGTAGCCGGCCTCTACTGGTTTGAATTCCATGTTTATCCCTTTTGAAATCTGACTTACTTAAGTAATAACTAAAGTCAGTGGTTGTGTTACATTTAATCCAGATAAACAACTAATTTGAGCTTAAAGGGGTGAGAAATGGAGAGAAGACAAATAAGAGAAAGTAGTTTACTTTCCGCATCAAGAGAATTAGTAGAAAACACATTGTTATACAGTAGAACAAGACTTTTGGCTAATGTGCTCAGGTTTGAACATATTCCTTGCTGTTTCTGACAAGCACTACTCCAGAACTACTAATGGGCTTTTTGGTATAAAGGAACAATTTTCCTTGTGTGTAGATTAGCTTCAGGTTTACAAATACTGACATACAAAATGAAGGCCAATTAGAATTATAGTATTGCCCTATTACATCTCTTTTAATGCTACTGAAGTTTTGTATTGTAAGCAACACAAAGAAAATACCTCAGGTAAATAGTGGCATTGGGGTAGGAGTTGAATGGCTATAACACTTCTATGGTGAGACTGATCATTACTCTTTACTGGGTATCAGCAGCATATTCTGACAAACAAATTAATTTCAAAGCAAGCTGCAGTTACTTCTTGATGGCCATCCATGACAATACCAGAATATCAGTAAAAATTAAGGCCAATCACAATTTGTCCCCTTGGTTGGTGTTCAACTGAACAGCCCTTGATTGATGTTACTGTCACAGAATCCAGGACACGGTGAGCATTTTTACTGCATAGGCACAGTTCAGAATAGTCTGAAAGAATCAAATGAAAGAATGTATCAAATGAAAGAATGTAATTGAAAATTGATAGATAAGAGTATAAATGGATAAAGCATAGCACAAGATTTCCAGGTGCCATTTTTATTTTCATATCCAATATCCACCCCGTTTAACAGGGAGAGAAAATTAGAATTCTTGTCCATCATTAAAAAGCAATGTCTCTGAATACTTTGGCAGACCAGCACCACCAGGAACAGCAAAGGCTACCATTAGCTTATCCAGCTTTACAACATATATTGTCTCATTCGATGTGTTATTGCACTCTTTCCTAATGGTGTGTTGCAAAAAATGAAGGAAGATGGCTACTAACCTGAACTCAGTCTGTGCTAATGATGTTAATTTTACAGGTGGTAGAGGTACACGATGTAATATGGGTCTCCGACACAGGAGTGTTGATAAGAAACACTGTGCCAAAACCTCTGTTGGTGGAAATTGGTGTAGTTTAACAAAGTAAATGAAACTATGCTGATTTACACCAGCTCAGGATCTGTCTGTAAAATGTTATTTGAGGGTTTAGTATCCACTCATTTCAGGAGCTACGATTAGTCATGACAGATTCCTTTTTAATCCAGGTTGAGGCAATTACCACTGAAATACTTTCCCCAATCAAAGTTGTTTTCTTTAACTCCAGGAGCTGAACAGGACTCTATTGAATCTTTTTAGAGTTTAGAGATTATTTAAATAATCTCACATAAACAAAAATAAAGATTGTAGAGAAATGAAAATAATTCTATTTAAATAAATATCTAAGAGGAGTCTTCTTTCAAAAGGGCTATGTATGAAAATCATTGAAGGGGAACCTCACCAATGTTAATAGCTCAGTCATTAACAGGGACTTAATGCTACTCTATCATTGACACTCACTTTTCCAGAAATTGAAGGTCAAGGTTAGCCATTTCCTGATAGAGGCTTTTTTTTTTTTTAACTTAAGGGTTTTTCAGCGGAGGAACAAGGGGACACAACTAGGCTCTGTCCCCGTTCCCTGTACAGCAATAAAATCAGCTTCTGAGGATCAGAATTAAGTATCTTTATATCAAAGATCCTGTTGCATTAATGGGGACCGGCAACTCTATCTACCACCTATATACTAAATCTTCATAAATCCAGATAAGATTACTAAACTGCCCTGGAATTACTTTAAATTTTATCAGAAAGTTCCAAAACTCTAGCAACTAGAAAGATTAATAAGCTACCATGATACTAGGAGAATTATCAATTATCATGCCAGAGAAACTATTAATCTGCCAAACTGAAACTTTACTCTTGCCAAATATTACAGTAGCTCAACATTTTTGGGGGAAAATATTATATAAAAAGAAGGATCTCTTTCACTCTGTCTTTCTAAATACTGGTCATTTTTCCATTAAGTTTCCATAAATGAGATGTCTTTGTTTTGGGCTATAATCAATCATTCCTATTTAAAAAATATTTTATTGGATTTTCACTATATACTCATCATGCACTTGTGCTATTCCTATTACTGTAAGTATGGTGAACAAGTCAGATCACAAATTACAGATCTGTTAGATAACTATATTAAAGCTACAGTTTGTAGGTGGATCTGAAGTTTACAAAATTTAGGGAAGAAGTATGGTCCAGATATGGCATATTAATTCTGCCCCCCCACCACCCCTAATTTATATTTTCATGCAACATACATGCCATTAGAGAGAAAGAATTGTCTTGTGGTTAAGACACTGAACAAGGTGTGATGCTACCCAGAGTTGTGAGACATCTCCCCACTACCTACCCTTGGCATGAAGCAGTCTTAGCTGTGCCTGTGGCTCAGCTCCCTGAAACCAATAGCCTCTGGCAACACAAGCACTGACTTCCAGGCCTCACTCTTTCTTTGGAGGCTAGTGATAAACACACACCAACCCCAAGTCTTTGGAACTCTCAGCCCTTAGCCATTGAACACTCACAACAATTACCAGGTAAACTGTCCCCAAAGGAACAATGCACACACCACACCAGCTTGTTTGGTTCAACTGAAAATCAGCTCCAATATAACACCACAGCACTGAGATATATTTATAGTGAAAACAATCATAATTTATCAAAGGCTAAGATTTAAGAGGCAGTGAATAAGGATAATGATGGAAACAAATGGTTACACATAAAACAAAAAGTATAACATGCTTCCTAGAGTCTAAACTAAACTTTAACAAGCTAAAACCCTTGTCTAAAGTAGTTTATCTCACCTAAAGCAATCTTCCAGCATTTCCAACTAACATGAGGGATCCCCTTTCATGAATGCAAGAAGTGCTGTTTTGCTTCCTCAGTGAAGGATAAAGGTGTCCTGTTGCCTTTTTCTTATGCCCCCAAAATTCATGGTTTTTGTCTCTGGAGTCAGCAAGACCAGTGTCTTGTCTCTTGTTGATTTCCCATCCCCTGTTGACTCATATGTAAATAGGACTTCCATTGTATTGGCCTACAAAGCTTAGTCTACCTGGCCAACTGGGAGCCATGTGAATCAACATTTTTTGTCTGATCCAAAACCTCTTCATCAGCTCTGCCCTGAGCACAGACTTTAAAACATATTTGCTGTACATACACACAACTCCTTAAATATCCATGCATACATCTCACAATAATTATGAGGCTCGGTATGACTTAAGCTTTTATTAGATACCTTACATGACCATCTTGGTTAACTATTACAAAAGCAATGTGTTGACTGTAGTGAGTTTGTCAGGCCTTTTGGGAGTTCCTGTTACAGAAGAGTGAACCCTTTGCCAGTTGGCACTGAGGGGTCTTCAGGGTCATAACAGGACTGAGGAGATCTGGATGAAATTCCCTCTTCTGCCACAGTCTTCCCATATGACCTTGGGCAAGTCACTTCATCTCTCTCTCTGTCTCAATTCCCTCATCCATAAAAAGACTTTAAAAGAGATAATATTACTTCCTTTCTCCCAGTCTTTGTCTGTCTAGTCTTATCTTGGTTGGTACTTCTGGGTGCCAGAGTAATACAAATAATAAATATTAATAATACAGATAAATATATTTGGTGTAGCCAGGTGCAAGATGAAAATTATTATTAAAGCTGGATATTTTAAAAGGTTGACCAGATTTCTAATTTTCTCATTAGAGATAGATGCTAGGAATTTTGGCTTTCAAAGCTCATATCTCAAATATTTTTAATTATAACTATTGATCTTTCACTAAGACATTTTAGTGTACATTGAGGAAATGTTCATTACTGATTTATGTCCCTATTCCTTTACTTACTTTGAGAGGATCTGCAGAATGATTAGTCACAATACTTTGATTGTCTTCATCTGGTACAAAAATCATTTTCCTTTTTTACTCATAATGTAGGTGTCATTAACTTTACTAATAAGTACAACACCAGTTTTCCATGTATTATAATATTTCCAAGGTATTTTTCCAACCATTCTGATTGCACCAACTCATTACTAAAGGTTCTCTGCTCACATATTTTGGTATGTATGTATGATGAATCCACTAATCCTCTTTGATTTCTAAAGATTTCATATGATCCTAGGAAACCCAATTCTTGTTTCTTTAATTTGGAATTCATCTGCAAATGCTTCTCATTCATTAACTAAATGATCTGGAAAAAGGGGTAAACAGTGAGATGGCAAAATTTGCAGATGATACAAAATTACTCAAGATAATTAAGTCCAAAATAGACTCAGAAGAGTTACAAAGGGATTTCACTAAACTGGGCAACAAAATGGCAGATGAAATTTAGTGTTGATAAATGCAAAGTAATGCACACTGGAAAACATAATCCTAACTATGCATACAAAAAGATGGGATCTAAATTAGCTGTTACCACTCAAGAAAGAGATCTTGAAGTGATTGTGGATAGTTCTCTGAAAATATTTGCTCAATGTGAAGCAGCAGTCAGAATGTTAGAAACAGTTAAGAAAGGGATAGATAAGACAGAAAATATCATAATTCCACTATATAAATCTATGGTACGCTCACATCTTGAATACTGTGTGCATATGGTCGCTCCATCTCTAAAAAGATATATTGGAATTGGAAACAGTACAGGAAAGGGCAAGGAAAACATATTAGAAGTATGGAACAGCTTCCATCTGAGGAGAGTTTTAAAAGACTGGGACTTTTCAGCTTGGAAAAGAGATGACTAAGAGGGGATACAATGGAGGGCTACAAAATTGTGAATGGTGTGGTGAAAATGAATAAGGAAGTGTTATTTATTCCTTCACATAACACAAGAACCAGGGGTCACCTAATGAAATGAATAGCAGCAGGTTTAAAACAAACAAAAGGAATTATTTCATACAATGCACAGTCAACCTGTGGAACTTGTTGCCAGAGAATGTTGTGAAGGCCAAAAGTATAACTGGGTTCAAAAAAGAATGAGATGGATCCATCCTACATAAACCTATCAATGGCTGCTAGCCAAGATGGCCAGGGATCCAACCCCATGCTATGGATGTCCCTAGCCTCTGACTGCCAGAAGCTGGGAGTGAATGACAGGGGATGGATCACTCAATGATTGCCTTTTCTGTTCATTCCCTTTGAACCACCTGGCATTGGCCACTGTCAAAAGATAGGAATTGGGCTATATGAACCATTGGTCTGACCCAATATGGCCATTCTTATGTAATCCTATACTCAAAATTATGATCCCTGAGAAATCATTCTACTTCTAGCTCCTTCCCACAATCCAAAGGAGACCCTACTGGCTGGACAAGAGAAAACCTATGTTTATAACTTCATTCCATTCCAAATCAGGAGATAAAGCACATGAAGAAAGGAGTAAGTATGAATGACAGTAACATAATAATATTTTAACAGTCATTTCCTGTAACCTTTTCTGTTTAACTTTAAATATTAGTCTCCTTTTTCCTTTGATGGTCACTCATCACTAAGTACTATTGGCTTCATTGTCACGTCTGGAAAGGCCTTGACTCTTCTAATTTTCAGACCAACTGTTTTTTTTCCCCATTCCTTCTACAGGAGTCTCACAAACTCCAATTGGAAGCTAGCTGAACTTTTGGTTCTAACTTTTTGTAACTTGGGATGCAGAATCATATTAAACATACTGAAGAATAAAATAGTTTTTTTAGGTTATTTCCATTCTTTCCTCCTAATTTATCACTGAGGAAACGATATCTAATTTGGTTATTTTGGGGCATGGAGAAATTGTTACGTCACCTTTTCTCAAGCTAAGCAGGGTTAAAGGACACATAGAACTCCTATCAGTTCTTAAACAAATTTGATTAATATTCTATTTGTGGGCTGTGCTGCTATGACTTCCTGACCTATAGTTAAACATTTCTATTTAAATCAGTGCTCCTTGATATTATCTGAATGCTATTTTTTGCCTGTGCTGATCTGCATAGCCACAATCACTTTGCATAATGAGATGTGGCACTACTACAGGTTGAAATCTCAACTCGTGGATTGCATGAAAGAAACTGTCACTTGTAATCATTATCAGTAAGTGTTTTTTTCCCCTGTGTTCCTTGTAGTGATCAGGTTTTATTTGCCTGCTTCTATTATTCTCAGAGCTGGTAACTTAAGGCTGTGATAGTGCAATTAATGATAATGCCCCAGAGATATTTAGAGAATTCCATTCAAGGAAAACTTCAGGATTATTAATGTATTACTAATTCATTCAACACATAGAAGCAAAGGTTATATTTTCAAGAACAACAAATAATCATTTCAATTTCTTGCAGAAGGGTATAATAAGAATCTTGCATTAGATATTGCTCTCATAACTGCCTTAATTAGACTTTAATTTGGATTGTTTAGTGACCTATAAGTAAAGACTACTAAAATATTGCAGGCACAATAGAGGTGTGTATTATACAACTTTCATCTCAACATGCAGCTCTGCAATTTTCTGGCTTTGGCCAGAACAATTATTTAATGTGCATTTGAGTTGGCATCAATCCATCCCTCAGTCCCTAGAGCTGAATAGGCACTTTGGGAAACTCCACCCATCATAGCAACCAAGATTTGTGAAATGCCCCACTACTCTGATCAGGAAGACTGGACTAGTGCCATCCCTGATAAATTCTGAAAGAAGCTGAGAGAAAAAAGCAAAGGGGAAAAGAAAACAGCCAAAAAGAAAAAAAGCACTGAATGGAGAAGAGAGAAATCGAGAGGAAGGGTTGGAGAAAAAAAAGAAGCTTAAGAGAGAGGAATAAGGGGACAAAATGCAAGAGAAAGGGAGGAGGGAAAGAGTAGAAGAGCAGTATAATGCACAGATGCTGAAGTGGCCTTTTAAAAAGGTACAAAAAGAGTGCAGTTTAGATGTTACCCGGAAAGTACATCATAGTTGATGCTGGTAGCATCACCTATAGTTAAGGCTGCCTGACACTTTTCCATTATAAAGATTACGTTTTCAGTTGCTTTAAACTTTGCAAAGTTTAATCATGTGGACTGAAATTTTCCATGCTGAGTGTCCTGCCTAAGGCTGTATATATAAGCTTTAGCTAAAACAATTCAGCTGTATCAAGAATTAGTCTGGAAAAAATTTTTTTTTTTTAATCTTTGGGAAAAATATAACAGACCAAAACATTTACAATCTTTTCATTGAGACACTCTATACTTTCCATGCTTTAGGGCAAGGGCTTGAAATTTTGCAACCAAGGTTTGCCCTGGAGTCAAGGGATGTCCCTTTTGCTGTCCTCATGAAAACTCACCCAAATTTTGCCCAAGTTATGGACCTCTGAAAAATTTAAGTTCACACAAGATGAGTAGAGACTTCTTAAGAGTTTGGCAGCTAAAATTCCAAAGATTACATCTGCACTAAGCATGCTATATCCCCTCACAGCTCCTATGTGTGACCAGACTGCATGTACCTGTCCCCAAGACAGACTGAGCGTGCTCCATCTCAGGGCTGCAGAGGCTCAGCAGGACTTTCCCTGCAATTGTTTCTCCTATCTGCCATGGCCACTGAGAGATCCCAGGCATCAGAATTGAGAACAGAGAGACTCTCTCTGCTGTGCTCTCAATCCCACCCCTCCTGGCAGCCTGGCAGCATGGAGAAGCAGGTTGACTAATGCAAAGGGGTGAGGAGGAAAGAGCAGAGAAGGGGACTGGGGCATTAGCCAGGGGGAATGGGATTGGAGGAGCCAGAGAATGGGAAGGAGATAAGGGGATGGAGACGGGAGCCAATGGGGGGACAGCTGCAGAGGAGAGGAAAGGAGGAGGGGGCACAGAATGGGAGATCATTAGATTGAAGGAGAAGGAGTCAGGAGTCAGGAGCTAGTTGGGTAGGAGAACAGAGGGACAGGTCTCTATATTTTTCTGCTGTAAGCAAATAGCTGTGAAACCCTTTGGAAAAGTGTTCCTCGTCTCCCTTTAGTGGCTTGTTCACATTAAGGATAACAGCCTACTACTGCTACTATTTACCCTGTTAGTAAAGTGGCAGGTCTGTGTCCAAACTTTGCTGATGACCCAAGTTGGGGGTCAACATGGCTCTATACCAGGTGTGGGCAAACTTTTTGGGCCGAGGGCCACATCTGGGTGGGGAAATTGTATGCAGGGCCGGGGCAGGAGGTTGGGGTGCGGGAGGGAGTGCAGAGTGTGGGAGGGGGTGCGGCATGCAGGAAGGGGCTCAGGGCAAGGGATTGGGGCAGAGGAGGGGTGCGGAGTGTATGACGGGGCTCAGGGAAGGGGGTTGGGGTGCAGGAGGGGTGCGGGGTGTGGCAGGGGGTTGGGGAGCACAGGGGTGCAGGGTGCAGCAGGGAGCTCAGGGCAGGGGGGTGCAGGGTGTACGAGGGGGCTCAGGGAAGGGAGTTGGGGTGCAGGAGGGGTGCGAGGTGCAGGCAGGCGGCTTAGGGAAGGGAGTTGGGGGACGGGGGGCAGGAGGGGTTCGGGCTCTGGCCCGGTGCTGCTTATCTAAAGCGTCTCCAGGGTGACAGCGGCGTGCGCCGGGGCCAGGGCAGGCTCCCTGCCTGCCTGCCCGGTCCCCGACCCCGCGCCACTCCAGGAAGCGCTGCAGCCCCAGGGGCAGCAGGGCGAGGGCTCCGCGTGCGCTGCCCTTGCCGCGCCTCCAGGTACCTCCCCCGAAGCTCCCATTGGCCACGGTTCCCCTTTCCCGGAGGCAAGGACAATGCACAGAGTCCTCTGCCCCCCCGCCTGGGGACTGCAGGGACATGGTGCCGCCGCTTCTGAGAGTGGCGCAGGGCCCATAACGCCACGGGGGTGGCAATCCCGCGGGCCGGATCCAAAGCCCAGATGGGCCAGATCCGGCCTGCGGGCCATAGTTTGCCCACCCCTGCTCTATACAATAAAATTTCTATTCTTCACTTTTTTAAACAACGTTAGAAAATTGTATCCTAAAAACTATGTCCTCGGGGAAGGGGAATAGTAAGCGAACATAACTAAAGACTATCACAATGAATATGCAAAACGGGGCTGAAATAAGAATCCACCACAATTCTAGCACTTCCTAATGTCTGAGTGCTTGACTCTTAACTTTTTTTTTTTTTTTTTTTTTTAAGTTAAATTGATGTAGTTTCTTAGACCATCCTCAGGGAGTGAATGATTTGGCTGCAGTTTCATTTTTAACATTTTTATAGTGTTCAGAAATCAAGATGTTTTTAGGCTCACATTGAAATACACAGTCTGAGACCTGCATTGAAGTCAGAAGTTGTTTTGAAACCTTGGATCATGTTTATACCCAAATCCAATTTCCAAAATCCAGCATGGCCTTGTCTGTTGATTTCTTTTTACCAATACTATTCTGCCCTTGTTCCAGGTATGACAGAAGTATTCTGGTATAGTGAAGCTGAGATCTATGTTATAAAGATTTATCAGTGATACAATGTAATTGCTATCTTATTATAAGATTTTGCAACAGATCATCCCCCCATGGAAACAAGTGCCATTTTGGTGGATCAACATATTATGTGTGGAGTTTCCTTGAAATCTTCCCCTCTGGTGGGGTAGGACTAATGGACTCCCAATCCTACATACCCCCAGTCTGCAAAGGCTCAGCCTCTCGACTCTTCTGAGGCTCCCTACTAGCAGCACAGGTCCCATTGGACAGGCAATCCACACTTGTGCAAATTGCTTCTTACATAGCGGAGGGGAGTTACAGAAGTAGTGCCAGTTAATACTGCTGGAATATTAAGTTAAACACATCAATATGCATAGGGTTATTAACTCTCTAGAGAGGAGAGAACGCAATGAACAGCAATAGCCATCATGACAACTGCTCCTCCCCCATTTAGGGGGAGAACATGGTGAATCCACTAAGCCTATCCTTTCCCTTTCGCAAATCTGTTCCCCAAACACAAATTCTCCTCTATGGCAACACCCAGAGGATCCCCAAAGAGCTGTGTTGTACAGCTGTGTGATAAGTCTAATTCCTGCATGGGCATTCCAAATTCTGCCCCCAAGGTTCCAGAACATAGAAGACTATCAGAACTCGGAGGTGGTATAGGAAGAACTTTCCCCTCTATAAATGACCTGAAGCACAAGTGTTTATCTTGTTTAAGCACAGAGCAATGAGGCTAATCAGGGAAAAAACACAAGGAAAGTTTGGAAAAGTTTGGATAAGTTCATGTTTGCTACAATCCAGTCCACTAGCAACAGTAATTAGTAATTTATAAAGTATATTCTGCAGAATGTATGGTCACTAACATTATTTGGCAGACCCCTAGTCAGGCAGATGACAGGAGATAGGTGATAGTCAAATACAGGCAGTAATTTGTATACTGGAGATCACATGCAGTGCAGAGTCAAACTTGTCTAGTTCACAGTTAGGCATAGTGTAACTTTCATGACTATAATTCAAAGACTTCAGGAGGCTGGCTTTTTGGTTTGTTTTTTAATAGGGTGCAAGACAATACAATACAAATTCTCCAGCATTGTGACTATAAAGCCCTGCAGCAAATGTCTAGGTCTCCTGATCTTCACTGATGATTAGCGTTGCATCCATGTTAATATTTTCATATTGTGTCTACTTAGTAAAAATACTATTATGTCTGGCAAAATAGTCATATTTCATGTGCCATTCACTGTAGTGGAGTCTTGTTAAATGCACAAGCTAGATCCTGCCATTCTCCATTTCTTTTCAAGATTCCATGCAACAGATTTCACTATTTTTCATCAGTCCTCACTGTAGTCACACGTATCAAAGCCATTTTTTAAAAATAGGAAACTTTTCAATTTCAAGGAGATTTACGGGTAATGCTACGTTGTAGTGAGGGCTAGATGATGTAATTGGAAATTTTTCAGTTCTTTCATACCATCCTAAAGTTGTCCATTAAAACTATCTCTGAAATTACATTTATGAAAGTCTTAAGTGAGTATCATTTAGGAATGAGTTGGCTCAGGTTCAAAGTAGTTGGATGCAGAATACAGCTGACTTCTGATTTCTGAGCAAAACACAGAAGGTTCAGAGAACTGCAGTTACTTCTTTAGATTGAATTTGTAAGGAATACATTTAAATGAACTTGTTTCTGATGGCCATCACTCTGCTAATGTAGAAAAAATGTACTACTCACTACTTGGAATTGTGTGTGGTTGGTTCACTTCTACAGAGATCTTGTGTGTTTCTCTCCCTCCCCCACCAAGCACGGGTGCACACACACACACACAAATTCTCTGTTTGTATTTTGTCTTATAAGTTAATCCTACCAGCCGCTCTTCAAAATCTGAAATTTTATTGAAGAACTCAAATGTTATTTGGGTTAGTTGCTCAGTTTTCCACTTACTTAAATTTCTGTGTGAAGACCTGTGGCTTTCATTAATATCTTCAATCTTCCGTGTTATGTTACTTTTACTATAACAGGCTTTGTGTGAGTGATGCTATACACAAGTTTATCAGCAGTAAAATAGTCTAATATGCCAATCAGGTCACATTTTTGGATAATTGCTTCCCAAAGCTATTTGGGAATGATTTTAATATCATATAATTATCTGAATAAATTACTTTTTGTAGTGCTCTACAGTATCACTAGAAAGAAATCCTTAGTGAAATAATATAGTAGGATTTTCACTCCCATGCTATCCAAAGAAGACAGTAGGAATGAAATAGCCTAAGTCTGGAAGCCCAGAAGGACAGGCTAAATCAGGGTTAACAGCATGTCACAGAGAGTGGGGGAGTCTGGGCTCTGCACCCCTCTTCCTGGGATTCACCGTGACTCTCAGCCAGCCAGTAAAACGGAAGGTTTATTAGATGACAGGAACACAGCTCCAAGCAGAACATGTAGGTACTACCAGATCCCCTCAATCCAGTCCTTCTGGGGGGTTTAGGGAACTTAGCCCCCAGCTTGGGGTTCCCTGCCTTTCACCACCCAGCCCAAAACTCCAAAACTAAAAAAAACAACCTCCAGCAGGTCTACCCCTCCCCCTGCTCCTCCTCTCCTTTGTTCAGTCTCCTGGCCAAAGGTGTCACTGCTCCCCACCCCCCTCCTGGCTCAGGTTACAGCTCAGGGAGCTTCCTTCCCACCCCCAATGTAACTCCCCTGCAACATTCCCAGGTCAAATCCGCCCTGCTCCCTGCTCCGTCACACAGCACAAACCATATATAGAGATGCATGCTGTAAAGTAAAATCAAATTGTATTATATAGCGATGGTATTGGTAAAAGTAAGTATTTTTAAAATGTATAATTATATTATATGTATATAAAATGCACATTCAAACACAATGTGTGCAATTTGAAGAACTCCTCCTAGAATACCAGGATTTTAATGTGCTTGTTAGTGACATTTTAATATTAGGTAACAGCTATTTGTTTTTACACATGAGAACAGTGCTGCTACTCTTTCCAGGGCCCAGGGGCAAAGATCTGTGTAGCTAGCAGTCATGATCAGGAACAAACAAACAGAACAAAGTTGTTGTCTTTCCAGCTTGCAACAAGCTTTACTACATTTCCCTGTCTAATTCTATTCAGAACAATCACTTTACTCAGCATCCCCAGAGAAAGGTACAGAATTCAATAACAATGACTCAGAGTCAGAGGGAAAGCAGTGGAGCTAGCTCATGTACAGTGCCTGGTGAGGAGGATTTTTAGTGCCAGTGGACTCTCTGTCTCGGTAAAAAGCAATTCAAGCACTCAGAGAGCAATCAAATCATTAAGAACCCAACTCATCTGCAAAGCACCTGGACAGAGTGTGAATTCAGCAGACTAACATTATTTCATCAAATTTGAAAGTAGTGAGAGAACTTAAAAATGATGGCTTCTTTTCTTTCTTCCCTTCCTCACCCCCACCCGCAATAGTACAGCCTATTTTATTATTCTATTATGTTACCCGAGTCAGATCAAAGGCTGGCTTGAAACTACAGTGGGTTTGCAGGAGCCTTTGTTAAAATTCTGCTATCCAGCAGAATGGAAGGTGAAGGTGATTTCTCTGCCTCTGGTGGAGATGACCCCCTCTTTAGTTAAGTAACTCATTCATGGCACTAATGACTTATCCTGGGCCTTATACAATTACTTCTGAAAGTGCATCGGGTTGGGTTTTTATTTTATTTTTTTATTTTTTTACTTTGGAATGCACCAGATTTCACTAAATGTCAGCTTTTTTCAGGATGCTGGGATGTATATTTTGGTCTTTTCCCCTGAAAGAGGATGCTCCCCCTCTGATTTCAGATAACAAAAACTTTAAACAAGGTGCTATATTATCACTCAGGATATCTTTCAGTATAAACATTTCCAACAAGTGGACTTAATAGAAGTTAGTTTTCCCACAGTCATTATTTCCCTACTTTGTTGTGGTTATAAAAAAAAAACACCCAACTCCTCCATCTCCATTTAAACTGAAGAACAAATAAGCAGTTCTCCCATCTTCTCACCCTCCTTTCTCTGCACATACATCACACAGCCCAGTATATGGTATTTAACACAAGCTAAAAGGTGATGTTTTTGGTATTGGTGTAACCCTTTTGCCAGGTGTTGATGGCAGCAAAAGAGGGCCAAGTTCAATTTTATATGGTTTAAATAACATAGGCTTCAGCCCCCACCCAGAAACCTGTGAAACCATATGCACTACCCAGGACAACCCTGATGGGAAATACTTCCCCACTCGCAAGCAAATCCTTTAACCGTAGTCCCAGCCTCAGTCCTGGCAACTGTGAGTGGCTGGTGCATTCTAACCTCTTCCCTCCTCCCCAACTTCCCAGCAGGGCTGCCTGAGCTTCTCTGGGGGCTCTACCACCTGACCCAGCTGGGGTGATTTAATTGCTGGGTAGGGAGGCCCACACTAGACTCCATTAGATAGTTAGTTGCTCTCTGTTCAGCTCCTGCCATCAACCTGCACTGTCATCACCTCAAAGATGCTGCCACCAGAGAGGCACTCCCCACATAAAATAGGAGATTCTTTTCCCTTTCTAACTGTGCCCAGGCACCCTTATCCAATTATGCCTGACAACAGTTTTGATGAGAGTGACTCTAGGCACATTTAATATCAATGTCTTGTCCTTGTATTTCCCAGTCAAGTCAATAGTATTTTATTGCCCCTAAACTCAAAATGTAACTGAACTATAATAAACATGACCCAAACATTCAAAATAGATTCAAAGTAGATGTTAAAGCAGCAAAGAATCCTGTGGCACCTTATAGACTAACAGACGTTTTGCAGCATGAGCTTTCATGGGTGAATACCCACTTCTTCGGATGCAAGATGATGTTGAACCTCATTTTCAGTGTAACCAATCTTCAGTTCAAAGTTATATTTGATTTCATGAAAGGAAAGAAACCAGGGATACATAGTAATGAATCTGGGCAAACTGATTCTATAACATAAGTATCACCCACCTCAGTCAAACCCCTTTCAAGATTCAGTAAACATTTATAACTATTAACTTGTGGGAGCCTCTGCACGTCAAGACCAGAAACAGAAGTGTTGAAATGCCACTATTGCAGGCAGTGGTAGTTAGAGAAAGCTGGTTCTTAATGTGTTTTCTGGCCCATGAGGAAACAGATGAAGACATGAAAGGAAACCTGTTCTTGTGATATTTTTAGGCCAATTTTGCATACGCAAGAGTTGTAGATCAGTTAGATAAGGGGGCCGGGGGGACTATTTGCATGAGTAAGAGTTTGCAGCAGAGGGCCCTTAATTTGATTGACAGAAGACATTAAATGACAAAAACTATAATGAGATGTATGGTAATGGTACGCAAGTATTGATCCTGCAATACTTATTCAAGCAAATGGTATACTCACACACATAGTTGAATGGAACAGTTTACTTGAATAAGGATTTCCTGAAAGAATAATAATAAGGGACACAGAATCTGCCCGCAGTTTTGGATAGACTTTCAGACACCAGGTGATTATTCAAACCAAGATCAAATAATCATTCATTTCACTTTGTAGATTATAGTACTTTTTTGAGTTGAAAAGGGCAGCCTTTGATGGATTCCATTTCTCCTCTAACCTGTTCTCATCTTTTGCAGTCAATGGTCTTCCCCAGTAGATGAGAGGAGTTTCCTTCTACATTTGCAAAGCCATGTTCTTAGGATTTCTACTCTGAAATGGAATGGAAACTCTGACCTAATGCTACTCTACAAAGTAATAATATGGTGGTGTTTTTATTGGAAAGAATTTGATTTTTCTGCTCTTTCTCCAGATGCACAGCTGCTTAGGAGCAAGCTCACAGAATATTTATGTCTTTAAACAGTTGCATAAATCAATTTTTGTTTTTAATAGTTAAACAATAAAGTGCACATAGAAGAGATTTAGTATTCTGTACCGACTTAATTATACAACTAGAGAAGCATGAATATTGATCTTGAATGAGAATTTGCCTGCAGAAAAATGAACAGAATTGTGAAGCTATTCACAGTTTAATAAACCAGACCAAATGACACAATATAGCATAGAAACCTTCATTAACGTAGCGCTACGGTTGTTAGACTGCACCCAACACAAATCACAGAATCCAAAGAAATAAGCAGGTAAGCCATTAGCCACCCACCTTCATTCCATTCATCACATCATCTTCTCAGACTCAACTATCTCCCTTCCAACAGCCACATATCTCCACCTCCTGCTGAACAAACAATGTACTACCTGAATTCAGATCATAAATATAATACACCAATGCAAATTCAGATTTCAATTCTATAATTTCTAAATAAAAGTCAATTCTATATTTAGAACAATCACGACTGATATGTCACCCATTGTTTGGCATAAGAACCTAAACAGAATTAACATACTAAAGCAGAGATTAGAATTCACAATGCAATAGCTTCTGCCTGAAGCAAAATGAGAAGAACCCTAATTTCTGGTAAAAAGAGGCACTGCTCTAATGGAAATAATTGTTGGTTTCCCTCACACCACCAGCCTCTCTCAGTGAGGGATTCGTTCACCCAAATCTGCAGGGAGAGACTGGCAGTATAGAAGATGAGGGAACACAGCCCTATCTGTGGATGCCTGACATAGCGAATGTCAGTGAAAATGAGGTAGGATCAGAGACTAAAATAGGGAAAGAACAAGTGAAAAATTACTTAGACAAATTAGATGTCTTCAAGTCACCAGGCCCTGATGAAATACATCCTAGAATACTCAAGGAGCTGACTGAGGAGATATCTGAGCCATGAGCAATTATCTTCAAAAAGTCATGGAAGACAGGAGAGATACCAGAGGACTGGAAAGGGGCAAATATAGTGCCAATCTATAAAAAGGGAAATAAGGACAACCCAGGGAATTACAGACCAGTCAGCTTAACTTCAGTAATGGATAAGTTAATGGAGCAAATAATTAAGCAATTAATTTGTGAACACCTAGAAGATAATACGGTGATAAGTAACAGTCAGCATGGATTTGTCAAGAACAAATTGTGTCAGACCAACCTAATAGCTTTCATTGACAGGTTAATACGCCTTGTGGATAGAGGGGAAGCAGTAGGTGTGGTATATCTTGACTTTAGTAAGGCTTTTGATATGGTCTTGCATGACCGTCTCATAAACAAACTAGGGAAATACAACCTAGATGGAGCTACTATAAGGTGGCTGTATAACTGGTTGGATAACTCTTCCCGGAGAGTAGTTATCAGTGGTTCACAGTCAAGCTGGAATGGCATATCGAGTGCAGTTCCATAGGGATCAGTTCTGGGTCCAGTTCGGTTCAATATCTTCATCAATGATTTAGATAATGGTATAGAGAGTACGCTTATAAAGTTTACAGATGATACCAAGCTGGGAGGGGTTGCAAGGGTTTTGGAGGATAGAATTAAAATTAAAAATGATCTGGACAAACTAGAGAAATGGTCTGAAGTAAATAGGATGAAATTTAATAAGGACAAATGCAAAGTACTCCTAAGGAAGGAACAATCAGTTGCACATATACACAATGAGAAATGACTGCATAGGAAGGAGTAATGCAGAAAGGGATGTGGACGTCATAGTGGATCACAAGCTAAATATGAGTCAACAGTGTAACACTGTTGCAAAAAAAAGTAAACATAATTCTGGGGTGTATTAGCAGGAGTATTGTAAGCAATACAGGAGAAGTAATTCTTCCACTCTACTCTGAAGTGATTAGGCCTCAACTAGAGTATTGTGCCACATTTCAGGAAAGATGTGGACAAATTGGAGAAAGTCCAGAGGAGAACAACAAAAATTATTAAAGGTCTAGAAAACCTGACCTAGAGGGAAGATTGAAAAAAATGGGTTTGTTTAGTCTGGAGAAGACTGAGGGGGGACATGTTAACAGTTTTCAAGTACATAAAAGGTTGTTACAAGGAGGAGGGAGACAAATTATTCTTCTTAACCTCTGAGGATAGGACAAGAAGCAATGGGATTAAAATGCAGCAAGGGCAGTTTAGGTTGAACATTAAGAAAAACTTCCTGACTGTCAGGGTGGTTAAGCAGTGGAATAAATTGCCCAGGGAGGTTGTGGAATCTGCATCATTGGGGATTTTTGAGAGCAGGTTAGACAAACACCTGTCATGGATGATCTAGATAATACTTAGCCCTGCGATGAGTGCAGGGGACTGGACTAGAAGACCTCTTGAGGTCCCTTCCAGTTCTACATTCTATGTCCTCTCCTTCACAACAGCAGATGCATGGACTGCCATGGGAGGAGCATAAAGAGGCAGCTTGCAGCAGCAGTGGGAGGATGCCAATAAGTAAGCAGGGAGTGAGCAGAAACTAGAGTTTATTATGCAAAAGATTCTCATTATCTTGTGCTCTCACCACCATTTCTGTTGCTTTTTTCTCCTATTGCGGGGCCTGTCATGATCCCACGTCATGAGCTCTTTGGAGCACTGAATATCTGTTTTTAGTGTGCACACAGCACCTAATTCAATAGAGCTCTGATCCTTGATTGAGGCCTCTGAGCACTACTGCCATAAAAATAATAATGCAGAGAGTGATTAGCACTTAAGGTTCAAATCACTGTACTTGGCCCCCTGAGCTGCCCCGGAAATGATTCTGTAATTGGCCTACTAAGGTCCCATGTAGTTCGCTGAGTCTTTTGACAGCAAATGGGGCCCTGATTTTAGTGGTTGTCTGTAGCTGCTACCAGGATATAAATATTAAATAGTCATAATTAAATAAATATAGATAAACCAATTTTACTCACCCTGATTCACGTTTTTCTATAAGTGACATTTGTGATTAGAAATTCACTTAAGGGTTAAAAAGACATCAGGGACTAGAATTCTTTTCTTAAATACTTTGCCTGAATATAAATTCCAGTCAGCAAGGGAATTATTCTTTTATAAGAGTAAGAAACAACCTCTCTCCGGATACCTTTAAGTCTGCAAAACCAAGATATTGGCAGATACAAAATGGCTGTAACCAGAACATTCACAAAGCAAAGTGAAGTTTGCAACTGACAATGTGACATAATTTAATCGTGCAGACACCCCAGAGCAAGCAGAGATATCAACAGATTAATCCAATCTTTGAGAGAATTTAACAGAATAGTCACCCTCGTGCTCAATTAAGATTTGAAGGCCAAGTTCTGGCTTACTATTATGAAGCCATATTTATCTTCAAAAGGGTGGTACAATATACGTAATAACATCTGCATTAAATATAACCCAAAATCTGAACACTAGAGCAGTTTGAAAATATGGAAATTTTTGCCCCAAAATGTTAGTGAAATTTTTCACATGCACATATAATCATAAGGACATAAGAACAGCCCCACTGGGCCATAAAAATGGTCCATCTGGCCCAGAATCCTGTCTTGTGACAGTGGCCAATGCCAGGAGCCCCAGAGGGAATGAACAGAACAGGTAATCATCAAGTGATCCACCCCCTGTTGCTCATTCCCAGCTTCTGGCAAACAGGCTAGGGACAGCCAGAGCATAGGGTTGCATCCCTGACTATCTCAGCTAATAGCCATTGATGGACCTATCCTCCATGAACTTATCTAATTCTTCTTTGAACTCAGTTTACTTTTGGCCTTCACAATGTCCCCTGGCAACAAGTTCCACAGGTTGACTGTGCATTGTGTGAAGTACTTCCTTTTGTACTGAAATCTTTTGTACCTGCTGCCTATTAATTTCATTGGGTGACCCCTAGTTCTTGTGTTATGAGAGGGAGTAAATAACACTTCCTTATTCACTTTTGCCACACCAGTCATGATTTTATAGACCTCTATTGTATCCCCTCTTAGTCGTCTCTTTTCCACGCTGAAAAGTCCCAATCTTTTAAATCTCTCCTTAGATGGAAACAATCATTTTTGTTGCCCTTCTCTGTACCTCTTCCAATTCTAATATATCTTTTTTGAGAAGGGGCAACCAGAATTGTACACAATATTCAAGATGTGGGCATATCATGGATTCATATAGTGGCATTATGGTACTGTCTTCTTATCTATCCCTTTCCTAATGGCTCCTAACATTGTTATCTGCTCAGTGTGCAGCAGCAGTCAAAAAAGCTTTTTTTTAGAGAACTATACACAATGATTCCAAACTCTCTTTCTTGAGTGGTAACAGCTAATTTAGATCCCATCAGTATGTATGTATGTATATTTGGGATTATGTTTTCCAATGTGCATTACTTTTCATTTATCAACACTGAATTTCATCTGCCATTTTGTTGTCCAGTCACCCAGTTTTGTGAGATCCCTTTGTAACTCTTCGCAGTTTGTTTTGGAATTAATTATCTTGAGTAATTTTATATCATCTGCAAATTTTGCCACCTCAGTGTTTACCTCTTTTTCCAGATCAATTATGAAAGTTGAGCAGTACTGGTCCCAATACAGATCCTTGGGGACACCACTATTTATCTCTCTCCATTCTGAAAACTAACAATGTATTCCTATCCTTTGTTTCCTATCTTTTAACCAGTTACTGATCCATTAGAGGATTTTTCCTCTTATCTCATGACTGCCTATTTGCTTAAGACCAATGCAAAGAATTCATCCAGCTTCTCCACAACAGCCTTGGCGTCTTTGAGGGCTCCTTTAGCACCTTGATCGTCTAGTGGTCTGGCCTCACTGACTGTTCGACAGACTGCCTCCTTCTGATGCACTTAAAAGAAATCGCAGTCATAGGCACTGGTACTAAGGGTGTAGGGGGTGCTGCAGCACCCCTAGCCGGTGCCCAGGACCCCGGTCACCACCAGCCCCACACCTGGGACCCTGGCTGCTAGCCCCACACCTGTAGCTCCAGCTGCCGGCCTGACACCTGGGGCTCTGCTTCTGCCCCCAGCTGAGGGTCCAGTCTTGGCCCCCTTACCCCGCCCGCATCCCCCCTCCTGGAGCCATGGCCCCACTCCTGGCTCCAGCTCTGGGGGGGCAAGGAGGCACGAACAGGGGGAAGGGGGTGCAAGGTAAAAAGGGACCACTGGCTTTCAGCACCCCCACTATAAAATGTGTTCCAGCGCCACTGTTTGTAGTTAGTGTTTGTGTCTTTTGCTAGCTGCTCTTCAAATTCTTTTTTTGGCCTGCCAAATGATACTTTTACATTTGACTTGCCAGAGGTTATGATCCTTTCTATTTTCCTCAGTAGGGTTTAACTTCCATTTTTTAAAGGATGCTTTTTGCTTCTAACTGCTTATTATACATTGTTTAGACACACTGGCATATTATTATTTTTTGTCCTTTTACTGCCTTTTTTTTTTTTTTTTTTTTTTTAGTTTGGGGTAAAAGCAGACTTAAGCATGTAATTTATTTATTTTGGAGATGAAATATTGGTTCTGTGGATAGCACCAAAGTAGCTACATGGTAAGTGACCCTATATACATTTGTGCTGTCCTTACATGCTCATTTTCATTCAAACTATACCCCTTTTTACTCACTCATGCATCATATGCCATCACCATCTGCTGGTGGATTTTTTTTAGTATTGGCATGCAGTACTTTTTGGTGCATAATTGTATGTATTATATATGTAAAGAACACTTAAGTGGCAAATTCAAGCACTCAAAATTCACCCCTGTGTGTATTCATTATGATACAGTCTTTTAAATACGTGATCACCAACTATTGTTTTCCACAGGACCCCTGCCTCATTCAGTGCACGGGATGGATGGTGCTAGTGCCCTATGCCCTTTTGTGGGATTAGAGATCTCCGTGTGAAAAGGGAGAAGACAGAATGGAGCTGAGCTAGGGAGATTCTCCTTTCCTAGCAAGCAGCAGGGGATCAATTAAAAGAGATAATACAGGTTATGTCTACACTGTGATTAAAAAACAAAAACAAAAAAAAACTACAGCACTGTGTCTCAGAGCCTGGTGCAATTTACAGTGCAATTGTATAGCCTGGTGAGCCCTAATCAGCTGACCTGGGCTGGCCATGGCTATGCCATGGGTCTTTTATTGCAGTGTAGACATATCCACAGTCTTTAGAAGCCCCATTCTGCAACATGTCTACTGCCTGGGAAGGGCTGCTAAGTGTCTTTCACTCTCGCTGACTTCAATAGGAGAGAAGCACCCTCAGTGACTCTCAGGATCAAAGCCTAAGGCTATGCCTACACAAAAGACCTTACAGCAACACAGCTGTACCGATGCAGCTACGCTATGCTGATGGGGGAGAGCTCTCCCACAAGCATAATTTAACCACCCCCAAAGAGCGGCGGTGGCTATGTCAGCGGGAGAGCATCTTCCGCTGACATAGCGCTGTCCACACCGGTGTTTCTGGCAGTGTAACTGATGTCGGTCAGGGGTGTGTTTTTTTCACACCCCTGAGCAACATAAGTTTGACTGACAAAAGTGCTAGTGTAACCCCACATAGCCTAGGTGGGGTTCCAGGAACAGTGACTGAGAAAGGGATAGGAGAAGAGTGGCAAAGGATGAGAAGTCACTCTCTCACCCTGGATCCACTCTGTCAATACTCATACACACATCCCTTCTTACAAAGTGTTAACACTTTGCGTTGCGAGTTGAGCTGCACAATGTTTAACTGGTAGATTTAGTCATCTTCATAGAAGGTGAAAAATACCCGAAGAGATATTGAGTGCATTCATAGGTGACACTACTGTAATTTGAAAGGTAATTTCTTGCACTTTATCAGCATTTGAGAATAGACACTTAACAACATGGCTAATCAAAAATGGATTTTACCCTCAGAATTACAGAGGCACTACAATACTTCACTAAATAATGGGGGAATTTTAATTCTCTTCCATAGTATAATAATTATTAATTAAATAGTTGCAGTTATCACAGACAAACTGAATAATAGGATTAGGGACTTAGAACCTGACCCAGCAAAATGCTAAATGACCTCAATTCCTAAATATTTTATTCATGGTTAATAAAATAGTTATTTAGTTAATTGGTTTTAGTGTAACAGGGCCATTTTCCATGGTTTCTAATGGAAATGATGATTTCAGGTTAACAAGAAGTGACATGGAGTATTAGAGAAAGCCCAGTACTTCTGAAAAATTAAACTATGAAAACCAATGTTACATTCCGTTCATGGGGTGTCCTACTGATATACAGCTAATTCAGAACTGATTATTAATTACATTATATATTTACCAAAATGTCTCAGTGTTCAAAATATTACATGAAGCAATTAATGAAAATACACGGGCTTTATTTTTTTTTGTTAGAAATCTGCATATTTTTGTAAAAAAGAATCAAGCATAGGCCTGAGTCTAGATACACTTAAGAACATGCTTAACTTAAAGCACAAGTAGTCTCATTGAAGTCATTCTTCATGTGCTTAAAGGTAGGTAGGTACATATTAGTGGCTATGGCCCAAATCTTATAAGATCTGTGAGATCAAACTAGATGATCTAACGGTCCCTTCTGACCTTCTAATCTCTGAATAATTGTCCATCAGTATGCTAGAGAGTGTCATTTTGCTCTGTCTGGCAGCTCCTTCAAAGTAGTCTTTCTTTCCAGTGAAACGGAAAGATGGCTTTGGTGTGTTGTGCCACAGAATAGATAATTAAGCAATACAGCTTTCATTTTATGTGACACTAATCCAGTTCCCAAGTGGATCGAGTAAAAGACTGTGAACTAAGTACTTTATCCTGACTAGAGAACTTTCAGCTGTATTATGGCTGCATAAATCTGATTTTTTTATTATAAAGATGTAAGTATTTATAAACTAAGGCCTGATCTTGACACCCTTATTGATTGTGTGGTAGTTGCTCAAAGTGTAATTCTGTTGACCACCAAGGGACTATTTGCATGAATGCTACTTGCTGTCAGTAAGGTTTGCACGTCAGGACTTAAGTTACTCTGTCAGTTAAGAAAAGCTAATAAAAAGCAGTATTGCCAAACTCAGTCAATACTGTAAAAAGCAACAGAGTCCTGTGGCACCTTATAGACTAACAGACGTACTGGAGCATAAGCTTTCGTGGGTGAATACCCACTTCGTCAGACGTCAATACTGAGTCATGAGTCAGCCACCCAGAAAATGATGTGATTATTTTAACATCTCATGACTTAAGTAAAAAAAAAAAAAAGGTCTTTTTATTTGCCTGCTGGATTTTGAACCTTCTGGGTTCATGTTTTCAAGCTTTTCTACACAACCATTAGGGTACACACACAACTTTTTTTTTAAATGAAAGCTGAGATTCTCATGTAAATCACTTGGGCCCAGATCCACAAAGGGACTTAGGCACCTAGAAAAATCACTGGAATCCACAAACCCTGGATTAGTCGTCTAGGTTCCATATACAATGTATAGGGAGAGATTGACACCTAAGAATGAGGATCCACAAGAGACAGTGTGTTAGGCAGGGAGCCACCTATGCTAGCCAATAGGAGATGCTGACAAGAAGTATGTGTTGTAATCCCCCCCTCCCACAGATATAGGCACCCAAATCTGGGCTTCAGGGAGGCACCTATCTCTGCTTGCAATCCACAGCCAAGAACTCTGTCCTGGAGGAGTAGCAGGTGCTAAGGATATTTCTTACAAGAATAATGGCGGCACATGCCTAACTGCACACACCACCACCAGCAGAGGAGAAGGAGGCAACCTCCCTTATAACAGGACTATACAGAGTCCTTGTCACTCAGTCACTGACCCACTGCATATTTAATTAGTTATACACAGTGGAAAACAACAGGAGAAACAGCCCATAGTCCAGTGATTAGATCAGTTTCCTGAGGGATGGGAGACCCCTGTTAAATCCCTTTGCCTTTTCAGTCAGCGGTAGGGGGTAACTGAACAAGAATCTTCCATATGCCACATAAATACCCTAAATTCTGGGCTAAAGTTTATAAGGGAGTCTTTTTGCTCCCCATCCATTTTGTTTGGGGTTAGGTGTGCTCCAAGCACCCCTACCAGATTGGGCCCCACAGACAAGATAGGTAGCTGGGGGGATGCCTTCACCTGGCTTGAGGATCATGCTCGGGCTTAGGGGTGAGACAAGCATCCAGACATCTTCCTGAGGCAGCAGTGTGCATGCCCAGAAGCACAAACCTAAGCACCTGGGGAACTTTTACAGCAACAATTAATACTCCAAGTCAGTGGTTCTTAACCTTTACTGCAGCCTGTACCCCTTTGGTTCTCAAAATATGTTCTCGCACCCCTTATCAAAAATCGTAGAAGTAGGTCAGTTCTTTAAACCTAGATATATTTTTTGTTTGTATATTACAGTAATAGTTAAAAAATTTATAATGTTAATATATACATAGGTTTGATGAAACAAAGTAGTTGTACTTATGTGCCTGTGCTTAATTTGTGTTTTTGATGATTTACCTTCTAAAAAAAAAATCGGGCATGTCTCACACCCCCATAAAGAGCATCTCGCACCCCCCAGGAGTGCGTGCACCCCAGGTTAAGAACCACTGCTCTAAGTGAATGTAAGTGCCTATAGGTTTAAGCAGCAGTCAAATAGGGGATTTGTGATATCTGAATCCAGGATTCAGGTGTCTAAATCTGGGGTTTAAGTGTCCAAGTCTCATTGTGGATCTGGGTCTTGACTCCTGGAACTGGGACATTACAAAAAACACCAAATATCACAAGACTCTCAATAAACTTGCAAGAATTGGTAGAACTGGAAAACTGTAGAGGGAATGGCCAAGAAGCATTCACTAGCATATTACAAGGTTTTTTGTTTGAATTAGATTTTAATTTTATAGATATATAGAGAGAGAGATTGCTCACTGCTTTTGTCTGAACATAGTGATAAAACAAATTCACCTGAGCTGATGTTGGTCCAGAAAGTACTGTAAGAAAAAAATGAACTTAGGGTACAATATTGGTCACTGACCTTCACCCTGGTCTTCAGCCCACCATCTTCAAATATATTCTTAGAAAAGAAAGTGGAACTAACAAGATGCAGACATAACAATAAGCATGTCTCATAACTGATCTCTATAGTAGCCTTCCATATTCTATTCTTGGGGTTTGTTTTTTTTATAGTGCTCACCACTAGTGTCTAACGACTTCCAATGCTCCATATTTATCATTGTCAACCACTTCTGTGCCATGTTTAATTTAGAATGTAACCTTCTAAAGGCAGGGCACTGTCATTTTTCAGTTGCCTATGAAGTGCCATGCACACACACATATATCTATCTATCTATCTATCTATCTATCTAGATATCAATCCATATCCCCAGGGTGTCATTATTCCAAGTGAGAACTCCCACTTGGGACTGTGAAAATAACCGATTCCTCAGTTTGCAGGCAATTTAAAAAAAGAAAATTAAAAATCAGTTTGGGTTGACCCAAAAACCAAAATTTTCGGTGAATTAAAAAGTGGAAGTTTCAGATCATACTAACTGTATTGTTCAATCTGAAAGAACTTCTTTTGTTTTGATTTCAAGATGTTTTAAAGGTTTTTTTTAAATAAAACTGAAGTTTCAAAAACGAAGTAATTTCAAATAAAAAATTCAAAACGTTTAATTTCAAAAATGTCAGCAAAATGTTTAAATTTGGCGGGAACATTTTGGGGGGGATGGGGGCAGGGGAAAGAAGGCATTTTCATGCAAGAAATTCAACTAATTCACACCAATTTGTTAAATGTTTCCATAAACCGAAATCTGAGTTTTTCCAACAAAAAAAGTTCTGATCAAAAAATTTCACACACCTCTAGTCCCCTTACCACAGATGGTACAAAAGTAGACTGAGTGCCCAAAGATGCTGTAGTTATTGACTAACAACTTCACAGCAGTTTAACTATAATTAATGCTAAGATTTAGTCACGGGTATTTTTGGTAAAAGTCATAGACAGGTCACAGGCAATAAATAAAAATTCACAGCCTGTGATCTGTCCATGACTTTTACCAAAAATAAACGTGACCAAGTCTACTTCTGGGGCCCCGCTGTTCCAGGGGGACCCACTCCAGTTCTGGGAGTTGACTGACCCCCAGCCACTGCTCCCAGGGACCGCTCTCCAGACGGCCTCTGGGTGCCCCTGGGGCCACTACTCCAGCCACTCCAGGACCACTTCTGCTCAGCCGGTCCCCAGGGCACCCCCAGGACTGCTGCTCAGGCGCTCCCCAGAGCCAGCCCCACCAGCTGCTGCTTGGGCACTCCCTGGAGCCAGCCCCACCGGCACTGTTTCAGCAGTCCCCGGGACCAGCTGCTGCTCACGCAGTCACTGGGACCAGCTGCCTGGGGCCTCCCGAGCAGCAGCTGGTGCGGCTGGCCCCAGGGACTGCCAGAGCAGTTGGCCCCAGGTCGCTCCAGCAGTGGCCGGTGCAGCTGGCCGTGGGGGGCCTGAGCAGCTGGCTCTGAAGTCAGCCACACCAGCCGCTGCAGAGGTCACTGAGTTCACAGAAAGTCATGGAATCCGTGACTTCCGCGACCTCCATGAAAGAATTGCAGCCTTAACTATGATGTATCAATCCTGCCTTCTAAACAGGTGCTGGATGGTATTTCAGCAATGGCAGAGTATAAAAAGCAATGCACGTGAATTCACTACTCCCCTCAAAGCTCACTACTCCAACATCTACATGCTGCTTTATCAAGATGGCAGAAGAACAATATTTTAAACTCAATTACTGTAGGATTCAAAAATATGCTCATTAGACATTTCACTCCAATGACTTCAGGGTTCTTCTTAGGAATAGGGTGACTATCATTTTGGTTTGATTAACTCCTTAACCTTTGGCTTTTAAATTAAGTTATGGTTAGAATTACATAATGATTAAAACTTTGTTGGTAGAAAGCATTCTCAAATTACCATATAATTCACAGATGATTACAAATATTTTGCTTAGTTTACCAAGCTGATTTCATATTGCTTTGAACAGGTGCATTCACCATGGATTAAACCAGATTTTTGGATTTACTTCTTAGACAAATCTCACTCAAAAGTCTTAAGACACTGTTAAATTACAAATAGACATATTGTAATTAAGATAACACTAGTAATGGAAGTCGACCGGAGAGAGTCTCCCATTGATGCAGTGCAGTGATGACACCCCAGTAAATTGACCTAAGCTACGTTGACTACAGCTATGTTATTCACGTAGATGGAGTAGCGTAATTTTGGTGGATTTACCCTCGATTTACCCCCGTAATGAAGACAAGCCCAGAGTCAAATTTTGCTGACCACTAGGCTACGCTGCTGAAGCCCATCCTTTCTCTCTGTTTTATGGGATTCAGAGAGAATTGTGAGGGTAGGTAATATATATTGGTGGGACCATGGTGAGGTGGTTTAAATGGTTGTAGTTTTTTTTCTACTGTAGGATTATTGCTCAGTGGGAAGTGATTGAGAAAGCTGTTTATTTGTATAACTGAATATTTTAGGGGATTTTCAAGAGTGTCCAGAGTGATGGTTCTTTCATTGCATAGAAATGGGTACAGATACTTATGCTCAATACGACAGCCAGGAGGTTCTCCAGCAGTTCCTACAGGACACCCCAGGGTGGGAATCATGTGGTGATCGGGATTCTCACATTAATAAAGCCCTGAACTGTACTGAAGTTGCATTGTATACGCTACAATTATAACTACTTGAAGGAAGGAAATAATGAACAAAGGAAACAAACTAAATAGCTAATAAGCTGAAATTCCAAATGTTTCTGAAGAGCCATGTACAGAGTGGAGCACAGTCTTCTACGTGTTTGTGTTTCATGTTACAATAGACAGGCAATATCGAGTAAATAAGAGCCAAAGTGAAGATTATATTTAATATGTTTTCACAAAAGTCGTTTAATTTTGCAACAGTTGGAACTCTAGAAAACTATGTATGTAATCAGTCTTAGGTTTCACCTCATAAAATAAAGTGCCAAAAAGACAAGTTAAAACCTGTTGCTTTCTAATAGATTTATTATATCAAACCAAATTCAGAAAAAAACAATATTTCTATATATCATTAAGATTCTAGTTTTGATATAGCCTATTATCATTAGCTCTCTTTGAGATATGCATTATTTTATAAATAACAGCAGAAACATTTGATTGCTAACAAGCTAGAAACAAACTAAATACAGAAAAGGTAGCATTTAAACAAATTATGGGATGTGTATTGAGACATGACTCACTATGTAGCATGGGGGGGGGGGGGAAATCAGCATTTCATGCATACAGTATCATCTGCATTTAATTACCATAATTTAAAAGGTGCCTTAATTTAAAAAGTAGTTATTCTAGTGAAAATCTGATTTTAAATGTGACTAAAATGGATTGTCAGAAAAATGATGTATGTATAATATCTGTAGTTACAATGTGATGGGGGAGGACCAATGTGAGAATTTCATTAAATGGAAGACTTAATCATTTTGTTCAGTTCAAGTAAAGTAAAAAGAGAAAAGTTTAAAGAAAATCAACAAAACATTTCTTAACTAGTTTTACATAAGAACAGCCATACTGGGTCAGACCAAAGATCCATCTAGCCCAGTATCTTGTTTTCCGACAGTGGCCAATGCCAGGTGCCCCAGAGGGAATGAACAGAACAGGTAATCATCAAGTAATCCATCCCGTTGTACATTCACAGCTTCTGGCAAACAGAGGGTAGGAACACTATCCCTGTCCATCCTGGCTAATAGCCCTTGCTGGATTGATGGACCAAACATTATAGCGTTAACATTTCAACTGCTCTTATGTGAAATGCTATTTTAGAATTTATTTTCAGAATGTAACTGTTAAAATGTACGCTGGGCTAAAACTTGACATAACTGACCTCAGTCAATGAACACTAAAAAAAACTAATTAATTCACAGATCAGTTTGAATATTCTCTTTTAAAGTTACTTGCCTCCATCATATCCCCAGGGATCTTTGGGTATGGAGGGCTGAATAGAGGTCTGGGGAAAGCAAGAAGCATACTGAGGTATCAGTTCTCTCCACTTCCACTCCTCACGTCTCTGAACCCTAGCTAGATCCATGGGTTTTGGTCAATCTCCACTCACAGAAGCAGAAGGGAGTATGGTGCACCAAATGTAATCCCTCTGTCTCTTTATAAACTAACAGTAAATACCACAGCGCCCCCCTCTCCCCCCAAATAGCACAATTCGTTTTTCTTTAATGGTTTCTTAGATTAATCTGTAAAACCTCTTTACAAGTGTGTAGTCAGTTGACTAAGTTATAAATCATTCACAGTATTTTCCCCTTTTTCAGGCAGCATCTTTTTTTTTTAAAGTAACAAAAATGTTCAGCCCACTGATTAAGCCAGAAATCATAACTCACATATTAAAACATGAATTTTATGGTCCAGCAGTTTTCCAAGTAATATACAACTATTCATGGCACTCACCAAATTAATCATGTTCTCTGGCAAAGTAATTATGCACTTGCCTGTGCACCCAATAAGCAGTGTAATCACTGGTAACTATAACTATCTAGTATCAGAGGGGTAGCCGTGTTAGTCTGGATCTGTAAAAAGCAACAGAGAGTCCTGTGAAACCTTTAAGACTAACAGATGTATTGGAGCATAAGCTTTTGTGGGTGAATACCCACTTCGTCAGACGCATGTAATGGAAATTTCCAGAGGCAGGTATAAATATGCAGGCAAGAATCAGTCTGGAGACAACGAGGTTAGTTCAATCAGGGAGGGTGAGGTCCTCTGCTAGCAGTTGAGGTGTGAACACCAAGGGAGGAGAAACTGCTTTTGTAGTTCGCTAGCCATTCATAGTCTTTGTTTAATCCTGATCTGATGGTGTCAAATTTGCAAATGAACTGAAGCTCAGCAGTTTCTCTTTGGAGTCTAGTCCTGAAGTTCTTTTGCTGTAAGATGGCTACCTTTACATCTGCTATTGTGTGGCCAGGGAGGTTGAAGTGTTCTCCTACAGGTTTTTGTATATTGCCATTCCTGATATCTGACTTGTGTCCATTTATCCTTTTACGTAGTGACTGTCCAGTTTGGCCAATGTACATAGCAGAGGGGAATTGCTGGCACATATCACATTGGTGGACGTGCAGGTGAATGAACCGGTGATGATGTAGCTGATCTGGTTAGGTCCTGTGATGGTGTTGCTAGTGTAGATATGTGGGCAGAGTTGCCACCGAGGTTTATTGCATGGATTGGTTCCTGAGTTAGAGTTGTTATGGTACGGTGTGTGGTTGCTGGTGAGAATATGCTTAAGGTTGGCGGGTTGTCTGTGGGTGAGGACTGGCCTGCCTCCCAAGGTCTGTGAAAGTGAGGGATCATTGTCCAGGATGGGTTGTAGATCACTGATGATGCGTTGGAGAGGTTTACGCTGAGGACTGTAGGTGATGGCCAGTGGAGATCTGTTGGTTTCTTTCTTGGGCTTGTCTTGTAGCAGGAGGCTTCTCGGTACACGTCTGGCTCTGTTGATTTGTTTCCTTATTTCCTTGTGCAGCTATCGTAGTTTTGAGAATGCTTGGTGAAGATCTTGTAGGTGTTGGTCTCTGTCTGAGTGGTTGGAGCAGATGCGGTTGTACCGCAGCGCTTGGCTGTAGATGATGGATCGTGTGGTGTGTCCGGGGTGGAAGCTGGAGGCATGAAGGTAGGCATAGCAGTCGGTGGGTTTTCGGTATAGGGTGGTGTTAACGTGACCATCACTTATTTGTACTTTGGTGTCTAGGAAGTGGACCTCCTGTGTAGATTGGTCCAGGCTGAGGTTGATGGTGGAGTGGAAGCTGTTGAAATCGAGGTGGAATTCTTCCAGAGCCTCCTTCCCATGGGTCCAGATGATGAAGATGTCATCAATGTAGCATAGGTAGAGAAGGGGCGTGAGTGGACGAGAGCTGAGGAAGCGTTGTTCCAGGTCAGCCATAAAAAGGTTGGCATATTGTGGGGCCATGCGGGTGCCCATGGCAGTGCCACTGGTCTGGAGGTATATATTGTCACCAAATTTGAAATAATTGTGCGTGAGGATAAAGTCACAGACCTCAGCAACAAGTTGTGCTGTGTCATCATCAGGGATACTGTTCCTGACAGCTTGTATTTCATCTGTGTGGGGGATGTTTGTGTAGAGAGCCTCCACATCCATGGTGGCTAGGATGGTGTTTTCTGGGAGATTACCAATGCATTGTAGTTTTCTCAGGAAATCAGTGGTGTCACGGAGATAGCTGGGAGTGCTGGTGGCATAGGGGCTGAGCAGAGAGTCCACATATCCGGATAGTCCTTCAGTGAGTGTGCCAATTCCAGAGATCATGTGGCATCTCAACTTCATGAATCTTGCACTGAAGCAGTTACATAATTCTATTCACCGAAGGCAATGCTTTCGTGTTTGCAGGATCAGGACCTGCAGTGATGGGAGAGGTATTGAGCCCCTGCAGATCTAGGGGGGTGTCAGGTGTTCAGCACCTTAGTCGTTTTAACTGACATTTACAACTCACCCACACTCACCAAAACTATCTGCACACTTGTCACCTTGCATACCAAATTAGCAATTTGGATTACTTTTTCTAACTGGGTTTCAATTACTGTAATTGCACTCTTGTTATTACACTACAATTAGTCATTGTTAGCTATTGTTATAAGCTCCCGTCTGATCCTGCTCCATGCTCTCTTTACTGATGTTACTCCCTTCCTTACAGCACAGCTGAGGAAAGCAAAGGGACCATCAGTGAACAGAGTCATTAATAAAGGCCCAGATCCTCAAAGGTATTTAGGTGCCTAATTCACACATAACTTACTTACTGCTGGCAGCAGAAGCAGGTGCACTTTTTTTTTTAAAAATCTGCCACTGTATTTACGAATGCTTCTCTGAGCTATCTGAATGTTACAGTCTCAAGACTCTCAGGTTAAACAAAAGACACTTCAAGAGAATGAAGTACTATACAAAGCTATAAGAAACACAGAGTAATATGAAGTAGAATAAGTTATTCTGTAAATCACATCAGTGTGGTACAGATCCCACACCCAGGAAATTCAATAGTATATTTACAGTTTGAGTGAGACATATGACAAATATAAATGAAGCAGTCACCAGGAGTAGACAAGAAGTTTTCAGCCTACAAATTGTATGCACAAGCAAGTTGAACATGATGGGAATGTTTTCACACTGTTGAATGTCCCACTGCAAATGTATTGTTATGACAAAACTAGCAATGGAGTGCATGCTATGAATCACTAATCTGAGCAGTATGAAACTTCAGAGAAAAGGATAAACAGAAGGAGCATGTAAATAATTCACAAACACAATATAGTCAAATAATCATATTATTTTACAGTGTCTAAAGAACAAAACCCAAATGTTAAAACTTACTCTGCATTTTGGGGGGTATTTTGGCCCCAATGCACAAAAGCATTTTATGTGCTTAACTTTAAGTGTTTCACGTCAACTTCAATATGACTTACATGTATTCTTAAATGCTTTGTTGGTTTGGGTCCTTATCCACAAAACACTCCTTAAATTTTCATGAAATCCCAGGGAAAGGGATTTCCTATCTCCTATCTGCAGAACTCAGGATTTAGCTTTTGACGTTTTACAGATTCATTAACAACTAGGACTCAACTAGCATAAGATGATCTAAGTTATATGACAAAGTTAATGGTAATGCTGATGAAAATATCCACGTTTATCAATTCCAGCAAAATGTACTGTTTTGCAGTGTCCTTTGGCACATATGAGAGAGAGTCCCCAAAAATAGTGAATGGAGAAATTCCATGTCTATTCTCACATTAACAAAACACTACTTTTAAAATAAATCATAAATACCAAAATACTGGTGGAAATTAATCACAAAGTTATATGTGAAAGTGAACGTTAGAGAGAGAGAGAGAGATTTTAGCCACATAAACTGTGTATTCTGAGCCATGTGTCAGCTGGTTTGTACTATTACTGTTATTTTTTCTACAGCTTGAGGGTAAACAGTCTCCCAGGGGTCACTATGCCATTGTGATTTCAGGCCACCTTAACAACCTAGCCAGAGACTGATCCAGGTATCTCTTAATCTGCAAGGAGGCCACATCCCTCTGGGATTTCCCATGATGATGATGGAGGAAAGATTCTAGATTATACTCCTAATTGCAAATTGAGAACCACCCAGATTGATCTCTGGCAAGATGCTTCAGGTGATCTGTTTGTAAATTCAGCTTATGTCTGTCACTGGCAATCTTGTCGCGCCACTGAAGCTTTTGGTCCCCACAAGATCATGGGTCGTGTAGCAGCATTCCTTGATACACACACTTCAGAATTAATTGGTCTTCTATTCTAATACCATGTCCGTAACAAAAAAGCTGCCAAAACCAGACCAGTGGTGATGGAGGCAGTTGCTTGGTTCAGCTTTGAGTATCCTCGTTTCTGATCTTGTCCTGCCACTTGATATGGAGCAGCTGACTGAGATGGTGAGAATTGCAAACATCAATCCAGTGATCTTCAGCCTTCCTCAGTGTCCACATTTCACTTCAGTACAACAGAATTTGTATAACTGTGTTTCTATAGATCCACAGCTTTGTACGAAGATCGATGTCATCCTCCACAGAGGCTGCTGAAGGGCCCAAAGCATGGCAGCAGCTGCTGCTATATGTGCATCCACATCTTTCAATCATTGTCCAGCACTGTCTATGATGCTGCCCAAATATTTGACAGTTGCCATCTCCTCAATATGCCATCCAGACAGGTTAATATTGAACTTGTTGTAATCTGCATCTGGAGGCTGTCAGATGGTAATGGCCAGGGACTTAGGTTTATCTGCATTAATAACCAGACCAATGTACACTGTTTCTTGCCCGATCAGATTTCCCATCAGCTGCAGCCATTTTCCAAACTAAGCCAAAGATTCTAGATGAGGAACTGCTTTAACCAGGGACGCCCGGGGGGGGGGGGGGGGGCAAGGGGGGCAATTTGCCTCGGGCCCCATGAGAATGTCTGAGGCTCCCCCATCCCCGCCCCCGCCTTCCCCCATCCCCAGCGTCAAGAGTGGCCCTGGACAGCTATTTTGAGCATTTCAGTTTTCACAACATAAGCTCATCCCACAGTAAGTTATGGTTAAGCTATTAGCCAGGATGGGTAAGGAATGGTGTCCCTAGCCTCTGTTTGTCAGAGGGTGGAGATGGATGGCAGGAGAGAGATCACTTGATCATTACCTGTTAGGTTCACTCCCTCTGGGGCACTTGGCATTGGCCACTGTCGGTAGACAGGATACTGGGCTGGATGGACCTTTGGTCTGACCCAGTATGGCCATTCTTATGTTCTTATGTTCTAACCTAAATGAACCCAAAGTTATGGAGACAGATATGAGTCAAGGAAGCCAGCAGAGTATCAGAAACCTGGAAAAATCTCTGACTGGATGGGCTCAGGCGTTTGGTCACAAGCTGAGGTGGTTCAAAAGTTTTGGATTTTTTTTAAGCAGAATTTTTTTATTGTTTCTTTAAACAATCAAACACAGCAAGCAGCAAATATTTGGCCACACACTTCTGAAACCCCAAACCATGTTCAGGTTTTGGCAGACTAATTTCAGCTTTTCAATTAAAAAAAAACAAAAAATTTTGAAGGAAAACAGACATTGTCCGTGATTTTTTCTGCTTTTTAAAAACCCCTAGTTTTCAATCCAAAAAAAGTTTTGACGGAAAATATTTGTCCAACCTTTTAAATGAGCTTTAGTGCCTTTTAGCACTAGCTGATGCTGAGAACCAGTGATACCTTGTAAAGGTGACTTGAAAAGAAGTTCTCTCAAAACTGGGTTTGTGCCGAGATGCGGAAGGTTTTTAAATGTTTATTTTTCCCAGGGCCACCGGGGGGCTGGGGGGGAGAGCAAGTGGGGCAATTTGCCCTGCGCCCTACAGGGGGCCCCACGAGAATATAGTACTCTATAGTATTGCAACTTTTTTTTAATGGAAGGGGCCCCCAAAATTGCTTTGCCCCAGGCCCCCTGAATCCTCTGGCGGCCCTGGCTTTAACTGTGACATGTGGACTGTACTAGAATGATTAAGGATAGTTGGTTTAATTTTAAAGAAGGGTTAATATGTTTAAATAACAGAATTAAGTTATTTGGAGAAAGCACCAAATAAAGTCCATACCCTTTTGGCTATTGAAAGGTAGTAGGGAATACTGAAGCTCAATGGTGAGTAAAAGTATTAGTGCTTATTAGAACTTCCTTCAAAAAGAATATTCTTCTGGCATGAATAGGTGAATTTATTAAACATATAATAGTCTGGCTGGTGCTCAAGCATCAGTCATCAAATAATATTGCCAACTACTGCTGAGTCTCTTTGCAACAATCTTTCGCAGGATGGAGGGTCTTATATTTTGCCCTGAATGAGACCATCTTGTTGTCATCTTATTGGGGAGGATGTAAAGAATTCAGCATGGAGAGGGAGCACAAGGATGGAAGGAGTAAGAGGGGAAGCGGAATGGAGGGAGTAAGAGGTGAGGATCTGGCCACAATGACTGAAGTTAGCCTACTGAAACATATTATAGAGTGAGCACAGTTAAGGAGTTTTCACTATTTTGAAAGGGCAAATTGCATGCCCTGATCTGCACACAGATCTCATCTGTCTCCAACAGTGGCCAGTACCACAAAAAGTACAATTATGCAATACCATGCCCATTGGGGAAGTTTCCTCCTAACTACAGTTAATGAGTGATTGAATAATGTCCTCAAAAAAGAGGGTTGAAGTCCTTTACAAATTTTTCTCTTAACTAGTGTTACTGTAAATATTCTTACGGTTCATGTATCTAAGCCTTTTTCAATTCATACTGAGTTCTTTTAGGATTTCATATTTAGCCTCCTCACAACCCTCATGGTTTCACCAGCTTGGCTGTAGTCATGTTTATACGTTAGAGGAAAAGGGGATATCATTGAAATATATATCTTTTGTAATAGCTATATAAAAAGGTAGAAACCAAATTTTTTTATTTGCAGGTTCAAATAAAATTTGGTACAAATTGAAGCTAAAGAAAACATCAGGCCTGAAGAGAGTTTGGACATTAATTAATTAATTAAGGACAAATGCAAAGTACACCGCTTAGGAAGGCACAATCAGTTGCACATATACAAAATGAGAAATGACTGCTAAGAAGGAATACTCAGAAAGGGATCTGGGTGTAATAGTGGATCACAAGCTAAATGAGAGTCAGCAATGTAACACTGTTGCAAAAAAAAGCATACATTCTGGATTTAGTAGCAGGAGTATTGTAAGCAACACACAAGAATTATTTTTTCCGGTCTACTACACACTGATTAGGCCTCAACTGGAGTATTGTGTCCAGTTCTGGGTGCCACAATTCAAGAAAGATGTGGGCAACTTGGAGAAAGTCCAGAAAAGAACAAAAATGATTAAAGGTCTAGAAAACCTGACCTGAGAGAAGATTGAAAAAATGTGTTTAGTCTGGAGAAGAGAAGACTGAAGGGAGATATAACAGTTTTCAAGTATATAAAAGGTTGTTACAAAGAGGGGGGAGAAAATTTGTTCTCTTTAATGTCTGAGGATAGGACAAGAAGCAATGTTCTTAAATTGCAGCAAGGGCAGTTTAGGTTGGACACTAGGAAAAATTTCCCAACTGTCATAGTAGTTAAGCACTGAATAAATTGCCAAGGGAGGCTGTGGAATCTCCATCATTGGACATTTTTAAGAGCAGATTAAACACCTGCCAGGGATGGTCTAGATAATATTTAGTCTTGCCTTGAGTGCAGGGGACTGGACTAGAAGACCTCTCGAGGTCCATTGCAGTCCTACAATTCTATGGACTATCAAAATCACCACCAAAAAATATAGCTGAAAAGCATAATAAGTTGTGGGTTTATTTGGGGATTTTTGTTTTGTTTTGTTTGTTTTTTGTTGTTTTGCAGAATCAGAATTGTTTTTAGAGGACAAAAGTATTACACGCTAGTTTGTAGCAAAGTAAGATGGCTGCTTGGGTGTCTGCTATTTTAGAATATTACTATTTATCCCAATTACTTCAGTAAAGTTATTGTGACCAATACCTTTTTAATAATGTAAAATGTGCCTTGGCCATCTTTTTCATCATACTATATGTTATGATACAGACAGATTCACTGAGCTGTCACTGTGTCCTCTGTGTCAAAATGTGCCTATTATACAGTAATGACTCACCGTGGCCTTTGACTCATTAGCTATTTTTTTAAATTAATTTCTCATTTAATGTTGCACACACTTTTCTTATAAAGGCCAGACACAGCAAGTTAGGAGTATTTTACATTTATCTGAATTGAAGGATCTTTGTTCAAGGCTTCATCTTATTTATATTTTTCCAGGTCTAACTTGAAAATATTCTTGGCCATTATTTATTCTTTCCTGTTAACAAAGATCTGACAGGAACTAATTCTTCCTCTTTTACTTTCATGGCTATTCTTGCCTTGTGTCCATTATTCCAGAATGTTCAGAACCAAATTCAAATTAGCGTGTTTCTTGCTTGTTCTTTTTTTCCTATGCATGGGGAAGCAGTTTTCTGTGATAGAAAATGTTAGAATCATTGAACATTTTAACTTTAGAATTCTTCATGCTGAATGACAACTACTGTACTCTTTTGAGATCTTGATACAAACACATCAAAGCTGGTACTTAAAACCCTTAGCCAAATCTACATTGACAGTAAAAGTAATTTGTTCCCAATTTTCCATTTATTGCTATTTTCTAGTTGTGTTTAATTAAAAGAAAAAAAGTGCGTTCTGAGAGGGAAAAAAATCAGCTACTTTTTGCTAGTAGCTACTTTTCCATAGTAAACCAGTGCACAAATTGTATTCCTTGATGGCTAAGCAGGATTCTTGAATGTTTTAAGAAGCTGATAGTGTATAGCAAGGGGGCACATGCATACGAATGGAAGAAGCAAGAATAAAGAGGAACACATTATGGTGTTGATCCTCTACCCACGGACACAAGGCAAAACTCCCACTTCTGCAGTGGTGCAGGATAAGGATTTATTAGTCCAAGCAGGCTCATATCACACACACACACACACAAGCATCAGGGGCATTAACATTAGAAATAGTGGTAGGTTGAGCTCAAACTTCTAGGTGCAGCACTGTACCCTCCTCAGCTACATAGGGGTCCCACAATGTGCCACTGTTCTGTCACATTATGCATTGACTGGAATGACTCCCTGAAGTCCTTCTGCTACACTAGAGCCCCCTGTTGGAATATGCCTTACACAGCTTGGGGCACAGCAGAAATTGCTCCCAAGCCAGACATAGCACAGAGTTAGGATGACGAGAAGCAAGTTTTACTTTGATTTTTATTTTCTCATTCTTGTGAAGAGAGCACAAGCCCAAAGGTACACTTTTTGACCTATTAACTTAGACAGTGTTCCTTGATGGATTTTGTATCTATAGACACTAGTCTTCATTTTAGACTAACCAGCACAAAGGGGCTGAAGGCCTATGCTGAATTGGGCCCTTAGTGTACCTCTTCTTCTATAACACTGAAGTTAGCTCTGCTGCTGCAGCAGCTCCCTCCCCTCCCCCAGTTTGAATTTTCAAAACCAAATCTCCCCTTCTGGTACAATCATAGGTTGACATTAACTTCAAATAGAGTAGAACCAAAAAGAACGGATACAAGAGAATTTGCAGCTGTGCTCTGCAGTGCTTCTTACTGTAATCATTATAACAGTGACATTTGGCTTCAGAGGCTTTACAGAAAGGGCAAGCAGGTTTCATATATTTTCCTCCTCAGACAATTGTGACAGAAGCAGTTTTTGTTGGATGCTGCTGTAGGAAATTTAGATAGCAGGCAGTAATCATGTTGAAAATGCACAACTTAGTTTCATTACAGGTTTGGAGGTGCTGTTTGCACACCATGTTATTTCCATTGTTACAGCAATAATTTGATGGGGTCAAAGAGGTCAAGTGTCAGGCAAGAGCTAGTAGAGTAAAGGAGTTTCCATTCCTGATGATCAGTAAAGAGCACCCGGGTCCTGGTAGCTAGTGAATAGCATTTGGAACAATGCTGCCAAACTAATTACTGTAGAACATCCCCTCAGTTGAAAGGATAGGGGTATTTACCTCTCATGCACCAGTAATATCTGGTCTGGGGTACAAGTTGCTGATAGCGTGAATGCCCCGCAGGAAAAATACATTTCCTGTTAGCCCACCATCAGGAACCAAAACCTCCACCCAGCTGTTCTATGAATGCTATGCAGGATAGGTTGGTGGAGGGGGATGGGGGGGATGAGATGGACGACTTTCATATTGTGAATCTGAGACCTTGCAGAGCAGGGCTCAGTTGAACAGTACAAAAAAGGGTCCTTTGATTTCTTGGAACTTGCCCTTCTAAGTCATGCAGGTAACCTGCCCCTGAAAAGTTCTCTCCCCCTTCAAAGCTTTCTGTTCCCATTGTCCTTCCCCAACCCATCTCCAAGGCTGGGGAAGAGAAGAGAAAAAAAAAGTTATGGTAGGATGGAGCAGTGGCTCTGACTTTGCTCCTCACCAACTCTTCTTGCCTTCTCCGCCACCTTCTCCCCCACCAATCCTCCAAGCCAGCAGAGGAAAACCTAGGTAGGGCAAGGAAGGAGATCAGCTGGTTACAGAAAGGATTTTCATTGCAGCGTCTTCCTTAGCCAGGGGGATATGTGGGCACCTACGGGGGGGGAAGGCTGCACCTGATACTTCTTCCAGCCCAACCGTCCTTGGGAGGCCAGCAGAGGGAAGGGAGTTGGCTGAGCATTGCTACATAAAGAACCAACTTCAGGCTGCAGAGGAGAAATACTGTTGTCCTTTACCACCGTTGTCCTCCCCTATAATTACACCCATGCCTTGTCATAGGACTAAAAAGGAATCCCTGGGCCTTACACTGGAAACAAAGTAGAAATCCAGGATACAGCATACGTATGACTGAATATAAAATTAGGTAAAAATGCCAGAGTGTAACAGTGCACAGAAAGAGAATGGTTAGAGAGAGTTGTTGGTGTCTTAAGCGTTACATTGGAAAAGTGGAACCAAAACTTCAGTCTAACAAAAGTTACTGACAATTAATTCTTCCACTTGAAATACTCAGGAAGAATTAAACTGCAACATCCTCACTGTAAGCAGTGTTCTATGCCTTAGATATTGCTGGCTATATGATTAAATACAACACAACAGACAGCGTAAAATGTGACTGGAATTTGATGGGCACGTTTTTGTGGGGATTTAACTGAAAGAATTGGACTCTCACGGATTACATTGGCAGTTACAGCCCCCTTTACTGTCATATTTTAATGTAGTTGCTGTTGTCATTTTCTCTGTATTCATTAGTGCCTATTTTTCCACAGCATGTTCCATCATATAGCAAAGGGACCACATTTATTCAGTGCCCTTTCTCTGCTATCAAAGTTGTCGTGATGATTTTTTCCACAATTCAAAAATGCCTCCTGTTTTCATTTGCACAGTTCTTGGCTTTGTTATAATGCACCAAAATATGAAACAGTTACGATAATAAACAAATGCAAAATATGGTTGTGTTAGGCTCTCTTAGGGCCAGAGCCTCAGCAGGTTTAAATCAGCATCGCTCAAAAGCAGGCTGTGGAGCTATGACAATTTCAACTTGCTGAAGCTCTGGTCCTCAGGGTTTCCCTGGATACGAAGGTTTATTGAACAATCAGACTTGCAAGGAAAACATTAAAAATACTGTTTCAACCTTCTCTCTCTTTCGAAATGCAAGGGATCAAGATTTTTCTAGGTTAAGTTTTCCAAGAACTACAGAAAAGAAAGGAATTTATTTAGCATCTGGATATGACCAAAAATGATTGATCAGGATTGGAGATTCTTAAAATTAATATTAGATGGTCCATATCTTAAGTGACATGTACTATTATGATTGTGTCTGCTTATCACAGTGCTGGAACTAGGGGTGAGGTAGCACCCTCTGACTTTAAATGGTTCCATCATCTAAAGGGTTTACAGTTTTCATCAATGGCTTTCAGCATCTCCCCTATCAAAATTGTTCCAACGCTACTGCTGCTTGTAACAGAACTTAAGGAAGTAAAAACTTGCAGACATAAGTTATTTTAGAAGTCTGGGAACATAGTGCACTTGGAAAGGAATATCTTGTAATCTAGTTCAGATAAATTATGCAGAAAAAAGATCCAATTAATGATGAGCAACACAGGTTGAATAAAGGAGATTATTCTTTTTAGTATTACTGTTGGTGTAACAAAATCTTCCTGCAACTGTGTTCAAACACGTTAAAGGACAAAGTCCTGAAATAGGAAGACTAAGTGCTGTGGACTGAAAATCAGTTGCAATGTTAACATCATTTTGTAGGGAAATGACCATATTTTTCAAGTCATTGAGTTCTAAAGTTATCAATGCTAAAAATCACAGCAAGAAGAAAAAGGGACGTCATTAGATTCTATTACCTGATGCCCCAATAGATTAAGATGCCAAGCATGTGCCTAACTTTAAGCATGACTGGTCCCAGTGAAGTCAATGGAACTACTCCCACGCCTAAAGTTAAGTATGTGCTTAACCACCTCAGAGAATTGGAGTTTTAATGAATATGGTCAATAGGTTGTTGGAGTGCATGTATTGCTAAAGGAATTATGCATTCAGAAACTGAAATTCCTATTGTAATGTTCTCTTCTGATATTATACTTAAAGTTAAAAATCCTAAAACTTTATTTTTAAAATGAGATGAAAAAATCTTCAGGTGAGATTTTCATCCCTTTACTCATATTTAATAGTATCTTAATCCAGAGACAGGACCACTCATGGAGTAAGGTGCTACACAGTACAAGTAAGCAGATCAGAATCTAGCTCTCCGTGTACTTATTACCTAATGTACTCATCCCACCACACACCCCTCACTCCCTTTAGTCATTGTCATCCCTTGACTATGCTGAGTTTAATTTAGAGCCTGACTCGGCAAACTATCCCACTGTATAGGAAAGATAGGAAGTATGGCAAGAGACCACGCTGGCTTAACCAGGAGATCTTCAGTGATCTAAAACTCACAAAAGAGTCATACAAAAAGTGGAAACTAGGTCAAATTACAAAGGATTAAAATAAATAAACAAAGCAAGCATATAGAGACAAAATTAGAAAGGCCAAGCTACAAAATGAGATTAAACTAGGTAGAGACATAAAAGCTAACAAGAAAACATCCTACAAATATATTAGAAGCAAGAGAAAGAACAAGGACAGGGTAGGCCCATTACGCAATGAGGGGGTGGAGGGAGAAACAACAACAGAAAATGTGGAAATGGCAGAAGTCCTAAATGATTTTTTTGTTTCAGTTTTCACCAAAAGATTAGTAGCAAATGGACATCTAACCTCATGAATGCCAGTGAAAATGAAGTACCCGGAAAGATAATGGAACAAATAATTAAGCAATCAGTTTGCAAACATCTAGAATATAACAAGGTGATAAGTAACAGTCAGCATGGATTTGTCAAGAACAAATCATGTCAAACCAAGTGTGTAAAACAAACCTAATAGCATTCTTTGACAGGGTAACAAGCCTTATGGATAGGTGGGGAAGACTTCTGATACCGTCTTGCATGACCTTATCATAAACAAACAAACTAGGGAAATACAACCTAAATGGAGCTACTATAAGGTGGGTGCATAACTGGTTGGAAAACCGTTCCCCGAGAGTAGTTATCAATGGTTCACATCAAGCTGGAAGGGAATATAAAATGGGGTCCCACAGGGATCAGTTCTAGGTCTAGTTCAATATTTTCATCAATGGCATAGAAAGTACACTTAAAGTTTGTGGAAGATACCAAGTTGGGAGGGATTGCGAGTGCTTTGGAGGATAGGATTAAAATTCAAAATGATCTGGACAAACTGGAGAAATGGTCTGAAGAAAATAGGATGCAATTCAAAAAGGACAAATGCAAAGTACTCCACTTAGGACAAAACAATCAGTTGCACACATACAAAATGGGAAATGACTGCATAGGAAGGAGTACTTCATAAAGGGATCTGGGAGTCATAGTGGATCACAAGCTAAATATGAATCAGTGTAACACTGTTCCCATAAAAAAAAAGTAAACATGATTCTGAGACGTATTAGCAGGAGTGTTGTATGCAAGACGAGAAGTAATTCTTCCACTCTACTCTGGGCTGTTTAGGCCTCAACTAGAGTATTGTGTCCAGTTCTGGGCACCACATTTCAGGAAAGATGTGTGCAAATTGGACACAGTCCAGAGAACAACAACAAAAATGATTACAGATCTAGAAAATATGACCTATGAGGGAAAATTTTAAAAATTGGGTTTGTTTAGTCTGGAGAAGAGAAGACTGAGAGGTGACATAACAGTTTTCAAGTACATAAAAGTTTGTTACAAGGAGGAGGGAGATACATTGTGCTCTTTAACCTTTGAGGATAAGACAAGAAGCAATGGGCTTAAATTGCAGCAAGGGCAGTTTAGGTTAGAGACTAGGGAAAACTTCCTAATTGTCATGGTAGTTAAGGACTGACTAGATTGCCTATGGAGGTTGTGGAATCTCCATCATTGGGGATTTTTGAGAGCAGGTCAGACACCCACCCATCAAGGATGGTCTACAGAAAATTTAGTTCCTTGAGTGCAGGGGACTGGACTAGAAGACTTCTCGACGTCCCTTTCAATCCTATGATTAGCATATCACTCAATGATTAGCAGGTGGGACTAAACGCACAAGTAAAATGGCAGAATCAGGCCCTAAATTAGTCTCAATACAAAAAGGGATGACACTGACCTCCATGGGACTTGTCATATGATTATTCTATTTTGTTCCTTATAGGTTCTTATGCCACTGCTTAATGCAGTACTGGAAGGCATTCGGGTATGTGGCTAACATATGAGTATGTGCTACTTCAGGTAAGGGATGCAGAAACAGACCCTCAGATTGAGAACATTTTGAGACAGCGAGGTGTTTTTGGGGGGGTTTTTTGGTTTTTAATTATTTTTCCCCTGGAGCACCACACATTCTTATGACACTGAATGCAACAGAATTTTAATAGATTAACAGAGGCTATAACATGACCAGAGAGATATTTCCTTCCCAAAGATACCCTTTTCCAGGACAATCCTTAGAAATTCACTTTATCCAAGGAGCTGAGAAAATAATTCACAGGAGAAAATAATCCAGTCCCAGGGCAGAAATGATTGTTCTCTAATTATTATATTTGGCACCTGGGTGATTTGTAACATGGTGATAGGGGCCCTAGATGACATAAAAGGTGCAAACTTTCTTATCCCTCTGCATTAAGACAAATGGGTCTTTTATCCTTAGTCCTCCTTAACCTATGATCCTGGACACCCAATTTATCTCAAAGTAGTGTTTAGCCCTAGACTATGAAGCCTTGACGATTTACCTCCACCCTTTGGGGATTACAGTCCAAGACTGGCTTTACCATTTCAGAAACCAAATCCGAAATGCAGCATTGGTGCTCATGAAGATGCTATGCTAAGAGCTAAATGTTCTGTGGAACCTGCTGGAGTTAATGATTAAGTTAATAAGACGAAGAGCAGTCTTCCCTGACATAATTGGCTGTTACTGCGGATCATTTATTTTGGAAATTACCACATTTCATACCTAAAGCGTAAAACAAAATCCCATAAAAATCATGTTACTCAAAAAATGCTACTTTCATGATACTTTGCAAACTGAAAATAAATGGAGTTCTGCCGCTGACTTCAGTGGGACCAGGATTTCATCCACTGAGGTTCGTCCATTTGTTTGGAAGTGCCTATGAGGAGCGCTAAGACAGGTAGATTTCCCTTTTACAGATGACTGGCCAGGCTAGTATTACTAGTCAGATTCCTAAAATCCTCACAAAGTACATACTCAGCTCTGTCCACAGTTATATCAGCCATGTGGGCTACTGTCAAAGCATGGTTACTGGGAGGATAAAGACAAGTCTGTCGTGTGCCACAGTAGTATCCAGGGAGGTCAAACAACGTTGAAAGGGAGTGTAGCAGATCGAGCACTCACCTCTGCAGCGCCACCTGCTGGTCATCCAGGAATTAGCTTGATTCCAGCCTCTGAGCACCCTCTGCTGGCCGGTGTCTCTCCTGCCTCAGGCCTCTGTGTCCCTCCCGGACTCCGGTGCCCCTTACCTTTGGGTGCTACCCACAGCAGTACCCCCACACTCTGGGTCTCCCATCCCAGGGGAACCCCAATCCTCTATGCCCACCTTGCCTCACTGGTCACTGCCCATCGTCATCTAGCCCCCTCTCACTGGGCAAACTGCAGTCTGTAATGGCCACTCATCACTGGCAACTGGGTTGGACCAGCTTCCTCTGCCTATCCCTGGGCTGCACCTCTGCCGCCCCAGTGCCTCCTTAGGCCTTTAACAAGGCCTCAGCCTGGGGAGTTGCCAGGCTGGAGCTCCCCAGCTCCTTTTGCCTTCCCCAGCCCTGCTCTGCTTCAGGTGGTCCCAGGCAGCTAGGTCCTTCCCACTCCAAGGCTGGAGTGAGATTGAGCCAACTCCTCCCTTTACCCTTATATCAGGGCCAGCTGTGGCCACTTCCCCACTCACCGTGCTCCTGGGGGAAAAGGTAGGCTAACTGCCCCGCTACAGGGAGTTATTCACTCTCACTTCAGAGACTTCAGAATGTTTGTACTCTGTATTATTCATTTTATGTGACTTAATGTGGGAAAAGTTTGGGTCATACAAATGTCTAGAAAACAAGTTTTGGGCCAGTGGCCAGATTAATGACAAAATACATTAATTTTAGGTAGAAGCAGTTTAGCTGTAGCAATCACATCAAATTAAGTTGCTAGTTACGCCTAGTTTCTCAAGGAAAATTGTTAGGAAAAAATATATTTAAAAAACTCAAAGTTCATTATGATTTACTGAAGCAATTTTCTCCTGAGCACCAACAATTCTTGAAGAGCTGTTAAGCAATTATTCAAGGGTACTTTAGGAAAACAAGATGTACAGAAGTATCAAATGCTATGTCTACACTACAACCTAAGGGTGTGAGTCCCCCGCTGGCATACATGTACTCATGCTAACTCTCATCGAGCTAGCATGTGTATAAACAGCAGTCTAGCCTGAAACTGGTGGGTACGTACTCAGCAGGCTAAACCGTGCTTCTTCTGGCTGCTCCTGTTACGTTCAAAGTAGTAGACAGAGGTCAGGTACTTGAGCTGGCCTACAGTATCTATCACCTGTGGAGTAAAGATGTCAGTTCCTCCCACCCCCTTCTTAACTTTAATAAAGAAAAAAAGACAGATATTCTTCAAAAACCACAAAGATGATTTATTAAGAGGGGGAAAAGGGAAATAGTAATCTAGATAAAAGCGATAACCTGCAATTGTGGTTGCCCCAGAAAGGTAGGTGTTAAGCCTGGTCCCTCACAACCCCTTTGGCAATAACTTCCAACAGAATAAACCCTAAACAAAAACACCCCAAAACTATACTGTCACGATGGATGACCTTGGTCTGGATTAGGTAGCTGATGTGATATCCGTCCTTGCAGCTCGGGTTTGTCGGATCCTGAACCTATGACCATCCACGTATGGGAACCAGGAAACAGCAATGCTGGAACCAGGATCAGGTAGGTTGTCTCAGGTGTAAGATGTTGTCCAGATCGATGGGTAGATCATGATCCGTAGAGGTGATCCGCGAAGCCTGCACAAACAAGCCTGATACCGGCTGCCTCAGAGATGAACAGCCCGTCGGTTAGGGCACGCAGTCCTTTTATATATTCTGTAACGTGAACATTCCAGGTTTGAGCTGGTCTGAACTGGACCCCTAGTGGCCGTTGCTCCTTCCCGCCACAAGTGACAAGGAGGGAGGGGCAACAAATATGATATCAGTGTTGTTAACGGTCTAGACTTCATTTTGAATCACAGGGTCCATTAGCCACGATACCTTAATTAACACAGTTCCTTATAACTATAAGTTAAAAATACATTAACTTCAGTATAGACATCAAGATGAACGTAACTGAGCATTTATATAGGGAAACTTTCCTACACTACCTGTGCTACTCTAGCTATATTGTTATTTATCCTCACACTATCTTAAGGAGAGCTAGCACGAGTATGTGTACACAACCTCACACCCCTATCTCAGGGTATAGACATAGCCTTACATAAACAATACAAAACAGGAGAAATCTTTAGACTTTCAGTTCTGTGGGAGCATCACCTCTAGAGAAATACATTTTTTTTTAAATCAGCCACTTTGAATACTGTGTCTCATATCTTTCACAGCAGGAAATAAAAATATATTAAGATTTCTGAATATGCATGAAAGGCAAATCTCTAGAGAAGAGTAAGGAGAAAATTAATTAGATAAAATGTTTCTATACTCTAGTACCTCAATTTTAATCATAATCAGCAATCAAGGTGGATCTACAAGACAACGTGATTTTTCAACAGAGACTTTACAAGTCCTCTATCATAATATGTAGATAATTCCAACACGAAAACAAGTCATTGCATGACAGTATTCAGATGAAGTCTAGTAACTTTGGTCTTGATTGCACCCCCTAAACCTGCATGTGGAAAGGAACCTCTATTTCGTGTTTGTAGCTAAATACCTGACTGCAAAAGCCATGGAGAGAAGAAAAAAAATTAATAATGGAGGCCACACCAAAGCTATTACAATATGCTCTCCCTTTTCTCAAACCCTCCTGCTATTTCCCAGGAAAAAGGTCAGATTACAAAGTTCAGGAGTACCAATACATTATATTTCACTCCATGTAGGATCTTCCACATGCAAGGTGACATCATCTGCCTCCAGAGCAGTGTTCACTACCTCCCTTCTCTGAAGCCTGTCTGAGGTGCTGCTTGATTCCTGGGATCCACATCATGGGAAAGGAGTGAGCCAGGAGGAGGAGTGATCAGGCTGAAGATATCAACCCCCAACTACACCCGCGAAGAACTGGAAGAAGCAATAATACAGCTCTGAGTTGTAACCTTTCTGCACAGCCCCTCCCCAGTCGGATCCCCCTTAAAAGGGGCAGTGTGGGGGCAACTGCCAGTTTTGGGAGCCCTGTCAAGGGCTGGGGAGGAGAGGCACTGAAGCTCCAGAGCCTGTGAAAAGGTGGGGCCAGAGGTCGCCTCATTCTGTTCCCCTGGAGCTCCTGGGGGCTCCATAGGCTTGGGGGCTAGTCCCACAGCCTGTTCTGCATAGGGGCAGACTCCACAAGGAAAGCCATATCAAGATTCACACCTTTCCACCCTCTCATGGATTTTCTGATAGTAGGTAGCAAATAGGCCTTTTATTACTATATATTAGCACAGCATCCTGTATATTGGCTTACTTTTCACTTACATTTATTAAAATGTTGTGCTTTTGTTTTTTGTTAGCTCTTCCTTTGGACACCTGTTAAATGTGATTTTTTAAAATTATATGCTAAACAAGCACCTGTTTAGAAGGGAGAAGCATATAAACATACTTGAACGTTTCCTCACTGCTGTGCAGCACAGAGGGGACAGAAAGTGTAGAGAACAATGTGGCGAGTAACTGTGGCTAAGTGAGATGCTCTCTGCTACACAGCCTTCTGCTTCACCTTCTCTGATCACCCAAAAGTGTGGGTGTGTGCCCTGGCAACAATGAAGTAATTTGTTCACTCCAAGAACTGCCAGAATATTCAGTTTACATGTACCACTAACTCCTCTGCATGCTGAGTGACTCTCCCCCAGGAGCTATAAAGAACAAAACTATGGAGTGGCAGTTGACTAAACTGTCATGACTGAAGGAGAGGAGGGGGGGAGGGGGAAGTCCCCCCAACAAAATGGCTTTAGACCATGGATACACCCCCCTCACACACACCCCTCTGCTGCTTTTGCAAGCCCTAGACTGTCCATCTCTGCATCCCACCGGTCACATGGCAAAGGGAGAATGTACCAACTCCATAGCCCTTAAAGATATGTAGGGCTGAGTTAATTTATTCCTCTACACATGTTCTTGCAAAGGAAGGAAAGAAAGAAATAGACCACAGCTGGGAGAGTGCAATTTAAATATATCATCTAGATTTAGCTTCTTACAAAAAAGAAGGAAAGAAAACACTGCAATATTAGAATATTGAATGGCTTATAAAAGAGACAACAACAAAAAAAGCATAGACAAGCATAAGAAAGTCCTTTGATTAACTTAATGAGTCTAGACTATATTGTGCAGTTTTCTATTGTTTCTGCCAGCAAAGGAATTTCTCAAATCACCATGATATCAGCCAGTCACTTCAGCTGCCCTTCCATACACGTTGTACATACACAGGGTTTTTCCAAATTCTTAAACTCACCTTTCTGGTAATGGCTAAAGCTGTAGTAATCCACTTAAAAGCAGAACAGTCAAAACAAAAGTACTTTATGTATCTACAAGCCCAAGGGACAATAATTTAACCATGGGAGAAAATACTATTTCAGGGATCAGCAACCTTTGGCACGCAGCCTGTCAGGGAAATCTACTGGTGGGCCGGGACAGTTTGTTTACCTGCAGCATCTGCACGTTCGGCCGATCGCAGCTCCCATTGGGCGCGGTTTGCCGTTCCAGGCCAATGGGGGCTGTGGGAAGCGGCAGCCAGCACATCCCTCGGCCCGTGTCGCTTCCCGCAGCCCCCATTGGCCTGGAAAGGCGAACCGCGGCCAGTGGGAGCTGCGATCGGCCGAACCTGAGGACGCTGCAGGTAAATAAACCGGCCTGGCCCGCCAGCGGATTTCCGACAGGCTGCATGCCAAAGGTTGCCGATCTCGGCTATATTTCTTGATATCTTTCCAAATGTCAGTTGAGACTGTCCACATCTGCAGGCACAAAGAATAGAGTGAGAGAAATGTGTAGGTTTTGTTGGGGACTGACATCTCCAGCATTTTATATCCACAGAGGAAAAAGCCTTATGCATTTTCTAAGCATGTCCAATAATATCAATATAAATTATTGCTGTAGCAACCACAGTGTGCTAGGCATTTTCATAGATTCCAAGTCCAGAAGGGACCATTGCGATCATCTAATCTGACCTCCTGTATAACACAGGCCACAGAACTTCACAAAATTCCTAGAGCAGATCTTTTAGGGAAAATACATCCAATGGTGATTTTAAAATTGCCAGTGATGGAGAATCCACCATGACCCTTGGTAAATTGTTCCAGTGGTTAATTACTCTCACGGTTAAAAATGTTCACTTTATTTCCAATCTGAATTTGTCTAGCTTCAACTTCCAGCCATTGAATCATGCTGTAACTTCCTCTGCTAGTTTGAAGAGCCTATTAAGTATTTGTTCCCCTTATTGGTACATATAGAGTGTGGTCAAGTCACCCCTTTACCTTCTCTTTGTTAAGCTACATAGATTGAGCTCCTTGAGTCTATTGTGAGAAGGTAAGTTTTCTAAGCCTTTAATCATTCTTGTGGCTCTTCTCTGAACCCTCTTCAATTTATCAACATCCTCCTTAAATTGCGAGCACCAGAACTGCACACTTTTTTCCAGCAGCGGTCGCACCACTTCCAAATACAGATATAAAATAACCTTTCTACTTCTACTTGAGATTTCTCTCTTTATGCAACCCAGGATCGAATTAGCCCTTTTGGCTATAGGGTCACACTAGGAGCTCATGTTGAGCTGGTTATCCACCACGACCCCCAAATCTTTATCAGAGTCACTGCTGCCCAGGATAGACTCCCCAATCCTGTAAGTATTGTCTACATTCTTTATTCCTAGATGTACATTTAGCTGTATTAAATTGCATATTGTTTGCTTGTGCCCAGTTTACCAAGCGATCCAAATCATTCTCTATCAGTGACCTGTCTACTTCATTACTTACCACTTCCTCAAATTTATGTCATTTGCAAACTTTGTCAATGATGATTTAATGTTTCCTTCCAGGTAATTAATAAAAATGTTAAATAGCATAGGGCCAAGAACTGATTCTTGTGGGACCCCACTGGCAACATACTCATTCAATGATGATTCCCCATTTACAGTTGCCTTTTGAGACCTGTTAGCCAGTTTTTAATCCATTTCATGTGTGGCATGTTAATTTTATATCATTTTAGGGTTTTTTTTAAACTGAAGTGTCACGCATACCAAGTCAAACACCTTACAGAGACTTTATTACATCAACACTGTTGCCTGTATCAACCAAACATATAGTCTTATAACAAAAGATTACAAGTTAGTTTGACAGGATCTATTTTCCCTAAACCCATTTGGATTGTCATTAATTTTATTACCTTTCTTTAATTCTCTATTAATCGAGTCCCATATCAGCCACTCCATCTTGCCTCAGTTTGATGCCAGGCAGACAGGCCTGTAATTACCTAGATCATCCCATTTATACTGTTTAAATATTGGCACAATACTAGCTGTTTTCTAATCTTCTAGAACATCCCCACTGTTCCAAGACTCACTGAAAATCAGCATTAACAATCCAGAGAACTCCTCAGATAGCTCATTAAACACTTGATGCAAGTTACCTGGACTTGCTGGTTTAAAAATGTCTAACTTTAGGATCTTTTGTTCAATATGCGCCTAAGATACTAGTGGAATGAAAAGTGTGTTATTGGATGAGACTTCATCTGTTTTTTTTAATCTCAAATGCAGAACAAATATTTATTGAACATTTCTGCATTCTTATTGATATTACTACTATTTCCATCTACTAATGGACGAGTACCATTGTCAGGATTCTTTTTGTTCCTAATAAGCTAAAATAAAACCTCCTTATTGTCCTCATCTATGGCCAGCAGGGTTATCTCCTTTTGCTTCCTTAATCCATTTTCTACAATTCCTAGCTTCTGATATGTATTCATTATTATCAACATCCATTTTATTTAAAAAGAAGCTTGGAATATTGAGCGAAGGAAACTATCACTGGTTTGATTCCTTTCAGTTTTCAGAGAAACAGGACTTTATGTGCATTCTTTGTAAATAAACAGGATTTCATCAAAGAAATACCTGACTATTATCAATTTCTCCCAGTGGAAACAACCCACAAGTCCCCAAATATTGGCCAATTGCTGGATCAAAAAGGGTAACATTAGCAACCTTTTTTTTCCCCCCAGGCAAATTATATCCAATTGGGGGAAACTGCAGCTATTTCATGGTCAAAACAGTATTAAGTATGGGTTACCGCTATAGAAAAAAATTATAGAAGTTTTAAATATAAGAAAACTTGAAGTGAACTGAAAGGGAGTGCCACCTCATTTTCTCTTGTAAGCCAAGAGGAGACATATGGTGGGTCTGCTTAAAAAGTACCAGAGCACTTCCAATATTTAGCATGTGAACTACTACAGCAAGGCACTCTTAACATGCTGCAGTAAAACATCAGTTTAACTTTTGACCACAAGATTCTTCCTGAAAAGGGCAGAAATAGGTTACCAACAGATGTAAGGAAAAGGATAAGTGAAAACAGGTATAAAGTCTAAGACTCAGATTTCCCAGACTAGCTTCTATTCATTGACTTCACTGGAAGTCATGGTACTTGACACCTCTGAAAAAATCAGGCAATTTTTGTTTAGGCAGCTAGCTTTTGAAAATACTGGTGATTATCCTCCAAGAGATCAATGGATGCCTCCTATCCCACAAGAAATTCACTTTAATTTTGTTTACACTTTTTAAAAGCTCACCTGCAATCTTCTGTGGAAGTGTGCTAAAAATGATGTTATCCTTTGGCCAATGTACACCTTTATAATCTACTTTTTACCAATGACATGGTAAATTATCTCATAATTTGTACAGAGACAGGTCATATTAGAGCTAACAAATCCAACTACAAGTAGCTTGTAATTAGCCTTTTGAGTGAGCAATTACACCATTAACAGTAGGTGTGATAATTAGTTGAAAACAAACAGATTTTCTCCCACTTTATTTTGTCTGTAGCAAATTTTCACAATTCCTCAATCAAATCCAGGAGAGAAGGAGATGAATTTAATGCGTCTAATAATTAAGACAGTCAGGAAGTCTCAGTCCTTACTAGCTTGCACACGGTCCCCCATTTGGTGGCTCTCAGTGCACGAAACAATCGAAGGCTGCTATTTATTTTGAAGCTTGACAGGAGAGCGGGAAAAAATTGTCAAAAAAGCGTGAGAGGCATACACAAGGCAGCCTCTTCTAGTACTGCTTTTTAGCTCGGTGATGAATGATGACATTAAACATCCTCTTAACAAAAGAGAGTACAGTATAAAATCTTCGCCCAATTGATTGAATTAATTTTGAAAGCCAGTTTTAAGGACAAATAGTAAATATTGGCATTTAATTCTGTCAAAGCCTCTTCAGCCTCAAATGACAGGGCTCTTGTAGGGTGTTGTGGTAATTATGCTTAATTAGATTCCTATCATTACTTGCTCTAAGTTTCCTCTTTATGAATCTCACCTGATTGACAAATAGAAAGAGAACGATCATACAGAGAAGAAATTTAGTTCCCCTTCATACCTGAGATATGTAATCTGAATTAATTTACTGATATCAATCATAAAAGGAAGTCTTTTGGGTCATGTGCAGTACTGCTGGCTAGATTTACCTTTTAAGGCCCCCCCATCACCGTAGTATCTGAGTGCCTCACAATAATGTTTTTATTTATCCTCAACACCCTGTGAGGTACAATGCTCCATTTTACTGACGGGGAAGGGAGACAGAGAGGCAAAGGCCCAGATAGGACAGACAGACTTTGGCATTACAAAAAGAACAGGAGTACTTGTGGCACCTTAAAGACTAACAAATGTATTTGAGCATAAGCTTTCGTGGGCTACAGCCCACTTCATCGAATGCATAGAATGGAACACACAGAAAGAAGATATTTATACATACAAAGAACATGAAAAGGTGGAAGTATAAATTGTTCTTTTATTGCAATCTTTTTAAAAATATTAAAAACTACTGGAACAATATTATGTTTTTGTATAACCATTCCCACATGTTATGAAGGTTAAAGAAGCCAAAAGACTGGCTTACCATGGCTGCCTGCAAGCTGAATTCTGTTGCCTGGCACTGCGTGAGTGATCTCTCGCACCAAACCAGCAGGCCCTCAATATAAGAGGCAAAATGCGACCTTGTAACGAAAGCACAGGTGCCGTGTAATGTGAACAGCAAGGTTTAATGGGAAAGAGTGATCCTATTGTTCTCTAAAATGTGTCTTTTTAACTACCAATCTCCCTTTTCCCCCACCAGCTGCAAATGTTTCTCCTTCGCAGAGGCTAGCAAAGATTAGAAGGCGAAAAAAACACTCGGGATGAGATGTTCTCGGAGCTCCTGTTGTCCTCCCACACTGACAGAGCACAGCAGAATGCGTGGAGGCAGACAATGTCCGAGTGCAGGAAAGCACAATATGAACGCGAGGAGAGGTGGCAGGCTGAATGGCGGGCTGAAGAGGATAGGTGGCGTCAGCTTGCTGACAGAAAGCAAGAGTCGATGCTGCGGCTGCTGGAGCATCAAACGGATATGCTCCAGCGTATGGTTGAGCTGCAGGAAAGGCAGCAGGAGCACAGACCGCCGCTACATCCCCTGTGTAACCAACAGCCCTCCTCCCTAAGTTCCATAGCCTCCTCACCCAGACACCCAAGAACGCAGTGGGGGGGCCTCCGGCCACCCAGCCACTCCACCCCAGAGGATTGCCCAAGCAACAGAAGGCTGGCCTTCAATAACTTTTAAACTGTAGTGTGTCCTTGTCCTTCCCTCCTCCCCCACCCCACCCGGGCTACCTTGGCAGTTATCCCCCTATTTGTGTGATGAATTCATAAAGAAGGCATGAATGTGAAGTAACAATGACTTTATTGCCTCTGCAAGCGGAGGGGAGGGTGGCTAGCTTACAGGGAAGTAGAGTGAACGGGGGGGCGGAGGGGGAGGTTCATCAAGGAGCAAAACAGAACTTTCACACCGTAGCCTGGCCAGTCATTAAACTGGTTTTCAAAGCTTCTCTGATGCGCACCGTGCCCTGCTGTGCTCTTCTAACCGCCCTGGTGTCTGGCTGCGCATAATCAGTGGCCAGGCAATTTGCCTCAACCTCCCCCCCCGCCATAAATGTCTCCCCCTTACTCTCACAGATATTGTGGAGTGCACAGCAAGCAGTAATAATGGGAATATTGGTTTCACTGAGGTCTATCCGAGTCAGTAAACTGTGCCAGCGAGCTTTTAAACGTCCAAATGCACATTCTACCACCATTCTGCACTTGCTCAGCCTATAGTTGAACAGCTCCTGACTACTGTCCAGGCTGCCTGTCTATGGCTTCATGAGTGCCAGGCAACAGAATTCGGCTTGCAGGCAGCCATGGTAAGCCAGTCTTTTGGCTTCTTTAACCTTCATAACATGTGGGAATGGTTTCAAACAGCAGCACCCTCATTTCCCATACCAAGCGGCCGTTGGGTTGGCCATTTAAAATGGGTTGGCAATTTAAAAGGAAGGACTGTATTAAGGGGTAGGCTGGGTCCCCAAGGATAACTATAGGCATTTCGACATCCCCAATGGTTATTTTCTGGTCTGGGAAGAAAGTCCCTTCCTGCAGCTTTTAAAACAGACCAGAGTTCCTGAAGACGCGAGTGTCATGTACCTTTCCCGGCCATCCCACGTTGATGTTGGTGAAATGTCCCTTGTGATCCACCAGTGCTTGCAGCAGCATTGAAAAGTACCCCTTTTGGTTTATGTACTCGCTGGTTTGGTGGTCCGGTGCCAAGATAGAGATATGGGTTCCGTCTATCGCCCCACCAGTTAGGGAATCCCATTGCAGCAAAGCCATCCACTATGACCTGCACATTTCCCAGAGTCACTACCCTTGATATCAGCAGGTATTTGATTGCATTGGCTACTTGGATCACAGCAGCCCCCACAGTAGATTTGCCCACTCCAAATTGATGCCCCACTGAGCAGTAGCTGTCTGGCGTTGCAAGATTCCAGAAGGCTATCGCCACTCGTTCTCAACTGTGAGGGCTGCGGTCATCTTGGTATTCTGGTGCTTCAGGGCAGAGGAAAGCAAGTCACAAAGTTCCATGAAAGTGCCCTTACGCATGCGAAAGTTTCGCAGCCACTGGGAATCATCCCAGACCTGCAACACTATGCGGTCCCACCAGTCTGTGCTTGTTTCCCGGGTCCAGAATCGGCGTTCCACGGCATGAATCTGCCCCATTAACACCATGATGTGCACATTGCCGGGGCCCGTACTTTGTGAGAAGTCTATGTCCATGTCTATTTCCTCATCACTTGTCACCGCGCTGCCANCATTGGCTACTTGGATCACAGCAGCCCCCACAGTAGATTTGCCCACTCCAAATTGATGCCCCACTGAGCAGTAGCTGTCTGGCGTTGCAAGATTCCAGAAGGCTATCGCCACTCGTTCTCAACTGTGAGGGCTGCGGTCATCTTGGTATTCTGGTGCTTCAGGGCAGAGGAAAGCAAGTCACAAAGTTCCATGAAAGTGCCCTTACGCATGCGAAAGTTTCGCAGCCACTGGGAATCATCCCAGACCTGCAACACTATGCGGTCCCACCAGTCTGTGCTTGTTTCCCGGGTCCAGAATCGGCGTTCCACGGCATGAATCTGCCCCATTAACACCATGATGTGCACATTGCCGGGGCCCGTACTTTGTGAGAAGTCTATGTCCATGTCTATTTCCTCATCACTTGTCACCGCGCTGCCATCACCTCCTCGCCTGGTTTTGCTTTGGCAGGTTCTGGTTCTGCATATACTCCAGGATAATGCGCGTGCTGGTTATAGTGCTCATAATTGCCGCGGTGATCTGAGCGGGCTCCATGATCCCACTGCTATGGCGTCTGGGCTGAAAAAAGGCACGAAACGATTGTCTGACGTTGCTTTCACGGAGGGAGGGAGGGAGGGAGTGGGGGCCTGACGACATGTACCCAGAATCACCCGCAGCACTGTTTTTTCCCTATCAGGCATTGGGATCTCAACCCAGAATTCCAATGGGCAGCGGAGACTGCGGGAACTGTGGGATAGCTACCCACAGTGCAACGCTCTGGAAATCAACGCTAGCCTCAGTACTGTGGACACAGTCCGCTGACTTAATGCACTTAGAGCATTTTGTGTGGGGACACACACAATCGACTGAATAAAAACCATTTCTAAAAAACCGACTTCTATAAATTCGACCTAATTTTGTAGTGTAGACATACCCTTAGAGAGGAAATACAAGAAAAGAGTCATTACTAGTGAAGGGGAAAGTCTTAAAATATAAATTAAGCAAACAGTGGGGTAAAAAATGGGAACAAAGATGGAATTTCAACTGTTAAGTTCAAGGGGTCATATTTATTGTAACTGAATTTGAGAAAAATCCATCATACCAGCTTGTAAGCCGCTAGCACCACGTCTATAATCATAATCCATCAAATATATAGCAATTTATTGTTCATAGTGCTTCTGTTATGGTTCTTCTAGAAATCGCCTTGACTCATTCGGTCAATCCATTCTACTTCTGATTACATTAATTGCTTGGCAACTGATTGACATGAGAGTTTCCACAAGGAGTAATTGCTAACCTGGCTTGCTCATCAAAAGCAGACGTTTAAAAAAAAATCATTCTATGAGAAGTTTTGCTCAACAAACCATAAAAGATTGCAACTGTGATTAGTTATCAGGGTCTGTTGAGCCATGCAAGGGTAATTTGCTAGGACTAAAGCATTTTTAATTACGTTGACCTTGGTTTACCAGATTCAAACCTATCCAATTTCTTGTGTTCTCAACTAGACTGGAAAAAATGCCTAAACAATTTCATAACTCCTACAGTAGAACTTTTAAAAAAGTTCAAAGCAACAGTTTAGGAATTACAACTTGCTAGAAAATGGCCACCTTCTGACAATTATTTTATATTGTTGTTCACTGACAAGATTGAAAAATGATTTGACCTTCCAATCAATGTATTAATCAGAGCGTTTTAATTTAATTCTTGCCCCATGAGCTGTCCTTGTCAAAGTGTTAATGGTGGGCAGTGGCAGGGACATCTGCTTTTGTATTAATAAATAAGTTCATATGGTAGCAGTTGAGTTGGGTTTATAGAGCTGCATGCAATTTTGTATGATATTACAGACTAACACTATTATTTCACAGTTCCATATATTTCCACAGAAGTAGATACAATTACAGATTAAGTCCCCAACCCTTCAAAGACTTACACACGTAGCTAACTTTCTTCATTGTAAGTCCCCTGACAGTTTGAATGGGAATAGTCACAGTGTGTAAACTGAAGCATGTGCAAGTCTTTGCAGAATGGAGACCTTAGGGCCTGCTCCTGCATTCCTTGGGCTCCCACAGTTCACAATGAACTCCATGGGAGTCAATGGACCTGCAAATAGTAGTTGTTAATCATTAAAATAATATGTAAATGAAACTCTAAAATTGCATATTTAAAGCCAAAAGGAGTCAATAAGTTTTCAACTTGCTTTTCTACAGCAACAATTACTAGGCCACATTACTTCTGTATGTTTGAGAGAGAGAGAGAGAGAGAGAGAGAGAGAGAGAGAGAGAGAGAGAAACAGGTGACACGGCAAATGTCAACATGGTCAATTTCTTTCAGAAAGGTTGGCCAATTTCCACTGTCATTTATACAAGTTTAAATCTAAAGTAATATCAGTGAAATTAATGGAGATACTCTATTGAGATCACATAGTAATTTGTATCTCATCCCGGTGGGGTGATGGAGTTTCACAGAATCAGTTTTACTGATCCAACCTAGGCTATTCTGATCTCACTTACACCCATGCGAATCCAATGAAGTGAAACCTATTGACTTCAGTGACTATGCTCTGGATGCAGTTGTAACTAAGAGCAGAATGTGGTCCTCTGTTTCTTCCACTAAGCATTCACTGAGCCAGTGCCAGTGGCAGGTGATGTCCTGTATCAAGAGAAGATAGAAAGAGTGAAACATGAAACAAGAGTGAAAGAGTGAAAGTTTTAATAAGCAGCTACAAATGACAGAAAAGAACAATGTAACTACAATATTAAAGTATTATTTTTACAACAGCTGCAAATATTCAGAAAATATCTGCAGTAAATATGACAATTGATGGAGAACCTATTAACAAAGAGCTAGAAAACTAGTGCAGAGAAATATAGTTACTGAATGGCTTACTGCCATATGTCACGTCATTGACTTCTACAGAAGCTGGCAGTTGCAACAGAAAGAGTATGCTACAGCAAAATTCATCAAGGGAAAAGAAATACAAGAGCATGGAATAAATTTTAAGAGAAGATTTGCTGGCCCAACATCAGGTTTTAATGAAATCAAATAAGATAAACCATACCAACACAGAGCATTTTTAATGCATGGTGTAACTACTCTGGAATCACTGAATTCTGTAAGAACAGACTAGTATTTGCACAACAACGCAGGTGGTTTGACAGTTAAAATGCTCCCCCATAGGGACCACACTGGAGCGAACACTTTAATTACTTTAAAAAGTGAGGACTATTTAGAAACTCCCAACAAAAACTTGCTTGTACTGAAAATATTTTTATTTCCCTACCCAGGGAAACAATAATGGGTAAAATTTTCAGAAGTGTCTGGCTTGTCTACAGTTCAAATGCCACAGCAGCACAGCTACCGTGCTGCAGCTGTACTGCTTCAGTGTAGCTACCACCTATGTTTCTCCTGTCGACATAGGTATTCCACTTCCCAGAGAGGCGGTAAATCTGTCTACACTAGGGGTTATGTGGATTTTTCATACCCCTGAGTGACGTAGCTGGCTCGACCTAACTTTTTAAGCATAGACTAAGCCTAAGTGACTTGGGAACCCACATCCCATGAGACATAGGCTCCTAAGTGCCTAAAAGTCACTTTTGAAAATAGGACAGACTCAACTTGCTGAAGTGGTTTTGAAAATTTTACGTCATATCTTCTCCCAAATTTAGGACAAATCCAACTCTGTGGCCCTATTCCACATCCTGTATGCGACAGACATGTACACATGTGAGTAACTGGCTGTGGAAAGGATTGGGAGAGCTTTGTAGACTGAAATCTGAACTGGGACCTGCCACCTCGCAGATGAGTGCCCTAACCACTGGGCTATGGAACATTCTGGTGTGGGGCGCCTCACTCTCTCCTGTTAACGCTGTTTCACTGTGGGTAAATAGTTTTAAAAAGTCATGGGAGGAGGGGGATTTGATCCTGGGTCTCCCTCAGCCCAAATGAGTGCTCTAATCACTAGGATATAGAGTCCTTCTCATACTTCTGCTCACTCTCTCTAGCCCAATGGATTATTTATTCACAGTGGAACAGCTTCAACTGAAGAAAACTGTTCCTTCTGCAAGACTCTGTTCAGCCACTGAGACTGAGTCTCAACCTGGAACCCATGTTTGCGGCTTCTGGCATGTTCCATTGTCAGTGACAAGGGGGAGGCGAGTGTTATTTCTGTCAGTAGTATTTTGAACATCCTCAAGGCCCAGAGAGCCAGTCATTTGGCTTTTGCACAAATTCCTTTGGTTCCTCCTGTATCTCTCTCCTTGGTGGCTACAACACCTGACCATGACATGAATAGTATGCCTGGTACTTTGGTAGTTTGCTTGCCACTTTGTTTGTAATCCAACATTTTCTCCCATTTCAAGGGGGTAACTATTTGACACTCTTGTAGCGTCTTCACCTTTAGCCATGCCCTTTTTCCATATTGATCTACAGAGCAGGGATAAGAGGAAGTATTCTGTATCTTCGGAAGTAGCATATCAGTTCATGTGTTCCCAGTGGGGACCAGAGTTCTGCCTCCAGGAAGCAGGAACATTCCCTTGTGGGGTCAATTGAGAAAGATTTGTAGCTGCAACATTGGCAGAGACCCTGGATGAAAGGGAAACGTATTCAGCCACAAAGAAGAAGCTCTATTTGATTTTTGTCCGATGGCCACTATAAATCTTTGAATATACACGTAGTTATTATTTATATTGTGTTAACACCTAGGTAGTCCATTCATGGATCCATTGTGCGAGGCACTATAGAAACAAAGAGCAAAGGCTAGCAATAAGTACTGTTTGCATTCTCTCAACAATGTGGCTATACATGTATTGTAATCTCATACTAATTTTCTTGGTAACAGAACTATATTGCCATTTAAAGAGGAAAAAAAACAATGAATGTTTAATTTGCCCATGAACTTTAAATAGATAGTGTTAATTAGAAATCTTTTATAAGCTATATTTTCAAGTACAATAAAACTGTTTAATTTGACATTTTCGCTGTAGTTAAAATTAGGATACTGCATACACAGACTGCTTTTTCGCCTTATGCTGCCCACATTTTGCATGTAAATATACATTAGGGTGGCTTTATCAAATTAACATTGCAAATGCTCTTCAAATAAGTTTGGGCACATAACTCACGAGGAAGTTTAGGAACATCTTGTGCAAAAACAGTTATTTTTAAATTAATTGTTTGTCAAATAGACAAACTTCTTAGATACTTAAGAACTAAAATGAAAAATATAAAGTTTAATATGGCAACATCACAAGAAGTGGTCTTCTACAGTCATCCATCTTTAGAAAAACAATTCATGTAAAAACAAGTTTCTATCGCATGTTTGCAAGTTTTTTTAACTCCAGTCTAAAAATACTGCTGCCTTACAGTTTTATAGCAATTATGTCACATTAACATCAGCTATTACATAGGTTGCTTGATCATGAACTTTTAGAAAAAAGAAACTTGGGGGGGGGGGGTAAACACAAAACCAGAATCAGAGTTAATGTTTTTACTACTGATAGATTTTTTTTCTTTTTTCACTGCAGCATAGCAGAAGTCCAGGTAAATCAGCGTAATGTTAAACATACCAGATACCTGTATATCCTAACAGCAAAGTGGTCCCCAATAAAGGTCAGCAAGGACAAGACACCTTTATGCAGGAGACAGCTTTCTCTGGGGACAGTCCAAGTCAGTAGAGCAAACTCTCACAGATCTAAGAACCACTTAAACATCACCATGTCCCATTACAAGTGTAAGGCACATTTATTTGGCATTGCCTTAAAGAACATATACACAGCACAGCAGACTTAAATTTTAAAAAAATATTAAAAAATCCAAGGGGAAACCTAAAGGCAAGAAGAAGACTTGCGTGTTAAATGCTTTCACTTCTGGAAGCTGCTCACATGGTATGGTGATGAGGATAGTATAATAACTTGACTAAGATAGAACAGAGAATTTGCCAAAAGTCACCACTCAATGGTATAGGAGATACTTGGAAGTACTAGACTTGGAAGTACCACTGTGCAGTAGCTGTTGGTAAGTGTTGTCTTCTAAATGGAAATCATTGTTGCTATGAATTTTAGGTACAAACTAAAGGACTAATATTAGGAAACTTAGATGATTTCAATAAATAACTCAGTATAACAAAAAAGTCAGATGTATATCAAGGCACAATGGAAATTTACAAGAAATATTGAAAATGATATGTATGGGAATTATTTATGATTATACCCATAACTACCCCCACATCTTTTAACATACCTAATGTACTGTCAGAGGGCATATTTATCCTTCAAAGAGTAAATATGGGTGGCATGAGATACCTTAGACAAAGTAATTGTATCCAGTCTTAACTGAATTTGTGATCTGAAGATTAAATCCCATGATTCTCCCACGCTTATACAGGGCAATGTAGCCTAGGACATGGTTTATCAACTATGCTTCCCCAGCAGGTCTGACTAGACTCAGTACCTGAGGTTCTTCCCCTCAGGAGCTAGTGACCAGAAATAAATAATGTGACCAGAGAACCTCCTTGAACAAGAGTATTGTTTAGTCCTATCACTAGGAACAAACAGAGAAAAAGGATTTTAAAAACCAAAAGGTCTACATGCATGTCTATCTGACCTAAAGGCTTAGCAGAGAGCCAAGGTAGGTCTAACTTCACTCTCTCTCTCCCTCAAGAGTATCACTTATCTCTCAGAAGCCTTTTGTCTCACGGTTCTGGGATTTTGGGGGCTCCTGTATATACAAACAGGCATCACTCTCTCTCTCACACACACACACGAGAGACAAGCTAGTCTGATGAGCTCATCAGGTGATCCAAGGTAGGACATCACAGCAGATGGGTCTTACATTCTCTCTTAAGCGCTGGCAAATGAGAGGCTGAAAAACTATACTCTTCCCTGTCTACAAGGAGTCTCTTCTTGATTTAATCCCGTTTTCATAAAGTAAACCCCTTACCACCACCTGACAAACATATAGAACATGCAGTAGTCCTAAATTAGATTAGAGCAGCCCCACATCCTTCATATGTGGAAAATGGGTTTTTATAATTTGTAACAAAATTACTCTTCATTTTTGTGCTTAGAGACAAGTGATACATTAAGGAATTTCAAGATTATTGCACTTTTGTGCAGCACCCAAATGATAGTGCTTAGGCTTGGTTTGCCAAACCTTAGCAATAAGCATCAGCAGAAAAATCAGAACTAAAGCATTAAAAAAAAGCATTTCACTAGAGATATATCTAGCCTACAATTTGCCAGCACTAACTTTTCATGTGTTCATCACAAAGGACATGAGAAGGGCAGTCAAACCAAAAACAGTAGCAAGAAAATAATCAAATTCTTATAAGTGAAAGCCACATATTAAGAAGCAATGTTTATGGATTTGGAAAGAGTGAGATACATGAGATAAAATAGCCTTGTATGTTAAGTAAAACACTGAAAGACAAGGTAATATCTTTTATTGGATCAACTTCTGTTGGAAAAAGAGAAAGTTTTGAGCTCCACAGAACTTGTTCAGGTCTGGAGACCAGTGGATCTCAAAACCTTGTCTCTTTCACCAACAGCAGTTGATCCAATGAAAGGTATTACCTCACTAACCTTGTCTCTCTCAAATCCTGGTACCACCACAGGAAATGTGAAACTGCAGATTGCAGCATTTTATTGATATGTTTTAGCTGAATGAGATCTTTTGATACCTCTTGTTGTTTTTCTTGAGCTATGTCTATAAGATACAGGTTAGAGTGAATTCAGTTCAGTGTTAAGTTAACTTCTAAGCATGGTAATTCGTATTTCTGCTGAAATTCACTTGTTTTAATTTCACTAAGTGACAATATGCAAGTTATAAGACAGAATAATTCCAGAAGTGCTAGGAGGGAATTTAGCTCCCTAAATCCAGAATAGGTTCATCTCAGCTTTTCATCTACCAAGGTCGATAAACAGTGTTTTCTGTAATTTATGGTCAAACCTTAAAAGGACACTATCCAATGCAAATTACCCTGGTCTACAGAAAGGGAGTAAAAAAACATCAAAACCTGAAAATTGCCAGATGGAAAAAACTGATGTGAGAATATGTAAGTTGTTTCTTCACATTTGTAGCAAGAAGCCAGCCAGGAAGGGGATGGAAAGGTTCTAAGCAGTAACTCTACATGGGGCGGGGGGGGGGGGCAGGGGGGGGAAGAGAGCGAGCGAGTGAGTGAGTACGTACACACACAAAGCAGTGGTTTCTGAGCTCCACTGTGAATCCTACTGCGTGTACACACAGGAAACTAAAGGAGCATAAATTAGCCTTTTCACACTCCTTCAAAGACCACCATATCACAGGAAACTGTATAGAGTGTCTAAGTAGTTTCACATGCCACATCTTCCAAGATTATGAGACTGAAGGGTGTTTAAAGGCCCAGCAACTGTTTTTCTTCACTAGTTTTAACTTACATTGGGATTGTTTTTGATCTTTCACCTTTAATTGAGGAAACTAGGTCAATCTCTGGTATTTCCATCTGAGTTCCATGAAACACTGAGGCTAAATTAATTTCCAGTAATATGTGGAAATAGTCTTCTCACCCTATTGATCCCTTTAAGAGTTTTCAGATCAATTAGAATCCTATGTACTATATTTAAAACTGTAGCCACAGATTAAGATATTGTAAAATCGTATATAGTTTGCTATTAATTATTATTATTGTGTTTGTATTTCTCCCCAGTCAGGGATCAGGGGCCCACTGTGTTATACATTATACATACATAGAATAGAAGAGGAGTCCTTGCTCCAAAAAGCTTGCAATACATAGTTTGAAATATGAATTTAACTATATATTGTAAGCTCTTTGTACAGCACAGTAAAACTTCACACAAACTAGACAATAAAAACACCACAGGAGGAAGAGAACAACAAAGTAGAATGGGAAATGTGGGGGGAATGGTAGAAAATGTACAATAGTAAGGGACAGTGCCATGGGAATGAGAGGGGAAGAGGGAAAAAGTTTACTGCACTTAGCTTCCACTCATGCAAAACGCTTATATCATGTGCAAGTGTGGTCTCACTGAACCCACCAGTGTAAAGTTAAGCATATGTATAAGTGTTTGCAGGATCGAGGCCTTAGCTATTAAATAGTGACGGGGTAACAGAAGTTTTCCTGTTAAGGTTGTCTGTATGTCTCAGGCTGACTCAATGCTCTAGTGATTGATAAGCCATGTGTGAGACCCTAGACTTCCAGGTGACCAGGATTAAGGAACCCCGCCTACCACTGGCATGTGCTTTTTTGTGCTTAAGCACAGCAGAGGAATTTAATTCAGTGGTATCCTTCTCATCTATCTACTCTGGGTTTGATTTCTGAGACATTGTGAAATAATCAACGGCACCTTCATCTGGAGAAAATCCTCAGAGGCACATCTAATGCCATCATCTCTCTAACAGCATGTACATTGTCATTGCTAATTCACTATTTTAGTTTTACACATTATGGCTTCACATTCACTATCTTCAGTGCACAGTATATAAATCATATATCACTGCACATTAAAGGAGAGACTTGACCTGAAGCCATGATTATTCAATCAGTAGCACTAACCACAGTGGCATCCTTCTGATAGTCATGCCACACCCAATACCTAAATAATGGGCAACTAGTCAGAAATCACATAACTTCAGGGTACCAAATCCTTGATAAAAAAGTAATCACAATCAGTTCAGGATAATCAGTACTGGACACATTATTTCCTCTGCTGATACTTTGCATGCTTTCAGACTGTTTTACTGTTGTAGAAAAATGTCAAAGCAATAAAGATAAAATAGGTTTTTGAAACTTGGCCCCTGCTGGCTTTTTGCTGCTATGTAACAGGCATGACTCATTTGGAAGGGATGGACCATTAGGAAAGAATGATAGATGTATTGAGGCTACAAAATCACAAAAAGTTTGAGCACTTAAAAAGGAAAATGTAACAGTTCTTTCCAGTGAAAACAAGCAGAGTTTTTCCTGTTTTAGGGCTAAATTATACTCTCAGCTATACTGGTGACAGGTTTCAGAGTGGTAGCCGTGTTAGTCGGTATCAGCAAAAAGAACGAGGAGTACTTGTGGCACCTTAGAGACTAACAAATTTATTTGGCGTGAGCTAAAATCCACTTCATCGGATGCATGGAGTGGAAAATACAGTAGGAAGGGGTGTGTGTGTGTGTGTGTGTGTGTGTGTGAGGACACACCCACACACACACACACACACACACACAATGAAAAGATGGGGGTTGCAATACCAACTCTAACGAGACTAATCAATTAAGGTGGGCTATTATCAGCAGGAGAAAAAACCTTTTGTAGTGATAATCAGGATGGCCGCAGTTTCTTTGAGCGTGTGTGGCACAATCTCTCAGCATAGTCTGTGTGGTATGTAGATTGTAATGGATTTTTTACCTTCAGTCCTTTTGGTATGATGTCCATCTGTTTGCATTTGGAAAGGAAGATTATGTCTGTATCTGTGCGAGGATCTAAATTCAGGTGTTCACCAGTCCCTCTCACTTTCTGCATCAGTGGGGGGGGGGGGCGGGAAAAAGAGAAAAGGAAGGAGCTGAGTCACTTTTCAATGACCCCAGACACCCAGAGCTTGAAATGGCCTTAATGGGCTCAGCAGGATACATACCCATTAGACGAAAAAGGACTTCTCTTTAAAAAGCCATAAAGATCCATTTCTTATGTTTGTAATGAGGGAATTGGCTGTGTATCATGCATCCTCCAGGATTCACACCTTCACCTTAGACTTCCCCTCCCCCCCCCCGCAAAAACACACCTAGAACTAGGTTGTTTAGCACATACTGATTCAAGTGACAAAACAGCTTCAAAAAACATTTGGACAAATATTTCTGAGCTAGTCACAAGAGCTAAATTTGTCACTAATTTTCCTATGGTTCATCAGTTAAAGGTTTATTGGGGGAAAACTCAGTGAAATGACAGTAAGTAACCCCAGTGTACTCCCTGTGGTCAGGCACAACCCTGCCTCGGTTTCCCCTCACCCAGAGGTATAAACAAGTCCAAGAACATAAGAACATAAGAAAAGCCGTACCGGGTCAGACCAAAGGTCCATCTAGCCCAGTATCTGTCTACCGACAGTGGCCAATGCCAGGTGCCCCAGAGGGAGTGAACCTAACAGGCAATGATCAAGTGATCTCTCTCCTGCCATCCATCTCCATCCTCTGACGAACAGAGGCTAGGGACACCATTCTTACCCATCCTGGCTAATAGCCATTTATGGACTTAGCCACCATGAATTTATCCAGTCCCCTTTTAAACATTGTTATAGTCCTAGCCTTCACAACCTCCTCAGGTAAGGAGTTCCACAAGTTGACTGTGCGCTGCGTGAAGAAGAACTTCCTTTTATTTGTTTTAAACCTGCTGCCTATTAATTTCATTTGGTGACCCCTAGTTCTTGTATTATGGGAATAAGTAAATAACTTTTCCTTATCCACTTTCTCAACATCACTCATGATTTTATATACCTCTATCATGTCCCCCCTTAGTCTTCTCTTTTCCAAGCCGAAGAGTCCCAGCCTCTCTAATCTCTCCTCGTATGGGACCCTCTCTAAACCCCTAATCATTTTAGTTGCCCTTTTCTGAACCTTTTCTAGTGCTAGAATATCCTTTTTGAGGTGAGGAGACCACATCTGTACACAGTATTCGAGATGTGGGCGTACCATGGATTTATATAAGGGCAATAATATATTCTCTGTCTTATTCTCTATCCCCTTTTTAATGATTCCTAACATCCTGTTTGCTTTTTTGACCGCCTCTGCACACTGCGTGGACATCTTTAGAGAACTATCCACAATGACGCCAAGATCTTTTTCCTGACTCGTTGTAGCTAAATTAGCCCCCATCATGTTGTATGTATAGTTGGGGTTATTTTTTCCAATGTGCATTACTTTACATTTATCCACATTAAATTTCATTTGCCATTTTGTTGCCCAATCACTTAGTTTTGTGAGATCTTTTTGAAGTTCTTCACAATCTGCTTTGGTCTTAACTATCTTGAGTAGTTTAGTATCATCTGCAAACTTTGCCACCTCACTGTTTACCCCTTTCTCCAGATCATTTATGAATAAATTGAATAGGATTGGTCCTAGGACTGACCCTTGGGGAACACCACTAGTTACCTCTCTCCATTCTGAGAATTTACCATTAATTCCTACCCTTTGTTCCCTGTCCTTTAACCAGTTCTCAATCCATGAAAGGACCTTCCCTTTTATCCCATGACAGCTTAATTTACGTAGGAGCCTTTGGTGAGGGACCTTGTCAAAGGCTTTCTGGAAATCTAAGTACACTATGTCCACCGGATCCCCCTTGTCCACATGTTTGTTGACCCCTTCAAAGAACTCTAATAGATTAGTAAGAATACTAGAAAGAAGGCCTTTCTAGTATTAAAAAGGAGGATGACAAGGTGGGTGAGGTAATATCTTTTATTGGACCAACTTGCTGTGGAGCTGTTATAGTTGGTTCCACTTTTTGTTTTTGTGTTGGATGGCTACCAGCAGAGTTTTTTGATAGTTGTTTTGAGTTTTTTGCATAATTTCCAGGTAGGGTTCCTGATTTTTCCCTTCTAGTGTATGGGAGCATGTGATGATTTCTTGTTTGAGATGGTCCTTTCTGGAGTACATGAGGTGCACAAGATGGTTTCTCAATTTTCCTGAAGTCGTTCTGCAGACCTGTTCAGCATATTTAAAGTTGTATGTAGTTGTCAGAGGGTTATAGATGGTGAGTCCTCTAAGGAGGTTTTGTTTCTTGCATTTGCTCAGGAAGTAGTTGCTGAGTTGTTGAGTTTTGCTTCCTTATTCATGCTGTGGAGTTTCCATTTCATAGGAAAATTCAATATCTTCCATTGTCATTCTCAGTAATATTGTAGCCATGGCCCATTGGAGGGTCTCATTTATTTAACAGAAAAAGGACAACAAACAAAAGCTTCAGTCAGCTACTCCACTGGAAAGTCTCTGCCCCTGCTAATCAGTCTTAACTCTAGTCCCAGATAGGTTGACCAGATATCCCATTTTTAAAGGGACAGTCCCTTTTTAGGGACTCTCTCTTATATAGGCGCCTATTACCCTCCACCCCCTGTCCCATTTTTTTCCACAGTTGCTATCTGGTAACCCTAGTCCCAGAGTACTCTTAGGCTGAATTCCCTGCCTGATTCTTGGGCATTCAGCCGTACACCTGTCTTCCCCTGACAGCGAGTCATTCTTTGGGGGGCCACTTCATTCTCCTAGACTGATCGAGTCCTTACCTGGGAGCACTCTCTGGGCCTGTTCCCTCTGTCTGAGAGCCTCTGCTCTCCAGGGAGCCTCACTCCTCAGGAGCTTCCTCCATTCTGGGCCTTCTGACTGAACTCTCATAAGCTTTTGTTAGGCCCTAATTAGTTGCTGCCCAGCCACCTAGGCAATTAATGACTCACAAGTGGATCTGAATTGGCTCATTCTCTTTGGCAGAGCCTGTCACAGGTAGGCTGCTCCCTGACTCTCTTGAAAGGGCCAGTACCCATGACGCTTAGACACTGTATTTAGGGCATGAACTGTTAATTTGTGCTTTATTATTTAAATATGCTGAACATAAGTTTGTTTTCTCTGAGTACTCTAGATCTTTTATTCTGGAGGAGTCAAGATCCCTTTCCTGCCACAATACCCTTAACTTTTTAATTTGTCACCTGTACAAGAATTCATAGATTTTTACAATTAAATAATAGTGCAACTTAAATTATATGACAGATGTAGGCATCCTTGAATGAATAATTTATCAGTGCTACAGTAAGATAGACATAAAGGGGCAGTGGCTAGATTCTTGAAAAAAGGATGGCCATTCCAGGCTTAATGTATCTGATCTCATGTGATTTTTAAAAAGTGACCTTGTACTCATTTAATACTTGGATGGATCACCTGAGCGTGTCTGGTGCTCAAATCTAACTACTTCTTTGCAATATCAGTGGCTGTTGATGATTTTATATCATGCTAAGTGATAGGTTTTTTGCATAACATTGAGTTCACTCCTGTACTACTTATTTTAATCCCTTATGCTGTAATGACTCCAGTAAAAAGACACTAGCCTGCAGTTACACTGCCATTATTTTTCTTATTTATTAAGAATATTATTTGTCAGGTGCCAACGGTATGCTTTAAAACCAACAATGACACCCCCTCCCATGAGCAATTTACAGTCTAAACACAGAGTCAGAGTCATTTTAAACTATTAGCCTAAAGTCCAATGAAGGGATGAAAAAGTCCAAAGGGATGAGATTATTAGAATTTATTTCTGATTTTTATATGTCCTAGGTACCAAAGGAATATGCCCCAAACATGCCTAAATTCAGCAATATACTTATAAACCTCAGATTTCTGAATATTTTTCTCCTGTGTTTTCTCTAAGTACTTTGTAACCAGCCTGATATCTATCTCACTGGGAAATCCTTTTGCCTATTTTACCTGACTTGGCTGTCTGTAACAGTGGCAAGGAGAAAGTGCTGCTCACATTATATTACAGGCGAGTCTCATCTTATGCAGGGGTTCCGCTCCGCGGTTAGCGTGTAAAGCGAAAACCGCATATAATGAAACACTCATTGAGTTGAATGGCGGGCAGAATCGCCCGCACTACAGATGCAGTTTTTAAATTATTTTTCTTTTTTTTCCCGTTTTTGCCGACCATGCAAAACTGAATTCGTGCATGTTAAATGTGCCTAAGATGCGACTCGCCTGTATCTCATTATCAATAGGCATCCCCATTTGGAGAATCCTCAAAAATGCTTATGAAGAGTTGAACATCTGGGGTTCCCCCCCCCCCTCACTCCACCACCCTCTAGGGCTCACATCTGGCCAAGGATCATTGGCTATAATTCCCTTTGGAGTTTTTCACTACCATTATATAAATGGACCAGGGAGTGAGAGAGTGGGACTGGGTTGCAAACTGTGGTCTCCAGCACAAAGCAGAATTATTCTGGTACTGAGCTGTCTAGTATTGTGATTTTTTTTTATTTTTTTTTTTACACTCAGTGTACATTAGAAATGTGGCAAAAGCCATGAACCAACACACTCTTTCCAATCTGTTACTTGGTACCAGTCTGAAGATCATGCAACATATTTAGCAAAACATCTGAAATGCCAACTCCTTTCAGTACAATCCAAAATGCTGACCTGTTGACCGAGTCAAGAGCCACTTTGATGTCAATATATGGTGCATGAAGCGGGCAGTTAAATTCTCGGTGCAGCTCAGCCAGAAGCCAGAGGGTAAGGACAGTGCCCATTGTCAACTGCCCAACAGTAAAGCCTTATTGCTGTAGACAACAAAGTCTGTTAAAGGGTAGCTGCATGCTACCAAGCAGAACATGAGCAAAGATCTTTTCAAGGACCAATACCAATGAGATTGGCCTGTAGTTGTCACACTTGGTACAAGATCCTTTGCCTTTGTATGCGGACACTGTCATGCCTTCTTTCCATTCTGATGGTACAAGCCTGATGTCCCCACTTTAAAGAACAATTGACACAGGACAATGCACACTGTTTCCAAGGCTCAGGAAAAATATCGTCAGGCCCAACATCATGTCCATTCCATAACTTTTGGATGGCCTTTCATACTTCCTTGAGTAACAGAAAATCAGGGTCTGCTGCCATACAGTTTGACAGGTTATATAAGCTCTGAACTGTGGTCAGCTGGTGTGTGGATTCAGCATGCTTTCATAATGTGTTTTCCATCTGTCCAGGACCTCATCTGCCAATGAGCAGGGAAAGCCATCTGGTTTTGTGATGGGTATTTATGACTGTCATTTTTGCCCTACCTCAGGAATGCAGCAGGGATGCATTCTCGCGCTGACACTATTCTGTCAAGTTATTGACTGGATACTAGGACTGGCTGCTCCACACATCACAATCAAGGTTTGTCAAGAAATGTTCACTGGTCAGGACTACAATGACAATACTGTCTTGCTTGTGGAGAAGTCAGAATTTCAACCCCATCCTCCAAAGTCTCCAACATGCTACCTGCACTATGGGGTTGAACATCTCATGACAGAAGACCAAGGTCCAGAACATCAGAGCTGGGCTAGCAGCAGCCATAGTGCAGGTGGAGTCAAGTACTGTGGAGAGTGTGGACTTCATCTACCTCGGGCAAAAGCAGTATTCAAATAATTGTAGCAAACTGGACATTCTTGGATGAATAGATCTCATCACCTCCTGCAAGAAGACGATGTGGTTGCTTATGGACTCAAACTTCTTTGTGCTGCAACAAAGTTCAGGATCTATCCATCCTGTGTAATACCTGTATTACTGTATGTGTCAGAAACCTGGACCCTCTTACAGGCAGACTTGGGATGGCTACAGGGGTTCCATATAAACTGTCAGCTCCAAATCCTGAGCATAAAGTGGTTTGACTTTGTGTGAAAGGCCTTCCTTCAGTCATTCATTATATTCAAAAGCAGCAGCGCATGCTCTTCGGCCATGTCACCATAATGGACAGAAACATCCTGCATGCCATGCTCTAGAACTCTCCATCGACACTCGAAGGGATGCACACTTAGACCTTCTCTGGCATCGCCCATGGGGCTGCCCCAGAGATTTGTGCATTTGCAGGATTGAGCCAGATCCAGGAACGTCACTACACAATGCCCGCTGTGATGCCATTGCCATCAACCATGAGCACTCGGGCTGGAGCAGCAACCCTCAGTAGATTATGCACGTATAATGATTTGATGAATGTATATTAGGCAAATCAGCACTGAGGGTATAATTACATTGGACTAACCCAAACCTATAATCAAAAGCAAATATCACTACATGTTTGGTATCCTGATATTTAAGAAAGGTCCATTATAAATGTTTAAAAACGAATATCATTAGATAATAAAATGTTATCTATAAGATTAGTTGTTAATATTGACTATTTATATTATACACAAAAAAGTACATTAAAAGATAGCAAGGTTACAAAACAAAGCACTCAGAAGTTAGGAAATGCCAGATTTAAAGTTGTCTGTGCAACCTTTATTCATCCCCATGTGCAAATGCGCTGATACAATGATTCCTGCCTCATACAGGATAGATGATGCTCACTTAATGAGAAACTAACCAATATTTTGTTTTCTCCTCATTGTTCAGTGAGGTCTTACACCTTAATCAGAGCTGGTCGGCCGGAGTGTGGTGGCTGCTGACTGTGGGCCCAGATCTCCAGGCAGCAGCATAGAAGTCAGGGTGGCAATACCATACCATGCCATCCTTACTGCTCTGGCCACCCACCTCTGCAGGCAGCGCCAACACCAGCAGCAGTGCAGAAGTAAGGGTAGTAGTACCACAATCCCCCGCCCCTTACAATAACATTTGTAACCCTCACACACACCTCCTTTTTGGGTCAGGAACCATACAATTACACCACCATGAAATTTCAGATTTAAATAGCTGAACTCATGACATTTACAATTTTTTAATCATATGACTGTAAAATTGACCAAAATGGACTGTGAATTTGGCACAGCCCTAGGTATTGTATAGGGTAAAAGCACACAAAAGACCAGATTTCACAGGGGGGCGGAGGGGAGGGAGAAGGAGACCAGATTTCATGGTCCATGACATGTTTTTCATGTCCGTGAATTTGGTAGGGCCCTATTTATATGAAGTGCTTCTCTTAAATTAATAACTAAGGGTCTCAAGGTGTCAAAAGGAGTATTGTCGGAGTACATAGAATCATATAAGATTAGGTTTGGAAGAGACCTCAGGAGGTCATCTAGTCCAACCCCCTGCTCAAAGCAGGACCAACCCCAACTAAATCATCCCAGCCAGGGCTTTGTCAAGCCTATCCTTAAAAATCTCTAAGAATGGAGATTGCACCACCTCCCTAGGTAACCCATTCCAGTGCTTCACCATCCTCCTAGTGAAATAGTTTTTCCTAATATCCAACCTAGATCTCAACTTCAATTTGAGACCATCTTGTTCTGTTACCTGCCACCACTGAGAACAGTCTAGATCCATCCTCTTTGGAACCCCTCTTCAGGTAGTTGAAGGCTGCTATCAAAATCCCCCCTCACTCTTCTCTTCTGCAGACTAAACAAGCCCAGTTCCCTCAGCCTCTCCTCATAAGTCATGTGCCCCAGCCCCCTAATCATTTTTGTTACTCTCCACTGGACTCTCTCCAATTTGTCCACATCCTCTCTGTAGTGGGGGGCCCAAACTGGACACAATGCTCCAGATGTGGCCTCACCAGTGCCAAATACAGGGGAATAATCACTTCCCTTGATCTGCTGGCAACACTCCTACTAATGCAGCCCAATGTTATTAGCCTTCTTGGCAATAAGGGCACACTGTTGACTTATATCCAGCTTCTCATCCACTATAATCCCCAGGTCCTTTTCTGCAGAACTGCCACTTAGCCAGTCGGTCCCAAGACTGTAGCAGTGCATGGGATTCTGCTGCCCTAAGTGCACGACTCTGTACTTATCCTTGTTGAACCTCAGATTTCTTTTGTCCCAATCCTCCAGTTTGTCTAGGTCACTGTGGACCCTATCCCTACCCTCCAGCGTATCTTCCTCTCCCTCCAGCTTAGTGTCATCCACAAACTTGATGAGGGTGCAATCCATCCCATCATCCAGATCATTAATTAAGATGTTGAACAAAATCAGCCCCAGGACAGACCCTTGGGGCACTCCGCTTGATACTGGCTGCCAACTAGACATCAAGCCATTGATCACTACCCGTTGAGCCCAATGATCTATCCAGCTTTCTATCCAGTTTATAGTCCATTCATCCAATCCATACTTTAACTTGCTAGCAAGTATACTGTGGGAGACCGTATCAAAAGCTTTGCTAAAGGTATATCATGTCCACCACTTTCCCCATATCCACAGAGCCAGTTATGTCATCATAGAAGGCAATCAGGTTGGTCAGGCATGACTTGCCCTTGGTGAATCCATGTTGACTGTTCCTGATCACCTTCCTTTCTCTCTCCGCCCCCCGGCCACCAAGTGCTTCAAAATGGATTCCTTGAAGACCTGCTCCATGATTTTTCCCAGGGAGAGAGGCAAGGCTGACTGGTCTGTAGTTCCCCCGATTCTCCTTCTTCCCTTTTTTAAAGATGGGCACTATATTTGCCTTTTTCCAATCGTCTGGGACCTCCCCCAATTGCCATGAGTTTTCAAAGATAATGGCCAATGGCTCTGCAATCACATCAGCCAACACCCTCAGCAACCTTGTGTTGTGAACAAATACCCCTAGGCAGTAATTTGATAGCATAGACTCAAGCCTGAGGCCCGTTTTAATACACACATACACAATGCATTGGGGTAGTGGACTGCAATACCATGCCCACGAACAAAGGGTTACACGCACATTTTTAAAGGCTTAAACCGCAACCGTAATTACGTCACACCAAGCATTAGGGTAAGGGGTGCTTTCCGGAGTTGTCAACAACCCTCCTCGGGACGTGCCAAGAGACCGGTGTTTTCTTTCGACATGTCCTGGACACGTAGGCACAGCATCCCGTGACCATGGTGGTTAGGCCCTATTATGGTATCATGGGCCTAGCGTGACAACTACTATGGGGGGGGGGGGAGAGAAACGCCTACGGGCACACAGGGGTACACAAAGGGCAGTTAGGGGCCATATTGTTTATACCATTAATAAGCATTCCGGTTACAAAAGATCAATTGCAAAAATATGTTCCAGTACAGGTCACAGGAATGTTCCAGTACATACTTTAACAGCACAGCATAGCAACAACAATATGATTCTTATTCCTATTCCTTACTACATTTGAATAGCCTATAATAGCCTATGGGTTTGGGCACGGGGGTGGCACTGATGCCGGGGTAAGGGGTATACAGTAAGACGGGTACAGGGGTGGGGTGTCTATGATTAATATAATATTGCCTACTACCTATATTTATTCATACACCATTGATTATAGATTGGCTGTATGGCCTTATAGCCTTAAAGCAGAAGCTGGTACAGAAGTAGAAGTTCATACAGGCAGTTAAGCTGGACCAAGGCCAAGGACGCTGTTACAAATATTCCAGTTCCTCTTTCTCCTGGCCTCACCTCTCCCCTCTTTGGGGCAGCGTAATTTGGTTCAAGCATTTGATCTGCTGGTTACAGGGTAGGCCCTGGTCAGAGCTTATAGAGGGGAGTTGCTGTTACAAGGGTCATTAAGGCCTCCTACTGTTATAGGGGCCACAAAAGAGGGGGCCCCCCATCTGATGCCATTTGGGCATCTGGCTGGGCCTTGGGGCAAGGAGGAGGACTAACCTTTCGGTGGGTATGGGCATACAGGGGTTTGCCTAAAGGGGGCACAATTTAAAGGCAATAGTGCTTATATGCCGAGCAACGATTCCATTATAAAAGCATTGATTACAGATAGGTGTCAGGATGAGTTTTAATAGCCTTTAGCAAGCAAATTAATATAAGCAGATGCATTTTAAACCTTGAGCAATGCCTGTTACAAATAGTCCTCTCTCTGCTAGTTCCTCTTTCCTTCCCCCTCTCCTCAAAGTGCAGCCTGGTCTGGTTCAGGCTTCCGCTCTGACAGTTTTGAGCCAGGCCAGGGGGGGATAGAAAAGAGGGGAGAAAGTAGCTTGGAGGGGACAAAGAAAGGGGGGGGGGGATTTCCTCCACACTTGGATGCATTAGATTNAAAGCAAATACAAGTTGTTTACTTAACAATTAATTTAAAAAAAGAACAAGGAAAAATGGGAAAGGTTAAAGGAAAACACATCACCCCGCTCTGTGGCAGGGAACATTTACAGACAGTGTCTCTGGAACATCAGGGCAGTTCACAGTCTGTTCCTTGTAGGTCCCAGGCCACCTTCTCAGGTCCTGGCTGTGCTGCACAGACGCTGCAGGTTGGACACTTGCCCTGGCGGTGGCCACATGCTCTCAGGCTGTAGGTGGCAGGACCCTTCTCCCCAGCATCGCCCCCGCCCTGTCAGGGTTACGATCCCCCTCCAAGTCTGGCCTGCAGGGCCTCTTGGCTGAGGCGTCTCCCTGTGCTGGGCCCACTGCCCAGGGTCCCCCTCACTCTGCCCAGCTGCTCACCGCACCCAGCTCTGGACTGCTCCAGCTCCACACTGCCTCAGCACGGCTGCTGCTGCTGCTCTGCCTTCAGCTCCCTGGGCTGCTTCTCTGGCCTCTCTGGCTCTGGTTGCTACAGCTCTGCTCCCAGGACAGGACAGGTCTGCTCTGCAGGCTGCTTCCTGGGCTGCTTGTCTGGCCCCTCTGGCTCTGGTTGCTGCAGCTCTGCTCCCAGGGCACGTCTGCTCTCTCTGGGCTGTGCTCTGGCTTTTTGGCTGCAACTCTGCTCCCAGCACAGGATCTGCTCTCCCTGGGGCTTTCTGGCTGCAGCTCTGGCCCCTCTGGATCTGGCCCAGCTCTGCTCTCCCGCTCAGCTTGGGCCCCTGCTTTCTCCTTAGCTCGGCCCCACTCTGTCTGACTCAGGCACATTCCTGCTCACACGGAGGACGGGACCCACCCTGGCCTTCTGTCTCCTTGATTTGCTGGCCCGCCCTGTCAATCTGGAGCATTGGCCTCTTGCCATTGTTCCTGGGGACTATCAGTCTCAGGGTCCTGATTTGCCATCGATCCCTCCCCTTTTAGTGCTGGGAGCTAGCAACCAAAACACCCCCACTGAATGTTAGTAAGGGGGCAACAGTCCCCTTACATGAAGGTGAGGGGGAATGGTGGTAAAAACCTGTTCCATGATGTATTTTGTATCCAAGTCTCTATATGCAGTTTAGAAACAGTTTCAAAGGCAGTTGTCTTGATGAACCCAGGCGTTACACAGCATGCCAAAACCAAAATACATGGTCATTCATAGAATGGATGTTGCCCAGCAGCTCTGTGCCTTTTTCATGGATTTGAACCTAGTGATTCTAAAGATAATTGCCCGGGCTGTTGCCAGCTGCCCTCTGCATGTCCTTTTCTATAAGCTTACTTTTCTCCATCAAAGCTTCTATCATATGATGGCTCTATTTTTTTATTTTGCTATTTTACCATCCTGAAGCTTCCCTGCTAACCTATTACTGTACATAGGAATGAACACAGCTAAGCAAATCAACTCATTTTGCCAAGGGAATGTCCCTGAGGCAATACTGCATTTTTCCCAAAAGGCCAACGATCTTACAAAATACTAAGCAGCTAATATCTGACCATGTGCAATTTATTTTTTGCTTTCAAGTTTAATTACTAGTAAGTTCTGCCATAGAACAGACATTCCTATCCAATTCATCTTCAGATCCTTTTCATTGGCACAGTTTCTTAATAATGCACATATTCTATTTCCTGCTGAGATGGATCTTGGAGTGGGTTGCTCATGAGGTATGATGGGAACAGAAATAGGCCCTCACACAAGCTGAGATAATAGTTCAGAAGAATTTTGACTAAAATCTGGCAAAATGTCCTATTAAATCATGTTGACTGAAGAAGATACAAAGTTGAGGCTTTTTTATTTTGGGTATGTTTTTGAAGAAAAACAGCCTGGAAGCTTGATTGTTAATTTGACACTAATAAAGGAACCTAGCATGGAAACATCTGATGTATCAGTAGCAAATAAAGTTTAGTTATATTTTAGAAAAACAACTTTGAAATACTTCCTTTCTCTGACCCCAGTGAGGCATGTATTATTAAACCTGTTTTACAGTTTGGGGAAACTAGGACACAGAAAGGTTAATAAGTTTTCTCAAGATCTCACCGGAAGACAGAGGCAGAAACAAACAGAGCCCAATAAACCTGACTCCGTCCTCTTATATCAGTACATAGGGAACTGGAATTAAATGACAACATTAAAGGGTATGTGATTGAATTTCAGTTCTCCAGATGAAATCTTGACCCACTGATTTAAGTTAAGCCATGCTTTCACTCACCATGCCTTCAGCGTAGTATTTTACTGCAGTATATCAGTATCGATAAATGGATCTGTTTTGTTCAGCTCCATCATTAACATAATTCTGTGAAGCACTGAAGGCTTTATTTCCAAGTTAACGTAAACCTTCCTTACAGTACAAATGTGCTAAATAGTTATTGAAGTCACCAGTCCTCTGTGGGATCTTTCCCAATTTTAGCCCTTGCCTGAAACAGCAGCAATGAAAATATTCTTTTCTGAGAAATGAATGAAGCAATTTGATGAGAACTGAGGAAGGAACAAGAACCGCCAACATGATTTTTAAAACACCACCACAAATTGTGACTTGGCTGGGTATTGCCAACATCTGTTTTTGTACACTCCAAACTATGGCATTTCTAACTGTAATTCTCTGCAATCATTGGAAATTCCCCTGGTCTACTGAAAGAAGCTGCAGAAGCTAGCTATCATAAATAGGAAATAATCCTGTCTCCACTTTTATTAGGCATTCCTAATAAATGAGTCTCTGGCTCTCGATATTCCACAGATGTTTGTGGTGGTGGTGGTGGGTGTTTCTGTAAAAAGACAGTTGGCAGAGAACTTTGAGTGTTTTACTTTCCAACTTCAAATCTAGTTTTAAAGAAATGTTTAGATTTTAGAATCTGAAGAGAAATTAGTACCTCTTCCCTCCTCTATAAATGTAAGCGAAAAATAAAGACACAATAGGAATTAAAGGATGATGTTCTCCCTCATCCTTCTGATCATTCCTGATTCAGAGCTTGCACAAATTCATAAACATTTTGGAACTAATAGTCTGAAGGAAATGGTTTTAAATAAATATACCTCAGTGGTTCTCAACCTTTCCAGACTACTCTACTCCTTTTAGGAGTCTGATTTGTCTTGTATACCCCCCCGCAAGTTACACCTAACAAACTACTTGCTTACAAAATGAGACAGAAAAATACAAAAAAGTGTCACAGCACACTATAACTGAAAATTGCTTACTTTCATTTACCATACAATTATAAAATAAATCAACTGAAATATAAATATTGTATTTACATTTCAGTGTGTTGTGCAACAGAACAGTATAAACAAGTCATTGTCAGTATGAAATTTTAGTTTGTACTGACTTCGCTAGTGCTTTTTATGTAGCCTATTGTAAAACTATACACATATCTAGAGGAGTTGATGTACCTCCTGGAAGATCTCTCAAACCCCCATGCATATATATACCACCAGTTGAGAATCACTGCTGTATTACACCATAGCTCCCCTCAGTCCATTGTAGACATCACAGCTTAGCCTAACATGTGCCATTTTAGAGATGCCTTTATTTCTTTTGAATTTCCTTTTCCCCGTTCTGATGTCTTTTTTTGGTTATATGGAAACCAAAAGAGTAAATCAGTCCCATGAGGCTCTGTAGGACTACAGGAAGGCAGAAAATGGGTGTATTTCATCCCATTCTGAGGTACTTGACACATAAAATAAGTGTCAATTCCTTTGCAAGTTTACCCCCACCATGTTCTGATGAATACATGGGCTGTCTTTCCAAAGAAAGAGGGAGAAAGCCCAGGCAGAAACTTTTAAACAAATCAACTTGGCAATGGATAATCAGTGCAGGATACACTGACTCTGGGCAGGGGGGACATGTCAGACTGTCAGAGGCAGTAGTTATGCAGACCCAATGTTTGGGGTAGTGCCTGGGATAAGTGGACGTTAGCTTGTCATTGTCAGGTTAAGTAAGTTTAGGTAAGACAATGGGTATATTAGGCTTTTGTTATGTTTAACCCCTTTCTCTCACCTTGTGATGTTCCTGTGGATAAATAAGTCCTACTGTTTTGAGCAAGCTATTCAATGTTACAGTTCCCAGAGAAGAGTCTAAAGCAGGGGTAAAACCCAGTTGGCACTGCTGGAGGTAACAGGGCTTGTAAAGAGGGGTGCTGTAATCTGGTCCAATTAAAAATGGGGTGAATCACAGGATTCTACTCAGAAGTGCAGGTGTAGCCACTCACTTGGAGGAATTGTCCAAAGAGAGACCACAGATAGCCCAAGCTGCTTGAAGTCTGAGGGAGCTGGTTTAGGTGGCTTTCAGAAAAATAAGCAGTTTTAAAAACAGCTTATATTGATTTAGGGTTACAAATTAGATATACAAGGAAGCACTTCATCCACCACTGAAGTGAAACCATCTGTTTTACAGCAAAACAGCTGCTCCATGGACCAGTTTGGGATAAAAATAACACTATCAAACTGAAAAGCAAAAAAAAAATGTTTTCTAAATTCATCATCAAGAAGTCTTCAATAGAAAGATTAGCCTTGCCCTAGAGATCAAGCACTGTATAGGGTTCCACATTTGGTCCATATTCCACAATGCAGATGGACCAAAGTTTTCAAACTTGAGTGCCTAAAGCTGGGCACCTAAATAAGTTGCCTGATTTTCAAAGGTGTTGAGCAGTCATTTCAATGGAAGATGCAAATGCTCAACACTTCTAAAAATTAGACCACTTTAAATGCCTAAATATGGATTTAAGTAGCTAATTTTAGGCAGCCTGAAAAATTTAGCCATGATGTTCGTTTGCCTTTGGCATGGAAATCTAGATACCATGTGCTGTTTTGCCATTAGGGTGGCCCGCAGCTATCTTGTTTAGAACAAACACCATTTATACTGTATGCCACGGATCTGATGTGCCACCTCCAGTTATGTCAGTCATATAATATAATGGACATAAACAGACATCATGTGTTGTAGAGTTAGCCTGCAGTATTTGGAGAAGATGTGCTTTTCTCCAAGATTGCTGTTCAAAAACAGGCTTTTAAAAATAGTTTCAAAGTATGATTCTTCATTTAAATAAGGACTTTGTTTTCCCTCTTTGATTTAAAATAAGTTGTTTACTTTCTGCATTAATAATTATAATCCTTTGTCTCAGAACCACCTGTGTCGTAAAGCATGGGCAAAAATAGCCATCAATATATTTCTAAGTAGAGTGAGTATCTGGAATGGGATACTGAAGCGACATTAGAAATCACAGGTGAAATCCTGGCACCACTGAAGTTAATGGGTGTGTAACCCCAGGCATGGCTGCCGCCTTCTCCCTTTTCTCCTCAGGGTTATGGGTCTTGGGTTCACCTATAACTGTGCCTGGTGCCGCCATCCACTGAAACACCTCCTAGTGCAGAGAACACAGAGGGTTGTCCCTTGGGAAAATATTTAACACATGTTCTCATACAAATAAAATAGCTGACACTCCTCTGTGTGTGCTCTATCACAATTCCCAGAGTAATAAAAACAGTAACTGGGGCTTTATTAGATACAGGGAACTCAAGAACAATGGAAAAAGTAATTAGGATAATAAAAGACAAAAAGCAATATATAAACTCTACCCCTCCCAAATGTACAACCAGTACAAGCCACCCTGTGGTCCCTCCTAGCATCTGCCTAGGATTGGTCTTTGATGACTGGTGCAGCACTGAAATTGGTACCTGGCTTAAAACAGAACAGCAAAACAAACAATGGCGTTCTTACAAAGTATCCACAAAGTGACAAGATCATCCTTGTAACTGTCTGGCCTGGATTCCAATGTGCAATTAGGCTGGCTCTTGGTAGCCTGACTGCAACTCTCCTCAGCCTCATGGGTTTCTGATCTCTACTGGGATGACACGGCTCAATGTCCCAGAAATCCCAGGAGGACTCAGTCTTCCCTTAAGTAGGAATGGGGAAGGTAGAAGGGTCCTCCCTGGTTGTGATGCTTCTTTCCCTACTACACTCCAAACACAACCAAACCCCAAAGTAAAACCAAATCCTTTGGTTCTAGTAGAGTTGCTAGACTGTTCTATCTCCACCCTGCACCCAAGGCAATCTGAGAAACAGAGTCCTGAACCTCCATAGCCATTGCTGCTGTAGTCTGGGGCAAGTCCACTAGACCAATGCTTCTCAAGCAGCGGTACACGTACCCTTGAGGGTATGAAGACATCTTCCAGGGGTACTGAACTCATCTAGATCAGTGTTTCTCAACCTGGGGTTTGAGAGACAGGTTTAGGGGGTCGCAAGGGCAGGATTGGTGTTATGGGGTAGCAAGAAAGGCAGTTTTGGGGGCCTCGCACCACAGGGGTGGGGGGCCTGCAAAGCTAAGTTATATGTCTCAGCCCCAGGCTGTAGGGCTTGGGTGTCAGATTAGGCTAACAGGCTCAAATATCACACTGAAATATACGTACAATATATTCCAATCAATTTATTTGATAAATTATATGGTAAAAATGAGAAAGTAAGCAATTTTTCAGTAATAGCATATGTGATACTTTTGTATTTTTATGTCTGATTTTGTAAGCAAGTAGTTTTGAAGTGAGGTAAAACTTAGAGTACACAAGACAAATCAGACTCCTGAAAGAGGTACTGTAGTATGGAAAGGTTGAGAACCACTGCCCTAGACACTCAGTGTGGTGTTTTAGGCACACCCTTTCTAAAGGAGGTACAGGAGTTTTGTCATTGACTTCAGTGTGGCCAGAATTTTACCCCATGTCCTCAAACTCAGAATTTTATCTTTATTTCTCTTGATGTCTTCTCTCTGCTGTGTATGACTGTGACTTAACAAAAATGCCTTGAGTTTCTCTAAAGTCTTCCTGTATTTAACAGCTGTAGGAGTTCATCCTCAAACAAAACTATATACAACTGTGTAGATTTCAGTAGTAATGGACTATTGTGAAAAGTACCATGATTGTGACCATATTTCCCAAAGGGAAAATGGGGCACTGCGCGGGGCTGGCCTGAGCCCCCCTCACCCCTATGAGGCTTGGGTCACTCAAACCCTGTCTTCCCTTCCCCCCTCCATGTAAGGCTGGGGTCACTGGAACCCTGCCTGCCCCTGAACAAGCCCTGCTCCCCCCGCCATACACACATGGCTGGCATCTTTGCTTGCCCCGACACATGTTTCTCCACACCACACTGACAAAAGTGGGCATTTGTCCCATTTGCTCTAGCAACTGATCAAGTTGGCAAGAGCAAATGGGATAAATGCCCACTTTTTTTTTTGCGCAGGAGTCAGGACAGCCAGGACAGGGCTTAAAAAGGTGACTGTCCCAGCCAAAATGGGACGTATGGTCACCTTAGCTGTTAGGCAAAACTCTTTAAAAGTTAGCACTGTTCCCTACTTCTGCTGCTCTTTGGTAAATCAAAAGCTACTTGCCAATGGCTATTTTTATGCCTTTAGGCCATCTGATTTTACAACTTCGACATATAGACACACAACCCTTACCAAAGGTTATAAAATAACTTGCCATTTGACTTCTTCCATGTGACTGAGACAACCTCCACACAGGTAAGAAAATGCTCACCACTCTAGCTAAGCCAGATAAGCCTCAAAACCACAGTGGAAACAGAATATTAATCTCTCCTTGATGTTTGTCTTACCTGAAATGCATTTAAAATGGAAACCATAACAGCCCATCATCTCATCTCTACTTTAGTGCTATTATGGGGTGGTCCCTTGAGACACTTTTCACTCCTGACCACCACATCTCCAGTGTTCACCATGACCATGCTTTATTATAGCCCTGGAGTGTTATTTACATACCATTTACAGTCAATAGCCAGATTCCCCTACTTGCTCCTTGGGAAGAATACAGTATTAGTAGCAGCCAGTCCTGCCTTCATTCAGGCTCCCTACTCTCCTCCCCAGCAGGCCCTTCTGGTCTGCTTATATAGTCCCAGCTACTGGGGGTTACTTCCACCCTATTAGCCCCTCGGCTGCATCTCTACTCAGTTAATTGGCACCCTCTGGCAACTGTCTTTCAGTCATGTTCCAGTTAATTAAAACTAGTGGGGATACGATTCAGCACACTTTGTAACACGGCCCACACCATCCCCTCTTGTCTCCATCTCTGGCATTTTCTCACTGAGGCCTTTGCAGCACTTGTGGCTTGAGTTGGATAACTTGAAGTTCTACACCATCCCTTGCCCCTCTTACATGAGAAAAAATGAGTTGTATTTTCCCTAAATCTCCCAGTTAGTAAAGTAAAAATTATCTCAAACAATTTTGCTCATGACCTTGCTCACTGAACTGTTGGCAATTGCAGAGCATAAGAAACTATGTTTTCTTTTGCTAATAAACCAAAAGAAAACAATGTTGCTTCAGTTGCTTTTATAGCCCATCCCCTTGTCCATGGATTTTTTTTAATGGTGGTGTGAGGCATAGTTGGGAAGTATCTGCCCACACCATACCATGGCAACCTTACTCAAAGTGTTCAAAGGGTTCAAAGTGATTCTCATCTGCCTTCTACTTTCAATCTACACTATGCTAGAATGAACAGGATGGTTGCTACTGAGTAACAGGCACTCTCTCCCCATCCCATTACCCTGGGGTGGAGTGCACCTTCTCCTAGCTCTTTCTAACCTGGGACTATTCCCACCCCCTTCAGCACCACTGGCACAAAATGATTCACTCCTGCTAGGGTAAGTTAGAACTAACTCCACTGAAGTCAATGGAGTTACACCAGCATAAAACTGGTGTAAGTGAGAACAGTGTGTGGAAGTACAGAACACTAACCACAAGGCCACTAGTTTGGCCCCTTATATCAGTGTTTAAAGGCTTTGATAGCTTATTGAAGATCTAAATATACCATCCAATATAGCAAGGAAAAACACATTCTGATAATGCAAATTAAAAAACCAAATATGATGCATTGTGTTGCTGATATTTATGAACATGAACAGTACGACTTTTAACTGTACTATATGGATTGGGTCAAGCCATTGAGTAATCATGACAAACTTGCCATAAATATCCTTTCAATAAGCCTACATGATAATTTAGAAAGACAAGTAAACGGTGACCTTGAATGCTTGATTAAAATTTTTTAAAAACACATTTTGATAGAGATCCTCTAGGCTTTCTACAAGTACATCAAGTTTGACCTTTCCAGATCAGTCACTTTAATTTAACAAACATAGTGTCATAGATGTACATATGCTAGGCAGGTATATGTCAAACAAACACTTCCAGTGTCTCATCTATTTAAATCATCTTCAGAGTGCAAGTCTACTTCCTGTAAGGTCAGGTGCATTTCACAAGAGACTTACATTTAAATACAATTTCTCAACACAAAATTAGTAAGTGTCTGCTCTGGATCAAAAGTTTTAAAAATGTACTTGCTTCTCTCTGTATGCTAGGGAATCCAAGATATTGCAATGATATGCATGTTAAGCACATTATTTGATTTTAATGGCATAAACTACATTTTGTCAGCCTTAAAACAAAGGACTGTTTAAAGCACAGGCAAGTATTGTAATTTATAATAATTTTGCAGGGACTACAGTGATGGGTGGTGCCATATAAGAACCCAGATAGATCATCATACCAATAGGTTTTCATAATTGACCAGATTGTGGTTTAGTCTTTTCCATAACATCCTATCTGCTTACCAGATATTACATAACAATCTTGTCTCTTTTGGGAGACAACCACTGCACTATAACATAAAATGAGAAGTAGCACAATGGTCTTTCACCTCTGGAAACCCAGGATAAAATTATGGGACCTGATTTTCAAGGTTCAGTCTTTTTTCTGATTTTCAGACTTTAGTGGAAGTTGCTGGTGCTCAGCACTACTGAAAAAAAAAAAAAATCAGGCCCTTGGTTAGGATCAAATATTAGCCCTGCATGCAAACCCACCAAGTTCAGCTTCATAACGGGAAAAGCAGTTAAGTTACAGGTCTGAACTCTGGTCCAACCTAAAGTTACATAGCGAAGGTTGTGCAGCAGCTGCCTGCTCTAGATTTGGTTCTAGCCAGCGCTATTGACCCTTAATTTTCCTGAGCACTGAATTTACATAAGAGTTAGTAGGGGCAATTATTGGCTTTGTGAAACCACAGAGATGTGGCACATGCATCTCAAGTTATCATAGCAAAGCCAAATTCTCACTAAGTTACACTAGTGTAAAACTACAGAATGCCAGTGAAAGCAGAAGTTAGCCTGTTCTTTTGTGACTTGAGTCGCCTTGCTTACACCTCTGCTGGATATGGGCTGCCATTTGATAGTGTTTCAAGTTTCTCTTAGGTTTGATATATTTGCTACTGAAATAGAAACAGCAATCAGGTCTAACAGTTTTCTATATTAATTTCTATATTAGCCTCTTGTTACTCTAGTGTCAAAAATCAGAGGGGTAGCCGTGTTAGTCTGGATCTGTAAAAAGCAACAGAGTCCTGTGGCACCTTTAAGACTAACAGACGTATTGGAGCATAAGCTTTCGTGGGTGAATACCCACTTCGTCAGATGCATGTCACCCACAAAAGCTTATGCTCCAATACATCTGTTAGTCTTAAAGGTGCCACAGGACTCTCTGGGTACGTCTACACTATGGGATTACTCTGAATTTACGGAATTCGATTTTTTGAAACCGATTGTATAAATTCGATTGTACGCGGCCACAGTAAGCGGATTAATTCGGCGGTGCGCGTCCATGTACAAAGACTAGTGTCAAATTCCAGAGCATTGCACTGTGGGTAGCTATCCCATAGTTCCCGCAGTCCCCCCCGCCCACTGGAATTCTGGGTCGAGATCCCAATGCCTGATGCGACAAAAAATATTGTCGCGGGCGGTTCTGGGAACATCCTCCCCCTCCCTCCGTGAAAACAATGGCAGACAACCATTTCGCGCCTTTTTTCCTTGTTGAACTGAGCGGATGCCATACCTCGGCAAGGATGGATCCCGCTCAGCTCAAGTTTGCAGTCATGAACATTGTAAACACCACGCGCATTATAGTGCAGTTTATGCTCAACCAGGACCAGAAAAGCCAGGCAAGGAGGAGGCGGCTACGGCAGCGCGGCGACGAGAGTGATGCGGACATGGACATGGACACAGAATTGTCTCGCGCCACGGGCCCCGGCGCTTTGGAGATCATGTTGGCAATGGGGCAGCTTCTCGCTGTGGAACGCCGATTCTGGGCCCGGGAAACAAGCACTGACTGGTGGGACCGCATAGTGCTGCAGGTGTGGGACGATTCCCAGTGGCTGCGAAACTTTCGCATGCGTAAGGGCACTTTCCTGGAACTTTGTGACTTGCTTTCCCCTGCCCTGACGCGCCAGAACACCAAGATGAGAGCAGCCCTCACAGTTGAGAAGCGAGTGGCGATAGCCCTGTGGAAGCTTGCAACACCGGACAGCTACCGGTCAGTCGGTAATCAGTTCGGAGTGGGAAAATCTACCGTGGGGGCTGCTGTCATGCAAGTAGCCAAAGCAATCGTTGAGCTGCTGCTAAAAAAGGTAGTGACGCTGGGAAATGTGCAGCTCATTGTGGATGGCTTTGCTGCAATGGGATTCCCTAACTGTGGTGGGGCGATAGATGGAACCCATATCCCGATCTTGGCACCGGAGCACCAGGGCAGCCAGTACATAAACCGCAAGGGGTACTTTTCTATGGTGCTGCAAGCAATGGTGGATCACAAGGGACGTTTCACCAACATCAACGTGGGATGGCCGGGAAGGGTTCATGACGCCCGCGTCTTCAGGAACACTAGTCTGTTTAAACGGCTGCAACAAGGGATTTACTTTCCAGACCGGAAAATTACCATTGGGGATGTTGAGATGCCCATCGTTATCCTTGGGGACCCAGCCTACCCCTTAATGCCGTGGCTCATGAAGCCATACACAGGCAGCCTGGACAGTAGTCAGGAGCGGTTCAACTACAGGCTGAGCAAGTGCAGGATGGTGGTAGAGTGTGCCTTTGGACGTTTAAAAGGTCGCTGGCGCTCGTTACTGACTCGCTCGGACCTCAGCCAAACCAACATCCCCATTGCTATTGCAGCTTGCTGTGTGCTCCACAATCTCTGTGAGAGCAAGGGGGAGACCTTTATGGCGGGGTGGGAGGCTGAGGCAAACCGCCTGGCCGCTGATTACGCGCAGCCAGACACCAGGGCGATTAGAAGAGCACACCGGGAAGCGGTGCGCATCAGAGAAGCTCTGAAAACAAGTTTCATTGCTGGCCAGGCTCCTGTGTGAAAGTTATGTTTGTTTGTCCCTGTTGAAAACCCGCCCCCTTGATTCACTCATTCCCTGTAAGCAACCCACCCTTCCCCCTTCGATCCCAGTTTGCTTTGAAAAAAATAAAGTCAGTATCGTTTACAACTCAAGAACTTTTTATTAACGGGTGGTAATAAACATAGGGAGAGAAATAAGCAGGTAGTCCGGGTGGGGTTTGGGAGGAGGGTAGGAGTGAAGGAACAGGGCAGGAAAAACATTCAAAATAATGACAGCCTTTTGCTTGGGCTCTCGAATGGGGTGGAGTGGCAGGGTGCACAGAGCCTCCCCCCCCCCGCGTTCTTACACGTCGGGGTGAGGAGGTTACGGGACTTGGGGAGGGGGGAGGGCGGTTATAGAGGGGCTGCAGCGGCACTCGGTAATCCTGCAGCTGCCGTTCCTGGAGCTCCACCAGACGCTCACGCAGCAGCCCCAGCGTTGCATCCCGCCACTTCTCATCTCGGGCGTCCCTCCTCTCCTCCCGTTCATCCCTCATGTCCTCCCGTTGGTCCCTCATGTCCTCCCACTCACTGGCCTCTTTCCGGAATTTTGAGACAGTGTCCTTCCAGTCATTGAAATTAGCTCTCTCATCCCGGGTCGATTGCATTATTTCCGAGAACATGTCATCTCGCGTGCATCTCTTTCGCCTCCTTATCTGGGAGACCCTTCGGGCCGGGGGCGGGAGGATTGAAAAATTTGCAGCTGCAGGAGGAGGGAAAAAAAGGGAGAGAAGTATGTAAAAAGATACATTTTATAGAACAATGCTTATACTCTTTCACGGTGAACACTATTCACATTACATAGCACATGTAATTTCACTACAAGGTCGCATTTTGCATCTTATATTGAGTGCCTGCGGCTTTGGTGTTAGAGATCACAGATGCAGGGCCGGGCAACAGAATTCGGCTTGTATGCAGCCATGGTAAGCCATTGTCTTGCGGCTTCTGCATTAAATCAGCGCCCTCCTTTCCCATAGCAAGCAAAGCCCTTTACGTGCTGCGGTTTTCCTGTTGCTGTGCAGCAGCAGAAAACAAAATAGCCCCCCCCCCACCCATTCGCTTCTGTGGGATGATAGCTTGACCCCTCCCACCACCGCGTGGCTGGTATCAGGGAAGACCTCTGCTAGCCAAACGCGAAAACCTCAGCGACATTGTCCGCCCACTCCCCCCCGCCCGCTTGGCTAACTGCAGGGAAGGATTTCTTTTCAGCTACAGGCAAACAGCCCAGTAGGAACGGGGCCACCTCTGTCCCCTTAATTACATTCCCGTATTTCAACCAGGTTACCCTGAACGATATCACTCTCCTGAGGATAACACAGCAAGATAAAGAACGGATGTTGCTTGAATGCCAGCAAACACCGGGACCATACGCTGCCAAGCTTTGTCATGCAATGATACCAGATTACTTGCTGCTAGCATGGCGTGGTCAAGTGTCCTACCATGGAGGACGGAATAAGGCTGCCCTGCCCAGAAACCTTCTGCAAAAGCTTTTGGAGTACCTCCAGGAGAGTTTCATGGAGATGTCCCTGGAGGATTTCCGCTCCATCCCCAGACACGTTAACAGACTTTTCCAGTAGCTGTACTGGCCGCGAATGCATCCCAAGTCCCCAGGGCAAATTAATCATTAAAAAATGCTTGTTTTAAACCATGTTTGATATTTAAAAAGGTACACTCACCAGAGGTCCCTTCCAGGGGGTCTGCGATACCGCCTTGGGAGGGTTCGGAGGGTACTTCAGTCAGGGTGAGAAAAAGATCCTGGCTGTTGGGGAGAACGGAGTGCTGTGTGCTCTCCGCAAGCTCGTCCTCGTCCTCCTCCTCCTCTTCCCCGTCCGCAGAATCCTCATGCATGGATGAGATTAACCCCTCCTCGGAATCCACGGTCAGGGGTGGGGTAGTGGTGGCGGCCCCCCCTAGAATTGCATGCAGCTCCTCGTAGAAGCGGCATGTCTGCGGCTCTGCCCCGGACCGTCCGTTTGCCTCCTTGGTTTTCTGATAGGCCTGTCGGAGCTCCTTCACCTTAATACGGCACGGATAGGAGTCCCGATTGTGGCCTCTCTCCATCATGCCCTTGGAGATCTTGTCCAAAATTTTTGCATTCCGTCTCTTGAAACGCAGTTCTGAGAGCACGGAATCCTCTCCCCATATAGCGATCAGATCCAGTATCTCGCGTGTGGTCCATGCTGGTGCTCGTTTGCGGTTCTCGGACTGCATAGCTACCTGTGCTGTTCAGCTCTGTGTGGTCACCTGTGCTCACCAGGCTGGGCTAACAGGAAATGAAATTCAAAAGTTCGCGGGGCTTTTCCTGTCCAACTGCCCAGAGCATCCGAGTTTAGATTGCTGTCCAGAGCGGTCACAATGGTGCACTGTGGGATACCTCCCGGAGGCCAATACCTTCGAATTCCGTCCACACTAACCCTAATTCGAACCGGCAATGTCGATTTCAGCGCTACTCCCCTCATCGGAGAGGAGTACAGAAACCGATTTTAAGAGCACTTTAAATCGAATTAAATGGCCTCGTTGTGTGGACGGGTACAAGGTTAATTCGCTATAACGCTGCTAAATTCGAACTAAAATCGTAGTGTAGACCAGGCCTCTGTTGCTTGTTACTCTAGTGTTATTGATGCTGGAGGGGTTTGGTTGATTCTACTATTCTCCATCTAGCTTATTTAAGGCAACCTTCCTCTATTATTGGAATAATGACTTCACTCAAAAAGACCTCTTATACCTCCTTATGTTTAGCATCCTGCAGCTGTTTGGGCTGAATAGAGTTTGGTTAGTGCAGTGAGTCAAATGACACTTATCCATAGATAATTTTGTGCCTCTCATTGGGTTTATCATTAGTACAGCCCTTGTATACTTATTTAGATTTCCCATTTGTCCTTATTACAAATTCTAGGCCCATTCCAGATCAAAAACAATAAACTGTACACAAAATGTATGTGTGTTTTTAAAATAACAGATTTCCTTAAAAAAAAACCTTTAATGCTGAAACTGTCTCAATTGCATCGCCAACTCCCTCTGTCCCCAAAACCTCCCCTCAAAACAAGAGCAGCCTATGACAGTAGGCAAGTCTTGCAAGCCATTAAATATGGCAAACTGGAAAACCGGAGTGGGAAGTGAATTCCTGAGCCATGGACCCTTTACAAGAATGTCCAATAAGTATGCTCCTTCCAAAGATGAGAGGGTTTTTTTATTCTCTCTCTCAAGCACACGTACTCTGCAACTGTCATGGATAGAAGTATCCCAGGTAGCCAGGATCCAAATTAGTGCTAAGTGTTTAAAAAAAAAACACCACACACACACACGCATGCACCTCTGAATCTTCACCTGGAATTTAGTCTTGAGCTTATGATCTACACTAACTACAGAATAATATGATCTAGGCTGGAAATAGCACAGAATCCTGTGGCATTAAGTGTATCTGAATTTTCCAAAAGATTAGAAGCTAGCCATATGGAGAAAGCATTGCAGTAATCCAACCTTGAGGTGACCAAAGGCAGGCTAAACCATAACAAGATCTACATACAGAAGAAAAGGATTGTAAAATTTGCCAGCCAAGTACAATGATACTTGAACATACTGACACATGGGTGGATCAAAAAGACCGTTCAGTGGCAAGCCGTACAAACAATAGCTGGCTCACCCAATCAGTAAGGGATGAAGTCAATGGAACTATGCTGATTTACACCAGCTGAATAGCTGGCCCAATGTTTCTTTTGATTGTTTATTAATTAAAAACAGACAGGTGATGGAAATAGTGCAACAATCCTCCTTGTTTATGTCAGAAGGAAAGTGTGACTTATGTTTGACCTACTGCAAAAATGCCATATTGTGTGTTCTTTTTCCAAGCATTTTACAAAACATTTGCTGTCAGGAGTATGTATTGCCAATATGTAATCATACAGAATATTTAAAGGGCCTTCCACAAAATTTGCCTGCTGTAACTTACAATAAACCCAGCATATTAATGATGTGTGTACTTGGAGACAAGAGAGGTGAAGGAATAGGAGAATCTTGACAGGCAACCTAAATTTTGCTTTTCATGCATGTTCTGGAATGTTGCTTCATTTAGGGTCTACAATAGTCATTTTTATACTATTTACATGCAATACAGGGAGATAAGACTGCAGAAGTTCAGCAGTTACATCACGTTTGATGGATGTAAAATGACCATTCCAAGGTCACTTTTCCCTAAGCTGCCTGACAGGCAGTATTTGAAATTTGAAAACTCATGGTTTCACTATCATCAGCGATCAGTCCAGGTAAAATTACAGCCGACCAGGTCGCCATATAGCAAGAAATATTTACAGGTGGAATCCTAAAAACAAACAAACAGTCCCCATTTATAATAAATGCAATTAGAAAAACATTTTTATGATCAATTTGTTTTGAGCCATTTTGTGACAAATTCTCTTTTTTGGGGGGGAACATTTTTTGTAAAATCATCTGTTTTTTACATTGCATGTGAAAATTCTAAAATGGTAAAATGGACATTCATCCCAATGAAATTTTGGTACATGGAATGACAGACTGAGGATTTTGCTAGGCACTATACAGACTTATAGGAAACCACAGTTACTGCCCTGAAAAGCTTATACACTTGTTTAAGAAAAATGCAACACATAGGAAATAAATAATGCACCTTGGGTGAGAGAAATTGCCTTGTTTTTAGTGAAAACATGTTTTATGCTTTTTTTCTTGAAACTGGACTATTGTAAATTAATTCATAGCAAAATTATGAATACTTCAAACTTTAGGCTTTGCCAGGTTCCCCCCCCAATTAATTTGCACAGCCATAATGCTGACAATTGTAATTATAGTGGAGGAAATAATGTTAAAATCATGAAGTCTTCAACTTAGCATGACTGGGTTTACCTACAAACATACATACACACACACACCCCGGAGGGTCAGTTTCACATAAGGAATTCCCTGCAGTGATCGAGATGGGTAGATTTGGTCATCTCCACTGGATCATGACACCAATCCTGCTAAGGATTCATTTCAATATTGAGGGCATCCAACCTATTTCCCTCACAAAATCCTGCCTCAGCATTGGTGTGAATGGGGTTTGACAGCGAAATATAGTGGAGCATATGCTCTGACAGGTCTTACTAAGCCGAGGTGGTGTCAAGTTAGCATCCAGGGTAGTAGGTAGTCTGACCATACCTCTATCACTCTAGGGCAGTCAAAGTGGAGGGGGTACCACAGCTACAGGGCACAAGGGCTGGCACCCCAAATGCACTGCTGCAAAATTCTCCTGCCAAACAAGCCACACAAAGCAGAATAAATCGGGAAACTGAGCACAGAATCATACGTCGGCCTGACGAACGCTCACAACCCAGGGTAGCACAGAATGAAAAATGGAAAATGGCAAAAAGATTAGTCCAACTATTTGTTGTGAGTCACAACACTACACTATCATCTGATCCATACAGCGATACTTACATTGAAGTCACACACACAAAAACCCCAATAAAAGCTGATGTCATCAGGATATACGAAACAAAAGACCTCATTGCACAATGGAAAAGTGGAGAGCAAGTATTCCTAGGAAGATCATTTCACAATAGAGCAAGGACTGGAGGTGTTGGATTAATTTCAGGAAAGAAACAGTTCCAAGGATAGTCAGCTGCAACATCATATCACTCCAGATAGCAGTTCTCAGGGCTGGCTTTAGGACCTGCGGGGCCCGATTCCGCAGTCCGGGTCTTCGCAGCACTTCGGCGGTGGGAGGTCCGCTCCGCATCTTCCGCGGCACTGAAGGACCCCCCGCTGGCAAAATGCCACCGAAGACCTCGGCGCGGACCCCTCCCCCCCGGCCGCCGCCACTGAAATGCCGCCGGAGCGGACCGCCGCCGGGTGAGCCTAAGGCGTGGGGCCCTCTTACCTGCGGGGCCCGATTCCGGGGAATCAGGGGAATCGGTCTAAAGCCGGCCCTGGCAGTCCTCACACTTCAGATAAAACGAAGGAGAATGATTAAAGTTATTCAGGTGCATGCTCCCACACAGCAAGCGGAAGACGAAGAAATTTCAAGAAGAACAGCATCGGCAGTGGACATGGAAAAGCCCGGATGGAGTCACACTGAATCAGATTGATTATGTAATGATGGATACCAGAAGAATCAACCATGTAGCAACAAGAGGAGAATGAATCATTTTCACAGGCTCAGACCATCGTACGTTGTGTTCAAAATTATGCGTTGACAATGTCTACGAAGACCGAGTTAAGAGAAGCCAGAAACCGAAGCAAAAATGGCACTTCAAGAAAGAGGCATTTGCACAGGAAGTGAGTGAAATGGACCTTGAGTATAAGGTCAACAAGGACATCGACAAGGACTGCGAAGAGTTTCTCTCACAGATAATCTCACCAGCTAAGAATGCAAAGGCACTGAAAATGCTGGGACGCAAGCAGAGGATCAGCGAGGAAATTGTGAATCTGATGGCAAGGAAGGTGTGCATGAAATTAGAAGGAAAATGGGTGAAGAATACAGAACACTGCAAAGAAATGTGTGTGAAGATCAAGGACGACTACAAAGACTTTAGAAAAAAGAAATTGAGAGAGGCGGCCGAAAAGAATGAGAGTCTGAACAAGGTAGAAAGAGATGTTAGGCTGAACCAGATTATCCCAGCAGTGCTGAAAGATGAAAATGGTGAAAGGACATTGGAAAGGAGCAAGATGAATTAAATATGTACAAAATTCTAAAATGACCTCTACTCCTTGCATGTCAATGCCCAGCATACATCAAGACAGCAGCTTTCAGAAGAAGTTTGACATTATGTGGGAAGAAATTGAATATGCAGTTTGTAACAAAGAGAGGGAACAGTCCAGGAGTGGATGATGTTTGGCCGGAATCTCTCAAAGCAGGGGGTAAAAATACTCTTTAAAAGTGGTAGCCGTGTTAGTCTGTATCAGCAAAAACAATGAGGAGTCCTTGTGGCACCTTAGAGACTAAAATTTATTTGGGCATAAACTTTCGTGGGATAAAACCCACTTCATCAGATGCATGGAGTGGAAAATACAGTAGGCAGATATAAATACACAGCACATGAAAAGATGGGTGTTGCTTTACCAAGTGGGGGGTCAGTGCTAACGCGGCCAATTCAATTAAGGTGGATGTCGCCCATTTTCAACAGTTGACAAGAAGGGGTGAATATCAAGACAGGGAAAATTACTTTTTGTAGTGACCCATCGACTCCCAGTCTTTATTCAGGCCTAATACGAAGGCGTCCAGTTTGCAAATTAATACCAGTTCTACAGTTTCTCATTTGAAGTCTTTTTGTTGAAAAATTGCCACTTTTAAGCCTGTTATTGAGTGTCCAGGGAGATTGAAGTGCTCTCCTACTGGTTTTTGAATGTTACAATTCTTGATGTCTGATTTGTGTCCATTTATTCTTTTGCATAGACTGTCCGGTTTGGCCAATGTACATGGCAGTGGGGTGTTGCTGGCACATGGCATATCTCACATTAGTAGATGTGCAGGTGAACGAGCCCCTGATGGTGTGGCTGATGTGGTTAGGTCCTATGATGGTGTCCCCTGAATAGATGTGGACAGAGTTGGCAACAGGGTTTGTTGCAGGGATTGATTCCTGGGTTAGGGTTTTTGTTGTGTGGTGTGTAGTTGCTGGTGAATATTTGCTTCAGGTTGGGAAGCTGTCTGTAAGCAAGGACTGGCCTGTCTCCCAAGGTCTGTGAGAGTGAAGGATTGTCCTTCACGATAGATTGTAGATCCTTTGATGATGTGCTGGAGGGGTTTTAGTTGGGGATTGTAGGTGACGGCTAGTGGTGTTCTGTTACTTCCTTTGTTGGGCCTGTCCTGTAGTAGGCGATTTCTGGGTACCCTTCTGGCTCTGTCAGTCTGTTTCTTCACTTCACCAGATGGGTATTGTAGTTTTAAGAATGCTTGATAGAGATCCTGTAGATGTTTGTCTCAGTCAGAGGGATTGGCGCAAATGTGGTTGTATCTTAGAGCTTGGCTGTAGACAACGGATCATGTGGTGTGGTTTGGATGAAAGCTGGAGGCATGTAGGTAAGTATAGCAGTCAGTAGGTTTCCGGTATAGGGTGGCGTTTATGTGACTGTCGCTTATTTGCACTGTAGTGTCCAGGAAGTGGATCTCTTGTGTGGACTGGTCCAGGCTGAGGTCGATGGTGGGGTGGAAATTGTTGAAATCCTGGTGGAATTCCCCAAGGGCCTCCTTCCCATGGGTCCAGATGAAGGTGTCATCAATGTAGCACAAGTACAGTACGAGTATTAGGGGATGAGAGCTGAGGAAGTGTTGTCAGTCATAAAAAAGTCAGTCATAAAAATGTTGGCATATTGTGGGGCCATGTGGGTACCCATAGCAGTGCCATTGACTTGAAGGTATAATTTGTCTCCAAATCTGAAATAGTTGTGGGTGAGGACAAATTCAAAGTTCAGCCACCAGGTTTGCCATGACATTATCTGGGATACTGTTCCTGATGGCTTGTAGTCCATCTTTGTGTGGAATGTTGGTGTAGAGGGCTTCTACATCCATAGTGGCTAGGATGGGGTTTTCTGGAAGATCACCAATGGATTGTAGTTTCCTCAGGAAGTCAGTGGTGTCTCGAAGATAGCTGGGAGTGCTGGTAGCATAGGGCCTGAGGAGAGAGTCCATAGACAATCCTGCTGTCAGGGTGCCAATGCCTGATATGATGGGGCATCCAGGATTCCCAGGTTTATGGATCTTGGGTAGCAGATAGAATACCCCTGGTCAGGGCTCTAGGGGTGTGTCTGTGTAGATTTGTTCTTGTGCTTCTTCAGGGAGTTTCTTGAGTGGATGGTGTAGTTTCTTTTGGTAACCCTCAGTGGGAATCAGAGGGTAATGGCCTGTATAATGTGGTGTCAGTTGCCTAGCAGCCTCTCGTTCCTATTCTGACCTATTCATGATGACTACAGCACCTCCTTTGTCAGCCTTTTTTATTAGAATATCAGTTGTTTCTGAGGCTGTGGATAGTATTGTGTTCTGCACACCCGAGTTTATTGCGCAGTGATGCTGCTTTTCCACAATTTCAGCCCGTGCACATCGGCAGAAGCAATCTATGTAGAAGTCCAGTCTGTTGTTTTGACCTTCAGGAGGAGTCCACGCAGAATCCTTCTTTCTGTAGCGTTGGTAAGAAGGTTTATGTGGGTGTGTGCTGTTCAGTGGTGTGTTGGAAGTATTCCTTGAATCGGAGATGGTGGAAGTAGGATTCTAGGTTACCGCAGAACTGTATCATGTTTGTGGGGGTGGTGGGGCAGAAGGAGAGGCCCTGAGATAGCCCGGCAGAAGAGTCTGTCCTAAGAGTATAGCTGGATTGTATAACAGTATTGTTGGTAAGTTAAGGGAACCACTGTTGTGGCCCCTTGTGGCGTGTAGGAGTTTAGTGTCCTTTTTCCTCTGTAGAGAAGCAAAGCGTGCGTTGTAAATGGCTTGTCTAGCTTTTCCGTTGCCAATTCTGTCTGCATATCTATTCAAGGGACATCATAGGACCTAACCACATCAGCCACACCATCAGGGGCTCGTTCACCTGCACATCTATCAATGTGATATATGCCATCATGTGCCAGCAATACCCCTCTGCCATGTACATTGGCCAAACCAGACAGTCTCTACGCAAAAGAATAAAATGGACACAAATCAGACATCAAGAATTGCAACATTCAAAAACCAGTAGGAGAGCACTTCAGTCTCCCTGGACACTCAATAACAGACTTAAAAGTGGCAATTCAACAACAAAAACTTCAAAAACAGACTTCAACGAGAAACTGCAGAACTGGAATTAATTTGCAAATGGGACACCATCAAATTAGGCCTGAATAAAGACGGGGAGTGGATGGGTCACTACAAAAAGTAATTTTCCCTGTCTTGATATTCACCCCTTCTTGTCAACTGTTGAGAATAGGCCACATCCACCTTGATTGAATTGGCCTCGTTAGCACTGACCCCCCACTTGGTAAGGCCACTCCCATCTTTTCATGTGCTCAGATCTATTAAGGTACTCAGGGCATCTAAATCCCACATTTAGGTGCTACTGTGATCGAGAGGATCCCCGCTCAGCTGTCACCTAGCTCTGTAGGCTACTAATCTCACTTGGTGCATACATTTTCAGGGTAAAAGTCCTGTAGGTGCCTTAATTTGCTGCCTCCGAGCATGGACACTGCAGTCTCATTCTAGCCATTTGAATGCTTATCTCTTGCCTAAGTCTCAATGCAAGCCACAAGCCAGGGAAGATAAGCTTTCCCCTGCCTATCTTGCCTGTGAGGCCCAATCCAGTAGGTCTACTCTGAGCATGCCTACCAGATCAGGCCTCATTCAAAATCCAAGAGGAAGTGGTGGTGGTGCTGCCTCCCTTATAACTTTTAGCCCTGTGATTAGAGCACTACAGTTAAATGAGACCCTGGTTCAATTCCCCTTTTGGCCTGATTGGGAGAAGATTTGAATGGGGATTAGGCACTTCACTGCAGCCTAGACTAAGGTGCGTCGCTCCCTGAGAGGGGTGGTGAGGTTTAGGAAACTCCTCTCCTCTGCATCTCCCATTGCTTACCTTAGGCAGCTTCCCACTTGGGTGCTGGCTTTTGTGAATCACAGTCTAGGCACCTGTCTCTCCCCATTCATTGTAGAGGAAGCCTAGGAGCCCAACTCATGTTTTGTGGATCCCATTGTTGTTCCAGTGGTTTTCTAGGCACCTAAAAGCTAGATATTTCAGCACTAAGTGCTGCAGTGCCTAAATCTCTTCATGGATCTGGGCCATAGTTCCTTTTCTCACTCTCTCCTGATCAGTCATGTCTAAAAGTTAGTGACTAGTTGCAACTGTTATTTGACTTGGTTCCTTTATTTTGATATAATCCCTTTAAGAGGGGTGAGCTAGCTGGGGTCTGCCTAGAAACATTGTTTTTGATGACAGCTCTGTGTCATTAATTCATCAATTAAAGTTGTGTGCAGCAGCTTCCTGATGAACTAAAGCAGTGTTGCCTAGAGTTCTGAGCACAGATGGGCAGTGAAGTACTCCCCTCATTTCCACTCCCATTCACACTGCAACACATGTTCTCTCTTTTCATTCCCTTTGCGCATTCTCTCAATTTCCCTCCCAAGCTCTCTTCCTTCTAGTCTCTTTGCAGATTCCAACCTGTGTCTTAGATTTTTCTGTGTCTTAACTCTCCCTTCCCCAGATGCTCCCTCCTCCCTAGGCTCTCTTACTCCCCTTCACCTCCTGGTGCTTTTTACCTCTCCCCCAGTGCTGCACACACACACCCCGCCCCCGCAAGATGGCAGAAGGAACCCTATTTCAGGCAAAAGGAGTCAGTGCTGCATGATCTGAGCCCATTTCCTGTTCTCCTGAAAACATTGCTGCTTACAAATGCTGTGGTGTTGAATATTTAGATAAGAAAGGAATATGAAAAAGGATCAGTAGAGCTAGGCAAATAACTTATTAAAATTATTTGAGTTACTTTGCTTTTTGATTGACTCTCAGTGCTCAGCCCTACCTGGTATATCACAAACACTTCTATAACACAAGAATTCAGTATTGTGATTCAATCACTGTGATCGGCCCTATTTTATCCCCAATACTGGAGAGCGGTGACCCAAAAACTACATGATTGGGTACAAAAGGAACTTGAAGTACACAGTATTAACAGTACGTTTTCTACATTTATAATACTTACATGGCTTCTTCTAAATGAAAATCAAAGCATTTTGAGAATAATGGAGATCAGAATGGCCATACTGGGTCAGATTAATGGGCCACCTAGCCTAGCACCCTGTCTTCTGACAGAGGCCGGTGACAGATGCTTCTGAGCGAATGATCAGAACAGGGCAATTTATCCTTGTCATCCAGTCCCAGCATCTAGCAGTCAGCAGTTTAGGGATGACCCAGATGATGGGGTTGAGTCCCTGGCCATCTTGGCTAATGGCCATCAATGGACCTTTCTTCCAAAGAATTTAATTTATTTATTTTTTAAACTCAGTTGTACTTTTGGCCTTCACAATATCCCCTGGCAATGAATTCCACAGGTTGACTGTGCACTCTGTGAAGTACTTCCTTATGTTGGTTTAAAACCTACTGCCTACTAATTTCATTTGGTGACTCCTAGTTCTTGTGTTATGAGAAGGAGTAAATCACACTTCCTTATTTACTTTCTCCACACCAGTCATGATTTTATAGACCTAGCATCTCCCCCCTTAGTTGTCTCTTTTCTAAATCGAGCAGTCTGTCTTTTTAATCTCACCTCAAGTGGAAGCTGTTCCAGTCCCATAGTCATTTTTGTTACCTTTCTCTGTACTTTTTCCAAATCTAATATATCTTTTTTAATATGGGGCAACTGGATCTGCACACAGTATTCACGGTGTGGGCATGCCATGAATTTATATAGTGGCATTATGATATTTTCTCTTATTAGGAAAAGGACAGATAATGCTTTCTAACATTGTTAGTTTTTTTGACTGCTGTTGCAGATGTTTTCAGAACTATCCACAATGACTTCAAGATCTTTGAGTGGTAACAGCTAACTTAGACCCCACCATTTTGTATGTATAGTTATTTTTTTCCCAATGTGCATTACTTTGCATTTGTCAACACTGATGAGGCAACTCAGGTATCCAGAAGAAGGCCCATATTTTCAGACACATACTAAAATACGTAAACACCTTTGCACATACTCAATGCGCTATGCACCTGTGTTGATTGCTATCTACCTACACAAACCCTTGGTTGCATACATGCATTGAGCACTGTGTGCAAAGTCAAGAAAATGGAAACACGTGTTTACTTTAGAAAAAATTGGGACTAAATCGCTTGCCAAAAGTCAAATAAGTGAGCGGCTTAGCCAAGAATACAACCCAGGAGTTCTGACTCGCAGGGCCCAATTTGCCATCACTCTGCACCTTGTGTAGTTGTTATTTATACTAGTGCAAAGTGACACACTCTTAAGGCCTAATAATACACTGGCAGTTGCTAAATGCAGACCTGCCCTCATCCACGTGAAGTCTCATTAACTTCACTCCCCGCCAGTGCAAGATCAGGAACATAAATAAAAAACGTAATCTAGATATAGCAACCTAAGGGGGAAAAGGGGGGAAAAGAGTAAATGAATTAAGCATAAAGGAGAAAGGAAGATTAAGAGACAAACGACAGAGTGTAGATGTGAGTGAAACTGCCCACTCAATTTGCCACTCAGTGTTAACATGGACAAGTCAGACTGGTACAAATGTCAGCATGTTTGTGATACAAACTAGTAAATGCTCCAGTTAGCACTGCCCAAAATAGCAAGAAAGTGGCACATTTCTCCTCATGAGAGCTCAGCATCATACTTTGAGCTGTGAAGTAAACTAGGTTACAGAGGCTTATTGGAAAACCTGCTTATTGCTGTTGAAGAGGGATTTAATGAACTTCACCAGTAAAGAGACTCTATATTCTTGAGGCAGATAATTTGAATACATTTCACAGGACAGATTGCTCTCCCAATGAAAGTGGAGAAGGTTCTCTGAAGTTCCTCCTTCAGTATCATTAGCAAGTGTTAACATTTCTCAGATTTTCAGCCTCCCAGTAAGTTTTTCCTTTCTGCAACTTTTCCAGGAAGGACAGAAAAAAAGTTACAAGTGGCAAGAACAAACTTCTCAAAACAAAAACCTCTTGGGCATTTCCAATATATGTGCAATAGTATAAAATAGGGCTATCGATTAGTCGCAGTTAACTCATGCGATTAACTCAAAAAATTAATCTCAATTAATTGCAGTTTTAATTGCACTGTTAAACAATAGGATCCCAATTGAAATTAAATATTTGTGGATGTTTTTCTACATTTTCAAATATATTGACTTCAATTACAACACAGAATACAAAGTGTACAGTGCTCACTTAACATTTTTGGTTACAAATATTTGCACTGTAAAAATGATAAAAGAAATAGTATTTTTCAATTCCTCCCCCCCCCCATTATAAGTACTGTAGTGCAATCTCTTTACCATGAAAGTACAACTTACAAATGTAGATTTTTTGTTACATTACTGCACTCAAAAAACAAAATCTAAAACTTTAGAGCCTACAAGTCTACTCAGTTCTACTTCTTGTTCAGCCAACCACTAAGACAAACAAGCTTTGTCTAGATTTACAAGAGATAATGCTGCCTGCTTCTTATTTACAATGTCACCTGAAAGTGAGAACAGGCATTCGCATGGCACTTTTGTAGTCAGCATTGCAAGGTATTTACATGCCAGATATGCTAAAAATGCATATGCCCCTTCATGCTTCGGCCACCATTCCAGAGGACATGCTTCCATTCTGATGACGCTCGTTAAAAAATAATGTGTTAAATTAAATTTGTGACTGAACTCCTTGGGGGAGAATTGTATGCCTCCTGCTCTGTGTTTTATCTGCATTATGCCATATATTTCATGTTAAAGCAGTCTCGGATGATGACCCATCACATGTTGTTCATTTTAAGAACACTTTCACTGCAGTTTTGACAAAACACAAAGAAGGTACCAAATGTGAGATTTCTAAGGATAGATACAGCACTCAACCCAAGGTTTAAGAATCTGAAGTGCCTTCCAAAATCTGAGAGGGACAAGGTGCAGAGCATGCTTTCATGTCTTAAAAGAGCAACATTCCCATGTGGAAACTACAGAACCCAAACCACCAAAAAAGAAAAATCATCCTGCTGCTGGTGGCACCTGACATGATGAAAATGAACATGCGTTGGTCCGCACTGTTTTGAATTGTTATCGAGCAGAACCAGTCATCAGCATGGATGCATATCCTCTAGAATGGTGATTGAAGCATGAAGGGACATATGAATCTTTAGTGCATCTGGCAGATAAATATCTTGACACACCAGCTACAACAGTGCCATGCGAATGCCTGTTCTCACTTTCAGGTGACATTGTAAATAAGAAGTGGACAGCATTATCTCTTGTAAATATAGACAAAGCTTGTTTGTCTTAGTGGTTGGCTGAACAAGAAGTAGAACTGAGTGGACTTGTAGGATCTAAAGTTTTAGATCGTTTTGTTTTTGAGTGGAGTTATTTTTTGTACATAATTCTACATTTGTAAGTTCAACTTTCATGATAAAGAGATTGCACTACAGTACTTATAATGGGGGAATTGAAAAATACTATTTCTTGTGTTTATTTACAGTGCAAATATTTGTAATCAAAAATAGAAAGTGAGCACTGTACATTTTGAATTCTGAGTTGTAATTAAAATCAATATATTTGAAAATGTAGAAAACAATAGAATAGCATTTAAATATTTTTGAACAGCACGATTAATTGCAATTAATTTTTTTAATCACTTGACAGCTCTAGTATTAATTAAAATCACTTATTGGTTTTGCACTTAGCTTAATCGAGAAGAAATATTTTGTAATCCAATTACTATGGGACAGCAAATATTACATTGATAGGTTTGATATTAAACAACTGTAAATATCAAATGGTCTATTTTTTTGTTTGTTTTTATGCTAGATTCATTTAACACAGTTCAGGTGATAGAGGTTTTGAAGGGAGTTGGATAACATTTGTGTCTTCGGTAAGCCTGGCTATCTAGAGGTACATTTTCCCATCCTGAATTACTTACATCCATACAGAACACAGCAAACTTCAGGTCTGCCTTTAAAGAATTTCCTACTCTCCCCACCTGGAAATGGCAGGGGCCCTGAAGCCAGACCACCACCTAAAACACAGATCTCATGGGATCCCCCTGAATCTGTCCTCTCCCAACCCTGGTTAGCCTCTTCCACATAAGAGATCTCTTTTACTAACCACACTTCAGGGAAATGAAGGACATGGCATTATTGTATCAGGTTAAATTTGTTACTCTTATAATAAACTTGGATACTACAGTAATGGGTGCTTTGCTAACCTTAATTTTTCTCTCTCTAACCAAGTCCAGTTAATATTTAAAAAGTGGTTTCTAATTCCCTGTTCATTATTATGCTATTTTCCTTCCCTTTGCCTGTGTCTTTTAGCCTTAAATATACTTCCACTTCTTGGCTGATGAATTATACAGTTGGATTTGAGACCAATATTTCTCAAGATGGTTTTAATATTTCTGGATAACTTTATAAAAAGTCTAGATTTTATTAATAGAATGGCCCATTCAGATTATCTGGTTTTACCTCCTGCATAATACCAGGCCATAGATGCTTACCCAGTTATTCTTGCATCAAGGCCAGCAACTTGTGCTTGAATTAGATCATATTTTTGGAAGACAACCAATTTTGATTTAAAGATTTCAAGTGATGGAGAATCCACCACATCCCTTTGTATGTTATTCCGATTGATGATTTCATTTGCTGTTAAAAATGTGCACCTTATCCCCAGTTTGAATGTGTCTAGTGTTAATTTCCAGCCATTGGCTTGTGTTATTCCTTTGTCTGCTAGATTAAGGAGCCCTCTAGTTCAAAAAAAATCTTTACCATGTAGAAAAACATATAGACCGTGATCAAGTCACATTTTAACTTTCTCTTTGATAAGCTAAACAGATTAGACTTTCTAAATCTCTCCGAGTAAGGCAGGTTTTTCCAATCTTCAAAACATTCTGAACCCCTTTTCCAATTTTTCCAACACCCATTTGTGAAGAATGGACATCAGAATTGGAGACCATATTCCAATAATGATCTCATCAGTGCAGTCTATAGTTAATACCACCTCCCTACTCCTACTTTGCAATTCTTGCTTGTATAAGCAGGGGAATACAAGCAAGAATTGCATCAGCCCTCTACACCTTGGAATTTCTATATGTAACCTTTTTGCCCGTCTGAGTTGGCAGCAACAAGGGCCGGGTTCAGTATCTAAGGGCTCCATTTCAATAACACAATGCAAAACCGGCTCGAGCCCCCACCCAGTGACCTGGGACAATTACATACCACCCCCTGGGGGCCTCTAAGAGACAATACTTTCCCTCTTGCAAGCATGGAGTCTGAGTGTAGCAAAATCCTTTTAATAAAGGAGGGAAACAATGCGGCATTATGTTGGGGGAACACCACAAACAGGATTCATAACACAAACCATGAGCAAAAGACCCACCCCCAAGTAAGTTTGGCAGTATCTTTTTCCCCTCAGGGACTTAAATCCAGCAACCCAAAAAATCACCCAAAGTCCAACACCCCAAAAGTCTCTGTCCCTGGTCAGTGCAGCCCCAGAGTTCAAAAGTTTATCTGCAGAGTTTTACCTCCCAGCCTGGGGGTGGGGGGGGCCCGCGCACGCAGCGGTGTTAAGGGACACCTTACGTGGTCCGAGAACAACTGCCCCGCCTTTCCATGGGGTTCTGCTGCAGCTAGGGTGACCAGATGTCCCGATTTTATAGGGACAGTCCCGATTTTTGGGTCTTTTTCTTATATAGGCTCCTATTACCCCCCACCCCCTGTCCCGATTTTTCACATTTGCTGTCTGGTCACCCTAGCTGCAGCCTTCACCGCGAGCCGCTCCGCTCCACCAGCCGTCCCGTGAGCTGCTCCAGCCGTTCCACAAACCGCTCTGCTCCACCATCTGTCCTGCGAGCCGCTCCAGTCGTCCTGCAAACTGCTCTGCTCCACCAGCCACTCTGCTCCACCAGCCGTCCCGTGAGCTGCTCCAGTCATTCCACAAACCGCTCTGCTCCGCCAGCCGCTCAGCGACATAGCTTCAGGCCCCCCCACAGCACTCAGTGATTTCAGCTCTTAGCAATTTTAGCTCTTTAGTGATTTCAGCTTGTAGCAGGGGAGCCTCAGTGCTAGTGCACCATTGGCCCAAAATGAATCTAGCTCAGCAGCCTGTAACTAGACTCCTAATGGAATTAAAATTAGCTCTGATATTCAGCAGTAGAAAGAGGAGACGGTGCAATTGGTATTTCAGGCCCTTAAAAGGGGCCCATACCATCACGTACAAATACCTCTCCCCAGCCTCTCTCAATTCACTGGGTTTTGGAACCCATGTCCCTTGTCTAGCGAGTGCTACTTAGTTGATGGCGAGTCCCTCTGTCATAGTTTCATTGTCCTTGATTCACATAATCAGGGTAACAATACTTTATTCTTCCTTCCCCAATAACAGAGAAACTGGGGATCCCACAGCAGCCAAAGTGACCATTTTGGGCTGCTGTGGGCTCATGCTAGGCGGGGTGGGTGTGCCTATGCAAACAAGATCAGCCCCTGAAGTTCTTTTCCACAACTCGCCACAATTCACCACCAGATGTCAGGTTAGAGCTCATCCTCACTCTACTTACATATACAATATAGATAATTTCCTAACTCAAAGTATTGCATCCAATATGGGAAAATTCTATGTTAGATGTTGTCTTAACAGATAAAGAGGAACTGATCACAGAACTAAAAATTAATGGTAGCTTAGGTACAAGTGATCATGACTTCATCACATTTATTATGTGTAAGCAGAATAAAACGTAGCCTAGGAATAGATATACTTGATGCACTGATAGGGCCAAATTTACAAAGCTGAAAACAATTATGAGCCCAATCAACCGGGAGGAAAAACTTAATCAGAAAAATATGAATGATAATTGGGAATCATTTAAGAATATCTTACTAGCTGCCCAAAGAGCCACAATCCCACAACTGAGGAAGAAGGCTGTACAGTTTTAAAAAGTGACCTGGTTTAGAGGGGAAATGAAGGCATCTATAAAAGTGAGTGAGTGTGTGTAAGTAAAACAAATGGAAGAAAGGAGAAACTGATCTTAATGAATCAGTTGTAGAAAACTGATCTTAATGAATCAGTTGTAGAAAACTGATACGGGAAGCAAAGGGACACAAGGATAAATCTATGGCCAGCAGAGTTCTAAAGATAAACTGAGTTACAGTTTTTAAAGTGTGAAATATAAAGGATAGATAGGCCACCAATCCTTAATTTAAGAGAGGGGAGCTGGCTAAGCTAACAATGGCTCATGTGAGGATTTGACTCATTCAAAGTGTATCTAGTTAGTCACACATCCACGCGCATCAGTAACTAAATTTGATTCCAGATACTGGTACAAATTAAGGAAAGCTCTTCTTCTGGCATAGATCTGCTAGTATAGTTCCTTACAAATGAGATATAGATAAGTGTCAGAGCCAAGACTAGAATCCATATCTCTGGGTTTCAGCACTAATACCTAATTCACTGTGTCCAAACCAAATGATTTTTCTGGACATTGGCTACAATATCTGAGGGGGGAGGGGAGGGATAACTCTGAAGTTGAGTGCATTTCCATGTGTGTTACAAAAACAACTTTAGAAACCTTGGCTAGCCCATGAAAGCTTATGCCCAAATAAATTTGTTAGTCTCTAAGGTGCCACAAGGACTCCTTCTTGTTTTTGCTGATACAGACTAACACAGCTACCCCTCTGAAACCTGTCATCATTAACCCAGTTTCACAGGTAGACTATATACCAACACTTGAAGCCATTTGTAGGAGAGGCACTGCAGTCTAGTAGGTAAGACCATGATTTCACACATGCTATTCATCCATGTGCTATTCTCAGGTCCCTGCTCCACCAGAGACTTCCTGTGTGACCTTGGACAAATCACTTACGCCCAGATCCTCAAAGGCATTTAGGCATCTCAGTGGGAGGTAGGTGCCTACATCATTTTGATGATCTGGGCTTTAGTCTGTGCCTCAGCTCTCCATCTGTAAAATGGGAATGAAAGCAATTCCCTACCTCACTGGCATGTTGTGAAGATAATTACATTAAAGATTGTTGGGTGCTCAGATACTCAGATTCCTAAGCCAGAAGGGACCATTGTGATCATCCAGTCTGACCTCCTGTATGACACAGGCCATAGAACTTCCTTGAAAACATTCCATATCTTTTAGAAAAACATCAAAGTGTGATTTTAAAAATTGCCAGTGATGGAGAATCCACCATGACCATTGATAAATTGTTCCAAAGGTTAATTATTCTCACTGTTAAAAATGTATGCCTTATTTCCAGACTGGTCTAACTTCAGCTTCCAGACACTGGATGATGTTATACCTTTTCTCTGCTAAACTAAATAGCCCATCATCAAATATTTGTTCCCCATGTAGGTACATATAGACTTAATCAAATAACCCCTTAAGTTTCTCTAATTAAGCTAAATAGATAGTGCTCCTTGAATCTCTAGAAGGCATGTTTTCTAGTTCTTTAATCATTCTCATGGCTCTTCTCTGAACCCTCTCCAATTTATCAATGTCCTTCTGAAGTTGTAGATACCAGAACTACACACAGTATTCCAGCAGCGGTCATACCAGTGCCAAATAAATAGGTCTGCCAAAAACTTCCATTATAATCTATACCAAGTCAAAGACACTCTTCCCTCATCTACTCCCACCTAGAGGGAGAGCCTATGAACATTCCCCTAAGCCAAAGGGCTTTTTGGAGGGGAACATAAGAGTATTCCTCTTTTAATCTGATCCTTGAATTTCCTTCAACTCTTGAAGAGTAGCACAGCACAATTGAAGATTTCTTATCAAGGTCAGACTTTAGTTTGCAAAAGTTTTCAATAGTTGAAAGACTTTAAAACATTTTTCCAAAGGTTTGCTCCAGAATGCAAGCATGAGATTACAGCTTTAAATAATCAATCCATACAAGCTTCTGATAACCTGCAGATTTATTTAGTTGAAGTCAGATTCTTGAGTCAGGAAGGAAACAATTTAAAGAAATCAAAGTCTGATGGCAGAAAGGGAAAAAACAAAAGGATAAAGATTTCTTTCCATCTTCCCCCTATTCAGGGCACAAAAGACTTAATGGATAAGGCTGTTTTAGTTTCTGCTTATAAAAGGCTAATTGACTATTAAATGGCATTGTTAAAAATCATTTGAACATCAAGCAGGCAGATACCTTGTCCAACATTGTAGTGAGTATTTAAGCCTAAGTAAATAGGACATTCTTCTAAGTGACGTGTAAGGGTAGAAAGTAAGGATAAGTTAATGAAAAGATGTTTCATATGCATTATTGGTGAGGTATACAAGGTTCCCTTTCTCCCCCCCCACATATTAGTTTTTTTTCTACTCCATACCTCTTTTTCTTAGTATAAGGTTTCAATCTTATTTCTTAAGTTGCATAATTAACTCACCTATGTAGAGCAATGGTCTGAGACATATTATGGAATAAAAAGTTCATCTACTAAACTATAGCTATAGAAATGGCCTAGGCCAGCAACACTGCATCACTTTGCTGATTAAAAAAGGTTTCTAATATGGCATATGAAAAATGCTTCTGAGGGCAGCTTTTCCATTAATTATGCATCGTAAACTATTGTGTCAATCCAACAAATGGAGATCTGTTCATTTTAAATATTGACAAAGCTAGAAAGGCTATAAATAAAAGTAAAACTTCATGAATTAACACAAAGGAGCCAGGTAAACAACAACAGGTGTTGCAAACCTTTGTGTACCACAATTTAGGAGAGTGGCCATAACCTAGGTGTCCCTACTCAGCCCTGGAGCCCCTCATGTCCTTCCCCAACATGTTATGAAAACTCCAGGGGGGTTGACAATATTTACCGGAGCTCTGCTCTGGACAGCTCTGGCTGAATTTAAGCCCTGTCCCTACTGTAGGGAAATTCAGATCCAACTTGTAGTAATCTAACCAAACAAGTTCCAGACTAACCTCTAAAAAAAGGTTGCTCTAAAAACTGCTATGTCATGCATAAGAAAAGCACAACACCTGGAACCAATGCCCAGGGAATATAATGGCTGCTGAAGCTGGCTGACATTTTTGGAAGCTTTGTCCAAAAAAATTTCTACAAAGTTTTCCATAAAAACAATGTTGAGGTTATTTAATCAGGTGTACTTGAACGGTGGACCTATGGAGGCTGAAAGTCTGATTCTCTGTTGACTTCCTCCTTGTGTAATCATTCATAACTGTGTCTAGTGGGTTTAAAATGCCGTGTGGTAAAAACACAACACTAACTTTCGACACCTGCTTTACACAGGTCTACATGACTACACAAGGTGGAGGAGATCAGGCCCCAATATATGTAATGAATAATGGATGATTCCAGAAATGATAGGCCAGCAAGGCTGAGTGTTGACAGAAGGATACATGAAAGGTTTTAGGTAGATCCTCAGCATGTAATACCATTCCTTAATTTATACACCAATGTCTACACTGCAATCAAACACCTTACAGCTGGCCTGTGTCAGCTGACTCATGCTCATGGGGCTCAGACTACCGAAATGTTTAATTGCAGTGTAGACATTCAGGCTCGGTCTGGAGCTCAGTCTGATCCTGAACCACTACATAGCAATTTTTTGTCTTTCAGCCTGAGTCAGCTGACACAGGACAGCTGCAGGTGTTTAATTGCAGTGTAGACATACCCACAGAATCCCTTTTCCATTTAATGTTATGGGACAGTGGGAGATTTCCCAGTAAAATTCTTACTCGATCCTGTCTCCATCAGGGACATTTACCACTTTTTCCTTTTGTGGGAGGAAAGGAGTAGACAGGAATGAGCAGAAGCACTGTGAGCTACTATTCACATAAAAGTGAGAATAAATTATTTCTTTAAAGTTTGAAATGTAGAAAATGCAAAAGGGCAAGTTGTGTGTGAATAGGTCAGGGGGAGATTGGGACATGAGGCTGATTGGAATGTTGTGCCCTCACAGGGACTGAGCACAAAGATTACATGAGACTAGTGTTACCGTAGGTGGTAGCTTCTTCTCCTAACTAGGCTATGATCCTCCCTTCCCCTCTTCTGTAGTTGCCAGCAGCATTGGCCAGGCACAGAAGGTAACAGCTGCAGATTCTTCAAGTGTGCAAGGGTGGTACATGAACTGGGCTCCATGGAGCATGGGGTGATACTGTACCACCACCACCACTCAAAAAGGTACAAAGCCCCAAATATGTTTTAAAGAATTCAGAAATTGGGAGATTTAAATTCCCTCAAAGTTTAATTCTGGGCCCCACAGAATCTTTCAGTGGATAGAACCAGACATTCTGAGAAAGGACTCCTATGCCTGAACCTAATAGAGTGACTAGATGTCCTGATTTTATAGGACAGTCCTGATATTTGGGGCTTTGTCTTATATAGGTGCCTCCACCCCATTTCCTGATTTTTCACACTTGCTATCTGGTCATCGTATTCATATGCTACAAGCCCCTTAACATTACTAGTGTTAACAACTCTATATTATAGAAATATAGCACTGTGACGGGGCAGCCCCGCCCCGCACTAGCCCCAGCAGCGCCAGACCAGTAGCTCTGGTGGCGGAAGTCCCGCCCCACTCGTACTGGGCATGCTACAAATGCTCTGGGAGTATAAAAAGAGGGAACTCAGCTCAGTCTGGCCTGGTGGCCGCAGGGGAAGGACCTAACAGGGAAGCTCCTGTGGAGGACCAGCCAAGACTCTTGAAGCTGCTGGGAACGGAGGCTTCTACAGGCCAGCACGAACCCCTACTGCGCGGACCCAGAGACCCGTGGCGAACCTTGGGATTCGTGGGAGACCCCAACTCCCAAGCCGGTAGGAAGCGACCCGGGGGGGGGGGGTGTGTGTGACAGACTGGTACCTTGCCCCCGGTGAGCCTCAGCATGTTTCGGTAGGACCCCCCCGCTGAGCCAGTCATAAGGTCCTACTGCCCTGTAACGAGGGCTTATTCTGTGGACTCTGGCCCCTAGGCTGTACTGCCCTGTAACCAGGGCTTATTCTATGGACTCTGGCCACTAGGCCGTGCTGCCCTGCAACGAGGGCTTATTCTGTGGACTCTGGCCCCTAGGCTGTGCTGCCCTGCAACGAGGGCTTATTCTATGGACTCTGGCCACTAGGCCGTGCTGCCCTGCAACGAGGGGCGTAAACCCTCGCACGTGGTGGAGAATGTGGGCAGCGATCCGGGCCTGCTGAAAGGCCCGTGGGAACAGGGTTGAACCGTGTGAACCCCATTAAACCCCAAGATGCAGAGGGAGAAGCTCCTAAAGTGGATGCTGGAATGGCAGCAGCCGGCCCAACAGCAGCAGCAAAAGGTGCAGATGTGCAGCAGATGGCCAACCAGCAGCAGCTGCTGATAGCCCAGCATCAAGAGCACCAGCAGCAGCTCCTCTGGGACTTGGCGGTCCAACAGCAGGCACAACAAGAACGCCTGGTGCAGCAGATGGCCACACTATTACACCCGGCAGGAGCCGCAGCCACCGTAGCTGCTGGGGCCAGACCCAGGGAGAATGTAGGGGAGTTGCCAGTACGCCTCACTAAGATGGGGCTAGAAGACGACCCGGAGGCGTTCCTGGTGACCTTCGAATGGGTGGCGACCGTCGCCTGGTAGCCCCCCGAGCACTGGGCTACCTTACTAGCCCCCTATCTGACAGGACAGGCCCAGGCCGCCTAACGTAGCCTCGACCCTCAGGAGGCCCTGGAATACCCTCGGGTGAAGGCGGCCATATTGGACCACACCGGCATTAGCCCAGAGACCTATCGCCAATGCCTCCGCAAAGAACAGTACCTTCCTGGGGCCCGGCCCCACGCTGTGGCCCAACGGATACGGGACCATTGTTGGAGGTGGTTGAACCTGGAAGGCTTAACCGGACCCCAAGTAGCGGAGATGGTGGCACTGGAGCAGTTCACCCAGATCCTGTCCCCGGGAGGAAGGGCCTGGGTATACCGACATCGACTGGCAACCCTCTCGGTGGCAGTGACCTTGATGGAAGACTACTTGTCCGCCGAGGGGACCGAGGCACCACCCCGGGTAACAGGAAGCTCTGGACAAAGAGGCGGGTTGGGCAAAGGAAATCCCCAGAGAATGGGGGCTCAGAAGTCATCGTCTGGTGCCCACCCCATGACCCCGAAGCTCCCCAGTCCAGAGCCCAGACACGGGGCAGCCCGGGTACTGACCCACAGGGACCCGCTCCCCCGAGAGAGAGGGAGCCCACCGGGCGGAGGCCCAGGACCCACCGCGGCCCGAGAGGGGTGCTGGGAGTGCGGACAAGAGGGGCATTTTCGGCGGGATTGCCTGTTTATGGACTGCAATTATGGACAAGCCTGGGTCGCTGGAAGAAGGGCCCAGAAGAGGACTGGGAAAGCTCATGGTCCCCTTCTGGGTCAAAGGGATCCTCACAAATGCCCTCATGGACTTGGGGTGCAGCCAGACCCTCATACGGGAGGGGCTGGTCCCCAACCTCAAACTCTGACACCCAGATCCACCTACAATGTGTACATGGGGACATCCGCCCGTACCCCACGGCCTGGGTGAAGATAGAAGTATGCCGCCAGGAGGAGGGCCTCCGGGTGGGCGTGGGCCCCAGGTTGGCCTACCCGATAGTACTGGGGCAAGATTGGCCAGGCTTCGGGGAGGTTCTCCTGAAGTACCAACCGTCCGACCCACGAACAGACTGGATTAGGCCTCCGAGAGAGGGACTGCTCGGACGTATGCCAAGGATCGACCCCGGAGAGAGGACCTCGGCATCAGAGGAGGCCCCCGTGACTAGCCCCACAGACGGGCCCCGTTCGGTGGAAGATGCCCAAGCAGAACTGGAGCGAGACATGGACTTTGTACAGGAACAGCAAGAGGACCCGACCCTAAGTAGAGCCTGGGAGCAGGCCACCATCCCAGACACCGATGGAGACCCGACTCCGCAGCCCCCACAGGGCCCCCGCTTCGAGATAAGGCGGGACCGCCTATATCATGTAGCGGAACCCCAGACCCAGGAGATGTTCCTTCAGCTATTGGTTCCCCGGAGGCTGCGGCAAAGCCTCCTACAACTAGCCCATGCAAACCCTTGGGCAGGACACCTGGGGCGGGAGAAGACCCTCCAGAGGGTGGCTCGCCGGTTCTTCTGGCCGGGCATACAACAAGAAGTTCGGGACTATTGTGCGTCCTGCCCGGAATGCCAGCTGGCGGGATGGAAAGGGGTAGCCCGGGCACCCCTGGTACCCATGCCGGTCGTTGGCATACCCGTCGAGCGGATTGGGATGGACTTCATCGGCCCCCTGGAAAGAAGCAAGATGGGGAAATCGCTTCATCCTGGTGGTAGTGGATTATGTAACACGTTACCCTGAAGCCGTTCCCCTAAAAACAGCGACAGCACCAGCAATTGCTAATGAACTAGTGAAGATTTTTGCTAGGGTTGGGATACCTGCAGAAATCCTGACAGACCAGGGCATGAATGTGTCCTCTAAACTGATAGCCTCCTCCACATACGAATGCTCCGGACGTCCATTTACCATCCTCAGACAGATGGCCTGGTGGAACGTTTCAATGGCACTTTAAAATCTATGCTACGGAAGTTCGTGGAGGAGGACCCTACACATTGGGATACTCTGTTGCCAGCCTTGCTGTTCGCCTTAAGGGAGGTACCCCAGGCCTCGACGGGGTTCTCACCCTTTGAACCCTTGTACGGAAGGCAGTCCGTGGGGATCTTGGACCTCCTGAAGGAGGAGTGGGAAGCCCTGGAGACGCGAGTTCTTGGGACCACCCAGTACATGTTACACCTCCGAGAACAGCTCCAAACACTAGGGGCCTTCGCCCGGAGAACTTGACAGGCCCAAGTGAGCCAAGAACGCCTCTATAACCACGGGACTAGGGGGCGGAGTTTCGGCCCAGGAGATTGGGTGTTGCTCTTGTTGCCCTCGGCTGAGTCGAAACTTCTGGCCAAATGGCAGGGCCCCTACGAGGTACTCTGGCCAGTTGGACCAGTAGACTACAAGGTCAGACTACCAGGGCGGCGGAGGGAGACGCACATCTACCATGTGAATCTCCTGAAGGCCTGGAAGGCCAGGGAAGCCCTACTCATCGGCCCGTCCACCCCAGAATCAGAACTCGGACCCCTAGTGGGAGATCCACCAGACCCAAGGCCGGTGATGCTAGGGTCAGGCCTCACCCCCGGAAAGCAGAAACTAAAACAACTAGTGGAGGAATTCCCAGATGTCTTATCCGCCCACCCTGGACGAACGGCTCTGATTAGTCATTATATCGCCACCACACCTGGTCAGAAGGTGAGAGACAACCACCGACCGTTGCCCCGGAAAATGTGGGACACGGTCCGGCAGGAACTGGAGACAATGCTGGAGATGGGGGGGGGGGTCGTGAAGGAATCGACGAGTGAGTGGTGTAGCCCCAAAGCCCGACGGCACTACCCGGTTTTGCATCGACTTCCAAAAGGTCAATGCCATCTCCCTCTTTGACGCATACCCAATACTGAGGGTGGACAAATTGCTGGAACGGCTCGGGGGAGCGAGGTACTTTTCAACCATAGATCTAACCAAAGGATACTGGCAGATCCCCCTCACACCAAACTCCCGGGAGAAGACGGCCTTCCCAACGCCTTTCGGCCTCTTCCAATTTATGACCATGCCGTTCGGGCTACATGGAGCCGCAGCCACGTTCCAGCGCTTGATGAATAAGGTCTTACAACCCCACGACCAGTATGCGGCAGTATATATAGATGACATCGTGGTCTACAGCAACAACTGGGAGGACCACCTATGCCATCTGGCGGGGGTGTTGCAAGCCCTCAGAGCAGCCGGCCTCACAGCTAACCTAGCAAAGTGCCACCTTGGGCAAGAAGAGGTAACCTACCTTGGATACACAGTAGGAGGGGGGGAAACTGACACCCCTAATCAGCAAGGTGCAAGCTCTCAAAGGCGTACCCGTCCAAGACAAAGAAGCAAGCGCGCCAGTTTTTGGGACTAGCTGGATACTACTGCCGCTTCATACCGGATTTTGCATCCATAGCCACCCCCTTGTCAGACCTGACAAAGAACTCGCAGCCTTGACAAGTGCAGTGGTAGGAACAATGAGAGAGAGCCTTTGAAACCCTGAAAGAACGACTCATGCAAGAACCAGTCCTACGACACCCAGACTTCTCGAAGGAATTTATACTTCAAACAGATGCCTCGGAAGTAGGCTTGGGGGCAGTGCTCTCTCAAGTAGTAGACGGGGAGGAACACCCGGTACTATACTTAAATCGTAAACTGTTCCCCCGGGAGCAACATTATTCGACAATAGAGAAAGAGGCCCTGGCAGTGCGATGGGCCATCGACGCCCTACGTTATCTGCTGGGGAATAAAACTTGGTTGATCACAGACCATGCCCCCTACAATGGTTGCATAGTATGAAAGACATGAAACCCAGGATTATGCGGTGGTACCGCTCCCTCCAACCCTACGACTTCCACGTGTTCCATCGCCTGGGTAAGGCCCACGCTAACGCAGATTTCTTCTCCAGCCAAGGGGAGCGGGAGGAGGCAGCGGACCAACCCAGGGGATCCTTCTTAGGGGGGAGGGTATGTGACGGGGTAGCCCCGCCCTAGCCCCAGCAGCGCCAGACCAGTAGCTCTGGTGGCGGAAGTCCCGCCCCACTCGTACTGGGCATGCTCCAAATGCTCTGGGAGTATAAAAAGAGGGAACTCAGCTCAGTCTGGGCTGGCAGCCGCAGGGGAAGGACCTAACAGGGAAGCTCCTGCGGAGGACCAGCCAACGCTCTTGAAGCTGCTGGGAACGGCGGCTTCTACAGACCGGCACGAACCCCCTACTGCGGGAGGAACCAGGGGAGGCAACGGACCCAGAGACCTGCGGAGAACCTTGGGATTCGTGGGAGACCCTAACTCCCAAGCCAGTAGGAAGCAACCGGGGGTAACAGACTGGTACCTTGCCCCCGGTGAGCCTCAGGGTGTTTCGGTAGGACCCCCCTCCCCCGCTGAGCCAGTAGTAAGGTCCTACTGCCCTGTAATGAGGGCTTATTCTATGGACTCTAGCCCCTAGGCTGTGCTGCCCTGTAACGAGTTTGTGTAAACCCTCACAAGCACAAATATATAATTCTCTCTGCTTCCCTTTCTACCTTTTTGTGGATACTTAATCTGATGTGATTAACAAACTGTTAAGAATGAAAAGCAGGTAATTAGGTTATATTAATGTCACTACTTGGAACTATTAGCCAATCAAGGCTCTTCAACATCTGAACCCCTTTTTATAACCATTATCTTCAGGACAGTTAGAGGTTGATTTTCCAGTTCTTTCAAATTTAATATCAGAACCTTTCTGCTATTAAATTGATCAAATCAGTGCCATCTTCTTCTGAGTGGAGTGTGTTTATGCAGGGCTAGTCATCTCTACACTAATTAGTGCATCATTCCAAGAAATGAGTCAGAGTTGGTATGGATGAATATGGACTTGATTCTCCTCTCACTTACATGAACTTTGCCATTCTACTGTAATTCTATAGACTTCAACTGAGTCATTTCTGATTTGCTGTAGTGAGTGAAGAATGGAATGTATTCTAGAGTCTAACTGGGCTTGACAAATAATGGACTAAGGAACGAGAGGCTGGCTTGGTTCTCCTGTTGCCTCATCCCATGGGCAGGCACTGGAGCCTTACAAAGAGATGCTAATGGAGCACTATAGCAAGTTCAGCTTAACTCACCTAGATGAAAGGGATGCAGGAGTAGCCTTCCTCAGGAGAGAGAATCTAATGTCTGGTGCTGAACAGTCCTAAGAAGAGAACCCTAGAAACAGCCAAGCCCAGGGGAAAATATTTGGGTTGTGTTAATACATTAAACAAAGCCAACTCCTAAGAAGGGGGTGAGGTAGTTTATGCTTGTGGTTTTTTGTTTTTTTTTTTGTTTTTTTTTTAAAAAGCCTACACAGTTTTGACTGTTTTGGAATTCAGTGTGAATGCCACCTGCTCACACAGTAGTTATTTGCTATATCAAGAACAATGGGCCAGATCTTCAACTACTGTAAATCAGCTCCACTGACTTCGAGGGAGCTAGGCCAATTTACATGAGCTAAGGGTCTGGCCCCCAAGGAAGGGCAGGGTTTTCCATATGACTTTATGGACTAGGATGAACCATTGTTTTGGAACTTAATGCTGTATATATGCAACATTGCAATTTTGTGTGTCAGTGCCAGAATGCGGAAGGCCTGTCTCTTAACTAGTCTGTAAGCCACTTACATGATGGAAATGCATCTTAAAGCTCATTAAGCTTCTTCCAAATAGTTTTACTTTCCAGTTGAAGAGATAAGTTTGTATAATACATATGCACCTCTTGATATGTCAGTATGTGCCAACTTTAAAAAGATTCAAAAGTTTTGCAAACAATGTTTTCCTGTCACTTAAATCCATGAGCTTTTTCACAGAGCAATTTGCATGGGAACTATGCTACACAAAGGAAATACATTTATAAAAATACACAAACTACTACCAAAATTGTAAAATGCTAGAGAGGAGGCACAAATTCCGTAACAATATTATGAAGCAAGAGTACATATACATGGGGGAGAAGGGCTGTTGTAGATGGAAAGGGGGATCTCCCCTCTCCCACTATGGAGGATAGAGGAAATGAGACATCTTTCCTCCTTACTCTTCTCCCTCTCACTTTGGGATGAGTTGAATGGTTTCCCCCTCTTCCTTTCATTCTGTATGAGGCAAGGGAGAGAAGTGGTATCTTTGAACTGAAGGAGAAACAAAGATCAAGCAAGCCCCTGTGGAGAATCCATTTCTCTTTATTTAGTTCCTATGGGAAAGGGGGATGGAGAAGAGGACAAAAAGATCAGTTCCCATCCTCACACACCCTAATAGTCTGCAGCCTTCATCTACTTCTCAAAAAAAATTGAGAAATCACTAGCCTGTTTGCTGCTCTCCTCTTCTGTCTTCAGGAGGTGACAGGTGGCTTCTTCTGCTATCCCAAACATTGAGAAAAATCTAGATAGAGAGCTTTTGGGCTAAGTGCTGGCTAGATAGTGGCTTGGAACTGTGAGCAAAGCAGCTGTGGTCTTCATGGGGGAAATAACTTTTTTAAATTAACAGGATTAATTCAGAGAAATACCTGACTCCATCACTAATTTCTCCTCCTAATTGGAACACTAAATCCTAAATTTGAGGGGTTAGACTAGGTGACCCTTGCAGTCCCTTCTGATTCTATGAAATTTTGCTAACCACTCAAGTAAAAAAGGAATATACACAAAGCAATATCATAACTTTACTAGAATAGTGCTGAAATCAGTTCAGAGTAAAATAGCTTCTGACATTTAAACTCTAAAAAACAGAAATTGCACACTCTGCAAGTCATGGATGGATGCACAGACAGGCAGATGGAAGACTCTAATGAGTGTTTTACTGGCTGCCTGTCATTTGTATAATGGTGACTGATAAAAACCATCATCAGAAAAGTTAGAGCTGATGATATGCTTCAGTACTGTACACATCTTTAGCTGCTTAAGAAAAACAAATCTTTGTTCCTGAGTTGATGTATTAGCTTTCTGGCATTTTGCACTCAAACTGCCCAAAAGGGTTTTGTCAAATAACATTCCATCTGTTATATTTGTATGGGGAGAAGATATCCCCTTTCAAATCATGGTCTCTCACCCATTGGAATGAAGAATGATCTAGTGATCAGGGTGCAAGCCTGGGACTGCCAAGACCTGGATTCAGGTCCCTGCTCCTCCAGACTTCCTGTGACACTAGGCAAGTCACCTTGCCTGTGTGACTCAGGTCCCCATCTGTAAAATGGAGAAAACTATTTCCCACAGGAGGAAGTTTGCTTCTATGCAGAGATCCTTGCACAAGGCCCTATGTACCAAATAAGCCCCAGAACAGGGTCAATCATCTACAGAGATTTTATACAAAACAGCTGTTGTTGAAATGACAGGTGTTCTTGGACTAAGCAATTCAAAGCTGCATTTAATTTACTTGTCCTTTTGACTGGACATATACAGCCAATTGCGGAAAGATGGAGAATCCAGTTTGTGGAAACTGAGTACACAAAATGACGTATGTTAAAATGGTTTGTGTTCCTCTTTTGTTCCTTTCTAGCCTCTTAATAAAATTTGATGGATTGATCATCATATGGATTCTTTTTTTACAGCCTAAAATGTGTGGCTGCTGTTATAGGAGCATTATAGCACAGGGAAGCAATTCTTGTAATGGAGGAACTTGAAAAAATAATTGAATTATTTCATCTACCAAGACTGCTAGCTGTCATCAGCCCAGCCCTTGTGATGCTGGAGGTGACATTTACAGAGCGATTGGGGGGTTAAAGGCCCCATGCTGCCTTCTGTTTACTTTNGGGGGGGGGGGGGGGGGGGGGGGGGGGGGGAAAGGAGAGAGAGAGGAGGAGAGAGAGGGAAGAGTACATTTCACTACAAAGACCACCATGTGAATATGCCCATTAGGATGATTTGTAAACTGTCCTTCTAGGGAGCCCTTTGTACCTCCCTCTTTGTTCAGTGATGTCCCTGAACGTGATGCAGCTGATAAATTCCTAGCTAGGGATGCTTCAACACTAAAGAGGGCAGACGAAATGAGGAATTTCTCAACCTCAGTCTTCTTTGCATTCACCACTTGCTGCTGCCACCTCAAAAGCTGGTAAAGACAGAAGGTGTCCTCAAATAGTTAAGTGGGTAGATACATCAAAAGTCTTAGAATGTAAAGACAATATTTGCTATTATTCAGATCTAGCAATCCTGATACAGGTTGTATTTGTTTATTTTTTAATCCTAACTGGGCTCCATTTTCTCGGATATAGCTGGTTTACTACAAAGCGAAGAGAAAAAGGAATTTGAGAAAAAAGTTTCCTGATTTACAGACTCCAGGTGAATGCAGGATAAAATCTGGCCCCTCTGAAGTCAAAGGATGTTTTGCCATTGATTTAAATACTTTTAACTGGACCTCTGGGTTTTTTTTATCTAAAGGTACAAAGATGATTATTCCAGTATTGGAAACAAATGCTGTTAAGTTTCTAGTAAATTAAAGGAAATAAAGTTTGGGGGGAGGGTGGACTACTTTTATATTTCCAAGCACAGAAGAAAATGCCAACTCCACAGGGCAGAATCTTGTCCTTAAATCAATCTTCCCCCCCATTAATCATTGGGGGGGTGTGAGGGGAGAGAAGAGAAGAGGCAATGACATGAAAGCTATTTGTTAGCAGCAACTGGTAAAAAATGGTTAGTTGAGTGGGGATGGTCTTGAAGATTTATTGGATAACTATACTCACTGATTGTGAATAATTGTATCCAAGCAGCAGATACTGCTCTGTTTTAAAAGGTTTTTACATGTCAGAATATACATGAATATTTGTGGGTGAAGTTTGAGAAGATTAGCCTCTTTTTTCCTCCTCCTCATCCCATAATGATCAGTGGATTTAGTTATGAGGAGGTTTTCTTTGAACAAGTATTTAATAAAGGAAGCTTCCCCTTAGCCTCCATTACAGGCTAGTTATTAAGGAATTGTCCATTATAATATTTCTTGCCCCTTCCTCTGAAGCATATCATATTGGCCACTGTCAGAGACAGGACTCCTGGCTAGTTGAACCACTAGTTTGATTCAGTAGAGCAATTCCTCTGTTCCTAAAATATGTTACTCTTAACGCTGATACACATTAACATTGTTAGAGATTTTTGCTGCACCGCGGCCTCAGAGGGAGGTGACAGGCAAACCACTCTTAATTGTGCACTCACTCAACTTCAAGCATGAGAATAGTCCCATTGACTAAGCTCTTTGGCCTAAATTTGTAAAGCGATTTAGGTGTTGCTATGTTCAGTGTTGCAATGGCTAACTGATTTAGGAGCCTCTCATTTTCAACAGGGATTTAGGCACTTCAGGGGTCTAAATTCCTCTAAGTGCCTACATCCTTTTTGAAAATGTTATTTAGGGTCCTACATCAGGTAGGTGTGCTGTGCTTAGCATTGCAACACCTAAATAGATTTACAATCTGGGCCTTTGCTGATGTGTTTGCTGGATCAAAACATAAATCCCTCCATTGGTTGTCAAGGTTTTTTGCCTCATCCTTAGGGCTTTTTATAACTCTGGACTTCCTCATTTATCAACTTTGACTCTTAGCATTCCACATCCTCTGCGCCACCAGCAATGCCAATCTTGAATGCCCAGTTGTCTGCATCTTCCACAATAATTGCTTTTCCCCCCCAGCCTGCACCTTATACTCTCAAAGGTTGCTAGAATTTGCTACATTTTACAACTACGAGGGAAATACTAACTAGTCAGATAGGTCCATAGTAGGATACATTTCATAAAACTAAAAAAATCGTATATATATTTAACTTAATGAGCTGTACTTGTAAAGTTACATCAGAATGCATATTAGTAGGCTACTGGTGGACTTCTGTCTAAACTATAATATCTTCTCAAGAGCCTATCACCAGAGTATATAAGCACTTCTGAGTCCTTTCTCATACCTATCTTTAACTTCCTCTCACAATGCACCCAAGGCTTGTACCAATAGCCTGCTAATGAAACCCCTATATAGCTTACTGTTATATTATTGTTGACACCACTGCTTTTTACACAAGGTGATTGTCCAGTTAACTACCTTCAGAAAAGTAGGTTTCTAAAGCAGTCTCAGATCTAAATATTTGGTATTCATAGATTAAGGCTGGAAGGGACCACTGATCATCTAACTCTGACCTCCTGCATAATACAAGTCATACAACTTCCCTGAAATAATTCATGTTTGAACTAGAACATTTTCATCTTTAGTTCTGACACTTCCTTTCCCCAGACCTGAAGAGTTCTGTGTAGCTCAAAAGCTTGTACCTTCCACTAAACAAGCTGGTCCAATAAAAGATATTACCTCACTTAGCTACAACACTGCCAATGTATCTTAGAAAAACATCCAATCTGGAGTTAAAAATTGCCAGTGATGCAGAGTCCACCACAACCCCTGAGAAACTGTTCCAGTGGTTAGTTACCCTCACTGTTAAAACTGCGCCTTTTTTCCAGTCTGAATTTGTCTAGTTTCGATGCCCAGCCATTGGATCTTGTTATACCTGTCTGCTAGATTGAAAAGCCCTCTATTATTAAGTTTATATTGCCCATGTAGGTACTTATACACTGATCAGGTCACCCCTTAGCCTTGTCTTTGAAGAGTTAGATAGACTGAGTTCCTCAAGTCTAGTACTAAGCTCCTTAAGTGTATCACTAAATTCAAAAGAGACACAGAAACTCCCTTTCCAGTCTGAGGCTAAAGAGCTAACATAGGAATTGCCAGACTGGCTGGACCAGACAAGTAGTCTCTCTAGTCCACTGTTGAGTAATGGCCAGTTCCAGCTGCTTAAGAAGGTGAAAGAAACCTGCAGTAGGTTATGAAATACCTGCCCATGGGGTAAGTTTCTTCCTGACCCCACATCAGCTAGAGGCTGGCTTATCCCTTGAAGAAGGAAGGTTGGTAGCTCTTAAAAAAAAAAAAAAAAAAATACACCACACACACGACCTCTTGTTTTGTCTTTATTTTAACCTTAATGTAATTGTAACTTCTCATTATTTAAATAAATTATAGCACCGTGCACTTCTATAGAGGTTTTCAACTTTAGCTCAGTGCTTTTTACAAAAGAGGTCAAGTATAATTTTCCCTATTTTATAGATAAAGAGCCAGAGAGGGAAGGCTAATGGCAAAGCCAGTTTTCTTGAGTTCTAGTGCCAGTATTCAAAAAGATGCAGCTGCAGTTGATCACATTTTAATTTTCTGAGTGAAACTGTTACAATGGAAATCAAGAGTACAAAATTGTTGTTCTAGATTAGAAAATGCAACATTTTTTCAGTTTAAAATAGTTTCATCACCTTTTGAGGAAAATCATTAAATTACAGTAAGTAATCAAAGCATTTTGATGTTCATCATTTGACCTATAACTAAGGCTACGTTTTAGTCATGGGTACTTTTAGTAGAAGTCACAGACAGTAAACAAATTCACCCATCCTGTGCCCCTGCCCCCCTCCCACACTAAAACTCTGCGGCTGGCTGCTGCAGAAGTCACGGAATCCATGACTTCCGTGACAAACTCTCAGCCTTACCTATAACATAGCTAATATTAAATACTAACTATGATCAAGATCAGAAGGTTACACCCAGAGATTAAATGCAAAATAGAGGTAGATGCCCACTGTNACACCCCCCCCCCCCCCCCCCCCCCCCATGTACTTATCATACACAAAAAATGGAAAGGGACTGTCTACATTCATTGCTTGGTCTGTCTAATGATGAGACAATGATTTGGTGGGCCATAGAATCAGAAACATAAGGGTGGAAGGGACCTCAAGAGGTCATCAAGTCCAGCACCCTGAGCTGAAGCAAGTCCAAATAAACTTAGACCAGTCCTGACAGGTGTTTGTTGAATCCCCATCAGAGGTTTTTAAAAACGAGTTGGACAGCTTTCCTTGGAAGCTTATTCCAAAAATTTACTACCCTTACAGTAAGTAGTAAAGCTTTCCCCAACATATTACCTTATCTCTCTTGCTGCAGACTAAGCCCATTACTGCTTGTCCTGCCTTCTGTAGACATGGAGAATAATTGATCACCATCCTCTTTATAAGAGCCCTTAAGGTATTTGAAGACTCATCAGGTCCCCTTCAGGTCTTCTTTTCTCAAGACTCAACTTGCCCAGTTTTTTTAAACTTTCCTCATAGGTCAGGTTTTCTAAACTTTTAAGCATGCTGGTAGTCCACTGACTTAAATGGAACTAGTCACATGACTAAAGTTGAGCATGTGCATAAACATTTGCAGGAACAGGACCACACCACATATATTGGTAGTATAGGCCAATGATCATCCTGTGTGTTCTGAAGTGGCTTGAGATGACCGCCTTCTCAGGAAGGAAAGCCATTCTCAGGAAGGGTAGCCATTGCTAATCATGTTTTAAATACCCACCTCCTAGTGCATTCTGATGGGGGGAAAGTTGATCAAAAAGTGTTATAAATCAGGCCAAGAAGTCATGTCCAGAGTGGTATAAACTTAGGCCCAGATTTTTAAAGCAATTTAGGCATTGCTATGCTCAGAATTGCAACACCTAACTGATTTAGAAGTCCAATTCTCATTTTTAAAAGGGATGCAGGCACTTAGAAGTTAGACTAAGTGCCTAAATCCCTACTGAAAGTGAGATTTAGGCTCCTAAATCAGTTAAATGTGGCACACAATGCAGCAATGCTTAAATAAAATTAAAATCTGGGCCCAAGTCAGACAAATCACTGCAGCCTTCCTTTCACCAGGGTGGCAAAATTTTAAGAAGGGGCTCAAAAGAACACCTTTGGAAAATGGGTATTATTCTTGTGAGTAAGATTTACTCACATGAATAAGTCATGGGCACTCTGAGGCCTGGTCTACACTGGGTGCGGGGGGAGGGAGAGAAATGATCTAAGTTATTCACATAGCTGAAGTTGCATAACGTAGCTGAAGTCGACGTACTTAGATCTACTCACCACTGTGTCTTCACTGCGGTGAGTCAACTGCTGCCGCTCCCGTCGACTCTGCCTGTGCCTCTCACGGTGGTAGAGTACAGGAGTCAACGGGAGAGCGCTTGGGGGGGGGGAGGGGGGGTCAGGTCGATTTATTGTGTCTAGACTGGAAGCAATAAATAGACTCCCGCTGGATCGATTGCTGCCCGCCGATCCGGTGGGTAGTATATGAAGAAGGGTTTTCAGGACGACTCAGAGCAATGAGTTAGGACTGAAAGACAAAATTACTGCCTTTTATTGCATCCAGATTCTGCTAACCATACTTAAAGCTCTGCAAAGTATTGGCACCAAGCACACATCTTTGAGAATGGAAAGGTCATGTTCACACTGGGAGAGAAAGGAATCCTCAGGTGTTCATTATGGAACTCAGACATACTAAAAGTGCTCCCATAGAAGCCAAACCCTAGGCTTTCCCTACGTGAGCAGCCTTTAAAGGTTAATTAACAGCAAGCAATAAAAATTTATAACCTACTGCTTATAATTTTTTAATGGTGTGATTTCCAACCTTTTATCATAGGGCTGATGTTTGCAATACAGGCCCCAGCTGTTCACAGCTTAGAGAGCCCTTGGAGAAAAATATATATTTAATATTCTAAAGCTTTTGCCCCATGCTGCAGATATGGCACTTGTACTGTTTCCATCCCCTGAGATGGGCTCTGAACTTCAAAATAAGCATTTCTAAAAAAATTTCCATCATGAACACGACATCAATTTACCAATGAACTGGCGCATGTAAGTAGAATACTTCAAAGTACATCCACTATTAACTTTGTTTTTGCAATGCTAGATGCAGGTTTTCAGTAGGATGTTTATTATGACATAATACTGCTTTCTGTTATGAAATGAGGAAAACCTAAGAAATGATAATGAGCTCACTCCAGATTTGTGGACTTTGCATGTGTATTGCTTTCAAGGGATACATTTTCTCTGCAGTTTGTCAGTTAAAATTTCCAAGTCAAAAAACTTTCTAGTCTCAGAAGCTCCACAAAGGGGTGTTAGCATCATAATGGCTTATCACACTAACATACCCGTTCTCTCATATGTAGTCCTCATTCACCATTTGGCAAATAGCCAAACTTGGTTATTTCTATGCACTTCAAGAAAATTTACAACCTTAGCAAAAGCAAAATGTCTTCTGATTCTAGACCAAGAGTCATATGAGCAACATGTCCCAACATCCACTCCTGTAGCTGGGCTGGGCACTAAAGATATGTGCACTGGGAAGCAGATGAGGAATCCTCTCCCCGATTGAGGGGTGCCAATGGATGCAGTAGGATCCATGGCTTTAGAGCGCCTCCTTGGAGTATTATTCCCAGCCTGTGACAAACAAGGCTCTCTATAGATCATTTGGCAAGACTAAGTCTAACTGTTCCTAATTTTCAAAATCCTGGGGTTATTTACAGTCCAACATGATTGCACATGCAAATCAGATATTTGCATGTGAAAATGCCATGACTGCCCGTGCATCTGTGATAATTGTGTGTCTTTTCTGCATGGCTGCCCTTCTGTGACTTAAAGTTAGACAGTATCCTCATCTATAAAATAGGGATATCTATGTACATTACTTGTAAGGGTTCTATGGCACAGAGCCTCAAAGGCATTTAGATGCTTAATTCTGATTGAATATTGATTAAATAGTTAGGCTTATACCATATGCCTCCTATTTGGGAGAACAGGGTCTTGGTAGTTGACTTCTTCCATCTTAGATCTGGCCACAGCCTCATCCATTTTATTTCACTGATGCTTGCAGAGTGTTTGAGATGTACTCATATGGAAGGTGCAACATGAGTATAATGTTGTTTACAAAGTTGTCATGATAACTCTGGTCATTTGGAAGGCTGAGCATGCCTAGGGCCTATTGACCCACAGCACTGCCAATGTACAGATCTTCAAATCTACTGGGAAAATGGCCTGTATAGTCATCCTGGGCTCAGGATTTGCCCCCAGACTGCTCCAGCATCTCCTTCTGCCTACAGACTGTCAGATTGGCTGCCACCAGACCTACACTGCACACTGGTCTTCAAGAACAGAAGGAGTTTGTCTTGTTTATGACTATGACTGTAAATATTATCCTTTCAAGGAAAAGGTCATTTACTGAACTGTCAGTGGATTACGCAGCATTTTGGAATCATTTGCATCTTAACGAAAGAGCAAGCAGTGTATCACTGTATTTGATAAAGTCACTAATATGCTGGGGAAACTGAAAACAATCACTTGGACTTGTGATGCAATCCACAATAATTGACAGTTCACCATTTACAAGCACAGTCCTACCTGTCTGCGTTCCCATTCTCTATTATAATAAATCTCTCATGCCATCTGTTTACCTGCATGTCTCTAATCTTGGGTTTTTTTATACTACTTGAAGCAGTACACACAACCCTGGCAGTATGATTTTGGCTCATTGGGCACACATGGCCTATGCCACAATCTATTAACATGATACTTTTGGACTCAGTTTTAGATACAGAACGATAACACTATAGAGCTGGAGTACTATTTGCTCCATTAGTTCCTTGTAATATTCATTCTTCAGCATGTAGTGTGTGATATCACCATGTGGTCAGAGATCTTATTTCAAATAAATTAGAACTGAAAGAAAAATGACCTGTTTGCTTGTGAACTCCATGTCCTTCCAATATCCCAAGATTGATTTTCCAGTGCTTGACGTCAAAGTGTCAGAACCATTTCTGGAGAGGTGATGAGACGGAGAAAAGTTGGGTCCAGAAACCTTACACAGAACAGCAGATTTTAATATACTATCCAGAAGCACTGAATTCATGAATACACTATGAAAGTTGGTGTCTGTCCCTCACAGCTTCAAACATAAGTATACACAACATGCAACACGAGAGTTATAGTTCCCAGCGCATTAGGATATGATCAGCAAACATTACTGTCACATGTCAACTTGTTGAACATGGGGTCCATATTAAACTATACGAAATTAAGTTTTCAACTGAGAAAGTTGATTTTGATTCTTCAGGAATTTTATTCTAGACCTATTCTGGGTGTAGGACAGTTTGCAGGAACATTACATACATACTAGAGATAGCCACAATTCCTCAAAGCCCACAGGGGATAGTGTGATTTTTCACATAAATGACTGTTTCATCAACTTGGCTTGACACACACAGTGGGCCCAACTTTTACCCTGAATAAAAGTTTTAAATATTGCTTATCCAAAAATGGTAGTGGGTGCCAAATAGCCTAGTTCAATCCTGAGTGGATGATGCCAAAGGAGACCAAAGCCCTGAGATAAGTGGGGAAATGGGATACCGGGAGGAAGCACGAGCAGGAGCGTGCAAGAGAGGAGGACTCCTATCTCGTTCTGAGGAAGCGGGACGATCAGCGAGTTATCTTAAGTGCCTATACACAAATGCAAGAAGCCTGGGAAACAAGCAGGGAGAACTGGAAGTCCTGGCACAGTCAAGGAACTATGATGCCATTGGAATAACAGAGACTTGGTGGGATAACTCACATGACTGGAGTACTGTCATGGATGGATATAAACTGTGCAGGAAGGACGGGCAGGGCAGAAAAGTTGGGGGAGTTGCATTGTATGTAAGAGCAGTATGACTGCTCAGAGCTCTGGTATGAAACTGCAGAAAAACGAGAGTCTCTGGATTAAGTTTAGAAGTGTGAACAACAAGGGTGATGTCGTGGTGGGAGTCTGCTATAGACCACCAGACCAGGGGGATGAGGTGGACGAGGCTTTCTTCCAGCAACTAACAGAAGTTAGTAGATCGCAGGCCCTGGTTCTCATGGGAGACTTTAATCACCCTGATATCTGCTGGGAGAGCAATATAGCGGTGTACCAGGAAGTCTTTGGAAAGTGTAGGGGACAATTTCCTGGTGCAAGTGCTGGAGGAACCAACTAGGGGCAGAGCTCTTCTTGACCTGCTGCTCAAACCGGGAAGAATTAGTAGGGGAAGCAAAAGTGGATGGGAACCTGGGAGGCAGTGACCATGAGATGGTAGAGTTCAGGATCCTGACACAAGGAAGAAAGGAGGGCAGCAGTATATGGACCCTGGACTTCAGAAAAGCAGACTGACTCCCTCAGGGAACTGATGGACAGGATCCCCTGGGAGAATAATATGAGAGGCAAAGGAGTCCAGGAGAGCTGGCTGTATTTTAAAGAATCCTTATTGAGGTTGCAGGAAGAAACCATTCCGATGTGTAGAAAGAATAGTAAATATGGCAGGTGACCAGCTTGACTTAACAGTGAAATCCTTGCTGATCTTAAACACAAACAAGAAGCTGACAAGAAGTGGAAGATTGGACAAATGACCAGGGAGGAGTATAAAAATATTGCTCAGGCATGCAGGAATGAAATCAGGAAGGCAAAAATCACACTTGAGTTGCAGCTAGCAAGAGATGTTAAGAGTAACAAGAAGAGTTTCTTCAGGTATGTTAGCAACAAGACGCAAGTCAAGGAAAGTGTGGGCCCCTTCCTGAATGAGTGATGCAGCCTAGTGACCGAGGATGTAGAAAAAGCTAATGTACTCAATGATTTTTTTGCCTCTGTCTTCACGAACAAGGTCAGCTCCCAGACTGCTGCACTGGGCAGCACAGCATGGGAAGGAGGTGGCCAGCCCTCTGTGGAGAAAAGTGGTTTGGGACTATTTAAAAAAGCTGGATGAGCACAAAACCATGGGGCTGGATGCGCTGCATCCGAGGGTGCTAAAGGAGTTGGCCGATGTGATTGCAGAGCCATTGGCCATTATCTTTGAAAACTCATGGCGATCGGGGGAGGTCCCGGATAACTGGAAAAAGGCTAATGTAGTGCCCATCTTTAAAAAAGGGAAGAAGGAGGATCCGGGGAACTACAGGCCAGTCAGCCTCACCTCAGTCCCTGGAAAAATCATGGAGCAGGTCCTCAAGGAATCAATTCTGAAGCACTTAGAGGAGAGGAAAGTGATCAGGAACAGTCAGCATGGATTCACCAAGGGCAAGTCATGCCTGACTAACCTAATTGCCTTCTATGAGGAGATAACTGGGTCTGTGGATGAGGGGAAAGCAGTGGATGTGTTATTCCTTGACTTTAGCAAAGCTTTTGATACGGTCTCCCACAGTATTCTTGCCGGCAAGTTAAAGTAGTATGGGCTGGATGAATGGACCAAGGTGACTAGAAAGCTGGCTAGATTGTCGGGCTCAATGGGTAGTGAACAATGGCTCCATGTCTAGTTGGCAGCGGTATCAAGCAGAGTGCCCCAAGGGTCGGTCCTGGGGCCGGTTTTGTTCAATATCTTCATTAATGATCTGGAGGATGGCGTGGACTGCACCCTCAGCAAGTTTGCAGATGACACTAAACTGGGAGGAGTGGTAGATACGCTGGAGGGTAGAGATAGGATACAGAAGGACCTAGACAAATTAGAGGATTGGGCCAAAAGAAACCGGATGAGGGTCAACAAGGACAAGTGCAGAGTCCTGCACTTAGGATGGAAGAATCGCATGCACTGCTACAGACTAGGGACTGAATGGCTAAGCTGCAGTTCTGCAGAAAAGGACCTAGGGATTACAGTGTATGAGAAGCTGGATCTGAGTCGACAGTGTGCCCTTGTTGCCAAGAAGGCTAATGGCATTTTGGGCTGTATAAATAGGGGCATCACCAGCAGTTTGAGGGACATCATTCCCCTCTATTTGACATTGGTGAGGCCTCATCTCCCACACTGCAAGAAGGATGTGGAAAAATTGGAAAGAGTCCAGTGGAGGGAACAAAAATGATTAGGGGGCTGAAGCACATGTCTTATGAGGAGAGGCTGAGGGAACTGGAATTGTTTAGTCTGCAGAAGAGAAGAATGAGGGGGGATTTGATAGCTGCTTTCAACTACCTGAAAAGGGGTTCCAAAGAGGATGGATCTAGACTGTTCTCAGTGGTACCAGATGACAGAACAAGGAGTAATGGTCTCAAGTTGCAGTGGGGGGGGTCGAGGCTGGATATTAGGAAAAAATTTCACTAGGAGGGTGGTGAAGCACTGGAATGGGTTACCTAGGGAGGTGGTAAAAACCTCTAAGGAAGGAGATGCTAAGGTCAGGCTTGACAAAGCCCTGTCTGGGATGATTTAGTTGGGAATTGGTCCTGCTTTGAGCATGGGGTTGGACTAGATGACCTTCTGAGGTCCCTTCCAACCCTGATATTCTATGATTCTATGCCAGTTCTGGGGGTGAGGGAGGGGGGAAAATAAGAGTCCCAGGTGTGCACAAATGTAAGAACCATAAAATTCTGATGCCACATGATTTATGGGGGTGCTGAATCTAATGAACCTCATTTAAACAATTTTAAAATTGTACCATTAGCCCCATCACTGACCCCCATGAAGCACAGCAACTTTCAAGACAATCCAACTGAGCATGTGGATTTTAGAGCACTTTGGAAAAAATCAGCTGTTAAACAGTAAGCTAGTCTCTCACCAACAAGTTGATCCAATAAAAGATATTACCTCACCTACCTTTTCTCTAATAATCCAGGGACCAACATGGCTAAAACACTGCAAACTTACCCATAGTGTTGCTACTACCCAGTAGCGGCGCGCGCTGGAAGGTCCCGCCCCTGAAATGCTGCCCCCAACAGCGGCGGCGGCAGGTCCCGCCCCCAAATTTCAACAGGCGGCCGGGGCGCAGGCACCCCCAAAATAGCAGCGCCCTAGGCGACCGCCTAGGTCGCCTAATGGGTTGCGCCGGCCCTGCTACTACCCCACTATAGTATGTTGGTACAGAAAAGGTTTTCCTTTTATTTCTTTGCTGAAAAGTCCCTTAAAACAATGTCTAGCTCATGTGGTGCTATGAAAAAAATATGGATAATGACTCAACTGCTTATCATGGTGAACAGGAAAATGTTATTTATCTATTCTTGGTGACCCACTGTAAAATACAAGTTACATGAAATTAAATTTCCCCAAGTAGTGCTTATCTTTTCAGCAGGTACCAAACCTTTTGCCACCTTTCACTTTCAATATATTTAAGATTCAGGAGTTGGCAAAGATACAAAAATCTAAACCAAACTGCAAATAGCATTGAGAGCCTCTCTATTTGAAAGGTACAAGAAGTTCAAGTCTTTCAAATTCAAGTTTACCATTGCGAAGAATCTTCATCTGCTAACAAGATGTGAAGAAAAGGTGAGATTTTCCTCACACTTAGTTCTGACAAGCAGGAGGAAAAACTCAAGCATGCTATCAGATAAAAATATCAGCTTCCTGGCTCTGTAAAATAAAATAGATTGTATTGAGCAGTAGACACTTGTGGCTGGATTCCTGGCAGGGGATTGTGGAAGCAGTTTAATGGCAGAAGGTAGAAGTAATTCTGTAAAGTGGAAATGGCTCTGAAATTCTACTGTTTTTATCACGTGTGCGCACAGGGGAAGTGGAGAGAAAGAAACCAAAAGGTCACAAAAGTCTATATAGTTAGAAAATGTTGATGTTTGGTCATATTAAACATCTGACCCATCTTGAAACTGCCCCATTGCTAGACAACATGAGCCCATTACTTTGACCCATTTTCATCATTGTGAGAAACACTTAAGCTATTTAACATTTGTAATGGTTTAGGAGCACCTAGCCTTCCTCCATTTGCTTTATTCCAGCAAGCCTTCTGTGGTCCTTTATCCTTCCTGCTATGGTAAATAATTAAATGTCATTGTATTTGTCAGAGCATACTTTCAATATAAAGGGGAAAATGTGTGGTTTTGGAACACTATATTTCTTTTTTGAAGTTCCAAATTAAAAAATTGCTTCTTAAAGTCACACACACTTATTGTGCTGCTTAGCTTAGATCCCCAGTTTTAAAATTAAGATAAAATGCCTTTCATAACAACTATTGCCCATCTCCCTCTAGCCTCACCCTTGCTTTTAGCTCTTGCAGATTCTAACCTTCAATAAGCCCAGGCAGGCAGTGTTGACACATGATGTTCTAATTAAATACATGCCCAAACTTGTGGAGTGAGCCTTGCAGCTGCAAAGCACTCCAGGATGAAGACTTATATCCAGTAAATGCATGTCTGATTTTTTTATTTATCCTGACAGACAGCAGAGACAGACAGATATTCACTGACTAAAAATACTGAGCTTTGCCAGTGGTGATAAGATCAGAAGAAACTTACTCTGACTGATGGTACTAGATCTTCTCCAATGCATGCCGGCAAAACATGCAAATGTTCTGGGTAACCTCACAGTTATTTGTGTGGCACTTGAACCACTAAATTTACAGTGAAGAATATCTTTAAGACAACCAGTCTTACTCCCTAATAAGTGCGAAATATTTCATACTGCCATTGCTTTCAAGGGAATTTTCCCTAAGGTTATCAGCTTCAAGTGCTACATGCTGAAAACAATATATGTTAATAGACACCATGAGTGAAATCTTGGCACTACTGAAGATAATGGGAGTTGTGCCATTGATTTCAGTAAGGCCAGGAGATCACCCCATGAATATCTGCCACAATAGCACTAATGCAAATACCCTTTGTTAGATTATAAGTGTCTCAGAGCAAGAACTGTCCCTTCCTGAGGGCCCACTGATGACATCACTAATGCTAATATAAACAACTAAATAAAGCATACTACTGCAGGAGTGGATTGGTCATTCTGTGCTTCCAATAGGCACTAACTGGTGCTTTGCTTCCTGTTTTGTTAGAACACACATCCATCCCCTTTGGTCTCCTAAACCGTTCGTAATAGGTCTTTTGTCCATGCTTTGCAAAATGATTTATCCTTTTTGGTCTCAAAGAGCAGCTTCTATGACTCCTAATTATAGAAGGGACCTCAAAAGGTCATTAAGTCCAGCCTCCTGCACCAAAAAAGGATGAAGTAAACTTAGACCATCCCTGACAGGCATCTGTCCAACCTGTTCTTACAATCCTCCTTTGATGGGGATTCAACAGCCTCCCTTAGATGACTATTCCAGAGCTTAACTACCTAAATTTCCCTTGCTGCAGATTAAATCCATTACTTATTGTCTTTCCCTCAGGAAACATGAACTGATCACCATCCTCTTTGTAACACCCCTTATCATATTTGGAAATAGTGACCTGGCCCCAACCCACTCCGCTCCACTGGCTCATGCTGGAGGGTGGTTTCCCCCTGCCCCCCAAGTCTGCTACCCCCCCTCCCTCCCGAGGAACTGTGTAGGGCACCAAAATGGCTAGGGATGGCCCTGCTTGAGGGCAACAAAAGGGTCTGACATGCAGAAGTGCCGGTCCTCTGGGCCACTTCCTACCACCCTACTATTGTCCACAGTTCAGTCTGTACAGGAAAGTGTGAAGGGGGTCAGCTCATCACATGGCACCTCTTTGTGACTGGGCATAGTGTGGTAATTCTCTCCTTGAAGCAGCAGCTTCTGCCTCCTCTTGTGCCTTGATCCTCCAGCCAGGTTAGTTCCAAGTCTCTCCCCTTTAGGGGTAGTCCCTGATTTGTTTATGGACTAACACAGCTTATCTGTGGTGATTATGTGAGAGGGGGAAATGCTGCTCTCTCAGGCTCTATCAGAAGCCAGTCCTCCCTTCCCTCAGGGAGGGACCTTAACAGCAGCTATGGGTGGGAGAGAACCTGCCTTCCCTCAGTCCTTTATTCAAGAGCTGCAAGGTAAAGGTCCTTTCTCTTCCCTGCCTCCAAGTGAGCTGGTCTGCTCCCTTTTAACTCTTCCTCCAGGCTGTGCATCTCTTGCAGGTGAGATAGGGTGGGGCTGGCTAAGCACTGAGCATCTCCTTGTTCTCCAGTGTGGGGTTTGTATACCCCATCACAACCTTACATAAATAGGAGTGTTGTATACACCCCAGAATGGTAGTAGCCTTCTTTTGCAACTGCACCACATTGTTACTCAATTTGTGGTCCACTATAACCCCCTGATCCTTTTCAGCAGTACTTTTTAACCAGTTAGTCCCCATTTTATAGCTGTGCATTTGTTTTGTCCTTCCTAAATGTAGTGCTTTGCACTGGTCTTCATTGAATTTCATCTGGTTGATTTCAAACAAATTCTCTAATTTGTCAAAATGATTGGGTTTATGTCAATTTTACCATTTTCCATATTTTTGGCCCTTTTTTTTTACCTCCTGTCCCTCTGAAGAATGGCATTAAGTCATCCAGAAGCCTGCTTCTGTACACTGGAAATTTTATGATGCAATCTGACTCTTCTGTGCTGTAGGTTTAAATTACACATGACATTTGACAAGATGTGTTTCCCACACACACACCCCTAACATTTTGATGTCCTTTTGACTTCACCATTTTCTAACACAGCTCTTCTGTCTTTAAGTTTTCAGTCACTCCAAAAGGACATATCCAATTTTGCACATTGTCAGGATCAGATGAGTTGGTGTAAATCAATTTACACCTGCTGAGCTTCTGGCCTACTGCGAAGAGCCACCATTTTTTAAAAACTGCCCTAACATTAAAGTTAGGTTCAACTTATAACTCAGTAGAATACCAGTACATTTCTTATCCCTTGTGTAAAGCAAAAATAAAAATAGAAGAGATCCAAATCTCAGATTGAGTTGTTTGCAAATATATATTTGGTAGCAGAATAATCTCAGCTGCCATGTAATAAAACATTTACCATGACATTCCAGGCTTTTCTAGAGTTTTGTAGTTTTCCTTAATCCACTATGTGGGGACCAAGATCCATTACAAACTAATACTATATTGACTTATATCATGAGTACTCTAAATCTGATCATCCCCAGTAAGAAGTTGAGCCAAAAATTTACATCAAAGAGAGCCCTGTTATGATTATAACACATGGAAATACAGAGCAGTTATATGGTTTTCTTCACTTCTCCATTAGCAATACCATTTTTGGCATATGGTCAGCAGATATAACCAATGGTACATGCACCTTTTACCCAACAGGCAGGTTGGGATGTGTTTTAAAGGGGATGTTGTAGTTTTGTCAGTTGCTCCTCTACATGCACCACTTGTTATTACTGCTTGAAACAACATTTAATTGGAGGGTTATCTCAATTTCATTTTCAGCTAGTTGGAAGACACATGGCTTATATCTATTTGGAAGAGCAGGTTTTGGTGGGTGACTCCTCCCAGCTTATAGGTGAGGGGGTGGCCTTTTACTTCTGGTAGTAGATGGATATTATGAGCTACTGTTGTTCCAAATTGCAACTGCTAATGGATCATGCCACAAAAGAATTACTTTCTTGTAGATTAACTGAAAAAAGTAGCAGGCAGTTGCAAAAAACAGTTTTGCTCCTTTGCACATAGATACAAGAGCATATGGCTCATTGTAGATCGTGCATCCAATTCCCAAATTAAGGAATCTGATCATGAATACAAAAATAACCCTCTAACACTATACTGAGCAACTATTGACACCAAGCCCTTTCTAGTCTGATGATTTATATTATTTAATTCTATTGACCAACAAACCAGTAAGCCTCTCGTTCTACACCTCCTCCCATATCTGGCCTTTTTATATTTCCTTGTTCTGAAGACAACTCCTTTTCAAAGAATCTTCAAAATTCATGAGTGCATTTCATTAAATCAATATCTGCCAAAGGGGCTCATTTTGCTAAAAGCTTTGCATAATACATTATTTTTCCCTTCATCATCATAGCTTTTCTGCCTACAGGGAGCACTAAAGCAAATGTTAGTTTTACTGTTGGTACGTGGAAATAATATACGTGTTTCATTAAGGATGCTTTCTTTGCAGGTAATTTAAGCAGGACAGAATTGGTCCCTCATTTAAGAGCAAGTCAGAAGTTCATTCATCCTGATTATGGATAAAATAAAGATGCAATGTCAAATGACTGACCATCACAGTGAATTATGTCTACAAAAGCACCTTATTTTTAGCTTAAAAGTCCATGCTGTAAACAGCAATTCTAAAACTATTTTTTCAAGTGCAATTTTTCTCCCATTTTCTGTAGATCACTTAAATAGACTAAGGAGAACTTTATATACACCTCACTTTATTTAAGAGTTCTCTGGCATTGGACAATATTTATATTGAGCGCCCTGGGCACTGTAATACAATTTAAACAAACAAATTGGGACCAATGTCCAAAACATAAAAGCCTCCCAAAGTAAGATTCTTCCATCCCCTACTCAGCCATCTTTCCCAGAAAAAGCCTGGGTGAAAATTAAGCTATGCAATGTGACTTAAGAACCAGCAAATTCAAGTGTTTGCAGAACAATTGGTAAGTGAATCCCAGAACATAAGAATGGCCATAATGGGTCAGACCAATGGTCCACCTAGCACAGTATCCTCTTCTAACAGTGGCCAGTTGGAGATACTTCATAGGGAATTAATAGAACAGGGCAATTTGTCAAGTGATCCATCCCCCGTCATCCAGTCCCATCTTCTGGCAGTCAGAGGCTGGGGATATCCAGAGCATGAGGTTACATCTGACCATTTGGACTAATGCCCATTGATGGACCTTTCTTCCATGAACTTATCTAATTTTTTTTGATCCCAGTTACACTTTTGGCCTTCACATCATCTCCGGCAATGAGTTCCACAGCTAGACTGTTCATTGTATGAAGTAGTACTTCCTTATTCATTTTAAACCTACTGCCTATTAATTAAATTGGGTGACCCTTGCTACTTGTATTACATGAAGGAGTAAATGCTTTCTTATACACTTTCTCCACACTGTTCATCATGGGTGGTGGGTATCAAAGGCCAGGGCAAGTCTCCCCTGATCAAGGCCATGGCCACACCAATGTTCTTCTAGAAGGCCCTGCTCTCCCTCCCCCTCTATCCTGAAGCTGGCAGAAGTTCAGCTCCAGCCGGCAGCCCGGGGCAGTGCTGAGGGGGGGAGCAGCACCTTGGCCTGGTGCTGGGGGAGGGCAGGGTGGATTGGCCGGAGTTCCCACTGCCCGTGCCATTCATGATTTTATAGACCTCTATTGTATCCCCCCTTAATCATCTCTTTTCTAAGATGGACAGTCTCTTTAATCTCTCCTCAGAAGGAAAATTGTTCCATATGTCTAATAATTTCTCTTGCCCTTCCCTGTACTTTTTCCATTTCCAATATATTTTTAGAGATGAACATTCTGTACAGTTCTGGTTGGTCTAAGGTGTGGGAGTATGATAGGTAATAAGACCAAAAATATCATAAGGCCACTACATAAATCTATCCCTTTCCCAACATTGTTAACTTTGACTACAGCTGCACATTGAGCAGATGTTTTCAGCGAACTATCCACAATGACTCAAAGATCTTTGAGTGTTAATAGTTAGACACCTATTTGTATGTCTAGTTGGGATTCTGTTTTCCAGTTAGCATTACTTTGCATTTATCAACATTGATTTTCATCTTCCATTTTGTTGCCCAGTTGTGAGATCCCTTTGTAACTCTTCATATTCGGATTTGGACTTAACTATCTTGAGTAATTTTGTATCATCTGCAAACTTTGCCACCTCACTGTTTTCTGCCTTTTCCAGGGAATTAGGGAAATCCAGGGATTAGGGATGAAAGGGGTAGAGCTTTGTTAGGAAGCTCTCAGTCTTGCCTAGTAGGTCACTATGTTCAGCACATAACCCCCTGAAACAACCCACATTATAAACTTTAATCAAGCAGGCACATGGCAAGCAAGCACACAACAAACAGGCAACAAATTGACCCCAAAGGTCACGTAGTCGTTCCTCCTTCACATGGAGAGCTCCCTCATTATCTGCTCCTGTTCACTAGCTGGCATCTGCTCAGCACAACAGAGTGGAAGTGCAAGGGTGGGTGGGTGGGCTATTTGGGAGCTGATTATGGCTCTTGGATTCTGTGGGCTGGTGTGAATTAGAGCTACCTAAAAGCTGCTCTAGTTTATCCCTTAGCTGAGCATCTGTAGAGGAGTGAATCTCCACCCCTGAAGGAAAGATGGAGGTGTGTCACACTTCCTATGACAAGGTGCTGGAAGCAGTAGATGCAGAGCTGACTTTTCACCAGCTGAATACTCCTCATATTTGGGAAATTATGCCTCTTGCTAACCCAAGCAGGCACACCAAAAACTCATTCTTGTGCACCAGACATTTGATATCTTCCATCATATATGCAAGACTCGAATAGCTTTTACTTCTAATACATAGCACAAGCTTTCCTCTAGCTAGAAAAAGAAGTGTTACATTGAAAAAGTGAGCCACCTTCAAGGTGAGGGCAGGAAAACATTTAAGTTATAGGGGAAAAAATTGTCATTCAACATTTCTGCAAACACCCAAATGAGATGGGTTTCACAAGCTTCACCCATCTCTAGTTTGCAAATGGACTATTCCAAATGACAACTTAACAGCCAAAGGACTCTGATTGCTCTCTGCAGGACAACAAATATGGATTCGAACTGGCTTCATCCTGACAATCAAAGTTGATTAATACAAAAACAAAAACTGAAGAAAAATGCCAGAAGGATCCTGCTCTTACTATCTCTGTGCTGGTAAATATTGTCTGTCTGAAGCTGAAAAATACTATGGGGCCAAAAGAACCAAATACATTGATATTTTTGAAGGGAAGGTGCTTGACAGACCTGTGAGAGAACTAGGGTTTGGGGGGGCTGGATTGGAAGGCAGGATAGTGCCAGGACAACAGGCCTGCTATCCACCCTCAGCAGCCACAAGGTTGATCTTCAGTAGAGAACACCAAGCAGGAGCAACAGAGGGGCTATTGAAGGCAGTAAGGAGGGTCTCCTGTGGGGAATGGTGTGGAAGAGGATTAAACAAAACAAAAGAGTCGACATTTGTAAATTGGACTTTCACCATAAAGAGATTGCACTACAGTACTCGTATGAGGTGAATTGAAAAAAATCTCGTTTGCCATTTTTACAGTGCAAATATTAGTAATAAAAAAACTGTCATATTTGAAATCAATACATATGAAAATGTAGAACATCCAAAAATATAAATTTCAATTAGTATTTATTGTTTAACAGTACAATTAAAACAAATTAATTGAGATTAATTTTTTTAATTGTGATTAAATTTTGAGATAATTGTGTGTGTGTTAACTGATTAATTGACAGCCCTAATCTATAGCATTACTTGGCTGAGCTGTCACTTCATTCCTAGAAGTGGCCAGTTATTTCTCGTTTGTTTGTTTTTCCCCCCTCCTGTAGGCACACTCCTATACCAGTCAACAAGACTTCAAGTGGAAACAGCTACAGAATTGAACCCATAGTGGGTGTCTTTGGACAAGTTACCTCATCTTGGTGTGTCAGTTTCCAGATTGTATAATCCCTATTTACATATCTGGGGACTAATTGCCTAGTGTTTGCACAAGGTTTTGAAGATATATAGCCATGTTTTTCAAAAGAGCTCAATGGCTGACAGTTTCCATTTAAGCACCTAAGTGGCCAAATTTTGGCCTGAGATTGGGTGCTGAACACTTCTGAAAATCTGGCCCTTAAAGTGCTATAGGTTTTTCATTTTAATAATTGTATTTTTTAAAATTCATTTGAGATACTACAGTATAAATCTTTCCTGTACACACAGTAAGTTTTATTTTCTACATCTTTTAGTGTACATAGTTTGAATCCTCATTAGATAATTGTACAACAGTCTGGAACAGCTCCAATAGGACAATTATGATCTTGAAGCTGAATAATTTTTTCTTAAGCATTTGCAAAAATGCCTCCCTAATTATGTATTTACCTAAGAAGCTAGACCATCTTAAATAAGCAGTTCGAATCTCTTGGGTAAATTAGAAAGGCAATAGTCAGAAAAGCAAGGCTAATTGCCCAAGTGACCAGAATGGCATTTTATAGCCTTGTACAAAGGTTTGGGTTATTTTTAAATATGACAAAAACAAAGAAAATCCCATATTTAAATTATGTGGGATTTTCATTTCTATGTATTTACTTTGGCTCTTGTCAGCTTGTGTCACTTTAACATTGAGTTTTTCCTCCAGGGGGATTTGTACTTGTTACTTGCCAAACACCCAGGCAATAGGGTGAAATTCTAGCCCATCTTTTTGTTATGTGTCTGCACCCGCTTAGCCAAGGTCTCTAGGTCTCCTAAGGGCTGCTGCAATACAAATGCTAATACTATCCTATCAATGGAGTGAGGAAAACAGTGTAATATTCTTTGGGTAGTATGTTCACCTCACTTTTACCTTAAATATCCTGGCTGTTCATCCTAGCCAACTGATTTTCATCCAGATGTTTTTGCACTGATTTTGTTGCATTTAAAAATGCATTTATGTATTTATTTGAAATGTATTTCAGGGAGGGAGACCAGAAGGATCAGATGACTGATAATGGGATACAGAATCTTTCATATTCAGGTGATTTGTGCACTGGTTTGAATTCAGCACTAAACAGTAACTGAAAAAAGTTATTTTGGCTGTTTGGTGGTCTGAGTCCATTTTTTAAGTGTGCAACACAGAAATCACCGCCTTAATTTATGCTAACTGGCAGTATCAGCAGAGAGCCAATGATCTAGTGGGCCATGGAGATTTAATTGTCATCTTGCCAGGCAATCACTGGCAGAGCAGCCTTGTGAAACCTCAGCAGTGCTGCCACCTGTGCCGTACTGGTTGTGTATGTGTAAATAATTGTGATTTGCCAAGACTGTCAATCTAGTATGTGTCATGGCAGCAGCACAGGGTAGCAGTGGAAAGTGTCGTGTCTACAGATGTTTAAGCTTCAGATTGATTGCAGAGGCAGCAAATATTTGTTTACCTGCTACCTGTCATGAGCACTAAATTCACACAAGTTGTGAATTCACACAAGTTGTGTTGCCAGATTCAATGTACAAAATAAGCACCTTGGTTTTAGCAAGCCATATTTAGTTATCTAGGAATGTGGGAATAAGGGGAATCATGTACTGTGTATAGTGGACTCTGCATAGGATAGCTAGAAAGAGAAATTAAATAAGCAAGAGAATGCCACCACCACTAGTTTCTCATAGCCTAACATTTGATAGCATCTGGGGAAAGAGCAGTTGTCCAATGTTCATCTGCTTGAACTTTTCTAAGAACACAGACATTTCCATAGAAGTTACACAAGGCAAAACTTCATTTATAGCAACATCTCTATCACAGACCACAGCTCTCCCATGGGCCAAGTTATGCTAATTGCTTGGAAGCTGAAATCAAAGCTGTGGGATATCAATTTAGAGCTGCTTAATAGTGAAAAGTGCTTTTGATAAACTTCAACTTTGTCTTTTTCACAAAACTGGTGTAAAGCCAAATTCACTGGTTCTGCTTATATGAAGTTCTCCACACAGCTCCAGGACAGGGAAAGTCTGATACAGCTGAACTATTATGTTAACCACAGCACTACACCAAAAAGAACCAATGTGACAACAGGTACCTTCTGACTGCCAAGAGGCAGCTATTACTGCCTAGAAGAGTAGACATTACAGTCCAAATTGTGATCTCAGTTACACCAATGGAGAGCCAGAGTAATACCAAGGAAGTCAGTGGACTTCCTCTGGATTTACACTGTTGTAATGGAGATCAGAATCTGGCCCTACATCTATCATTTGGCTCTTGAACTGCAAATGTGATGACAAAGTGCAAAATGCAATGTGCTTTAAAGTCTAGTTCCTTTGACACAACCCATTGGGTACAAAGAACAGAATCTGTATAGTGTTTGGATAACTTTCAAAGTGACTGAATGTATACAGCTTGTTTCCAGTTCACACAACTACTGTATAACCCACATGTAATGTAAAACTTGAATACACTTCCCTGCAAGTGAGGAGCTCTGAGGACATGGCATTATGAAGTTAGGCTTATTTCTGTGTGGTTACTTGATTTTTTTTTTAAGATACATGCCGTTAGCAATGCTAGTGATGAGATTGAATTCTATTTTTCCTTCTTCTCTTTGCTTGGATTTTTTGCTGTATAGCAGCCACCCTTCCTTCCTGGCAAATGAAGAGTTATAAAGTTGCACTTATATGTGATGACTCACTGTTTCCCAGGATACATTAATCTTTCTGGACACATTTCTTACCATTTAATTGGGAGACAAGTTTTTGTTAAGTAGATCTTTGATAGGACAGATTCTCCCCGTCCCCCTCCCTGAACTATTCTTACAGATATTTGCATTTATAGGGCCTCTGAAGCAGACAAGAAGTATGGGTAGAGTATTTGGGTGGTGTTACTTTTCCTATTTCCACCTCCAGAGACTGTAGGCAGCCTGGAGTAAGAGGATTAGGAAATATAGTATCTACCAGGGGCAGGGAATTCATATCCCAGCAGCTACTCATCTCACTGTTGGTTCAATGCCTGTTATGAGCAGTGAATGCTTCTGTCCAGAGATGAGACCAAACCAAAAAGGTAGGATTTTCAAAAGCATGGAAGTCAGGAATAACACTAACTTCAATAAGAATAGGAGTACTTGTGGCACCTTAGAGACTAACAAATTTATTGTAGCATAAGCTTTCGTGGGCTACAGCTGCATCCGATGAAGTGAGCTGTAGCCCACAAAAGCTTATGCTACAATAAATTTGTTAGTCTCTAAGGTGCCACAAGTACTCCTATTCTTTTTGCGCATACAGACTAACAGCTATTTCTCTGAAAACTAACTTCAATGGAAGCAGATGCTCGGCCAAGACTGAACAATTTTGGAAATCCCACCTTGTAACTCTCCCTGCATAGTTCCAGATTTGGGGAAATTCAAAATCAGAACCCAAATGTTGTGGCTGAAGCCCTGCTCTATCATTACAGTACGTCTGTCATAACAGACAACAATCACAGCTTCAAATAAACCACATTCCAGGGGTGAAACCCTTACCCCATTGGTCACTGGGATTAGGATTTCACTCCAGGAGCTGACAAAAAATCAGAATTTGTTTGAGGTTTGAGCCAGTTTGTAAAAACAAACCAACAATGTTTGGGTGACCACAAGTCTAGAAGACACTGGGACTTGCAGTGTCACAGGTAGTAGAAGTGGGATCCACTGTGAATTGCCTCCTTTATGAAGGATCATCCCAACTATTTTAGCACAACTGTTAACATTCTGGGTGGAAAAATGGTGAGTTCAATGGTTATTAGTGAAGTATTCCTGTTACTAGCTTTCAGGGCTTCTCTACTCATCAAGCACTGATCATCAGGATAGTTGGTACACTTTAGAAGATATTATTTTCTTCTTTGATAACATGGCAGGTTTTGATTCAGTTAAAATATAAACTTAAACTAAAGTTAATGCAATATTAAGGTTGAAAAAAATCTGATCATAAGGAAATGAACACTAGAATATTACAACTACTTAGATGAAGGGTCTAGAAAATGTGATGCAAGTGATCGAGAGACCATAGGGACAGGCATTGCCTGTTTCCCATATAGTGTGGATTCTCAGACAGAACATCTTACAGTGGATGCAATTAAACAATGGATATTTACCTGGAGTTGTTAAATTTACAGCTTTACTTGCACCATTTCCTATTTTAAGAAGAGAATGGAAATACTGTGGGAAAGTTAAATACCATGCTGCAATAAGGGTTGTGGCTATTTTCTAATGGTGCCTAATGCACTTTTTTCATGTGACAATCCATAGACATGAGAAGGGAGATTTACCAGGAGAAAATGTTCATATGAAAGACAAAATCTGAGATGTGGTATTCTAAAATTCATAATAAAATAAGTGGTGTGATGGTAGTTTCATAGATATTCTGTTTTAAAGGTCTGATAACGCAAGCTACCCAATCTATCAAGTACACATGTATTTCAAGGCATCATCCTGATCAATGTATTCCATCTATTTCAGAGTCACCTCAGAGTATCTAGTGAATTGGAGATTTTCCATAAAGTGTATTATATTTATTTTAATTATTGACTAAATCCTGCAATAAACTGTAGAAGAGAGAAAGCAATACTGACAAAATTTCCTGCCAGCCTTTAAAACTGATGTAATCTACTGCCAAGGAATTACAGGTTCTTATTTCTTGTAAGAGTAAAGAGGTTAAGATTTTGCACTTTAGGTGTAGCCATAGATCAGATTTGACAGGCAATGACTAGAAGAAATAACTGAAGTATAAAGAAGCCATTGTTTGATTCCATTCCCTCTGCTGGATTACAACCTGGAACTGTAAATAAGGGCCTTGTCCTAGAACACAATGAAAACTCAGAGAAATGCTGGAGGTGATTCAAACTGATGGGCTAGAGTCTCAGCTGTACAAACAAGCATAATTCCATTGAAGTCAAGGAGCTATACCAGTTTTCAGCAGTTGAGAATATAGCTGAAGCATTCATCTTAAGTGCTACTTTTATCACAGATGCTGAAATTTTTGGCACACTGGCTTGCATCTGTAGGAATATCTAATAATGGACAGGCCAGATTGTCAGCTAGTGCAAATCAGCATAGCTCCTCAGGCCTCAATGGAGATATAAGTTAAACACCAGCTGATCATGTGGCCTTGAGGCTTTTGCTCCTTTCATTAATAAAGTCAGCAAAACACCAAACCCACATATAAACAATGTTTCCTGAGGTATGGTAAATATAAATGTTAATTGCATTCAAATTGACATTTGTACTTATTTTCATCCAGTTCAGTTTACAATTATCACAATATCTTTCCTTCTTGCAGGTCACTATGTAGCAGTAGCATCAATGCCCATCAGATGTCTCCAGCAGGGTCTCATACCAACTGCTTTCCCATGACTGACATATTAGTTCATTGGTTTTATAGATGCATAATTACTGTCTTTCCAAGGGTGGCATTAATACAAATTTGGATTCTTATGTAACTATGTGCTTGGATTTTCTTTCAGGGCCCTCATGTCCCAACTTCTTTATTAGCTTTCTCATCTTTTGAAAGCAAAGAAGGGCTTCCCCCACCTGATATTGGCAACCTCTAAATTGGGGGATACTTTGGCCCTGCAAGTCCTTTTGCAGCACACAGCAGAGAGTTCAAGGCTGCTGCACTGCAGCACAGCTATGAATACAAGCAACCCATAGGCACAAATAAGGTTAAGTATAGCACAAACTTACATTTTGCATGGTATGGAGGACTAAGATCTTTTGCTCTATAGTGCAGAGTGAAAAAAGAGCAGGATGTGGGGAGAGAAGGTGTGTCTGAGGTGACACATACTTGAGGTTCATTGGCCTGCAAATGAGGAGTTTCGTTACTGGTTTCCCAATTAGGCCTCAGTCTAAAATTTACCCAGAGCAAACTACTAGCCATGTAGCAGCAGTAATTAATTGCAATTCAGATGTCTGAGCCCCATCTATTTCTTATAAGCAGAACTTTCTACACCTGAGCTGTACAGGATTCTGCCTTATAAGGAGCAAAAATGAAATATGCAGTACCTATGATAATAAAGGTGTTTATCACCTAGTCCCAGCTATCCTGTAGTACCAAAGTATTGCTTTCACATCCAGTTTAAAACTTCTGAGAACAGATCTCAGATCTCCTCTGTCCCCTTTTATAATAAAGCACATTATTAGAGCATGGGGAATGTACAACTTCCTCCCCCTTCCTTGGGGGAAGTTTTATGGGCAAGCAGAATGTGTAACTACATAAAACACCAACAATTTGGAGAGCACCATCGCAACAAATGTCTTTTTTCCAGTCTGCAAAGCAGAAGACAATAAATATATATTAATAGCAAATAAAACAAGTCTAAACCTATAGGCTAATGCATCTCACTATTGTACTCAAAAGCAGCACTAGGCCCTGCTAGAACAGATGCAAAACCTGCAGCCATATCTCCAGTACTACAGTGATCAACATCCCCCACAAGAGACCTTTCAAGATCCACAGGTCCTACACAGGCCTATCACAACATGTGGTGTACCTCATCCAGTGCACTAAATTCCCCAACAACAACAACGTGGGTGAAACCAGGCAATCACTACACTCTCAAATGAACTCACACAGGAAAATGATAAAAGACAAAAACACCATATCACCTGTGGGTGAACACTTTTCACAAAGTGATGACTCTATATCTTGACCTGTCAGTCCTCATCCTCAAAAAAATCCAAAACATTGTAACTGGGTCAGCACCCCACCTCTTGTGAGCGCCCCCTTCCTCTCACCAATATGCCTGCAATCACAGTCTTGTCACAGGGTGGCCCCCTTTGGTTAGGAGAGAGTCTGCTTTTGATTTTTGTTCTTATCTCAGGGTGGCACCCACCTCTTGCAAGCACCCCCCCAGCCAATGGTTCTTTCAGCAGGTCTTCAGCAACTCAGCCCTCCAGCCAAGCCATATACATTGTCCCCCATTCCAGGGTATACAGTCCCGAGTTCTTATCCCAGCCCTGGCATGGGGCCATAATTCTTAGGCTTCTTCCCAGAGGCACTGCCTTCTTCAACCACCCAGCTGGGGCCCATCTCAGTACCCTCAGCTAGTGTCATTTTCAGCAGCCCTCCCCTTGGGCTCAGTCTACAACCAGACTAGCAGGGCCCCATCTCTCTAATCTGGCCAGGTTCTGATCTCACTCCCACAGGCTCAGCCTGCCTCCACTAACCTTTTCATGGTCCTGCTGCTATTCTATCCAGCCTTCCCTGGGCTCAGTTCTGTCTGGTGAGCTCTGTGCAGTGAGCTGTCCACAGCCCTGCTACTCATCTAGCCAGCCAGGAACCCAGTCCTCTCTTGCCAAGCTCCACACAGCAACTGAAGAGTCTATTCTGCTGCTTGCCTTTTATCTAGCACTTCTGGCCCCTTATTGGTTGCTCCCGCAGCCCCTCTAATTGGCTGCTCCTCTACAGCCACTCTAGGCTGCCTGGAGGACTTCTTGCTGCTCTATTCTGGGGCAGGGTGATGCAGGGCCACGAGGCCTCCAGCAGGGGCCCTCCGGACCTAATCCACCCTGACACAAACACTTTCAAAAGATAAGCCTGGGAGCTCAAATTCCTAACTTTGCTAGACACTAAAAATCATGGTCTAAATAAAAATACTGGATTTATGGCTTATTACAACAATCTGTACCCCACCAACTCCCCTTTTTGTCCTATGACTACAGGGGTGTTAACAGGCCACTTTACCTTGAATGGCCCCTTAGAATATGTGCTAACTACTTAGCTAAACTATCTGTTTGGTTTTGTATTTAGCGGTGACACTCTGAGGACATGTGTACTCAGAACTCTTTGTAGCTCAAAAGCTTTTCTCTCTCGCCAACAGAAGTCGATCCAATAACAGATATTACCTCACCCAGCTGGTCTCTCCAATATAGCTCACGGGCATTTCACAACCCAACATGGAAATTGTTGCCATCTTCAGAAATTAAGTACAGAAAATGATCTGTGTAAAACAGGTGGGAAGCAAAAGTAAAAGTGCCAAGAAACATGAACATTCAGTAGCTGTTTGCATCTGAAATATTTTAACGAATTAGCTTATTTTGATCACAATATTGTAAACTTCAGGAGCTCAACTCCATATGTTTCATATTGGTCACCTCAGAAAATAAAACTGGTTCTACTTCCTCTTTCTGCTTTGTCCTCTTTTCAGTCTTCACAGAAATGCACATTGTACAATTATGAAATATGAATACTGGCTGTTCAATTTACAAATGGTCACTGATTTTAAAGCCATTGCAGCATCCTAGTGGCCTCCATTTTTTACTACTCAGTGGTGCTGGAACTAGGGGCGCTGGGGGTGTGGCAGCATCCCCTAGCCTGAAGTGGGTTCTCTCATACAGGGTTTACACTTTTGTTCAATGGCTTTCAGCACCCCCACTATAAAAAATTTTCCAACGCCACTGTTACTGCTTGCCATCTGTTGAGAGACCTTTCTGAATCAGTGATCTCACTCGAGTTCCATGCTGACAGGTATCCTCATCTCAGGCACCTCCATCACAAATGCCAGTAGTAGAACCCTCTTGTTGACAGTCTCAATAGAGAAGCCAAAGACAGCATTACTTCCTCACCTATCATGGCAGTCTTTTCAGATCATGGTGGGTGCATATTAGGGGGCTACACTGGAGAGGTTTGCACTGCTGCTGCCCATGTTGCACCCTGTTTTATAAAAGAATACAAGACTTCAGGCACAGAGTCATCATAGCAGCAATGCAGGGATTGAGGGAGTCAGGGCCACAGGAGCTGGTTTGGCCATGGCTCAACCTAAAGCAGAGGGGCTCAAACTGTGGGGCGCGCACCCCTAGAGGGGTGAGGAACATTCAGGGGGTTGCAGCTAGGACCTGGGCCAGCCCCCATGGGAGGCAGGGCAGGAGCACCACGCAGCTCCACTCCTGGCCCCAGCCCCAGCTACTGGCCCCCATGCCCTGGGCCCCAGCTACCCACCCCACCCCTAGGGTTCCATCCCCGTGCCCAGGCTGCTGGGCCCGCCCCCAGGATCCCAACTCCAGGCCCCGCCCCCAGCTGTGGCCCCAGCCTCACCCCCTTTACCCCTGTCTGCATCCCTCCTCCTGGAGTCGCAACCCCACTCCCAGCCCCAGCTCCGTGGGTATGGATAGGGGTAACGGAGCCACAGGATAAAAAGTCTGGGGACCATTAACCTAAAGCATCTCTATGGGCCTTTACAGCAGCAGACAATTGGCAATGTGCACATCCACCCAGCCATTCCTCCTCCTGCCCATGACAAGCCCTCTCTGCCCACAGCCTGACCGAGAATACCTCTGTCCCCTGGTCTTTTGCACTGGGAGTGTGGGAATGTCAGAGCCATCTCTTACTGTGCAAGGGTATATTCTGTGCCATGGTGAATTTCCTCTGCACTCAGTTTCCAGGGCTGTCAATCTGCACATTTTCAGAAGCTCTACATTCACGTTTTTAAAAATTGAGTCCAAAAAAATACGTATGAAATATTCTTAATAAAAGTTAATGGTTTCCTAACATTGTCTTTATTTTTAAATGTTTCCTTAATAGAATATCAAAGAGTATAATCTTGTAACATAGCCCTTTAAAGGCTTACTAAAAGCTTTGGTTATGTAATTGTTGTATGTCCCACAAGAGAAAGATAAATGTGTTTTCCAAGTTCATTTGACTTCCTCCATTCCCCTTCCAATTAGACCATCTTTAAATTTGCATGAGGTTTATTTTTGTTGAGAAATGGAACCAGATAAACATACAGCTGTTCGCATTCAAATTAAATCCCACGAATGCTTCCCTTATGAACAGCCCACTGTTTGAACTGTTTCCTTGGTAGTGAAAAGAAAAGGAAAAAGAAAAGGAAAATAGGATCTGAATTGTAAAATATGAATAATTAGCCTATTGTTAACAAAGGTAACAATAACAAAGAACTTGTGGTGTCTGCCTCAGTTACAGTATGTTCAGTCTCCCACCCCCAGCATGTATTCTTTCTTCAGGGAAACCTTTCACTTCTGATATTATTACAGCTAGAGCATCTGGCCAAGTCAGATTCAGAGCTGCCTCAGGCAGCTACCACACAACCACATATCATAAAGGGCTTTGTGTTTAACTGTCTCTCTTGACATATGCACTATGTAGAGTTCTAGATGTACCGGGAGTAGGTTGAAATTTGCTATCCAGAGGCCAGAACTTCTGGCCAGTATTACCCATTCAGTGGGAACCCTCTGAATCGACTTCCTCCCTTCATAGGCAGAGGGGAGTGAGTCCCTGTCAACAGTGGCTCTGTTTTTGTCCCCCTACCCTCACAGAACTTTACATATACCCTCCATAGGATGGAGGATCCATAGCTGGGGATAAGGCAGGCAGAAAAAAGGCTCCCTTAACTCTTTGATGGTCCCTTCCACCCCACCTGAACAACAGAGGTCCTGGTGGCAGCAGCAGCTAGGAGAAGCCCTCCGTGAACAGGGACTCATTGTTGGCAACTGGCAGAAAGCAAGGTGTTAGGTAGGGTTTTACAAACAGCCCTTATGTCAAATATATGCATAACACTTCACCAAAGTGGCATCTCAGGTTTCTACCAAGAGCCAGCAGACCACTGGTTGTCATAACCATTGTGAAATGTACATATAGATAATATTTAAGTTTGGAATCTACACTGAAAATTATGTTCTTAATGTCTTGGAGTTAAGGCAGGTCACCAGTAGGTGACATACGTCGGAAATGTTCCTGTTAGGTGTGTTACATCCTGCCTATCTTCCTGTCTGGCCATTTGTGTATTGTATGCCTCACAATGTAGACCTATTTGCATAGGTAGCCAGGGGCTAAAGAAGAGATTGTGAAATCTACAAGATAGGAAATCTACAGGATGAGGGGGGTGGAAAGAGCAGAGGTGGTGCCCTGATGAAGACTAAATACAAGGGAGACAAGGTGAGTGAGGTAATATCTTTTATTGGACCAACTTCTGTTGGTGAGAGAGACAAGCTTTCAAGCCACACAAAAGTTCTTCAAAAGCTTGTCTCTCTCACCAACAGAAGTTGGTCCAATAAAAGATATTACCTCACCACCTGGTCTCTCTAATATCCTGGGACAAACACGGCTACAACTACGCTGCATAAAGACAAGGGATCATTCTGGTACATCTTGGAGTATAAGGAAATATGCCATGACCACTAGTGTAACATATAAAACTATGACATATCCAGCACAAGAGAACCCAGACACAAGGGATTTGAGATACCATACAATCTAACCATTCTCTTCCTATTACATCTTAAAGCACGTCTAACACAATGCATTTCAGTGCTTCAAGCAGTATGCTACTATTCTGTAGAGTAGAGCCGGCTGATTAGATTGATTCATATCACTTGGCTAGAGTGACTAAGTTGACCAAACTCACCCCAGAATTTTGTGTCCTTAGAGGAAAATGCATTTGTGATCCTTTCCTTTTACAATAACGTGGAAGGATTAAGAGCCAGGCAATATGTTTCCAATAGACACATTCTCAGTACAGCAACTGTACTCAGAGTGAAATCTCAGTCTTCGAGATCTAGTAAAACATAGAAATTTCTTCTCATACATTATTTTTGGCATTTGACTCCATTCTTGAATGCAGGTGCTGCACTGATAATGCAACACCCACTGATAATGTAACATGGGGGAACATAATCCAAAAGATGTGCATTCAGTGGGATGGTAAATTCTGGGAAGAGGTAATGTGAGGTGAAACAAACCAAGAATTGTTGCTAGACAGAAAGTGAGACTTGAGTGATATGGCAGAAAAAACACCAGCACAATTTGGGGCTGTATACACTCATGAAGCAGTGTAGTAATGATGTCTTTGAAAAATATTAATGCAAGACACCAGAAAAAGGACAGAACTGAGAGTGTTGGAAGTCAGGGTGACCTGAAGAGAATTATTAAAGAGGTGATGCAGTTCAGAAATGCTGGTGGGTACTGAAATATCCACTCCTACAGTTTCAGCTATTACTTCTATGCTGAGCACTCACAGATCAACCTCTCCTATTCTCCTTACTTGGTATTTTCCCCCCCACATATCTCCCTAGGTTTGGAATGCACTTTCCGGACTAGTTGAACTAGTCACCTCCCCTTCCCATCCTGCCTTTCCTGTGTGCATCTTTTAGCATCTAAGCTTTCCAGGTATGGGGCCATCTTCATTTTGTGATTTGCAAAGCACTGAACATGTCAGCAGGTAAATTATTAATGAACAATAATAATCCAGTAGGTCAGGCTCTCTCCAACATATTGTGTTGAATGGATGACTGCCAGGATGGATGACTCAACATGCCCAGAACAGAGTTTTTTTATTTTCCCTTCCACATCTTCTCCACTTCTGTCAGTCTCCATTGCTGCTTACAACTGTTCCTCAGCCCTGCAGCCTGAGAATCAGCTTTGACTCCTCCCCATTCATCTAAATGGTTGACAAGATATTAAAAATCTGATCCTTACTTTTGTCCAATGGCGCATAACACTCAACAGCACCATAGTCTCCTGCCAAACTTCCTCCTTTCTGGCATCACTGAAATCCACATTGCTTCCCTCCAGTCTCTTCAAGATGTAAGTGTTAAAATAATCTGTTACCCTTTTGATCAGACTACATCAATCCCTTCTTCAAATCCCTCCACTGGCTTCTTCTGAAATATTTGTCAGGCTTAAACTTCTTGTCTTAAAGGCTCTCCACTTCAAACTATATCTTGGACCATTTTTCTTATCATATCTAACCTCAAGCCCTTCTTAGCCAATCATTCCACTCTAAATGCCTATTTGTTTGCTTCCCTCACCACTTTCTTCAGACCTTTTTCCATCCAGCCTACTTCGCATGGAAAAACCTTCTCATTTCAGGCATCAGTCCTCTCACTCTCTCCTCATGCAAATTCCTCCTGAGACCTACTTTTTGGTGAGTCCCAAATATGATAGACTCCTTTTTCTACCCCAATATTTAAGATGAGAGGGTCAAGGAAAAAGAGACATAACTCTGCCCCTTGCTAGTTATCCTGCTGTGTCAGCTACACATTGTCCACCATCCCCTCCATTCTGCCAAAGTTCCTAGTCATATCTGACTGTTTTTCAGCTTCTCATAAAATCACTTCTGTACCATCTTGCCTTCCATGCACAGTATGACCTTCCTCAGCTCATCTGAAAAGTCAATACCCTGTCAACATGTAAGTCCCTCTTACAGAGGTTCTTCTGCCATGCTGCTTATGCTGATTCAAGTTGGCTTGCATATCAGTTATAAATCGCCCATTTTTACATCCCTTTCCCTAATTGTTGTACCCCTTCCCTCTGTCTACTTGTGTGTCCTTAGACTGCAAGTTGGATGGTCTCTGCTCTGAACATCTTGATTGCTGGGAAAGAGATCAATAACAGAGAGGAAGACAATGTGTATCCATATCTACCAGCGTCTTGTCTGGGACTATTTTATATTATAAACTCATCAGACCAGAGATTCATTGTTAATGTCTGTTAAAGAGCCAGGGACATTGTTAGTGCTTAGCAAAGAAGAAATAAAGCAACAAGACAAGATCAACTGTGTCTCCCCAAATACATATTTAAGTGTTTTGCTGACTTTGGCTCAAGAGTTCTCCAAAAGGATTCAGAAGAGCAAATATACTTTGTCTACAAAAACAGGTGGAGAGAGATGATCGTGGAAACTGACCAGCTGGTTAAACTTCAATGGGGCACCAAGTAAAATGTTACAACAAATGATGAATTGGTCTGTAATAACTATCAGAAGATAGTCATTTCCTAACTGTTGTGATCTAATAGTCTATTAGACCATGTGGACTTTCATTCTTCCCATGTGAGAACCATACCTATCAGTGGATATCACTGCATACAAAGTCATATCTTCGCTACTTGTTTGACTTGTAAATGCACAGCCCACTTCCACAGCCAACACTGGAGCAAGCCTGGTATCTGCAATTCAGAACACATTCCTTTGCTGCAGTGAACTGAGAGTTTGCTGGCATTGCACCACTTAAGAGGAGCAAATCTAATTTGCTACTGAACTGACAGTTTCTGACCCCTCTTTTAAAATAGAGCGTGCTATTGTATTTCATAGCTACTGGACTTTAATTTTAGCAACAATACAGTCTTTCCTGGCAGACTTCATTGTCAGCTCTCTAAGAATTGAATAATTAATACTAATGAGAAATTTCTATCCTGTTTAATCCCAGCCAGAATAATTACAGTGTCAATTAATTCTGTCCTCCTACTGGCTTCCTGAAACTATATGCAAGTGGCTGCCCATGAGCACACTTGTACTCTTCCTTGGATAGACTGCACATTGTGAAGTCTAGTCCAGCAAGTGGGTTCAAAGGAAAGGTTTTTATGAAATTTTTATCATAGGCTGACTTCAGAAGATTTGCTTTGGCTAAATTTTTAGTTTAATCCTGATTGAATGTAAATGCTAATAGCTCAGCACCTCTAGCTTTTAGTATAAACTAGCAGCTGAGACCCATTTAATGTCTCAGCGGGAGATGTTCTCATGCATCACATAAAACTTTAGGGCTAAAAGAAACAGAGTAATAAAACTGGACTGCAATTCAATAGCACTACACATCACCTTTCCTCACAGAAATAGCTTCTGGATGTTTTAAATTCAGGGGAAACAATCATTTGAACAGTGTGTCAGAATAAATACAAACAAGTTTTCCATGCTCAGAAATCAGTATCATGTAGTAGATACTAATTTGGTATTATCTGTATGCACAGGAGATTTTAGATGTGCATCTGAAGAATTGAGGTTTTTTACCCACGAAAGCTTATGCCCAAATAAATCTGTTACTCTTTAAGGTGCCACCGGACTCCTTGTTGTTTTTGTGGATACAGACTAACACAGCTACTCCCTGATATTTAGATGTAAAGAAATGCACTTCTGTTTTGTTCAATATCTTCATTAATGATCTGGAGGATGGCGTGGACTGCACTCTCAGCAAATTTGCAGATGACACTAAACTGGGAGGAGTGGTAGATACGCTGGAGGGTAGGGATAGGATACAGAGGGACCTAGACAAATTAGAGGATTGGGCCAAAAGAAACCTGATGAGGTTCAACAAGGACAAGTGCAGAGTCCTGCACTTAGGACGGAAGAATCCCATGCACTGTTACAGACTAGGGACCGAGTGGCTAGGCAGCAGTTCTGCAGAAAAGGACCTAGGGGTTACGGTGGACGAGAAGCTGGATATGAGTCAACAGTGTGCCCTTGTTGCCAAGAAGGCTAACGGCATTTTGGGCTGTATAAGTAGGGGCATTGCCAGCAGATCGAGGGACGTGATCGTTCCCCTCTATTCGACATTGGTGAGGCCTCACCTGGAGTACTGTGTCCAGTTTTGGGCCCCACAGTACAAGGAGGATGTGGAAAAATTGGAAAGAGTCCAGCAGAGGGCAACAAAAATGATTAGGGGGCTGGGGCACATGAGTTATGAGGAGAGGCTGAGGGAACTGGGATTGTTTAGTCTGCAGAAGAGAAGAATGAGGGAGGATTTGATAGCTGCTTTCAACTACCTGAAAGGGGGTTCCAACGAGGATGGATCTAGACTGTTCTCAGTGGTACCAGATGACAGAACAAGGAGTAATGGTCTCATGTTGCAGTGGGGGAGGTTTAGATTGGATATTAGGGGAAACTTTTTCACTAGGAGGGTGGTGAAGCACTGGAATGGGTTACCTAGGGTGGTGGTGGAATCTCCTTCCATAGAGGTTTTTAAGGTCAGGCTTGACAAAGCCCTGGCTGGTATGATTTAGTTGGGATTAGGTCCTGCTTTGAGCATTGGGTTGGACTAGATGACCTCCTGAGGTCCCTTCCAACCCTGATATTCTATGATTCTAAGCCAATGATGCCCCTCTAAATGCTTATTTGTTTGCATGCATAGAAGGAATGAAGGTAAAGAGATGATTTTCTGAGAAGCTGTTTCTCTTGGGCCATTTTAAAATTGTTTTCCATTATTTAGGGGGGGGGGCAATTATGGATTAAATGTGATCAATGGGATCTAATTTTCAGTGGTACAACTCAGAAATGACTCCACTGAAATCAACAGAGTTACACCAGTGTAAAGTTGATACAAGATCGGAATCGGGCTTTGTTTTCCATTCACATTCAGGTGAAGTACTTTTAATTCTTTTTCATCTACTATCCAGATACGGATTAGTCTCTTTCCATTACTGTCAGTGTAGTGTTTGGGGTGGAGGTGGGCTGATGTGCCCTTCCGGGGGGATGGGGGGGGGGGGGGTAGGGGAGAAAGTTAAAACTGAGGTTTTCAAAGAAGCCAATGAGAGAGAAATGCCGAGATCCCATTGTACAATGAGGTCTGAAACCTACAGGGGCCTCTAGGTTCTACTGTAATATAAACAAACAATCATTTTAAAGAATTCCTATGACTTTCATTAGGGTGTAAAGATAAACACTGATCACATGTCATCATTTGAGGATGATGGGTGTTGACAGGTGTTATCAGGCCACTTCTTCATGCATGGTCCCTTAAAACATGTGCTAACTACTTATGCTAAACTATCTGTTCCATCCTGTATTTAGCCATGACACTCTGAGTACCTTTCCCAGACCTGCAGAGGAGCTCTGTGTAGCTCAAAAGCTTGTCTCTCTCATCAACAGAACTTGTTCCAATAAGAGATATTACCTTTCCCACTTTCTCTCTCATAATTTAAAGAATCAGTCAATTACCGACATCTGCAAGATAGTATGAATTTATTCAGCTGATAAAAAGCTTTGGCTAAGGGGTCCACTTTTGCTATTTTTGAGCAGAACTAATTTATATAAAAAAAAAAAAAACTTTAAATTTTTAGTCACAATTTTCAAAGAAATCTAAAGAAGTTAGCTGCCAAAATTTGCAGGAGGAAAAAAAATGTTATCAAGTCTACTGTTACCAGAGACTTGAAAGTTTGCACTAACTAAATATTTCAGCAGTCTGTTGTACCATGAAAACACAATGTTCAAATATTAGCTTAACAACAAATATTAATCAATTCCATTTTGCATGTGGTTTTGCAGTACATCACATGTACGACAACATGGATTACGTAATTATCAGTGTCTTATGATATCTCTCTGAGTGCCTGGAGCAGAATTGAAGGTGTGGTCAAAGTTGTTAAAAAGACTTCCTATTAAACAAAACTACCATGTGGTCTGAAAAAAAGAACTGAGTTACATGCAGAACCAATTAGATGAATTTTCTGCAATTTGTCTATGGTTATGTTGACGTGTTCCATTCCTCCATTGTCTGATAGGAGCTCAGTAATTTGGCTCTGACAATGCCCAGAAGCCACTGCCCATCAGGATTTTGCATGCATGCTCTCTTTCCTTCAGAGAGAGTCAGGTTTTTGTGTTCTTGCTGTAATATTTGAACTAGCAAACTTGTTCTTCAATTTTTGTATGCCTGTCAGGCCTAAACAGCACATCTCTGTCCCTACACTCACACATGTCTCAAGGGGGGAGGGATAGCTCAGTGGTTTGAGCATTGGCCTACTAAACCCAGGGTTGTGAGTTCAATCCTTGAGGGGGCCACTTAGGGATCTGGGGCAAAATTGGTCCTGCTAGTGAAGGCAGGGGGCTGGACTCAATGACCCTTCGGGGTCCCTTCCAGCCAGCGCCAGCTCCAGGGTAAAAAAAAAAAAAAAAGCCGCGATCGCGATCTGCGGCGGCAATTCGGCGGGAGGTCCTTCGCTCCGAGCGGGAGTGAGGGACCCTCCGCCGAATTGCCGCCGAATCGCTGGACGTGCCGCCCCTCTCCCGAGTGGCCGCCCCAAGCACCTGCTTGGTCAGCTGGTGCCTGGAGCCGGCCCTGCTTCCAGCTCTATGAGATAGGTATATCATTATATTTCTGATCTCAGGCATTGTGGAATCACAGTTCTTTTACCTTCATAAATCAGATCACCCATAACTATTAAACATCCAGTCCTCTGTGACTTGTGGTAGATACTGTTTTTTCTTTATACAGCCAACAGTGATAGTTTCCAGCAATGTGGATAACTGAGGACCTTACTAAATTGCAATTCTTATTTCTGTCGGTATTTTGTTTGATGAAGCAAATTGGGCATAATTAAATGAACTTCTTCAAATGACACCTGCATATTGTTGTTCCCTGCTGAAAATGACCTGCATAAGGTACTTTTTTCTAATACGTGCTTAGCCACAATGTTATGTGCTTACATTATTATTTATATTACAGTAGCACCTAGAGGCACCAACCAAGAGTGGTGTCCATTGTGCTAGGTGCTGTACAAACACATACTAAGAGATAAAGATAGACCCTGCCCAAAAAGCTTACAATCACGATAGACAACTGAGGTAGTATTTTCATTTTACAGATTGGGAACTGAGGCTGTGTCTACACTAGCACTTGTCAGCAAAACTTTTGTCACTCAGGGGTGTGAAAAAAATAAACACACACCTCTGACCGACATAGCGCTTTCGTTGGTGAAACTTGACATGGACAGCATTGTGTCGGTGGGAGAGTGCCTCCTGCCAATATAACTACCACGGCTCGTTGGGGGGTGTTTAATTATGCCAGCAGAAGAGCTCTCTCCCGCTGGCACAGAGCGGCTACACAGGAGACCTTACAGCAGAGCAGCTGCAGTGGTAGAGCTGTGCCACTGTAAGGTCTGTAGTGTAGACATAGCCTGAGGCACAGAAACATTAAAGACCTTGGCCAAAATCACACAGGCAATCTGTGCCAGCACTCACAAATGAACTCAGATTTCCTGAATTCTAGTTCATTGCCTTGACCACAACCTTCTTTGTAACTTTGCTGTCCTGCCCCAAAGACTGTGATTGCAAAGCCATCATTGCCTTCGAAAGCTGTGGTGATAGACCAGCTTAACTTTTCCTCCTGTTGATGGGAGAACTCACAGCCAAAGTGTTGCAAACATCTCTTGGTCAATCTGTGCATAGTTTATTTCTGTGGGTATCATAAATTTAAATAACTTGGATATATTCCCCTCTGGAAGTAACACAGCCCTACATACACATTGACATAAATACAGAGCTGGCAATTCAGATCATATTATGCCAATGTGCCTCCAATGGCAATTAGTTGCTTCTTCTAGTGAGGGTAGAATCATCCTGGAAATCCCACTAAAACAGTCTTTTTTCTGAAGATCTCTTTAGTGATAAGACTACTTCGAGGTGTCATACATTTGGGAGGGTGAATCATTGCCCCGATATCCTCTCTGGCTCAGCACATTGCTCTGCTAACCTCATCTCTGTGCTACTTTTTGCAAAGTTGACTTTGTATAAGAAAACTTACTTTCTTTTTAGTTGAACTTTGGCTGTAAACCAGGATTTCAGATGAAGTGGTACTTCTATCTAGATTCCATATGCCCTGCGATGATAGGAATAGAAGTGCCAATGGGCTATATTTTCAAGCCGTTAATTCTTCAATCATTTTGACCAAGAAAGGTAGAAGCCCTCCAGATTTTTGGAATAACTCTTCCTCTGGAAATTCCATTGATCATAACTAAACACAGGGCCAGAATCTCAGCTGGTATAAATCAATGTGCCACCATTGAGTTCAGTGGAACTACATTAATTTATACCTGTTGAGAATCTGGACCATACGTGCTAGCTTTACCCCTTTATAAGAGAATCAACATAACAGAGTATGCTGACAACTGGGGGAAAGCTAGAAAGACAGTCCAAGTTGTGATAAATAAAGGGATTGGGGATAGTTTCCTTTCATGGACACCAAGCCAGCCAGTTAGCTATAAAGTCCCTCTTGGTAGCTGTTCTCTACTTGCTTTGCCTGTAAAGGGTTAAAAAGTCCCCCAGCTAAAGGGGAAAAAAGTGGGCACCTGACCAAAAGAGCCAATGGGAAGGCTAGAACTTTTTTAAATGGGGAAAGAAACTTTCCCTTTGTCTGTTGCTCTCTGGGAAAGAGGGGAACAGAGGGCAACATGAATACTGTGTAAAGCTTAAGCCAAGTATGATCACAAATCATCAGATCATGCCTAGAACTACTTATCTGAACTTCAAATGTTTAAGTAGATCAGAATGTTTAGCTAGACGCGATCAGGTTTATTTCTTATTTTGGCTTGTGGATCTCCTCTGTGCTAACCCCAGATGCTTTTGTTGCTTGTAACCTTTAAGCTGAACCCCCAAGAAAGCTGTTTGGGGTGCTTAATTTTTGTAATTGTTTCTTTTAAGATCTATCAAAAAGCCTAAGTTCCAGATGTCTTTTTTTCCTTTTTTAAGAACAGGATTGGATTTTTGGTGTCCTAAAAGGTTTGTGCATGTTGTTTGATTAGCTGATACAGCTAATTTCCTTTGTTTTCTTTCTCAGCTCTTACCCGGGGGGGGAGGGGGGGAGAGAAGAAAGGGGGATGAAAGGGCTTGAGGGTACCCACAGGGAGGAATTCCCAAGTGCTCCTTCCTGGGTTCAAAGGTCTTTTTTTGCATTTGGGTGGTGGCAGCATTTACCAAGCCAAGGTCAGAGAGAAGCTGTAATCTTGGGAGTTTAATACAAGCCTGGAGTGGCACATATTAACCTTTAGAATCTTTGCAGGCCCCTACCTTCTGCACTCCGAGTGACAGAGTGGGGATTCAGCCTTGACACAAGTTCATAATGAAATCATGTATGTGATCATTGAAAGGTGTAAGATTTTTCCCTAGGCGGTTTCTTCCATTTTCTCAGAAAAATTGCCTCATCCATACAAATGGGGGAGTTTCCAGGCATGATAGTCATAAATGTGTTCTTAATTCAATTCTGTAAGTATATTCTATTCGTATTACTCTCTCTCTTAGGCCGAATCCTGCTTCACTTGACATCCGTGGGAAAATTCTTTCTTGGATTTAACTCTATTGTCTTCAACATTCACACCATTGAATATTTTCACACACAGACCACCTCTTTATGGTGACAGAAGGTAGGAGTCAAGTTTCATTGAAAGTCAATGGGACTTAGAAGATTAAGTCAGTTTTGAAAATAGGGTAAAATCTCAAAGTGCTTAAGTCCCATCTGCTTGTTTGGTGATTTTTGTGAAGGTATAATACAGAGACTATTGAAATGTGAAGAGAAAAATGCACTATCAATATTTGAGAGATTTGTATATAATAAAGTTTAAAGGTACAAGTTCAAGTATATCCTTTGTAAATACTATTATTGTTTTTGTAGTTCAAGAGAATTTCAACTGCTCTACAGGGGATATGAAATAACTAATTGGTAGAATTAATTTTTAATATAATTTTATCAGAATATCAATGTTTATTTTAAAGATTTTCATATGTTTAAATTTTCACAGTTGCTGGAAATTATTGGAGGGCTCAGATAATTAGAGACAAACATTGAGATTTGAGAAGCTAAAACTTTATAACTTAAAACAAAAATTGTCAATGTCACATGTCAAAATATACCGTTAATATCCTTAAATCAAACTCTAACATTTTCTCAAGCAGCATTTTTCTTACTTTGCCTATCTGTAAATTTTGATTATAGATGGAATTTATCATTTTTGTGTGTACAATGAAGTTGACATTTACCAACACTTACCAATTAAAAAAACTAAGCCTAGAAATAACCATCAACTAGATCAATGCCTCTTTATGTGCTGACAGCAATGCTCACCAGAATGAAATATGCATTAGTACTACGGGGGGGGGAAATCTCATAGGTGTGACCAGTGACAGAAAAAAATCAAGAAAAAAAGTGAAACACTTCAGGGGCAAAAAAAAAGTATTACTAATTTTTGAGAGGATCTTGCAGAACAAGAAAAGGAGATTTTACAGAAGAAAACTGGAAGCAGTCTTCTTGATTGCAGATCTCGCAGTTGTCACTACCTGCTTAGATTAATGTAGTATACTCTCCCTGAGCTACCTTTAAAGGAGCCTCTTCCAGTGCACAAGCAAGCCACTGTAGGCCTATAGCAGTTATGCCAGTCTTTGCATGGTCTCCCTGTTTGCTTCTATATACACAATTCCTAGGATTGATAAAAGGGCCCTGCAAGCTCCTGGGCTATGCACCAGGATGCCATGCCAGAGTCTGACTCAGGCCACTGCCTCCACACATAATTTATTGGTTAAACAGAAAACCAGCATAATACCACATTATAATAGTTCCTGTGTCCAACTTTGGCTAAAGCTCCCAGAGGCTTTTTCCTCAGCCCTTCTCAGTCTTTGTCTCAACCCCAGGATTCCTGCAAGAACCTACCTGAACATTCCCTAATCACTGGGTTCTTTCCCCTGCTCCAAAGCCTACCACAGGAACCTACCTGCTTCTTGCAGCTCTCTAGCCCATCTGAGCTCTTGCTGGTCCATTATAAGGACCAGGTGTGCTTCACCTGACTCCTAACCCCACAGCCTCCGGTGGGAGGCAGCTGATTAGTCACAGGTGGGGCTGGGCCCATCTGTCTTTACAGAGGTCAGTCACCCTGCGACAGATACTATACAATCTTTAAAATAAATAAGAATTTCTATGACTGGAGGGTTTTATTTACAAAAAACACTCCAATAAAGAGCATTTTCCTTAACAAGATACAGTTCTGGTTATGTGACACCTTGCTTTACTAAGCACAGAAGTCGTCTCTGCCCACGCCCCTTTTATTTCCATTTACCAGAAAATAACTGGGAATGTAACCCTTCCCTGTTCACATCAATTATTCCCTCCGTTTGGAAGGTGCCAGAAAGGACCTAACTTACCACTTGGCTTCCTCCTGCACTCCCTGGGTACGACCTATGGCTTTTTCTCTCACTGTGGGAGAGGGGGGCTCTGGTCTCCTTCACCATTCCTGCTGCACCTGGATGGCTTCCTTCTCAGGTCATTGAATGGTGCCAACAAATATTTTCAGGGAATGAGCCACCAGGCAGGAATCCTGTCCCTTCCTGTCCTGACACTCCCATAGTAGAGTTGGAGAAGGAAACTGTCCCTCTCCAACTATAATAAGCTCTGCAATAACCTCTCTGATAGGTGACACCCCCCCTAACCCTGAGGGGTTGCAATGCATGAGCATACTAGGCAGTGGAGCCTCTGATTCCATTTGCGCTATTCCTGGGGTTATGAGTGCTGTAGCCACTCTAGGCCTTATGAAGTGTCATCTGCCCCTCGGATGAGTGCAGAACTTACAGCTGAAGGAGAGGACGGGTGACCCAGGGGGCAATGGTGCCAACTGGCAGAGAGCACAGAGGGTGCATAGGTTTTTACAGGGAGCCCCCAAGTTAGATATATGCATAATAGTTCACAAAGGTATCATGTGAGGTCTCTACTGAGAGCCAGTAGCCCCTTGGTCATCATAATCATTGTGCAATGTATGTACAGATAATATTTAAGAAGTTATGTATCTATAATAAAATGTATGTTCTCAAGGTCTTGGAATTAAGGCAGGTCACCTGGAGGCGACATACCTCAGAAATGTTCCTTTCAGGCAGGAGATAACAGACACCTACCTCCCTGTATGTTTTTTTGTGTATTGTATGTCTCACAGTGTATGCCTGTTTGCATACTGAGACACAGGCAAAAGACGAAATTGTGAAATCTACAGGAGAGGAAATCTACAGGAATAAGCAAACTGCACGGGGGTGTCCTGTTTATGAATAATGACAAAGGATTGTTCTGGGATATCTTGGAGTGCAAAGCAACACACTGAATCCTTCACCTGGGAAGCAGACTGACCACATAGTTGCCTCATGAAAGGAGGATCACAGCCAACCTGACTGTAAAGCGCTGCAAGGATTTTAGGTGAGTAATATTCTACAAGACATGAGTATCTTGTTAATTAAGTCTAGGGTCTAGAATGCATGTTATGATTTTATTTTACATGCAAACATTTGTTTCCAATACAGCTACTTTCTTGAATCTCTGTGCTCTGTTAAATAAACTCATACTTGATTTCACTATAAACATATCTAAGTGCTGGGTGTTAAGCAGAGCGTTGATCTCAGGTGGACCTGGCAAGCTGGGGTGTACTGTTTCTTTGGAAGCACTGAATCGGTCAGTGTCCAGTGGAGCAGGGGCTGGACATTCGAGGGAGATACTCAGAGGGCTCAAGGGTTGGGGTGTGGCAATCGCTAGTCTGTAGAGTAACAGCAGGGCCTGCAAGGCCTAGAGGGGAGGGCTTGGGCTGCCCAGGGTGAGTGGAGTTGGGAAGCTGATCCACAGACAAGGCTTCCTCATATTGAAGGCAAGTGGTAGGGAAGTGCCTCACAACCCTGGGAACCACCAGGAAGTATCACAAAGGGTTTCATCCTCCCATTCCCTTAAGAAGGAGACTTCTTGATCCTACTAGAAGAACTTTGGGCTGGGGGATCTCTGGCTCTGCTTAGTAGCACCTGTCCCAAAGCTGCAGATGATCAGCAGCGCTTCCTGAAGACTATGGGAAAGGAGGAACACATATGGCCCCAGGAAGTAGAAACCCACATTTCCCCCTCCCCCGGCCACCTGAATTGAAGAATGATATGTTGGGTAGTCTCAGGGCTTTGTGTGAAAGGAAGATAGTGGCTGTTGATAGGGAAGGAGGGTTGTCAGTTATCTGGGGAATGAAATTTTACAGATTTCCTTCCCTGAGCTTTACACAATGTAGTTGACCTCAAACCAAAGTCATTATGAACAGGTTGAAGGTTTGCTGTGAACACTGAGCACAGCTTTAGTAATTACTAGCTGAGAATCAATCCCTCTGTGCTTTTCCTCACATCCAAACAACAAACCATTGGTGCATCTACCCTTCCTCCTTCAAGGCCACTAAAGTACACAGGGTCAGCCATCAATATTCTACTCTGGGGGGGCTCCCACCATGCTTGTTTGCTCTGCTTTCCCAAAAGTGCATGGGAGCCATGTGACATGAATGTGAGGCTTCCCTTTTTGTCAAACTGAGTTGTCATTCGGGCAGGTTGTTGCACTTTTCCAGTTTTAAGACAAATGGGTTGTTCAAGGTAGAATTGCATTTTGAGGTTTTCAGATCTTGTTGGGATTTTCATAGCCAAAATTTTTTGGTCAGTATTTGTAACTTAAAAGCTTTCAGTGGTTGGCATGTTTCAAATTCTTTCATTTTGCGTTTACAGCACATGCTTTTTCAGCGTTGTGCATTTGTGTGATGTGGTTATCAAAGAAAGAATTGCCTCATTCACTGAAGGCTATCGTTATCAATTTTTCCACACTGTCATACTGTGCTTTGATACTTAATATTGCTACAAGGCAACTGGAAACCATTACACATCATTATGTTGATAATGCAAGGGTCAATTATTAATGGATTTTAATTGGCTAGTAATCCAGCAATTCAAACTGTGAAATTGTGTTCGCTGTCTGTGTAATTGTTATTGGATATGATGAGACAAGATTTGTGAATATGTTGTAAGACTATCTAAGCAATTGAAATGAACCTTAGAAGTTGGAAATAGAAAAAAGCTACTGGGTCATCATCCAGTTCATCTCCCTGCCAATACAGGATTATTCCTGCATTACAAATAATGCTCAGATGCAAACAAGCAACACTATTGACCCAATACCTTCAAAGGAAAAGCATTCATACTGGTATCCATTCAAAATGTCATGAGTATTAAAAACAATTTATTTTGCTTTTCCATAGAAGCAGCAAAATGAGAACAAAGTGATGAGCATGGATGGTCCTAGGTATAGGTCTTTCCCTAAATAGGGCCACTTATTCAAAAAGAAGATTTTTTCTTTCATTCAAGTTATTGTGAGGGAAATATTCTACATTACCCTGTATATGCAATAAGAATAGCATTAATTTTTTTAACATATCATTAGTCATTATTGTGATCTTCAATGAATTCCCTTTTAAGCCAGTTACGTCTTTCCTATCTGCATCATCACAACTGCAGCAAGGTGATAACTGCAAAAATATTTTCTGTAGCTATTCAGTCAGGTTTTTTAAATGTAGACTGTGCTTATACCTGAGATGGGGTGCCATGACCTAGGATACTGCCCAGATGCAGAGCTGATTCAAAACAATTAGTGTGAACTCCAATGTATAAAGGTGCCTGAGTGTCTCTTTGAGTCAGAGGAAACTACGGTCAGGGACAGAGGGGTCCTGCTGGGAGAAACCCTGGAGACAAGAAGCTTTGGTTGAGGTTTGTGTCTTGTTATTTGATTTAACCATAAAGGAAACCCTGAGAATAGGAATAAGTGTAGAGTATATCAGTTGGGTAGGTTTGTAATCTAATAGCAATAAGATAGGAAGGTCACCTATATACTTCACCCATTTGGTGTTCCTTCTCCATAGATATTCTAGCATGTGTTTACTAACAACACTGTTCACAAAACCAGTGAATTTAAAGTGTGTATTAAAGAGTTATCATGAACAAATATCTCAGCACCTTCTTCCATGCCTCACCTGATTCTTGGAAACCTTTCCAAGACCTTGTCCAAAATCCATCCTCCAAACCACCACCCTCTTTCATACCAGTCCTATAGACCCATTTTTCCAGCACTGCCTTCAAAAAAATGTGTGGCTCATACACAGACATACATATTCCTTGGTAGTTTAAATGTGTATGTCTAAAATGAGTAAGCTTCTCAGAGTAGAAACTTGTAGTATTTTGTATTTTCTGTGAGCCCATGTACTGGTGCTATAAAATTAAAGTATAATAAAATGTTTGTGTGTCTACAATCAGAAATGTTTATACACACACACACAACCCTAATTCTAAGAGTTACAACCATCCATGGGGCGGGGGTGAAACATACCCATGCACATCGCAGTATGTGTCCAGTCAAAACAGCCAGCATTGCAAGCCTCTAACATCAAATATTTACCAGGATGTGCTTGTAAAAGACCTACAGATTAAAAATTATTCCAAAATTATTTGGCTAATAAAGTAAAATGAGTACATTCAATAAAATCATGATCTGCTCATGGACAAGTCACAAGGAGAAGAGAGGTGAAACTGAAGGTTGTGATTCAGCAAGGTAGTTAAGCACATGCCTAACTTTAAGTGTATAATTAGTCCCATGGATATCAAAGCTCAAATAAGTTTAATTATTCACCCAATTTTAATCAAGAATGTCCTTTTTATCTTTTGCTTCCTGTTGGGATTTCTTCTCTTACAAGGACTCCTCCCAAATAAGAAATCATAGTCACTCAACTTGGAAAATGAATTACAACAACATATTATGAATCAGTTTTCTTTACCCTTCAATATCCACCATTACTTATGCATCGTAATTATGGCCCATGTCATCTCCTTCTCCCCAGATATGGGTGTGCACGAGAATAATGTAGTGTAAACCCCATCCTTGTACTCATAAAAGTAGGTAGCAGAGCTCAACTGACATGATCCTTTACTCCCAGGCTCATGGATTTGTTAAACAGATGAAAATGTAGATCTTTTTGTACCTAGTGCATTGGTGCCACAATCCCTGATGGGGCCTCTAAATGTTCCCATCATACAAATAAAAAATAAACAGCAACAACAGGGGAAATAATCTCAACTAAGGAGAACAGTGGTTATTATATTGCCCTTTATAACTTAGTAACTATGTACCTAGCTGCTGCAGTGATAGGTGCTCTAAATAAAATAAATCACATGTATTAAATGTAATAAATGTTTTGTCATGGTCTAGCATACAATTGCACAGAAAGAAGAGACACAGTAGAGGTTAATTGCAGACATATTGCATGGAAGCACTCAGTAACAGCTTAAAACTAACATTGTTGATGTTGCAGATTGCACAGTTAGTACAAAGACAGACATTGTGTAACAGTGCTCCTGGCAACAGAGGCAGTGAAATCTATATCACATCCCCACAGTCTACTGCTAGCGTGAGAGAAAAATCAGCAGAAAATAAGAAATTGTCAGACAACTCCTGCCACAGTTCACATCACACAAATATAAATGTTGCTTGATGTCATGCTGAATCACTTGTGTAAGGAGGAGGATTAGCACTATGGTGTAAGATGAAACTGCTTTGATCAATATGTCACTCTTATCAGGCCTGATCCAAAGCTCACTGAAGTCTGTGACAGTTTTTCCTTTGACTTCAGTGAGCTTTGGATCAAGCCCATAATGTTTAAATATGGCTTGTGGCCACTAGACATTAGAAACTGACAAGAATTTCCATGTTTTCTGCTTGACAAAGATTTCCTGCAAAGCATTAAGGATAATGTTTCGGTTACATCAAGCATATGTTAGTTAAATGGGGACATGCAGGGCCAGATCCCCAGCTGGTGTAAGTCCAGGTAGCCCTGTTGTCTTCAGTGTGTGAGAGAAATTAGAAAAACAAAATCCACACAAGTTGAACTTTGATTGACTTTACTGGGAACAGAAGTAGGCCTTTGTCTGTTATTATGTATTAGTGACTGGAACGTAACAATCTTCTGAGACAACAAGTCTCTCACAAATATTATTTCTAATAAAACCATCATCAATGAATATTTGTTCTCAGGCTTTGTATTCACTGGTTGGTCTGTCTTTCCATGACATTCTCCCAGTTCAGTAATAACATCACATTCCTAAGGCCTTAACTCTTTTCTCATCTGTTTGTTTTCAGATCCAGCATTCTCACATCTATCTACAGAATCTGGCAAAATCAATACAGAGTATCTGCCAGCCTGTCCCCTCCAATTATTATTTGTTCATAGGCATGATAATTAGGCCACGGCAGTGGATTTTATTTCTCGTTGTCCCGCTCCTGTTGCCTCTCAACTTCTCCCTCACCTCATGGTAATTCAAACACCCCAAAAGTTTGTTTTCCTTGCAGTGTTTTTTTCTTTTCTTTTTCCCCCCCATAGCCTGGCCTATGAGGCCTACAAGTCTTGGTTCTCATTCATGTTTTCTCATCAAAAATAGAAAGATTCTGGTTTGCGTTTGGGAACTATACCCTTTCAAAAATATTACTATCTCTACGTTCTTAGGAATCTTTCCTACTCCACTCCACTCCTATAGTACTCATTAATGTCAGTGTGAAGTTGCACATATGTAGGAAGAAGAGCATGGACCTTTAATACTACATAATATTGCTCCACATACCCTGCAGTAAGCTAACAGTGATGTGTGTTCTAATTTTAACATCATTAATGCCAATGGCAAGCTAGACTGAAATAACTTGGTTTAGAAAAGCTGATTAAAATGAGCTCATGTCTTGCAGAAAGGTATTTACTCATTGTTTTATATTTTATAAAGGAAAACAATGACAGCTTCAACATGATCTCCAAGGGGACCTCCTGTTATCAAATAAGTGTTATAACATTGTAGCACCTGTTATGCTGGTAGACCAGGTGCTAGCTCTTGCCAAGGCTGTAGGTGTCAGCTGAGCACTGACAAATTCATAGCTAGAAAGCAGATCAGGTCACTTCTATGTTTGTAGTGTTCACGATTGGTGTTAGACTTACAGTATAAGGTTGTGTTTAGTGCTTAGACTATAAAATGCTTGTAAATTGCTGCATGAATTAATCTCACTTGTAATGTCTGTATCCCATGCTATAAGGAAATATGTAACTGCTTTGTAAGTGTAAAAATCGCTGCTCTGAACTTGTGAACCCAAGCAGGAGGAGTGGTTCTCCCACCCATCAAGAAGAACTATGAAGACCAAATGGGCCATTTTGAAACATCATGATACAAAGAGTGGGTTAATGGCCTTCTCATGCCCCTGAAGGTGCTACATGCAAGAAAGCTTGTCCCCGCAGCTTGAGTTCTGGAAGAAGGAACTAAAGATAGATTAAATGAAAATTTTTAATCTTTTGGCTGTTTGGACTCTCACAGGGCAAGAGCTAGGAAACAAAAACAGAGATTTCTAGGGTCAACCTGCGTTATCCCTAAAAGACTTTCAGTGCTGACAGATTACTACATCTGACTCCTTTTGGAACCATAGACTAACTCATTTGTATGTTGCCTGCTTTAACCTGTAAATAACTCTCTCATTTCTTTTTCCTTGTTAATAAATCCTTAGTTCGTTTACCATAGGATTAGCAACAAGCATTCTCTTTGGTGTGAGATCTGAGATAAGTGACTGGTCTCTTGGGACTGGGAGCAACCTGAATATTTTGTGATTTTTGGTGTAAGTGACCATTTATCACTAAGTCTGTCTTGCCTGGGTGGCAAGATAGACTGGAGTGCCCAAGGGGACTGTCTGTGACTCCATGGTAAGTGTTAGGAGAATGTGAAGTAAATAGGGTAGAGACTAAATAATCTTGCTTCTGGCCTTGCTTTTAGTTTAAACAGGTTGAATAAGCAAGCAAGAGAATGTAAGTAAAAGCACAGGGCTGCCCCCCCCCCTCCTCCTTCCCCACTGCAGCTGGTAGCCTTGAAGATAAGGGGCTAATGGAGCAAGGAGTTGCTATAGTAACCAAGCAGCTGGAAGGGAGGGTGTAAGAAGGAGACGCAAGGTCTGCAAGAAAGTGACCATGGCCACAAGTAACCCCGCTTCTTACCCCTCCCATCAGGTACAAAAGAGGTGGTCTTATTGACCCCAGACTCAAGACCCCCCAGAACAGAACATGACCATATACTGGAAGGGGTGGTACCGGGGGAGTGGAGAGTATAATTAAGTTTGCCAAGAAGAGGGGGGCGAGAGAGGGAGCTCTGGCAGCGTGTGGAGCTAGGGGTCAGGAGAAGAATGGGGTTCTATCGGCGTATAGAATAGTAGAAGAGGGAGGGGAAGAGGAAAACTCTATCGGCGTATAGAAATAGCCCGACTGGTGTGAAGGGATTCGGAATATGCTTGCTTGTTTAGCCCCAATAAACCCATCAAATTGCTGCAGACTGGACTCTGGACTGTTATTTTCCAGCAAACTGTGTCTGGGAACTGAGAGGGAGGAGGGAGCTGGACCCCCGCCAACAGTAAGACTCTTACAGTGATTCAGGAGTTCACATTTGTTATTGGGTGGGTGAAATCTTATTATAGAACATACCACGAGGTTGAGGTGTTTGCCCTGAAGTTGGCATTCATGTTCACCAGCCACTCGAGACAGTGAGATAGGAACAACAACAAAATAGATATCTCCTTGCCTAAAACCACATGAAAAAAATCTCTTTGCCACCTTCTTTCATATGGCAATTTGAAAAGCAACATTAAAGGTCGATGTCCAAGTTTGTTATGCATCCTGTGGCTTCCAGTGATGTGGACTGAATCAAGCCTTTCCCTCCAGAGAAGGTACTTAGAGGGCAGCAGTTCACTAGAAGTACTATGGTTTCGATGTCTTCTCCATAGTCGCATGTCAGGGTGTCCTTCATTTTCCATTTATGTAACAAGTAATTGCAACATCCACATGAGGTTTTGATCCGCTTTTCTGTGACCCATACAGAAGCGCTGGGTGGGTGGAGAGAAGCCCCAGCATCCAGATCGTGACTGCGGCCCCAGGACTGGAGGAGCTCTTGCTCCCTGCTGCGACCTCAGGACCTCTCACTCCCCGCTGTGGCCCTGGGACCGTGTCAGAGGGACAGAGATTCTCCAGTCTTGGGGCTGCTGTGGGGGAGTCAGAAAGGAGCGAACAGGGAGTGGGGCCACAGTGGGAGGGGGACGGAATGGGGCAGGACCATGGGCAAAACAGGGCCAGGCTGCAAAGGAAATGGGCAGAACAGTGGCAGGGCCATGGGGAAGGGGCAGAATGGGGTGGGGCCCTGGGCAGGGCCGCAGGCAGAAGGGGTGGAACAGAGGTGGGACTGCAGGCGGAAGGTGTGGGGCAGGACCACTATTCCAGTGCTGAGGCCCCCCACTTGCTCTGGCCTAGGGCCCCCGGAGACCTTAATTTACATCTGAACCCATATCTTAAATGGCATGATGAAACCAGGTGAGTGGGCTGTAGGAGTCATGATCAGGTATTGATTCTTGCCCCCAGTGTTTTCCCACAGCCTCTGCCACTTGTCTTTTGATGACACTCCTGAGGTTTTGAGAACTATGGAGGGATTCCTGGACTTAAGTCAGCAACTCAGCGGGAGTGGGGAGGAAGCTCTTCATAGATAGGCAAGTCTGGGTTCATTATCACACAGTCGCATCCTTATATTATCGCTGCTTCTCTTTGGTGGAATACTCGTAAGATATGCACAAGGATAGGGAGCCAGATTGTTGGTGTTGACGTCAGCACTCCTGTGACAATTCTTGCAGCAGTGTTCAATTGCAAATTGATGAGTTTTGTATGTACGCTATCTGCCCATACTGGCATACAATATTCAGCTGCTGAGAAGATGACGGCCAACCTTCATGCACTCCTCCCTGTTAAGTGCTTCAACACAACCAATGCCATCAATGTGATGATCAAATGCCAGTCAATGGTCTCACAGCCTAAACAGCAACTCAAGCTATCATCTCTTTGCCTAAACCCACATTTAAAAGTCTACACAAAGCAAAATTTACTCTTGGAAGTTATGTCATCTCTTAAAGTCTCCACTCTCATTGAGGTGTGTATTGCACTAGGCAGAATGATTCTAATTAAGGCACCACTTCATAAGTCAACTAGAGAGTCATCAAAGAATCAGATCAATTGTAAAATGTTTTGTATTACAAAGAAAATGTTGTGTTTTACTGTATTCGGTGTTAAGTATATATTCAAATTGATTTATACAAAATCAGGCCAAGGGGTGGAGAGGAAGACTAAGTGAAAGGAATAAGCACACAAAAACACACACAAAGAAGAATTTAGTTTGAGAGAAAGCAACAGAAAAATTATTCAAAGTTTATAATGGAAGCATGCTGCATGTTAGAACACTGAATCTGATTAATTTAAGCTTCCTAGTATGAAGTGTGTGGGAGTGATCTTGACGTGATACTCAAATTTAAGTAGAGAGAGAAACAGAGGAGGATTAGGGTTGATGAAGGCAAAGAAGTCCCGAGGGCAGTAAGTTATGATAATATCAGACCTGACATAAAACATCTGTTCTTAGGATGAGATTAGTCAAAGGGCAAACCAGAACAGTAATGGAAAAGAGTTCATAACACTGAAACTCTGTGCATAAGCATTATATTTATGGTCTCAAAGCTCCTTCAAAAACCTAGTTCTTCTTCCCCCTGTGCTTCTTGTACATAGCCACAGAAACAAACAACCAAACAAAAAACCCAACCAAACCTAAGGCCATGTCTACATTACACAATTAAGTTGACATAAGGCAGCTTACGTCGACCTAACTGTGGAGGTGTACACACTCCAACGCTCTTCCCGCTAATTTAACTCTCCTGCTAGGCCAACATAATAAAGCTACCTCAATGAGAGGCATAGCACTTAGGGAGACATAGTGACAAAGTGTGAGTGTAGACACTGCGCTACTTATGTCACCATAAGTGGTCTCCAGGAGATGTCCCACGATGTCCATTGTGACCGCTCTGATCAGCAGTTTGAACTCTGCTGCCCTCCAGCCAGGTACACAGGCATGCGCTTCTCCCCCTTTAAAGCCCCAGGAATTTTTGAAATTCTTCCTGTTTGCTTGGCATGGAGAGCTCACATAGCATCTTCCCCGCTGATCATGCTGGCTCCCCGCAGCAAGCATACTCCTGCCTGGAGTACACTGGAGTTGTTGGATCTGCTGGGTCTGTGGGAAGAGGAGGCTGTGCAGTCACAGCTTTGCCCAGCTGCAGAAACTTTGATACCTACAGGCAGATTGCTCATGGCATGGAGGAGAAGGGGCACGATAGGGACATGCAGCAGTGTCATGCCAAAATCAAGGAGCTGAGGCAGGTGTACCAGAAGACAAAGGAGACCAATCGTTGGTCTGGTGCATCACCAAAGACATGCCACTTCTACAAGGAGCTGCATGCCATCCTCAGCAGCAACCCCACCTCCACCGCCAAGAGCCCTGTCGATACATAGGGTTGGAGGGGGGCTGGAAACAGTGGCCAGTGGCATGAACCCTAAGGATGATGTGATGGATGAGGAAGTGGAGTTGAAGGAGGATGGAGGATAGGCGACAGGGATAGTCCAGTGGTGTGGCGAGTCAGGACCTCTTGTTAATTCCGGAGGGGTCTAGCCAGTCCCAGCACTCTGGCTCTGGCACACCTGAGTCAGGAGAGCGGAGCTCCAGCAAATACTTATTGTGCTTTGATACTGCAGAGAGACATGAGGTAGAGCTCTGCTTTTTTAATCAGGGTAGAAGAGGGATTGAAATAACCAACACATGCACAGTTTGTATCTGCTTCTCATTCCCCTGTGCATCTAGGCAGAGGGGGCCCTGTGGACAAGTTTGTTGGTGCCTACCCGGATGTCCCAGGAATCCTCCACAGAGATCTCTAGTAAACTTTCCTGGAGGTAGTCTGCCATCTTCTGCCGAAGTTTCATGGGGGGGCTGCCTTGTTTCTTCCCCTGCTGTAGGAAACTTTGCTGTGCTAATCAGCAATTACTTCTGCAGGCAAAAAAGCAGCACATATAGGCGAGCAGCATACGGATCCAGTCTGCAGCCGCACAGAGCACAGCACAAAAGAAACTGTATTGGTTGCTATTAGTAACATTACCCCTCAAAAGCTTTGTTTGATTAAATGTAACCTCCTTGGATCTCTTCAGTAAAGAAATTGCTCTGTAAAACGTACAAGAATAGCTTTTCTCACAGTATTTCTACTTTTGTCTCAGCCTTTGACTGTATCAAGAAGAATCAACAAGCAAGCAAAGAAAATGAAAACAAAAAAGTTACAAGAACATTTTCTGACTACTAGGGAGGCTTTTTGTTTTAGTTATGGGTTCAGTTTTTGAGAGAGGAAACAGGGAAGTGCAAAGGCTGCTACTGAGTTGTTCCCTGTCACATTTACTGGGCTAACTCCAATTCTGACCCCTCCTGGTCTCTTTGAATGCACCCCGCATCATGACTCAGGCCTCAAGCCATCACTTCTTTCCTGGTCTAGAATTACATTATTCTTCCACTCTCCGACTGAGCCCTGGACTACAATCCCCTACAATTAACCATGATTATCTGACTTGCACGTCTGTCCCTTCCAGGAACAATGACACTGGTATCCAGTAACCAAACAGCCTTCTTAAATTAAAGTATTAATTATTTAGAATAAAGGTATTCTAGAGAAAGCAGATCTTAAAACAATAAACACAACTATTCATATGCTCACCTCTTTCTAAAACTTACCATTCCTTGGATCTAGGAAGGCCCAACTTCTTCCGACTCCTGCCACAGAGCCTCTCTGTGTGTGTCAGCCCGTCCCCCTAGACAGTCCCCCAGTATGGATCCTCTCACCCCATTCATCTCCTGAGAGGGCTCTTTATCTTTATCTGGGAAGCAGTAACTCTGAAAAGGACTTGGGGAGCCTGGTATATAATCAGTTGAACATGAGCTACCAGTATGGCCAAAAGGGCCGTGGATGTATAAACAGGGGGATCTTGAGTAGGAGCAGAGAGGTTATATTACCTCTGTATTTGGCACTGGTGTGACTTCTACTGAAATACTGTATCCAGTTTTAGTACCCACACTTCAAGAAGGATGTTGATAAAGTAGAGACAGTTCAGAGAAGAGCCACAAGAGTGATTAAAGGATTGGAAAATCTGCCTTCTAGACAGATTGAAGGAACTTGATCTGTTTAGCTTAACAAAGAGAAGGTGAAGGAGTGACATGATCACAGTATGTAAGTACCTACGTGGTGAACATACATTTGATAACAGAGGGCTCTTTAATCTAGCACACAAATAGCTCCCAGGATCCAATGGCTGGAAGTTGAAGCTAGACAAATTGAGAGTGGAAATAAGGCAGAAGTTTTTAACAGTGAGGGTAATTAACCACTCGAACAACTTACAAAACGGTTGCTGTGGATTCTCTATCACTGGAGATCTTTATAGCATTTCTGCCAGCTATGTTCTACTTCAAACAGGATTTTTTTAACTCAGCATTATGTTAGCTATCCTCCATTTATCTGATACAGAGGCTGATTTAAGTGATAGGTTACATACCACCATTATTAGTTCTGCAATTTCATCTGAGTTCCTTCAGAGCTCTTGGTTGAACACCATCTGGTCCTGATGCCTTATTACTGTTAAATTTATCAGTTAGTTCCAAAACCTCCTCTATTGACTTCCCACTTCAATCTGGGATAGTTCCTCAGTTTTGTCACCTAAAAAATGACTCAGATGTGTGAATCTCCCTCACATCTTCAGATAAACAGATCCAGGTTTTTTTTAATCTCTCCTCAGGTGGAAGTTGTTCCATATCTTTAATAATTTTTAGTGCCCTTCTCTGAAGACCGATGCAAAGAATTCCATTAGCTTCTCCACAACAGCCTTGTCTTCCTTGAGTGCTCCCTTAACACTTGGATCATCCAGTGGCCCCACTGACTCTTAGGCAGGCTTCCTGCTTCTGTTGTACTTTAAACAAATTACGATTAGTGTTTTTCTTTTGCTAGATGCTCTTCGATTTTTTATTTTTTGGCCTGCCTAAATATACTTTTACACTTGACTTGCCACAGTTTATGCTCCTTTCTCTGTTCCGTAGGAAGATCTGACTGCCAATTTTTAAAGGATGTCTTTTTGCCTCTAACCACCTGTTTTACTCTGTTTAGCCACAGTGGCATACTTTTGTTCCTCTTACTATTTTTTTTTAATTTGGGCTATATGTACGTTTTGAGTCTCTATTTCGGTGTTTTTAAAAAGTTTTCCTGCTGCCTGCAGACATTTCACTCTTGTGACTGCTCCTTTTCATTTCTGTTTAACTAGCTTCCTCATTTTTGTGTAGTTCCCCTTTTTGAAGTTTAATGCTATTGTGATGAATTTCTTTGGTATTTTCCTCCCTACAAGGATGTTAAATTTAATTATATTATGGTTGCTATTACTGAGTGGTTCAGCTATATTCACCTCTTGGACCAGATCCTGCGTGCCACTTAGAACTAAAGCAAAAATTGTGTTTCCCTTTGTGGGTTGCAGGACTAGCTGCTCCAAGAAGCACTCATTTATGATGTCTAGAAATGTTATCACTGCATTCCATCTGGAGGTCAAATGTTTCCACTCATTATGGGGATAGTTGAAATTCTCCACTATTATTGGGTTTTCTATTTTGGAAGCTGTGACACATGGCTAGAAAGGGTTAAACAGCTTGCAGGCTGAATGACCCAAAGCCCACCTTTAAAGTAATGTTAGAAAGGTATGCGAATGATAATTAGGGCCATTCATGCTAAATAGACTAGAACTTTGAAATGCAAACCTATATTGTTAGAAGTAATACTAATTGTCTGTATCTTAGATGCTACCCATAAACAGACAGTTCCTGTCTGTCACTATAACTATTGATTCAGAGATCAAAAGGGAATATTAACATTTAGATGAATCTTGGGTAAAATAATGTCATTGTCTATATGTTTCTTTGAAGTTTGTAATGGATAAATTGCCCTATGTTAATTTGCGTAACTAATTACTGGTGGTGTTTAGAAAGCAAAAGGTTACATCAAAAGCCTATTGTTTAACCAGGACTGTGTGGTCAAGTGGATGCTAGAACACTGTATAAAAAGACCCTTGGGTCCTGATCCTGTTCATCTCAGATCTGCTTAGGCTTCATCAGTGGAAGTTTGAGTCGCAAGACTGAGGTCCCAGTTATGCTGGTATGCCCCGAATATGAGATTTGGACATTGGACTGTAACCTATGAACTCTTTCTAAAAGAACTCTTTGCAATTACAAAGCTCACCATCTCTGCTATGAATCTGCACCTAAATGAATTGAATTCATGTCTGTATGTATATTGATAATTTAACCATAGTCTCTCTCTCTTTTTTTTAAATAAAGTTTAGTTTAGTTAATAAGAATTAGCTGTAGCATGTATTTGGGTAAGATCTGGAATATTCATTAACCTGGGAGGTAATGTGTCTGATCCTTTGGGATTGGTAGAACCTTTTCTTTTATATGATGAAATAAGATTTACAGAAATTTTCATCATATTTGATGTGGGTACCTGGATGGAGGTCTGAGGCTGGATCACTTTAAGGGAACTGTGTTGTTTGGACTTCTGAGTAACCAGTAAGGTAATAAAGAAACTGTTTTATGCTGGCTTGGTAAATCTAAGTATTGGAATATCCACCAATTTTATGGGGATTGTCTGCCCCAATATTTGCAGTTCACCCTAATTGAGTGACCATAGCTGGCCCACACTGGGACACCAGTCACAAAAGCCTCCCTGAGCATTTCACGATCACTGTCACCCTTAGGATTGCCGACCCTCCAGGATTGTCCGGGAGTCTCCAGGAATTAAAGATTAATTTTTAATTAGAAATTATGCCATAAAATGAAACCTCCAGAAATACGTCCAACCAAAATTGGCAACCCTAGTCACCATATTGGTCAAGTGGTTGGTAGCATATTTGTACTGCTATACTCTTATTGTTCAAGCATGGAATTTCTATTTATCGATATTCTATGGTACTGTTTGATTCATTTCAGATTTTTACTATGTTTTACTCTATGCTTTGTTTCACATATAGTGCCATCCCAACACCAGTGCAATCTCTGTCATTCCTATATATTTTGTACCATGGTATTACATTGATTATCATAATTCCACCACCAAATTTCTGTGATACCTATTATAACAATATCCTCACTTAATACCAGGCACTCAAGTTCACCCAGCTTAGTATTTAGACTTCTTGTGTTTGTATATAAGCACTTATAAAATTTGTCAGTATTTAATTGTCTGTCTTCTTGTGATGTAATTGAATTGGACTCTTTTTTTCATTTGACTGTTTTTCTTTAGTTCCGACCTGTAGTTTATCAACATCTATCCTCTCCTCTTTACTAAGTTATAGGGGAGGATTTATTAAAGGGGATACTCTAAAGGATGTCTCTGTCAAAACTATGTGCTTCTCTGCAACCGTCAGCTTTCCCCTAGCTCATAGTTTAAAAATTCCTCTGTGACCTTTCTAATTTTACACACCCGCACTCTGATTCTGTTTTTGGTTTAGGTGGAGCCCATCTTTCCTGCATAGGTTTTCCTTTCCCAAAAGGTTCCCCAGTTCCTAATAAACCTAAATCTCTCCTCTGAACACCATTGTCTCATCCATGCATTGGGAACCTGCAGTTCTGCCCATCTAACTAGCCCTACATGTGGAACTGGAAGCATTTCAGAGAAAGCTACCATGGAGGTTGTAGACTTTAATCTCTTACTTAGGCAGCTTAAATGTAGCCTCCAACCTTAAATGGACCTCTCTCCAATTTTTCCCTAGGTCAGTTGGTACCTACCTGTACCATGACCACTGGCTCCTCCCCAGCACTGCAGATAAGTCTGTCTAGATGTCTCAAGTGGTCTTTGCAAAGAGGCAATCCTGGCAATTACAGGCCAGCAAGCCTAATTTAAGTACCAGACAAATTGGTTGAAACATTAGGTAAAGAACACAATTTCAGACACACAGATGAACAAGATATGTTGGGGAAGTGTCAACACAGCTTTTGTAAAAAGGAAATCATGCCTCACCAATCTATTAGAATTCTTTGAGGGGGTCAAACAAGTATGTGTACAAGGGTAATCCAGCTGATATAGTGTACTTGAACTTTTAGAAAACCTTTGACAAGGTCCCTCAACAAAGGCTCATAAGCATCGTAGACAGTCATGGTATAAGAGGGAAGGTCCACTCATGGATCAGTAACTGATTAAAAGATAGGAAACAAAGGGTAGGAATAGATGGTCAGTTTTCACTGTGGAGAGAGGTAAAGGATCTGCACTGGTACCAGTGCTGTTCGACATATTCATAAATGATCTGGAAAAAGGAGTTAACAGTGAGATGGCAAAGTTTTCAGACAAACAAAACTACTCAAGACAGTTCAGTCCAAAGCTGACTGTGAAGAGTTACAAAGGTATCTCACTAAACTGGGTGACTGGGGAACAAAATGGCAGATGAAATTCAATGTTGATAATGCCAAGTAATGCACATTGGAAAACATAATCCCAACTATACATACAAAATGATGGAGTCTAAATTGGATGTTACCACTCAAGAAAGATCTTGGAGTCATTGTGAATAGTTCTCTGAAAACAGCCGCTGAATGTGCAGCTGCAGTCAAAAAATGCTAACAGCGTGTTAGGAACTATTACTAAGGCTAAGATTTTGTCATGATTATTTTTAGTAAAAGTCACAGACAGGTCACGGGCAACAAACAAAAATTCATGGGCCATAACTTTTACTAAAAATAACCTTACAAGCTGCGGCAGAGGCGCAGAGCCCCAGCTGCAGCCCCCACCACGGAGCAGGGGTGGTCGCCCTGGCAGCAGCCACAAGCTGCGGGGCAGGGACACACGGCCCCGGCGGTGGCCCCCGGTGCAAGCCGCAGGACAGGGGTGCATGGCCCCGGCAGCGGCCCCTGGCGCAAGCCGCAGGACAGGGGTACATGGCCCCGGTGGTGGCCCATGGCGCAAGCCGCAGGACAGGGGTGCATGGCCCCGGCAGCAGCCTCTGGTGCAAGCCGTGGGGCAGGGGCGCAGGGCCCCGGCGGTGGCAGGGCAGGGGCACAGGGCCCCAGTGGTGGCCCCAGCGCAAGCTGTGGGGCAGAAGCGCACAGCCCCGGCAGCGGCCCCTACAATGGGGCTATGTGGGGACCATAGCCCCGGCTCCAGCCCCAGCCATGGCTCCAGCCATGGCTTCAGCTGCTGACAGTTGAAGCTGAAGAAGTCATAGAGGTGTGGTAAAGGCATGGAATCTGTGACTGCCGTGACCTCCGTGACTAAATCGGAGCCTTAACATTACGAAACAGATAGATAAGAAGACAGAAAATATCATAATGCCACTATATAAATCCATGTCAAGTATCAGGGGGTAGCCGTGTTAGTCTGTATCCACAAAAACAATGAGAAGTCCGGTGGCACCTTAAAGACTAACAGATTTATTTGGACATAAGCTTTCGTGGGTAAAAAACCTCACTTCTTCAGATCCATGGTACTCTCACACCATGAATACTGCATGCTGTCCTCGTTGCCCAAGTTCAAAAAAAGATATTAGAAATGGAAAAGGCACAGAGAAGGGCAACAAAACGATTAAAGATATGGAACAGCTTCCACCTGAGGAGAGAATAAAAAGACTACATCTGTTGAGTTGAGAAAAGATATGGGGCGATATGTTAGAGGTCTATAAAATCATGAACGGTGTGGAGAAAGTGTATAAGAAAGTGTTATTTACTCCTTTGTGTAACACAAGAAGCAGGAGTTTCCCAATGAAATTAATAAGCAGCATGTTTAAAAACAAACATAAGGACATACTTCTTTACACAATACACAGACAATCGGTGGAATTTGTTGCCGGGGATGTTGTGAAGGCCAAAAGTATTACTGGGTTTAAAAAAAGAATTAGATAAGTTCATGGAGGATAGGTATTAGCCAAGATAGTCAGGGGAACAACCCATGCTCTGGCTGTCCCTAAACCTCTGACTGCCAGAAGCTGGGACTGGATTACAGGGGATGGATCATTTGATAAATTGCCCTGTTTTGTTCATTCCCTCTGAAGCATCTGGCACCGGTCACTGTCAGAAGTGAGGATACTGGGCTATATGGACCATTGGTCTTACCCAGTATCGGCATTCTTATGTTTTTAGGATTAGGCTGTTGGAAATTAAGCTCTGGATCCAACATTCAGAAATAGACAGTTTTCATTAGTCACAAAAATGGTTACAGCAATGGCAATACTAATCTGACACTACAGAGAAATGGACACTTGTTATTCATTAAAACATTTTTTACTATGACAGTTAATCATAGTAATAGCTGGATGCATATTTTCCCTGCATTTCCCTTTATTGTTATGATGAACAGAAAACTGCATTCCTCAGACATGGGAGCATCAATCTTGTAATTTCTGGCGCATTAGCAAAGAGATTACATGGATTAAGTGTTCAAATATTTAATGACTTTACTGTAGCTGACTCATCCACTTCAGAAGACTTAGGTAAAGCACTAATTCATTTCTCATTTTGAAGTGAAAATTTTTGCTTATGAAGTAATCGCGCTGTAAGAAGAAATATAGTCTCAAACTGCAAAACTGATTGGATTTGTATTTGGAATATCACAGAGTTTGGGAGTGTCCAGATGAAGAGCTTTTATTTAGTCCATTATTCAACTGGAGGCTACCAACTAAATTCAGTTGTGGATTTGGGTTTAGATTTTGAAACATTGTGCTCTTTCTCCACACCAAAAATACTTTCAAGGCTACTTGCATTTGATGGGGGCTTGTCTCTACTTGTGATGGGTTTTTGTGGCTACGTCATTTTAGCCAGCAATACAGACAACATATTTTAAGTGCATTATTTCACAATAGCAAATACTATAGACATGCACCAAGGGTTCGTGCAATGTACTATTAACATAACAGACCAGATCCAAAGCTGATCTAAATTAGTGTAGCACAGAGGTGGGCAAACTACGGCCTGCGGGCCACATCCGGCCCGCAGGACCCTCCTGCCTGGCCTCTGAGCTCCTGGCCCGGGAGGCTCGCCCCCGGCCGCTCCCCCACTATTTCCCCTCCCCTGCAGCCTCAGCTTGCCCTGCTGCCGGCGCAATGCTCTGGGCAGCGGGGCAGCGAGCTCCTGGGCACCGCAGCTGCAGAGCCCAGCCTGATCCGGTGCTCTGTGCTGGGCAGTGCAGCTGTAGCGCTGCCAGCCACCAGTGCTCCAAGTAGCACGGTAAGGGGGCAGGGAGCGGGGGGCAGAGGGTAGGTGGGGTTGGATAGAGGGCAGTGGAGTTCGAGGTGGTGGTCAGGGGGTGGGAGTGTGGATAGGGGTCAGGGTGGTCAGAGGGCGGGGAACAGGGGGTTGAATGGGGGCAGGGGTCCGGGGGGGCAGTCAGAAAGGAGGGGGGGTGGATGGGGCAGGTGTCCCAGGGGTCTGTCAGGGAACAGGGGGGTTTGGATAGGCCAGGAGTCCGGGGGGGGGGGCAGAAGGGGGCCAGAAGGGGGGATGGATAGGGGGTGGAGGCTGGGCCATGCCCCCCTCCCCTAACCGGCCCTCCATACAATTTCCAAAACCCAATGCAGCCATCAGGCCAAAAAGTTTGCCCGCCCCTGGTGTAGCAGCTCCACTGAAGTAAATGTAACTATGACAGTTTGCAAAAGCTGAGGATCTGGCACAATGAATCCAGTCCTGCCTGATGCAACTTCTATTGACGAGTCCAGTAGAAATCATACCCATGTATATGGAAGTAGACTTGAGAGTTGAACCTTTAATATAAATAAAACACATAACTCTCTCTCATATATGTTTTTCTTTGTGTCTGTATGTCTGTGTGCGTGCACGCACCTGCCTGTATATATAGATCTTCAGTGAAGTTGGAAGCTTGAACACAGGGGTCTAATATTAGAACTACCATTAAAAATACCCTGTCCATTCTGCATACTTTGCTATAACACACAAACCCTCAATGGAATTTTGAGAAGCAATAATCTGATGGGGTCTAGCCATTAACCTATATGGAAGGAGAAATCATTTACACCTGGACTGTGAGAACCAAAAGCAATTAATTGACCTAACTAAAAATAAAGACAAATTATGGAAAAAGTTTACATAGGTTTCTAGAGAAACCTTAGGGTCTTGGAGAATATAGAAAAGGGTTTCTATTTTACCTCTCTTGTTTAGTGCTCTTTGGAATACCAGAATACAGCTATGTCCCTAATCATGGAAGTCCCTGGAACTGGGATGATGAGGGAGTGCCTTTTTCTTTCCATTTCCAATAATGTTTTAGTGCCATGTGCACTACCACTTAAGTTAGCTGAGGTAACCAATGAGTATTTAATACAAAAATGGAGGAAACCAGCTCCTGGTGTGGATGGAGGTTGTCTGGCAGTTAATGTTTCCGCCCTCTTTTTCTGTATCTGGCCCTAAAATCCTCCTCTCTCTCTCCCCACATCTTTTATGAATTTTTCATTTCTCCAGGACTTTCTTCCACCTGCCAGCTGCATGCACAACTTGAAGAATCACTATCACTGATGGACATCAGAGGGTACTGCAATTCAGTGGTGCTGGTCCTGTATGAATCTAACTTGAAAGTGCTTCAGGTGACAAGTATAAAATATTATTATAGTATATTTTACTTAGGCTTGGCAAACTGGTCTATTGACCAGTCAAATAATGTCAGTTTTCATGACAGCTAAGTGCAAGTTCTGTTCACCTGAATATGTGACACATGTAGACAGAATGGAGAAACACTTGTTGAATTCCTGTGACTTGTCCAGCTACTGTTAGAGATTGACTTCAATAATCTAACAGCAAGAAAGGAAAAACTGGTCTGCATCAAAATTTGTTTTCTTCTGTTCATTCCCTTCTACTTAGTCTTTGGCAATGGCATCATGAAGCCTGTAGCCTTTTGATGAAGATAGTGACATGAGTGACAATGAAAGTGAAACTAATTCTATTTCTTCGTCTTCTAATAAATATTTTGCTACTTCATTTGCATCAGCAGTGAAAACTCCTACTCCTGGAAAGTCTTCAGATGTTCATCAAATTGGTATTAAGATGTTTTTGGATGAGGTGTTCCATGACCAGAAAAATTACTGATGAGGAAATGATACAGTATTCGTCAGATGGAGAGAAAGAAGGTGATACTAATGATTCTGAGGACAACACACAGCCCAATTATTGCTGATCATTTAAAAAATATAAATCAATGAATTGGGTCCACAGAAAGTTATTTCAGTTGTGATCAACAACATGTCTAATATGAAAGCTTAGTTGATAAATGAGTATCCAACCTTCTGTGTCATGGATGTACTGCCAATATGATGTACAGTAGTTTTTCACTGGTGATGTTGAAAATCTGACAACTTTCTCATCAAAAGTGAAAAGCATTGTCACATTTTTCAAAAACAACCAAGTACCAGCAGTCATTTAGTGCAGCAGTCAGCTTCATTCACACTGAGTAAGCCTTATCTCAAGTCATATCTCAAAGATCTTCAAATATACAAGAAGGCTCATCGATCAGCTGCTGTTGAAATGGCAGGGGCCGGGTGTTGCCCCTACATATTCCTCACTGACATTCTCATCCAAAAGTCATTGTCACCAAGAAACTCAAACTTCATTTTATTGCTTGACCCTATAGCTAGCCCATTCAGAATATGGAAAATGATAGTTCTACACAGTCTGATGCCAAGAATGAGTTTCTGAATGTTAAACATTTGTGAGAATACTGAACACAATCCATTTATAAAAGCTGAAGAGAAAAAAAATAATAGACAATATAATTTCACAGAAAAATCAAGTAATAATGCTGCCTACCTTTTTTGATCCACACTTTCAGGACCAAAAGCTTTCTGATGATGAATTTAATTCAGCCTATGACCTCATAATTACTGTTTCAAAGTTTAAAGGATATCCAAACAAATAAACAATTCTGATGGAGTTAGCAAATTATAAAGGAAGAAGCAGTCCATTCAGTCATAAAACAATGTGGCGTGCATCCCAGCAGCTGAATCAAAACAGCTTATTCCTTCATTAAGGTAGAGGAGGGTTGTGTCCTCCTTGCACTATAGCTACAATGGTAGATGCTTAACACTCGTGTGTGCTACTGCATGTGTGGTACAAAATTGGTTGGTTTGGGGAATCATCCACTCAAGAACCAGAAACAGTCTCAAGACCTCCACTGCTGGGAAGCTGGTGACCACCTATCACAATTTATGATAAGAGAAGAAAGTGACAGATAAGCAGTTGACTCAGTATTCATCAGGAGGAGAGGAAAAAGGTGATACCAATGAATCCGATGATGACGAAAATGTAGATGAAGCAGTTGAAGCTGATAAAGAAAACGATAATGAAAAACAAGATGCTTGCTGAAGCGTTGGCCTGCTGCCTTCTTAGCATAATGTCACACCTGGGATGTGAGCAATCTGACCTAGCGGTCAGAGCAGGAGTCAGGACGGGTCAGACATCAGGAGGTCAGAGTTCCAGACTGGCTAGAAGGCAAGCCAAAAGTCAAGTGTTAGGCAGCATCAGGTTACCAGGAGACAAACTTGAGAGCAGAACCACAAATCAGTAACCAGAGTCATGCCAGGGGAACAGAAAACTCAAGGCACACAATCTGGAGTAAGGTGGATCCCAGTTGCATGGACAACTTCCTGTTGCTGTGCTGGGCTTATATAGAAGCTATGAACCAGTCAGTACCCCCACCATCTTGCCAGTCAGATTCCTGGACGGCAGTCCTCTATCAGGGTTCAGCTTGTATTTTAGTAACTGTTAGCAGGGCACTAGATGGCAGGTTGCAAACTACTAGCTTACAAGAGCCCTGTGGACCAGGGTTTAAGACCTGCAGTCCCTGACACATAAATCCATTTAAAGATAACTTTTCTTTTATAGTTGCTAGTGTTTGTTTTATTTCTATTTCATTTCTCTTTTCTTTTGTAACTGTTCAGTCTTGAATATAGCTCACATTCAAATGATAATCTAACATTTCCCAAAAAAAGGTAAAATATATATTATTCTTTCATTTTTGTAGAACATCATTTCATTGTTTTGTATTTTTCTACATTAGAATAACTCAATTAAGTAACTTGTTTTTTGTAATTAGGAAAAAGTATCTAAGACTAAGCCTATTGGAGACTATAAAATCTTAGGCTATATCTACACTAGAGACCTTACAGCCACTGTAAGATCTCCATGTAGTACTTTATGCCAACGGGAGAAAGCTCTCCTGTTGACATAATTAAAGCACCCCCAACGAGCGGCAGTAGCTATGTCACGGGAGAAGCTCTCCCACCGCCATAGCACTGTGCACACTACCACTTATGCCTGCAAAATTTATGTTGCTCAGTGGGGTATTTTTTCACACCCGTGAGCGACATAAGTTTTGCCAACAAAAGTGGTAGTGGAAACATAGCCTCACTCTTTTTTGTTATGGTTGTTACTATACTAATAAATTAGTGCTTTTAAATATTTGACTATTTCCCAGTCAAATGCCTAATCCTAATTCTACTTAACTGAGATTTGAACATTTGGGATGACTGCTGTACTGGGACAAAGTTTCATAGGAAACTGGTTTAGTCTAATGATAGTGGATGTTAATGACTCCTGCTTAATTGTCACAATATTAGGGAAAAAAATCACTTTGTTGCAGTGAATTTTTCTAGTACTTAATTAAGTGGCTTTTAACTAGATGTTAAATAGGTGTTACATTCTAAACCCTAGTATTTTTAAGAGAGAATTGCCAAACAAAGATTATGAGACATATTGTCCTGAGTACTCAACAGCAATGGTGTCTGGGTTTAGGAAGCCTTCATCAATCCACAACTTGGCAACAGAGAATATTACTATATAAAACCAAACACGCATGCACAGCTGTAGCTTGTTGTGTAGTAAAGATTCACAGAAAGATATGCTTTCCTCCAACATTGAACAAGGAACTTTATTCAAATAAGGAAAATAGTATTAATCCTAAAGCTACTCAACCTCTTTTTCAGCTTCATTGTACCGCTTCTGCATTGAACCTTCCCCAGCACCCTTCTTGCCTGGTTTCCTTCTCCAGTTTTAAAGTACACATATCCTCATAGCTGGCCTAAAAACACAGACCTCTACTAATGAGGTAAAAGGGGAACTCATTTAGCTAAAAGTATATCAGGTCTCTTACTTCTCTAAGGGCCAGATATTAGAGGACAAAATCACATTCACTTGTACACACAAAGCCAGTACAATACATACAGTACTAGCCCATGTCTGACAAAACTCATACCAATGTCCTGAGGCAATTGGGGTTCAAATACAACAGTCAGCACCAGTCTGTGAGGCTTTGTATGCAGATAAAGATCAGCAAAACTGAAGTGAGTGAGGTTCCTTGGCCTAGTTCAATACAGCGGTGGCAGGCAACACACACACCAGTCATCACAGGCCAGTTATATTGGCCCATACTCTCAGCCCAACAGAAATGATTCCCAGATTGAGCTAGAGTTCTTAGCAAAGGTTTTTACTATTGTATGCTTGCACATCAGAAGACATTTCACCTTAGAAACAGATCATTTGCCTATTCTGGGTCTCAATCATAAGGCCATTGACATTCTGCATGTGAGGCTGCAGAAGGGGATTATTCAATTGCAGCAGTATGACTTTGATTTGGTACATGTCAAAGAAAGATGTAATTTACTTGCTGTTACTCTTTCAAGAAATTTAGCTGGGTTGGACTGTCATTTAAGAAACAGCACACAACATATGTTTTTTACTGAAAGATATGCCAATCGACTTTGGCACCAGCAGTCTGCCCTCTCATAATATAAGAGCATACGAATGGCTATACTAGGTCAGAACAATGGTCCACCTAGCCCAGTATCCTGTCTTCCCACAGTGGCTGTTAATAGATGCTTCAGAGGGAGTGAACAGAACAGGGCAATTTATAGAGATTCCTCCCCTGTCATCCAGTCCCAGCTTCTGGCAATCAGAGGCTTAGGGACACCAAGAGCATAGGGTAGCATCCCTGACCATCTTAGATAATAGCCATTGATGGACTTATCCTAGGTGAACATAGCTTATTCTTTTTTTAACCCAGTTATACTTTTGGGCTTCATAGAAATCCCTGGCAATGAGTTCAACAGATTGTCAGTGTATTATGTGAAGAAGTATTTCCTTATGTTTGTTTTAAACCTGCTGCCTATTAATTTCATTGGGGTTGTGTGAGGGGTAAATAACACTTCCTTATTTGCTTTCTCCACAGCATTCTTGATTTTATAGACATGTGTCATATACCCCTTTAGTTGTCTATTTTCTAAACTGAACAGTCCCAGACTTTTTAATCTCTCCTCAGATGGAAACTGTTCCACCCCCCCAACCATTTTTGTTGCCCTTCTCTGTACTTTTTCCAATTCTAATATACCTTTTTTGAGCTGGAGCGACCAGAACTGCACACAGTATTCAAGGTACCATGGATTTGTATAGTGGCATTATGACATTTTCTGTCTTCCTATCTATCCTTTTCCTAATGGTTCCTAATATTATGTTAGCTTTCTTGACTGCAGCTGTACATTGAGCAGATGTTTTCAGAGAACTATTCACAGTGACTCCAAGATCTTTCCTGAGTGTGAACAGCTAATTTAGACCCCATCATTTTGTATGTATAGTTGGGATTACGTTTTCCAATTAGCATTACTTTGCATTTATCAACATTGAATTTCATCTGCCATTTTGTTCCCCATTTTTGTGAGATCCCTTTGTAACTCTTCACAGCCTGCTTTGGACTAACTATCTTTGGTAATTTTGTATTGTGTGAAAACTTTGGCACCTCACCATTTACCCATTTTTCCAGGTCATTTATTAATATGTTGAACACTGGTCCCTGTACAGATCCTTGTGGGACCCAGACCTTTCTTCACTGTGAAAACTGATAATTTATTTCTACCTTTGGTTTCCTATCTTTTAACCAATTACTCAACCATGAGAGGACCTTCCTTCTTATTCCATGACTCCTTACTTTTCTTAAGAGCCTTTGGTGAGGGACCCTGTCACAGGCTTTCCGAAAGTCCGCATACACTATATCAGCTGGATCACCCTTGTCCACATTTTGTTGATCCCTCAAAGAATTCTAGTAGATTGGTGAGGCATGATTTCCCTTTACAAAAGCCATGCTGACACTTCCTCAACATATCCTGTTCATCTGTGTGTCTGATAATTGAGTTCTTTAACTAATGTTTCAACCAGTTTGCCAGGTACAGAAAGTAGGCTTACCAGACTATAACTGTCAGGATTGCCTCTGGAACCTTTTTTACAAATCAGTGTCACATTAAGTTATCTGTCAGTCATCTGATACAAAGGCTGATTTAAGCAATTGGTTACTTATCAAAATGAGTAGTTCTGCAATTTCAGCTGAGTGCCTTCAGAGCTGTTGGGTGAATACCATCTGATTGTGGTGAGTTATTACTGTTTAATTTATCCATTTGTTTCTAAACCTCCTCTATTCACACCTCAATATGGGACAGTTCCTTAGATCTGTCACCTAAAAAGAACAGCTCAGGTAAGGGAATGTCCCTCACATCTTCTGCAGTGAAGACTGATGCAAATAATTCATTTAGCTTCTCCTCAACAGCCTTGTCTTCATTGAGCGTTCCTTTAGCACCTTGATCTTCCAGTAGCCCCACACATTGTTTGGCAGAGTTCCTGCTTCTGATGGGCTTTAAAAAATTATGCTGTTAGTTTTTGTGTCTTTTGCTAGTTGCTCTTCAAATTATTTTTTGGCCTGCCTAATTATACCTTTACACTTGACTTGCCAAAGTTTATTGTCCTTTCTATTATCCTTACGAAGTTTTGACTTCCAATTGTTAAAGGATGCCTTTGTCTCTAACCACCTCATTTACTCTGCTGTTTAGCCATAGTGGCTTTTTTTTGTTGTTGGTTCTGTTGCTGTTGTGTTTTTTTAATGAGGTGTATACATATATTTTGAGCCTCTATCTTGGGCGGCAGGTGAACCCCCGCTCTGGGGACGCTAACCTGCTGGCCCTGCCCCTTCCTCTGGAGGCCCCACCCCCGAGGCCAGAAACCTGAAACCACCACCCCTTCACAGGAGGAGCACTAAGGGGCCCCCCACAACTGGAGGAGCACTGGCCCACCTGCCCCAGCCACACCGGGCTGCTGGCCCGGCCCCAGTGCTAAGCCAAGCCCTCCCACCCCCCGAGCACAGGCTGAGCCGCTGGCCCCCTATGTCCCTGAAACCCCCCGGCCGAGCCACCGCCCCCCCCCAAGCACCAGGCCGCTGGTCCAAGCTGAGTGCCAGGCCGAGCCACCAGCCCCCATGCCCCTGAAGGCCCTCCCCAGCCGAGCCAGGCCACCAGCCCCCCCAAACACCGGGCCGGCCCCAGGACTGGGCCAAGGCCCCCCTCCCCGAGCACAGGCCAAGCCACCGGCCCCCCCTGCCTCTGAAGACCCCCCAACTGAGCCGCCACCGCCCCCTGGCCACCAGCCTCTCCCCCCCACCAAACCACCTGCACTGGGACAGCCCCAGTGCCTGGCTGAGCTGCCTCACTCCCCCACCAAACGCCCCTGCCTGCCCGCCGGCCACTCGCTGGCTTGCCACGTCCCTCCTCACTCCCCCCTCCCCCAAGAAGAGGAGGAGGGACACGACAAGCTAGCAGCGGGGACTTCCGGGGGGGGGTGTTAGAGTGGAGGGCAAGCAGCAGCAGGGGGGCCTTGGAGTCGGGGAAGGAGCAGGGCCACCGCGGCCCCCGGGTGTCCGGTGGCAGGTCAGCTGCAGCTGTGCCAGGGAAGGCTTAGCCTTCCCTGGTCTAATATACCCACCACCCATGGCCTCTACTATGTTGTTTTTTAAAAGGTTCAATTCACCTTTCAGGCATTTCACTTTTTTGACTGTTCCCTTTAGCTTCTGTTTAACTTCCTCATTTTTGTATTGCTCCCCTTTTTGAAGTTAAATGTAGTGGGTTTCTTTGGTATTTTTCCCCTATAAGAATATTAAATTTAATTACATTATGGTCGCTATTACCAAGCGGTTTAGTTATAAGCACCTCTTGGACCAGATCCTGTGTGCCACTTAGGACTAAATCAAAAATTGCTTCTCCCCTTGTGAGTTCCAGGACTGGCTGTACCAAGAAACAGTCATTAATTAAAAATTAATCTTCAAGATGCTGAACTGCGAAAGGTGACGTACTCTATAAGCGGGTTGGACGGACCCAGTGCTTAAGAAAACTGTGTCTACATTCTACAAATTTTGTTCCGAGCTCACAGTGAAGACATGTGCTACTCGACATCTCTTATGCAGATGAGCCCACCCAGATGATCATTCTAACCACTTTATTCGCTCTGTTTGGCCTATCAGAGAGCCTTGTTTCAGACAATGGGGCACCTTTTGTATCAAGAGAGTTTGAAGGCTTTCTGACAAGTATTGGTACAGTACATTATAAATCTGCTCTATACCATCCCCAAGGAAATGGGATAATGGAGTCACTGCATGGGAATCTGAAGAAAGATATAGTTTGCTGACCTAACTGGTTCATGGTTATTACATGTTTTGATTGAGAACCTAGCTGCATGTCTTGCTTCACTTTTTTTGGGTGTTTCTGGATTGCTATTCTGGGCTGCATCGGGGGGCAAACAGGATACTTTACTAAGGCTTGGTCTACACTAGAAACTTATGTCGGTATAACTGTGTCACTCAGGGGTGTTCAAAATCACACCCCTGAACAATGTAGTTATACCGACCTAACCCCCAATGTAGACAATGCTGTCAACAGGAGGGCTTCTCCCCTTAACATAGCTACTGCCTTTTAGGGAGGTGGAGTGCCTATGCCGATGGGAGAATCTCTCCCGTCAGTGTAGGCAGCTTCTTCACTGAAATGCTACAGCAGCTCAGCTACACCGGCTGCAGTGTTCTAAGTGTAGACCTGCCCTAAATGTATTTCCCTAAGTAGTCAAACAATCCAAAAGGTTTAATAGAAAAGATAAGCCACAAACACTCCCAAAAGAGTTAACAAAGCAGCCCTTGGAGAGACAACCCTCACAGACTGTCTTTGCTCTCTGGCTAATTCTAAGTCTGAATAAACCAAAAGTATCCTAAACATATCTACTACACTCTGGTGAGGGAAGGTGTTTAAATACAATCTCGTCAAAGTGTCTCTGCTCTAACTCATTTATTTCACAGAGTGGTTGAGTTTGATTTAATACGAAAAAAATCACTTCAGCTTTAAGTAACTGAAACCACATTGAACCAAATTTCTTCAAATTTGACTTATTTTGTTGATCTGATTGAGATTTAGAAATCAAGTGAAGTTTGAAGAATGCATATTATTATTGTAATTTAATATCTGTAACATTGCATTTTATAGTTGATTTACAAAGGCTATACATACTTTAAATATGTGGGGCAGAGTGAAGGTTTAACTTTCAACCTTAATTCTAGATTTTCTGAATTTTGAGTGGTGATTTTAGAGAGTTTTGCATGGAATAACAGAACATTTCTATTAATGCATCTTGGTCATGTTACATTTATAAAGTCAGATCAGTAGTGTTCTATTTATAGCTATAAGTTTACCAAAAAAATTAATAAAACTTCATCAAGAAGAAAGTCCTCTAAAAGGGAAGAGTTTGTAATTATCTCAGAGCTTCCACATTTTAAATTTTAATTCTCACATTGTTGTAGACACTATTTCTAGATCAGGGGTCTCAAACATGCGGCCCGCAGGGTTATTGCATGCGGCCCGCGAGCTCCTCACAGCCCCCCTGCCCTCCCCCAACGTTTACCTAGAGCGGCTCCCTGCCTGCCTGCCAGGCCGCCGCGCCGGGAATCGGCTGGAACCTGGGGAAGGAGGGGCGCAGGGGTGTGTGTGGCTGTTGCTTCAGGCACCGCCCCCAGCAGTTCCCATTGGCCGGGAATGGGGAACTGTGGCCAAT
>QXTE01000007.1:15276997-15312220 GCA_003942145.1 Platysternon megacephalum | reverse complement strand
GCCCCCCTGCCCTGAACCCCCGCCACACCCCACACCCCGACCCCCTACTCTGAGCCCCCTGCTGCACCCTGCACCCTGACACCCTGCCCTGAACCCCCACCGCACCCCTCCTGCACCCCAACCTCCTGCCCTGAGCCCCCTGCCGCACCCTGTACCCTGACCCCCTCCTGCACCCCTCACCCCAACTCCCTGCCCTGAGCCCCACACCCCAACTCCCTGCCACACCCCACACCCCTCCTGTGCCCCCTGGGGGCAGGGAGGGGGCAGAGTTGGGGTGGGGATTTTGGGGAAGGGGTTGGAATGGGGGCAGGGAAGGGGTGGGAAGAGGCGGGGCAGTGGCAGGGCCTCATGGAAGGGGTGGAGTGGGGGCGGGGCCGAGGGCGGTGGGGGGAAGGTGTCAGTAAATGCGGCCCTCGGCCCAATGTACTAGTCCTCATGTGGCCCTCGTGGTCATTTGAGTTTGAGACCCCTGTTCTAGATCATGCTTAATGAAAATAAGTACAGATAGCGGTCATATATTAGGTGGGCTAAATTTACCTGGTGCAGAAAACCTTGTCAAATAATTTCCAGTTAGCAACAAAATATTTTAACACATATACTATAGCAGGGGTGGGCAAACTTTTTGGGCCATTGCATACATCTGGGTGGGAAAATTGTATGCAGGGCCGGGGCAGGGCGTTGGGGTGCATGAGGGAGTGCGGGGTGCAGGAAGGGGCTCAGGGCAAGGGATTGGGGTAGAGGAGGGGTACGGAGTGTATGAGGGGGCTCAGGGCAAGGGGGTTGGGGTGCAGGAGGGGTGCGGGGTGTACGAGGAGGCTCAGGGCAGGGGGTTGGGGTGCAGGAGGTGTGCGAGGTGCAGGCAGGGGGATTAGGGCAGGGAGTTGAGGAGCGGGGTACAGGAGGGGTTCAGGCTCTGGCCCTGCGCCGCTTACCTCAAGCGGCTCCGGGGTGGCAGTGGCGTGCACTGGGGCCATGGCAGGCTCCCTGCCTGCCTGCCCTGTCCCCGGCCCCGCGCCGCTCCCGGAAGTGCTGCGGCCCCTGGGGAAGGGGGGGCAGAGGGCTCCATATGCGCTGCCCTTGCCACACCTCCAGGTACCTCCCCCGAAGCTCCCATTGGCTGCGGTTCCCCATTCCCGGCCAATGGGAGCTGTGGGGGGTGGTGCCTGGAGGCAACACACGGAGCCCTCTGCCCCCCCGCCCGGGGGCCACAGGGATGTGGTGCTGGCGGTGCCGCAGGCCAGATCCAAAGCCCTGAGGGGCCGGATCCGGCCCGCGGCCGTAGTTTGCTCACCCCTGTACTACAGTTATATAGAAAAAGTCAGTCTTGCTATACTTTACTTAAAGGTTGAACTGTATGAAAAATGTTTCACCTCTAATAAATTTGGTTGAGATTAATGGTTCAACCAGATTAGCGTAAAGTGAAAATTTGGCCTTTTCATTCATTTTGTTTTCCATAGAAAAATAAGGCTAAGTGAATATTTGCCAACAGTGAAAATAGGAAGATTTTTTTGGCACACAGAACACCCCCTTGGTTACAGAACAGTGAAACTAGCTAGGATCCAGCCTTTCATGTCCTTGTAGGCCCAAGCTTGGAGACAGTGCAAAACACTTTTGCAGATTTTATATTTGCAAAATAACACTTATGAATGGGATGTTTTCTACAACAGAGGGCTAGATTGTGGCTGGATACAAGAATTGCCATACTGGATCACACCCAAAGTCTATCTAGTCGAGTATTCTGTCTCTGACAGGGGCTAGCACCAAATGCTTTAGGAGAAAGTGCAAGAAACCCCACAATAGGCAGATGTGGATATACTGACTCTCACCTTAGGTTTCATGCTGATCTCTAATAGGTAGAGGTCAGCTTAAAGCCTGAAGCATGAGGTTTAACATCCTTTCCAAATTTTTTGTCAGCATCAACTATTTATCACTCTAGATATTGTTGTTATCCATATTAGTGTTGTATTCTTATGATTTTTGCCCTTGACTTCCCATGGCAATGAATACCACAATCTAATTCCTCATTGGAACTGGTTGCAAAGCTATAACAGGAGATGTTGCTTTGTCTCTGTGTGCAGTCTTCTTAAGCATTGTCTACATGAGAAAGCTGCACAGATTTAACATAAATCAGTTTTTAAACATTTTTTGTTAAATTGGTGCAAGTCCCTGCATGGATATTCTGATTTCAGTTTAAAAGTGGCTTATTTTGCTTTAGCTTAAACCTGTTCCTAATAAACTTAAGCACTGGTTTAACAAAATCAGTTTAAAACCACATTTTATTTATTATTTAATATTGGCAGTGGTAGTATAAGTATAGTATTGCAGGAGACCAAGGGACCCAATCATAGATCTGGACCCCTTTATGTCAGATACTGTACAAACAGATTGTAAGCTCCTCAGGGACTCTAAGTATAAGACAAGAGACAACATATGGGGGAAAGCCCAAGGATACAATGAAATAATATCAGTCAGCATGAAAAGCCATGGTCACAGCACATCAGCTACTAGCCAGTGTTGAGTTTTAGGTGTCATAGCAAAAGAGGGCTTTGAAGGAGGACAATGAGGTTGTTTCTTGAATGTTTCCTGGGAGCTCCTCCCATGCATGAGGGTCAGCAAGGGAGAAAGCATGAAGATGCTTGTTTGAAAATGTAACAAGTGGGCGACGAAGGCTGACATCATCATCAGAGCGGAGGCAGGAACCAACATCTCAACAGCATACAAGAGATGACAGATAGGATGGAGACAGGCCATGAAGGGTCTCAAAAATAAAGTCATTTGTGTTTCATGTGATGGAGAAATGGAGGGATACAAAAATGAGGTGTGAGATGGCCAAAGCAAGGAGCCCGGAAAATGATCTTTGCAGCAAATGGACCTAAGTGAGGTAAGATTGCATTTGTCAAGGACAGAGGGGAGGATGTTGCAGTAGACAAGATGATGAGGGATTGGACAAGAAACTTAGCTGCATAGACAATACGAAAAGGCCAGAACTTAGAGATGTTATTCAGGAAGCACTGGCAAGATTTAGACACAGCCTGAATGTGAGGATCTGGAGAGTGGGTCAAGTCAAAGATAAAGGGCTGTAACCTGGGTGTTATGTGAGGAAGCATGTCCATACTAACCTGTTAGTTAAACCAGCACAGCTTTCTTTTGTAGACCAGGCCTTAGGCTGGGACCTTTTTATATGTTGGCAAAGTGCCATGCGCTTTTGGATGCTATATTAACAACAATAAATAATAATTTATTAACTAACATTATTAACTATTACATAGTAAGGTGTGGGGGAAGGAATTGGAAGATCTAAACGTCTGTTGATTGATAGATGAATTCCCGATAACTAGAATAATGGCTGAATTCCCTTAGCCCCAAGATACATTATGTTGTATCCTTCAAATGAAGAGTTGTGGAGTATGTTAAAATAAATTTTAGTATTCTAAAAGTAGATTCAGATCTGGCCTGTTTATGATACTGTCAACCAAGGGTGCATTTAAGATGTCACTGAGACTGACAGCTATGTTACAATGCATATTCTTATAACCTCCTTTGGTCAGGCATATATGACAGCTTACCTAGCAATTCTGTTGCTCTTTATAAGTTAGATATAACACATTCAGCTGCGAGTGATAGCCAACCATCCAAAAATCCAGCATTTTAACAAAGCTGACAGTTCTGAGCATCATGGGGTAGGAGGAGAGTTCAGATTTTGTACATTTTCATTTAAATGCAGGTGATGACAATCTTCTTGTGGGCTGCCTTGTTATGTGCTAAGGCACAACAAATGTCATCAAATCGGCATCCCAACATCACTGAGTGAAGCCCTGGATTGAACAGGAATGGAAAGAGTTGCCCTGCAAGAAAAATTATTCCTTCCAGAGCTACTTTGACAGAACTACAGGTTTATATGATAACACACATGACCCTATCAGGGCTGCTGAATAGCAGTGTGGAGCCATCAGCCATCCCACAGATCTGGGGTCTAATCCGCACAGAACCTCACACAATGTTACCAAATGAACACGTGGATTTCCAACCAGGCCACAGCTGCACCAACCATTATTATAAGAAATGTGTAAATCTCATTCAGAAAATGACAGGAATGACCTGGGGATCTGATGCAAAAACTCTCTGGATGTCTTCATTGGCTCTTGTCTACTCTACTGCAGAATACTACTCATCTGTCTGGACACACAGCTCCCACACATCACTTGTCAACTCTCAACTTAACACTGGCATGTGGGCACAGTAAAATCAATGCCACAACCCTGGCTTCCCACACTGGTGCACACCTACTCACCCCAAATTCATCGCAACCTGATAATCCTTCAGAATTCATTGTATCAGAGGGACAAGGATGTTCCAATATATGAAGACCTAAACAACATATTGAGATTTCTACCCAAATCCAGAAACCTTTTTGGCTTGCAGTGCAAGAGCTCAAAGACTTGGGGTTGTCCCCAAAGATCAATGGCAAGCAAGTTGGAAGGATGCCAACATCCCAAACAAACGTCTCATCAATGACCCAAATCAAAGAATCCAGTGGTTTTTCATTCCCAGGGAAAATATGGTCCACTTTGAACTGCATCCACACATCATATGGATGATGTACCTACTTCCTCCATAAATGGGGACTGAGACCCAATCCTATTTGTTACTGCAGAAACACACTTCAAACTATGGAATGACTAATCAACTAATGTCCCAAACAAGTATAGCCTGGGGATATCTCTGCCATGCACTCTGCATCACCTCAAGCAATCAACTGGATTGCCAATTTAGACTTGGACAAGTAACATTGCTGTTTTTAAGCCATACAAAAGAAAAAGAAAGGAGAATATGTGCAATATAAATTCTGTTCTGATGCTAACTTTAATATTTGTTAAATAGATAGCTGCTTATTTTTGTTTAGAACATTTCCTTTTCTTTTCATAGGATAATAGGTTATTTTGCAACTGATAATATAATATAATATAATCCAAGGATTAGAGTATTCAGAAGATTCCAATTACTGGGGCTCATGGTCAAAATGCTGCTTCAAAGCCTCCCTAATTCAAATAGCCTTCTCAACCCTCCACCGTTGAGCCCCTCTAATAGCACTAGTGTGTCTGACTGCTGAAAATCAGCAGCCAGGCAATCCAACTCAGTGCTCCCCTGGGGAACTTTCCCCCCTTGGCTTCACAAATGTTATGCAGAGCACAGCAGGCTGCTATGACCCTGGGAATATTTTCCTCATTGCAGTCTACCTGCCAAAAAAGGCAGCACCAGCAACCCTTTAATCTGTGAAACACGCATTCTACAGTCATTCTGCAGCTGCTGAGCCTGTTGTTGAAGCGCTCCTTGCTGCTGACAAGGCTTCCGACGTATGGCTTCATGATCCACGGGAGTAAGAGGTAGGCTGGGTCTCCCAGAATCACTATGGGCATTTCCACATCCCTTATTGGAATCTTCTGGTCTGGAAAGAAAGTCCCTGCATTCAGCTTTCTATACAGGCCAGAGATCCTGAAAATGCATGCATCATACACCTTCCCTGACCACTCCACATTAATGGCAGTGAAACAACTCCGGTGATCCATCAGCGCCTGCAATACCATAGAGAAGTAGCCCTTTCAGTTGACGTACTCTGTCTCAAGATGGTCTGGGACCAAAATGGGGATGTGCGTGCCATCTATCGCCCTGCCACAGTTAGGAAATCCCATTGCCGCAAAGCCATCCACTATTGCTCAGAGTCACAGTCCTTCGTAGCAGGAGGTGATTCATGGCCCTGCACACTTGCATCACCACAACCCTCACTGTCAACTTCCCAACTCCAAACTGATTCACAACTCACCAGTAGCAGTCTGTAGTTGCCAGCTTCCACACAGCAATTGCCACTCGCTTTTCCAGCATTTGGGCAGCTCTCATTTTGGTGTCCTTGTGCTGCAGGGTAAGGGCGAGCTCTGCACACAGTTCAAGGAAGATGGCTTTGTGCATTCAAAAGTACTGCAGCCACTGCTCATCATCCCAGACCTGCATCGCAATCCAATCCCACCACTAGGTGCTTGTTTCCCAAGCCCAATAGTGACAGTCCACCCATGTGCGGCTGCTCCATGAATGTCAACATCAATCTTGAATTGTTTCTTTCCATGACACACAGCAGGGCAGGCAGCATGGATTCCTGTTCAGATTCGCAGCTCATGAAATACTGCAGGATTAGCTATGTTGTGTTTATAACGCTTATCACAAGACTGTCAGGATCCATGCTTTCAGGCAGAGATGCCAGGCGCGAAGTTTACAGGGGCAGTTGAAAAATGGCACAAAATGCAGTCTGAAGCCCTTGGAATTATGGGACAGAGAAAACTGCATCATTGGGCAGTGATGCCGTCCCCATGATGCACAGTGATCCATTCCCAGAATTCCTAGCAGGAGAAGGTAGCAATTTGCACAGTGGTGCAAGATGCAGTGCTCTCTGTGTCGGTGCTAGAGCACCAACTGTGGATGCACTCTGCTGACACACGGAGAATTGTGTGGACATGCAAAAGTAATTTAATTACAACAGTTTATGATCATCGACATAACTTAAGTCGACTTAACTCTGTAGTGTACACATGGCTTGAACGTGCTGAGATCTTCAACCTGACATGGACAAAAAGATCCAATGAAGCATCAGCTGGTCTCCTGAATCACACTGGACTGTCTGTGACTTACCTTTACTTGGCCTGTATTTGAGACCTGATCAAAATTGAAGTCAACAGGAGTCTTTTTGTTGACTTCAGTGGTCTGTGGATTAGGCCTGTAGTTGATAAAGGGGTCACACACAAAACAGAAGTCTGTTAAATTATCCTGAAATAAATTATTACTTATAGGAGTATACGCAAACTTTGGTTTTCCCCCTTGACTTCATTGCTATGAAATAGCTGTGATATAGAAAACCATTCTGACTATTGTCATGTACATGAGCACATTGTGTCTCAGTTTGCTTCTCAAAATCTCAGAGAGTTCTAGAAGGAACAAACTCTAGAATTCTTAAAGGGAAAGAATGCCCTTTTAATTTGTTCAGCAATTTTAAAGCCTGGCCCTAAAAATGCTTATTTACACCAGAATTCTCATGGAAGCCAATGGGGCTTTCAGCATGAGTCAGTGTTTGCAGAGCCTAACAGTTCATTGCTAGAATGTATGAATGGGGGTGGAGGGGTGTAGCAGTGCCGACTCACCCCTGCGGCACCTCCTGCTGGTCTCTCAGGGAATTAGCTCGATTTCCAGCCCGGAGCGCCCTCTGCAGGCCGGATATCTGCCTGCCACTTGGCCCCCATGTCCCTCCCAGGACCCGGTGCCCCTTTATCTGGGGGGCTGCCCCCTGGCAGTAATCCCTTTCTCTTTGGGTCTCCCCTCCTCGGGGAACCCCCACCCACTATCCCCACCTCGCCTCAGAATAAGGCCACTGCCAGTCACCAACTAGCCCCCGCTCCCTGGGGCAGACTGCAGTATAAGCCACTCATCATCGGCAAGGTTGGGTTTGGACCTGCTGCCTTTGCCTACGCCTGGGCTGCCCTCTGCACCCCCCAGTACCTATTTGCCTTTTGCTAGGCCGCAGCCTGGGGCTTTCCAGGCTGAAACTCCCCGGCTCCTCTGCCTTTCCCCAGCCCTGCTCCACTCAGGTACTGTGCTCAGGTCCCTGCAGCCAGGTTCATCTCCCTCTACAGCTAGAGAGACTGCTGAGCTCCTGGCTCCCAGCCTTTTCATACAGGCCAACTGAGGCCTGATTGGGGTGTGGCCCAGCTGCGGCTGCTTCCCCAATCAGCCTAGCAGCTTTTCCTTTGCCCCAGCCCTCTGCCAGGGCTGTTTTAAGCCCTTCCGGGCAGGAGCGGGTGTCCACCCCGCTACAAGGGGAAAGAGTGAGACATAACGACTGACCTATGCAAATAGTCCTGCTGACTTCCGTGGGACTACTCTTATGAGTAAGACTTGGTAAGTTTGAGATTATTAACCAAGATAAGCTAATCACTGTCAATAAGAGAGCTCAGAAATTCATTTATAAAATGTTTTAAAACATGACTTTCAGCTTCTAACAGTTTTAATGCCTCAAAGTTTTGTAGTTCCGCTACACAATCCTGACAAAGAGTATTCTCTGATGGCCAACAGTTCTGTTATTTGGACTGAGATGGGAGTAAATTCCAAAATTCAGGGCTATTCAGAGGACACCCTGACTACAGCTCTGTCTCTTAAACTGAAGAATTCCTCTGCTGATGGCAACTGCACAAATATCTGACAGGGAGACAAGCACCAGGCCAGGTACATACTTCTAGCTTAAAGCCAACAGCTAAAAATCCACCTAGCAATCAATAGGCAGACAGTGCAAATAACAGAGCACTGGTATCACGTGCTCCCAGAGAGAAACTCTACTTAGAAAGACGCTGCTGCCACATGTGCTGGATTTATGCTGCTGCCTCCAAATGTGGTACGGTGTGGCCTGAAGATCACATGGCAGCAATATAACCTCAGGGTAACAAGCGCGTGGACTACAGCTTGCATCCAACAGAAATGGTAGCTTCTTTCTGGCCAAATGTAGATGAAGGAGGGCTCTCCCAGTCACTGCTGCTAACTGATCATCAAACAACTAACTGGGAATCCAACAGTATCCCGAACTCTGAACTCACATAATAGATGGTGGGCGCTTGTCCTGAATTAGGATGTGTTATATATTTGTATAACAATCCTTATTTTGTTGTTGTTGTATCCAAGTACTCAGAAGTTCCTCTAGCCACTGGTAACTTATTCTTTAGCAGTCTGACTAGTGATGATAACGAATACAGGACACTGGCACACTGTCTGTTTTAAAATTACTGAGATGGGCAGGAAAGCATCAAATGTCATCAGTAACCCTGGAGTGCTTTCATGCCATGCTTTTTTTCTTACAGTAAACACTGTGTTGACTCTCCACACTATGTTAATACAGCATCATCAATTCTGCTGAGGATAAATGTGCCCTTGGACTGCTGTGAAGCAACTGTCAATTTTCATTCTTTATTTATTTCCTTTCAAAATAAAATTCATTTTGTCGAGAGAGCCTAGCAGATGGCAGCAGAGGCAGATTTCATGAATGGCAGCTAACAAAGGAGATGTGCTCTTGAAACCTATGTACATTGGGTTTTCTTTTGGAACACACTGAGTGGTTAATACTCTGATATAAGAGAATGAATGAACCCAAAAAAGGCTGTTGGTTTAAATGAAGAAGCTGAAGCAGTGGGTTAGCTGATTTCTAGGGTTTAAATCGCAGTTCATTCAGACAGTACAATGAGAGACTGGCATTTCCACAAAGGCAAATATCAGAGTGTCTTAGTGTAAAATTGACTCACATCATCCACAAAAGTTACTCCATAGTGTTCAAGCATCTCTTTTATGCAAGATCATTAAAACTCTTCCCACAGCAATAAGTATCCTTTCAAATAAACCCTTGTAACCTAGTTTACTTTGCAACCCCTTCCAATGCTTTTTTTCCCAGCTGTGCTTAGTAATATTGGCCTTACTATAGTGATCCCTGCTTTTGTCACCTCATATTTGGTCAACTACTATGCACTCTATAGGGGGTCACACTTCAAGATGCTTCAGAATAATTCATTGGATAAAATCCTGGCCTCATTGAAATTAATGGCAAAACTCCCATTGACTACAAGGAGGCCACATTTCACCTTTAGTATAGAAAGCAGTGCATTGCAGAGGACCTTACATTGGGGTCTGCTTGGTTTCCAGTAAGTTTCTGGGTTGCATTCAGGATATTGGAATTGATTCATAAAGCCCTAAACAATTGGGTCCTGCCTTCCAGAAAGACCTTTCCCCTTGTGCGATACCACAGCAGCTTTAATCAGTAGAGGAATTAATCATGGTCCTTTAAAAGTGAGGGCACATTTTCCATTAAGAGTCTTCATCTCTGGAACTCATTTCCACAATTGATCCAACAGAGTCCAGAATGAAGACAGGAAATATAAAATTTTCTCTTACTTGATTCTCACCTTTACAATAATACCCCTTCACTTGACTAGGGGTTGAATCATATCAGCAATTCACATTCCTGACTCAGGCAAGACAGGGACATGTTTCTTACAGTAAAAAAGGCTAATGGGATGCAACATCCCTCCTCCTTCTGGTAATTCAATTTTTATTCCCTCTAAGAATCTGCTAATCCATTTGCCTCTGACTTGACTTTCACACTGCTCAGGTTTGTCCTTTAGGGTATGTCTACACTGTAGTAAAATACCTGCAGCTGGATAGTGTCATCTGACTCCGGCTACGGGGCTTAGGCTGCGGGGCTATAAAACTATAATGTAGATATTCGGGCTCAGACTGGAGCCCAAACATCTACACTGCAGTTTTATAGCCCTGCAGCCCAAGCCCTGCAAGCCCAAGTCAGCTGACACGGGCCAGCTGCAGGTATTTTACTGCAGTGTAGACATACTCTTAGTTTCCATCTGTGCTGAACACTGTGGGGCGACCTTGCCATGATGTTTATATGCAGATAGTTAGGTTAAGAAAAAGCCCCTGAGGCTAGGACATTGCCTTTAAAGTCCCAGGCAAATATCTAACTTCTGAAAGAGAGAAATCCTGTTTATATTAACTTTGTGCCTATGAGAAATTCTCCTCATGGCATCACACTTTTATATTGACTTTTTTCAGTGTATGACCTTCACCACCACACCACCCATTTGCAGCACTGGGTCTGAAGACCTTCCAGAACTGATACCAATGCATTCACTCTCTAAACTGACCACTGGGGTCACCTTCCAAAGCCTTAGAAATATTGGGAATAGGAACACAACTGTCCTAATGTTTGCTCGATCTTTCTCTTGTTTTTATTTATTTATTTTTGCTTTATTGCTAATTCCCTTTTCACTCCCATTGTTCCTTTCGCCCAGTAAATGTATCGCCCTTGTCCTTTGTTCTAAGAATTCCAACCATACACACTTCAGCTGATTCACTGAATGCTCAACCCGCTTTTTAAGCCAAAGGGCGGTATTTCTGCAAGCAATCAGCATTGGCCTGAGTCTATTCCCACTGAAGTCAATGGGGATTTTAGCATTGATTGTATTAACTTCAGTATGAGCAAAGTTAAGCAAAGACTAAGCACCTTTGAAAATTCCACCCATATCTTATATTGGAATTGCACTCGGAGGCAGTACATTATTCAATGTCTGAGGCTATGTCTGCACTGCACAGCTCTTGTGAAAACGTGTAGGGTATGTGTAGCCAAACACTGCAGTGAAAAGCAGGCTATACCCACAGTACACTGTGCAGCTACACATCAGTGAAAGGCTCTGGCAAGACGAGGAAACGGGGTACTCCCAGAGCCTTTCCCTGCTGCCTCCTCACTGCCACAGTCATTCCCTGCTGCCAGGGTCTTTCCTTGTGGCAGGGAAAGATTCTGGCAGGTCCCTGCAGCGGGGAAAGGTTCCAGCAGTGGGGAACTGATGGAGATTTTCCCCACTGTCTCTCTATTGCCAGAGCCTCTCTCTGCTGCCAGAGTCTTTCCCAGATGTGAGGAAAGACTCCAGCAGCAGGGAGGCAACTGTGGGACAATACAACGCTAAAAATAGCAGTGTAGACAGGGAGGCACTGTTGGGTGAATAATGAGCCATATAGGGTAAATAGCCAGGTACCTAACCACACAATTCATGTCTTTAATCCACTTGCTTAACTAGTGCCTCACTGTTTACACTGCTATTTATACTTGTGCTAGGAGAGCATGTAGCGTACGTATTCTACATGCCACCAAAAGGGATGTGCAGTGTAGTCATACCTTAAATGTATTTATTCATGAGAGTGGGAGGCACTGGGAATCTAGTAGGAATGGATTTTATCCATTGAGAGAGATTTTTAGATGGACTAGTCATATCTATAAAGGAGAAAAGCATCTGCAGCTCCACAAGTTAAGATTAAATTACAAGGGCTAACTATCCTCATACTTCAGGGCATAAATTCATCACAGCTAACATCAGGAAGAAATTTTCCTCATGGTACAATATCACTGGTGCATTATAAGCAGGAAGAGTTAGTGCCTTACTCCAGGGGTTCTCAACCTTTTTTGAATCATGCCTCTCTACTTTTATTTAACGTGGAGCCCTCCCCTTACAAAATGGGACTTTCCTATGTAATCTTGATGGAACCGGGGCTATTAATATATTGATTCCAATAAATGGGATTCTATTTTAAATAAATCAGCCCTTTGATCCTGCTGTCTAACTGTACATAGGATAGGAAACTTTTTAAAGCATATATTTTAATTTTCAGGGCACTATTTCTCAATTTCAGCATCAAAGAGTACTATCACCCACACACACCAGGTCGCAATGGCAGGTCAGGCGCAATCATGGAGAGGCAGCAGGGCCAAATTTGTGTTTGCACTGTTGCAACCCTGCAAGTGGTAAGGCCTAAAACATTCTAAAACCCAGGTCAGGCCCAATGGTGAATTTGTTTCTCCTCTCATCTTCACCTACTCAGAACTAAAACAAGCCAATAATTAGTTCACTTTTTAAAGCCTCTGGGACCTTCGGATTTATCAAAAAAAAGTAAAGAAATTATTTATACCATTTCCTAAAGGTTTTTCAACAGGGCTAAAGTGCTTATTTTAATCTTTTTAATTGTAATAAATGAGTTGTTACACTCCAGAGGTAAATGTAAAACAGCATGTCTTCACACACAGAATAAGGAAAAATCATCTTCTAAATGGAAAGGTGTAGCAATACATTTAAAACAAGGGATGAAATGTATTGTACAAATTATTGTACAGAAATCCTGAAAGACTAAGATTGAGATTTTCAGGAGAGTCTAATGGAGCTAAATGCCCAAATCCCCTTGGAATTCAGTGAGATTTAGGCACCTAATTACTTAAGCTCCTTTGAAAATCTCCACCTGAGGTCTGCCTTCAAATAAGATAGAAGCTCACTATTACTTAGTAGAGGGCTGCCCAAAGCACTTCCATCAAAAACTGTTAGACTTAATGTTGGGTTTTCAGCTAAACTATTTTTGGAGGGGTTTTTTTGTTTTTGTTTTGCTTTGTTTCTTTTGCAGAAAGTGGCTGCCTTCTGTGGAAATTTTCTAATTTTCACTGAAAGTTCCCTGTGACTGGGTGCCTGGATAGGCCACACTGAGAATGCCACACTCATGGCACGTTGCAAGAAACAGGGCAGATAATTCCCCAAAACTGGTGGTTTACTCTAAAATTAGATTCACCAAACCAGTATCAAAAGAATCACAGAAGATTAGGGTTGGAAGAGACCTCAGGAGGTCATCTAGTCCAAACCCCTGCTCAAAGCAGCACCAACCCCAACTAAATCATCCCATATTTGCTATTCTTTCTGCACATCGGGATTGTTTGTTCCTATGCCGTCAATAAGACTTCTTTTAAATATAGCCAGCTCTCCTGGACGCCTTCCCCCGCTTTCCCCCTCATATTAGCCTCCCAGTGGATCCTGCCCATTAGTTCCCTGAGAGAGTCAAAGTCTGCTTTTCTGAAGTCCACGATCCGTATTCTGTTGGTCTCCTTTCTTCCTTTTGTCAGGATCCTGAACTCGACCATCTCAAGGTCACTGCTGCCCAGGTTGCCACCCACTTCTACTTCCCCTAACAATTCTTCCCTGTTTGTAAGCAGCAGGTCAAGAGGAGCACAGCCCCTACCTGGTTCCTCCAGCACTTGTACCAGGAAGTTGTCCCCAACACTCTCCAAAAACTTCCTGGATTGTCTGTGCACTGCTGTATTGCTCTCCCAGCAGATGTCAGGGTGATTGAAGACCCCCATGAGAACCAGGGCCTGTGATCTGGAAACTTCTGTTAGTTGTCCGAAGAAATCCTTGTCTACCTCATCCTCCTGGTCTGGTGGTCTATAGCAGACGCCCACCATGACATCATCCTTGTTGCTGTCACCTCTAAACTTAATCCAAAGACTCTCAACAGGCTTTTCTCCAGTTTCAGACTGGAGCTCTGAACAATCATACTGCTCTCTTACATACAGTGCAACTCCTCCACCTTTTCTCCCCTGCCTGTCCTTCCTGAACAGTTTATACCCATCCATGACAGTGCTCCAGTCATGTGAGTTACCCTACCAAGTCTCTGTTATTCCAATCACATCATAGTTACTTGACTGTGCCAGGACTTCCAATTCTTCCTGTTTGTTTCCCATGCTTCTTGCATTCATGTACAGGCACCTAGCAAATTGCCCTGCTTTCTCAGTATGAATCAGGAGGCCTCCCCTGTTGCACCCTCCTCCTTGTGTTTCCTCCCGGTGTCCCACTCCCCACTTACCTCAGGGCTTAGGTCACCATCCTCCAGTGAACCTAGTTAAAGCCCTCCTCACTAGGTTAGCAAGCTTGCCTGCAAAGATGCTCTTCCCTCTCTTTGTTAGGCGGATCCCATCTCTTCCTAGCAATCCTTCTTCCTGTCCCAATGTCCCATGGTCGAAGAATCCAAAGCCCTCTCTCCAACACCACCTGCACAACCACACATTTACCACCACAATTCAATAGTCCCTACCTGGCCTTTTCTTTCAACAGGGAGGATGGACGAGAACACAACTTGTGCCTCAAACTCCTTTATCCTTCTTCCCAGAGCCACAGTCTGCAATGACCCACTCAAGGTCATTCTTGGCAGTATCATTGATGCCCACATGGAGAAGTAGGAAGGGGTAGCGGTCCGAAGGCTTGATCAGTCTTGGCAGACACTCCATCATATCTGTCACAAAGAGCTTCTGTAGTACCACACTGGTTAACAAGAAGCCAAACACACTCCCCTTTAAGCATTCCAGTCCTTGCTCCTCTCTAGGTAAACAGGTCTCATATAGTGAGGGGTTATTGAAAACCCTATTTACCATACTTAAAGCTCTACCAATCCCAATGGATCAGACACTTACCCTCGGGTCAATATATATTTCAGATCTTACCCAAATATCATGCTGTCAGCCAATCCTTAGTAAACTAACTAAAGATTTATTAATATGTAACTTTAGCACCTTCGTGGCCAAGATTGAGTCTGCTCTACAGGCAGTTCTGGCCAAGAGAAGGCGCGTGCAGGAATGCAGCCGGGAAAGTCCCTTCCACCCCGGGGGCACCTGTTCCAAACCCCGCAGCATGAACACACACCGGAAAAGTACAATGAATATAGGAAAGGGAAATACTGTATTTATTTACACAGGGATGAATGGAGAAAAGCAACAGAGGGAAATATAGGGGGAGCTGGGTCTGCCAGTGTCATAGTCCCCAAAAAGTTTGTGGTTTTCACCTGAAAACTTAAATATTTCTGATGAAAAGTCTGACAAACTGAAATATTTCAGTTTAAATATGCCACCATTGTGCCTCATGGGAGATGTAGTCCAGTTGCCGCATGTCCCCATTCTCCTCTATGAACTTATGTTCCCATCTGAACTTCATCTCCTATCAGTCACCATAGACATGCAACTTCCATAATACACTGCCTCCCCTTCCCAAGAGAGAAGATGGTCATTCGTGAGTGATGTAGTCTGAAAGGGAAACACATCCCACAGAGGAGAGTCCAGAACCACTACTCTGCTGAGGCACTGTCAAGGAATTTCTGAATCAAAAATATTTTGGGTTTTAGATAAAATATTCAGTTTCACCAAAAAGCTGGATTTTGGGGGGGGGGGGGGGGGGGGGAATTCATTTTCCAACTCTATTCATTAGGCCTATAATTAGGCTGGAAGTCAATCTGAATTCTGTCCTGACAGCCAAAGCATAATTTTGTCCTATCTTTTTAGTACAATGAGCAGCTGAAAGCTAAACAGCAACAAAGATGATGAGGCCTGATTCTGCCAGCTCTTACTCATTGTTTGAAATGTTGTTGTAGCTGTGTTGGTCCCAGGATATGAGAGAGATAAGGTTGGTGAGGCAATATCTTTTATTGGACCAGCTTCTCAAAAGTTTGTCTCTTCCACCAACAGAAGTTGTTCCAATAAAAAATATTACCTCAGCCACCTTATCTAACTCTTGCTCATGTGAGTAGTCCCATTAAAATCAATAGGAATGTCTGAGAAAGTAAATGTTGGCAGGATTAACCTTCAGGCCTGGCTTGCAATATGAGCACATTATATATTGACAAATGGGGAACTGGCAGTATAAAAGGCATTGTTACACCAGGTACCAAGTATCAAGATACGTAGGAGCAGGTAGCCTCAAAGCACCTAACTCACCTTGAAGATAATCTGAATAATGTTGGCATGGATGGACACCTTTCTTTTCCATCAGTCCTGGAAATGAAGATAGTGCTAGGATGCGGCTTCAGAGAAACAACCAATCAGCATCTTAGATGATGCAATGTTTCCCCAGAACTGCCACTCTTAGAGGCAATATTAGCTGGAAAGATGGAAAACTAATAGAGACTGGAAGTACTACAGGTGTTAACAGCCTGACCTATTCACAAGTTTCTAAATATCTGGATCAGAATTATCTACATTGGGCTGTATGTCATCTTAGATCTGCACAAAGAAGTCCTGTGGTTCTAGGCTCATACATAGACTATTATGCTGAACCTGTTTGGAATCTCCAATTAGACATCTGTACTCTCTCCAGCATTTTATTATTGATAGTCTAAAATTAAGATCTGTTTCCTTTTCCACACTAGTAAAGACTTATTTAGAGCCTGATTTGACACCCATTAAAGTCAATTGGAATCTTTCCAGTTTTTTGAAATTCTTTGCTATAGGAAGTAATCCTTTTTCTGATACATAATTGATACTCTGATGTTCAAAATGAGTATGATCTAATTTCTTATATCACATTGCAATACGCAGAAGAAACATTCAACCTTGTGATAAAAATTATGGGCTAGAACCACAAAAGGGACTTAACAGGTGCCACAATGCTGAGTTTAGGCACCTGGCTGTCTAGTGGAATCTACAGCCATGAGCTAGCTACCCAGGCTTCCCATACAATGAATGGGGAATAACACCCTCCTCCTGGATTTCAATGCCTAAGCCAGGTCAGTTTGAGGAGTCCAGCAGTTTGCGCACTCAGCTGGGATGTGGAAGACCAGCATTCAAATTCCACCTCTGAATCAGAGGAGGGACTGGAACCTGGGTCTCCTACCTGCTATCTGAGTACCCTAAATCTAAAGGGTATTCTGGGGTATCTTTCTATCAATCTCTGCTGTTGAAGCTGTTCTATTTTGTATAAAATACTTGAATATCTATTGGAGCAGGGCCTGGTCTCCCAGGTAGGTAGCCTAAGCTACAGTCACTCTCACATAATGGTCCCTTATGGACTTGGAATCTATGAATCTATTAAACTCTTTCTCTGACACCCCTACCACTTCCTACTCAGCAGCTGTTTTGTGCAGAACCCAATCTCGGAAGTTCTCTCAGGCCACACTAGCCGGATGGTGCCCTACAGGGGAGATGGGCATGGGAATGCCTAGTTTGAGGATTCTACTGGGGCTTAGGTGTGAGCTAGACACCAAGCAACTCAGTGGCATCAGGACTTCAGCAGCTGTGCACATGTCCACCAGCAGAAATGTGGGGCTTCAGGAATTTTACCAGTGGAAACTCAGATGCCTACAGTTTTAAGCAGCAGCTGAACGGGGGTTGTGAGGATCTAAATTTTGGATTTTAGGTACCTAAAGTGGCAGTCAGGCACCTAAATCACTTTCTAGATCCAGCCCTCACTAAACTAAAGACAAGCTGTAAAGGTTCAGTGTGGAAAGCGAAGGCTATTTATAATAGGATAAAACTTATTGAGGCAAAAATACTCTCCTGTAGCATGCAATGACAAAAGGAAATTTAAGAAGCACACAAGTTTGAATTGCTTTTGCTGCTTACCAAATTTGTCCAAATGTGGAATTCTAATGGATTTCAACCTAAGTTTTAATTCCCCCTGAAGCTAACAGTGGCTTGTACTATTTATACCAGTGCTATAAATACTCACTCCTTCAAAGGATATCTTCAAGTCCGTGGATGTGAAGGATTTTCTTCCAAAGCATGATATTCTTGGCACTGTTATACTGTGTACACTGCAGTACAATAAAGTGATTGTGTAATACTGAATATGTTGGTGACTAACCATTTTGCCACTCATTCCAACAGACACTTAAAAAGGGGCTCTTAAGCTTTTTTGCCTTGTAAATCATGGCAGTGTGCCGGAGAGACCAGTAAAAGCATCACACTTAGCAGTACAGTAGTTCTGCTCTCAAGGGCACACAACAGTTGCGGTCTTTAACTCAAAATGCAATACACTGAGTCTGAGCCTCCACTGCTTTGCACCTTGTGTGGTCACTTACACTTGTGCAAATTGAGTGTAAAGAGGGTGTGAAGTGTCGCCATATCAAAACGGCCATGGTTTAGATCTATTCTGCACATGTGGAAATGACTACATGAGGTGCAGGGCAATGGAGAATCAGCCCCATGTTCTCTAGCTGTGCATACCTTTGGTTGTGCTATAATATTGCTGTATTTCCTTACTTGTGTATTAACAGCATGTTCATGAAAGCTGAACAGGGCTCAGATTTCATCCTAACCCTCCTTCATTCATCTGTTATCTTTCAGGATTGTCACATCAGAGGAAAATCTGATCCGTGAAAAATATCTTCTCACATTATAAACTGTCAATGACTCCTACAGGGAATGACTCCTCTGCTCCAGTTTCTCAGATGAGTCCCAGTGGCATGCACTGTGCATAAATACTGCCCACCATTGTGCTTCACAGGCTGATAAGTGCTGTCTGATTTTAAACAAAATGCTTCAGAACAGGCTAGTCTGTCACAGTTTCAATTGTGTATGGTATGTCTGAGCAGCTTAGAAATAGCATTAAATATCTTGTTCAAAGAAAGAAAAATGCAAAGCTATGGACTCATTAAGATTCCATGTACTTTAAAGGAGCTAGAAATGAGTGTATTGGATATACTCTGTTGCAGTGAGACACAGACAGCAATGCAACCTGCTACTCCCTGTGGCCAGAGAGATAAATGGGTTGGATGCCCTCCAATAATTTAAATAAGACTTAAGCATGATCGTTGTCGTGATCAGGCTAAGCTGACTAAGTTGGCTAGCTCCTGTCACTGAAGGGAATTCCTGCTATGTGAAGGTGACTTTCCCTGGCCTGTATTTTTTTTTTTTAAACACAACTCAGTTAATTCTAACAAGATCTCTTTAAGGATCTCTTTATGGATCAAAGTGATATTTCTTCCACGCTGTCCAGTAGTGTTTAAATGGTCCAGTTTTAAAACCCTAGCCTAGGAGGTAGGAAACTTGAGTTCAAATCCCTATTTTCCCATAGATGTCCTAGTGACCTTGGGCAAGTCACCTAGCCCCTCACTTCCCCATTTGTAAAATGGGGGGAAATAGGGCTGTCATAAGGATAACTACATTAAAGATTGTGAAGTGATTTGAGATCTACTGATGAAAAGTGCTATATAAGAGCTAGAATTATAAATATATAAAGGAGAGTTTACATCTCGCTAAGTATTACTACAGAAACTGGGATATACATTTTCTTAGGGCCTGATCCAATGCCCATAGAAATGAGTGAAAAGACTCCCTTGGACTTCACTGGGCTTTGGATCATACCTTTATTTCCCCAGAAGCATAATGTTACGTTTTCTATGCTATTCCCTATACCTTTGCAGCTAATGACGAAAGCTTGAAGAAAAGATTAAGTTAACTGGAAGACATTTTAAATACAGTAATTCAAAACCTGCATGGTTCCAGTTGAAAATTAAACTTGCATGTTACTCAGACATTGCTAGCTTGAGCCCTTGCCATAATAAAACACTTAAATCTTTGATGGAACAACACATCAGCATTTTTTCTTAATGTATATATGCAGAACTTATTTTTATGGTGAGACAAAAAAAGTAATGTGGAAATTTTACTGTGGTTTTGGGCAGAGGTTGGCAGTGGCCAGGGAATAGACTGCCAGCTAATTCTTCCTCTGATCCCAAGCACAGCACTGAAAATTTAATCACCGCTGCTGTTAATTCGCTTCCAAATGATTTTATGGTTAAAACCAAAACTATATCTTCTCTTTTCATTGAGTCCATTGGGACTAGCTGTTCATTTTAAAAGATAACATTTCACATTGTTACGGCTCTATACGATGGACCAGGTGTAGGAAGGCCATAATTGTTAAACAGCACACTTTGTGGCCCACAGTAGTGGAAAAGGGAATTAAGAATGTGGGGGAGATGTAGGGGAATTTGCAAAGCTGGAAGGTCCTGTACCTTGGGCACCACATAAAATTAATAATTTGACTGTGCCAATTATGATTGCTATTCCTAGATGGACAGGGAATCCTAAAGAATTGGTATATTTTAATAGTATAGGTCCCAAGCATGAAGACAGCAACACAAGGAAAAGAGGAAATAAACACAGTCTGCAGTAAATAAATCAAGCACAGATGATTCTGTAAACATTCAGCATGAATGAACCTGGCAACAGTGAGGGAGGTTGGGCCCAACTAATCACTAAAGAGAGAGTAAAGGAGGTGGTATGGCTCAGGGACACAGTATGTGCTCTGGGGTACCACAACTTTTTGGTGGGGACAACCAAATGCCAGGGGAGCCTGGATGGATTTTGTCTGAACCTCACCTCTCTGACTCAGATTGGGACCCATGTCCTATGGCCAAGTGTGCAGATGAAGGAGAATGTGACAAATGCCATGGCAGACAGCACTGAATGGGAGTCTCTGGTGACCAATCTCTTTGCACCCATACCTCCCGGGGCCATTTACACCACTGATTTGATATAAAGGAAAATAGAGAAATTGGTACCCATTGCCCAACTAATAGCTGAGCAACAGGAAAGTGGGGACAATAGTGTATGGGCAGTGGAGACACCCTGGTGGGCTGTACCAGAGGAGGGGAGCGTGCACCTCTTGTCTTGTACTTTAAGCTTAATTTTAATGGTGGTTCAACTAATTACATCTACTGTAGTCCTGGGAATGAGTTGATGGGCAATAATCTTGAAAAAGAAAGCACAAAAAACCAAAAATATAATGCAAATCAAACAAATGCTAATATAAAAAAGAAAAACAAAGATAATGAAATGTTGGTAGGCCTGGACATGAGTAATTAAACACACAGGGGGAGGCCTCATTCTTTGGACAATAAGATTAGGGAGATAAATAAAATCATCATGCTGAAAATAGATTGTTTGTGCTAACTAAGGCTATGTCTACACTACAAACCTTACAGAGGCACAGCTGTACCGCCACTTTAAGGTCTCCCGTGTAGCCGCTCTATGCTGACGGGAGAGACCTCACCAGTTGGCATAATTAAACCACCCCCAATGAGCAGCAGTATCTCTGTCAACAGGAGAGCATCTCTCACCAACATAGCGCTGTCCACACCAGCACTTTTGTCAGTGAAACTTATGTTGTGTCGCTCCAGAGTGTAGTGATGGCAGCTGCATAGGGAGGGAAGCAGGGATCTGGTGAGCAGCAATGCCAGCCACACAGGGGGGAGGGAGGCAGGGATCAGGTGAATGGCAATGCCAGCTCTGTGTGGAGTGGGGGCAGCAGAAGCTACACCAGCCCCAAGCAGGGAGCAGGCTGGGCTCGGACAAGAGCCCTGCACATGGGGGAGGCAGGGCTTGGGCCAGTGACTCGGGTCAGCCCCGTGCGTGGGGAGGGCAGGGCAGGGCATGGGCCAGCCCCATGCGTGGTGGGGGAGGGCAGGGCACAGGTGAGCAGCTTGGGCCAGCCCTGAGAGATGTCCCATTTTCCCTTTGGGAAATATGGTCACCCTATATGCCCTGCATCCATCCTCACTGCATTTGAGTCTGATCAACGCAGCGTAGCGTTGGTGTATGCCAAATAAAAATACCTGAGTGACAAAGTCTGGGGTCTAACTGAGTTCTTTGGAAGCTGAGTGGAAAGAGGTCTCTGGGCAAACACTGACAATGCTATTTTGACCTTCTTCTACACTCACTCAAACAAATAATTTCTATTTACATTTAAACTTAAATTTCTATCTGCTGCAAATGCCATTTTAATTACCAGAAATGTTACTGGTTTACATTAAGAGAAATTGAAACTGTTTTGTAACTGGCTCTTTGACAATGATGCTAACCAAAATGTTTAAGGAGAAAATTGTTAACAAGAGGTTAATATGTCTCTGTTCGTGTGTGCAGCTACATACACACATGAAATACAGTGTTGTCTGTGTCACAGTTTGCTTCTTTTTGTTCTCAGAAAGTGAATGTAGTGTTGTGTTCATCAAAAGCTCAGTGCTCATGTGGAGCAGCCAGAAGAAACTTAAGAACTACTTGATTCCCACCAGTCTCAGGAGTTTTTGGACTTCTACATGTAGCGTATTTTCCCATATATGCATTGAGTTAAAGGAGAATGTCTTCTCTGGGTGTTTTGACTCTGAGTGAGGCTCTATGCCCATGGGCGGCTCTATGTATTTTGCCGCCCCAAGTATGGCAGTCAGGCGGCTTTTGGCGGCGCGCCTGCGGGAGGTCCGCTGGTAACGTGGATTCGGCAGCATTCCTGTGGGAGGTCCCACGGTCCCGCACCTTCGGCGTACCTGCCGCCGAATTGCCGCCGAAACCGCGGGACCGGCGGACCTCCTGCAAGCATGCCACCGAAGGCAGCCTGACTGCCGCCCTCACGGCGACCGGCTTGCCGCCCCTGTCTATGCCTGGTGATGTGCAGAAGGTCACACTAGATCATCATAATAGTCTCTTCTGGCCTTAAAAACCTATGAGATGGTTGTGTTGGTAGGTTTCTATTCAATAAAATATCTAAAGTTTTGACACTTGGGGGGAAAATGTTCGGTTGTGGACATTGGTGCTATTTGGAGTATTTTTTTTCTTCCTTTTTCTATCTGACTATTTCTTTTATGAAATATTTGCTGTGCATAATTGTCAATAATCTTCTTCTCTTGGCAGTGAAAGGTGATTTTTTTTTTTAGCTCCAATAGTAGCCTTTAGTACTATTGACCAGGATATTTTGTTTACTTGCCTATAGACACTGGTAGAAGTCAATGGACTGGCGACATTCCATGTGTTCCTTCCCAAGAAGTCCCTAAAAGTGGGACTGAACAATTGCTCATCTTCCTCAAATGTTCTCTTGTGTGGGTACGACCTGGTTCCATTGTATCACTCTGTGATGGGGTGCTCTACTCACCACAGGATGGTGCCTCCTCCTAGACGTTCTGGGGATTAGCTCTGCACAGCTGGAACTCCTTCCTACAGTTGCACTCATTCTCTTTTTCCCTCGGAGGTCCCTCTCTTGCTCCAGGAAACTTAGCGTCCTCTTCGTGACTCAGCTCTCCAGCCAGGTCACTGTGTGGTTTCCCCTTCCGGGGATGTGTATCAAAGTCCCTGCTCACCCATAGTCTCAGGCAGCCTCCCATTCACTGCCCCAGGTGTCACTCTCTCAGTGGCTGGTAGGGGAACCCGGGCCTGCCCTCTACTCCGGGTTCTGGCTCAGGGACTCTCTAAACAGTAGCCAAGGTGTGGTTCCCTCCTGCACCTTGCCAGCTTTCCCCTTGCCTCTTCCTTGCCTCCTGGCCTTCCCTCATCTGGGTTTGCCAGCCTCTCAAGTCCCAGGGAGTAACTGTGGGCTACTTGTCTCTATAGCTCTCCAAACACCTCCATCCTCCCAGGGAGTGACTGCAAACTAACTCCCTACAGCCTCCTTGCTTCCAATTTTCTGTCTTTATAGAAGCCCCGCCTGTTCCCACACAGGTGAGCTCCCCTAATTAAGGCTTTCCTCCCAGGCTTAATTCTCCCAGATTGCAGCCTAATGGACTGATTGGACCCACTTGGCCCAATTCAGCTCTTTCAGGACCAGTCTGAGGACTCCATCACACACCCCTACCCCTACCATCACACACCCTTACCGTTCAACATGCATGGAAGGCCCCTAAGACAGATAATGAGATGATTTGAACTAAGGATAGTAATGTCTCATGTCTCTTTTCATCAGACCTGAATGGTGTTTCTCTGGTTGGCTAAGAGGGTCCTGAATGAGAGAAAATTTACTTAAGCTCAGGCAAGATGGAGATGATATTAGGAGGTAGGTGGAAGCCTCTGGAAGATATGGGGGTGTTTTCTATTTCTCTGCCTTAGGGGGGGTGCTCACCATTTGGCCATGAATTTGTAATCTGAAGGGATCTTCAACCCCAATTTCTCAAATAGCAGAGAACTGCAAAAACGCCTTTCCATGCTCCATTTCATCAGACCTTTAAGAGCTCTCTGACCTCCAGGTTGAATTAGTGCAATGAACTTTACATGGAACTACCTTTGAAAACCTCTTCGAAGCTTCAGCTAGTACAGGATGTGACTGCTCACTTACTTAGAAGTGTTGGTGGCAGAGCACGTATTGCACCTGTTCTCTCAACCCTAAATCAGCTTCCAGTTTATTTCTCATGCAATCAAAGGTGTCAATTTGTATCTATAAAGCCTTACGTGTTTGATTCCTAGCTAGCTCATATCCCAATCCTGAAAAAGTATCCAAATGTGGCAATTCTTATGCTCACACAGACAACTGAATCCAACAGGACTCACCCATCCATACTGATGCTTTTGCAAGATCAGTGTCTTAAAGACTATTTTCCTTCTTATGTACCTGTCAGGCAGTTGACAGCAGCCGGTATACTCGTGTTATAAGTCTCCAGATTTTTAGCTCTGGAGACCTAGGCATAGGAAATTCTTGGTGAAGGGCTCTCACACCTGGAACTTTCTCCCCTTACCTTTGTGGAACTTCAGGCATGGTCTGAGGTTATCTGTTTCGCTTCAATAGGATGGTTGTGAGATGAATTAAGGTATTTTGCAGGGAAGCTGATATTTTAACATTTCTTCTTGTACATGGTACTAGATGTTTAATGATGGGCAGATTTTTTTTTATTAATCACAAATTCAAATGTAATAAATAGTCATTTGATAGGAAAAATTCTCCCCTTTGTAAAAAGGGAATGAGATGGTAGCTGAAGCAATATTATCACGATGCATTGAGATGCTTTATAGTGGACCTATTAAAAAACATATTATCTTTGTTCTACCAGTGACAGATATGATGTCCCTTGTATTACAAGGGCTGGCCAGCAATGGGATGCCATGCAGTTAGGCATGGCAAAGAGAAATATGTTTAAAATGTAAACATATTTGGAAAACTCAAAGTTAAACCATGGGGCTTTCATGGAAGCAAATCCAGATGCCTAGGGTTAGAAAGGACCTAGAGCATATGATAGTAGGTCATCTAAATCAACACCCTACTTTTCTTACAAACCTCTTTAAGACCATTTACTTTAAAAGACCATGTAAAGAAGAGTCCCAAGGAGAAAAATATAAGGTGGTTTAACCCACTGTATGTGACATTATGATATTTGTTTATTTACTTTTCACCAACCTACATGCTTCATATTTTTGAGCATTTTATTTAACTTCAAGTAAAAACTCCTTTCCCCTAAAAGTCTGATCTGTTGGGCCAAATTCTGATATCATTGAACCAGTTTAAATCCATTTAAATCAGAGTTACTCCAATTTTATGCCATTTAAGAATCTGGCGCTTGGCCTTTTATGACTGCATATTCTCCACAAGCAGCCACTTTCCCCCCGGCTGCTCCTCATTTCTTTTGCTACACCTTGAGTTCCAAGAAAAGCCTTATGGAGTAATAGATTGCTCTATTATAGCTTTTGCCAGTAGCAAAAGCTATAGTTAAGGCTGCCTATTCTTCTCTTGAAGCTATTTTTAAATCCACTTACCCAAACGTGAACATTACTCACTTTATAGGATCCCCACAAGGAGTTATGCTAAAATGAGATTTTGTTCTGTATTACGTGATTGTGTCTTGTGTGAAATGCACTCCAGCCAACAAAAATGTGTTTGTGATTTTAAGTAACTGAATATTATTCGTAACACTGGAAGCATTTGTTTGGCATGAATATGTATATCTATGGATGTGCGTTTGTGTAAAGCAAAGCGGACTACAATGATAAAAGGTCAAATTTCATGTGCTGGAAAAAATGCCTTGCAGCTCCTCAAAATGAGTTTGAGTTTTCTTCAAAGGTTAAGGTCATCATGACCTATTTCAGTTTTCTTTCTAATAGGCCTCGAGCTTCTTTGAAATATCACTGCTTTAGGCATTGTGGGGAACTCTTAAGATTGGTACAAATTTGCCATTGTGTCTCCAGCCTGGTACAACTAAAAGTCATAAATACATCTTATAGCATATTATTTTAGCTGCACTGTCAGGAATTATTGTTTTTTCTATAATGTATTGAACATCTTTGCACAGCAAATTACAGATCCTTTTTTCCATTGTAAATAAATAATATTTCCCAAAAGTATTTTTCAACCAGCTGTAGCCAATGGCTGAAATGCTCCTGAGTAAGCCATGGGGGATTGGCTCCAGTGACAGTTGTCATAGAATCCAAAGAAGTCCCTGCATACATTAGCGTGTCTGTGCTGATAGAAGCGACACCAGCTGGCCCTTCCATGTGGCTGTAAATCCCTCTCCCTGGGACAGAATGACATATTGAAAACCCCACACTAAATTACACTGAATTTTTCATATAAATTTGTCCCTTACATGGGATGCCCAAGGCACACTGAGGTCCTTAGAAAGAGTTAAAGGCAATTTCACTGGAATTCTAAGCCCTCCTTAACACTCACAAAGTGTTGCTTTCTATTTGCAGATTGGTTTGTTCCTCTGGTAGGGGACATGTAAACAGAAAAATCCTGCTCCATCTCTGCAAAGAAAATAACTTCCAGAAGAGCTAGGCTAAAGATAGTGTCTTCCCTGAACAGCTGACCTGGACTTTTACACAGGTTTTATCCCAAACCTCCCTACTACCCACATAGAAAAATCTGAACGCGGTTTGGAGGTGTTTTGAGCCCATGCTAGCTTACCCAGCTGGGGGTGTAAGTTAGAACCTGGGCTCTGTTTTCACTCAGGCAGCAACCCCCGCACACTTTGCAGTGAGATTGCAGGCAAAATCATTTGAGTGCTGGTAGTCCTCCAATGCCCTTCTCACAGCTCCCCCTGAAGAGCAGACAAGTTCTCCCACAATTGACAGGGAAAGAATGCTAGAGCATCTCAGCTCAAATGACCATGGGATATGTCCCCGGACACACAAGAGCAAGTGCAGAAAGAATGAGGCTGCAGTAACACTGGTAGGGCTGGTGGGAGCACTCACACCTGGGTTAGGCTAACCCTGGGCAGTGAAAACATATCCTAAGTGTGCAGATGTGATTATTAATTTCCCATCTACCTTGTATGATTATTATTCTCCTGTGACAGATGGAGCCACTGAGGTCCAAATTAACCGAGCTGTGCTTGCTAATTGTCTGTTGAAAGTCAATGAGACTTGTGGTGTTAGTGGTGAATGTTTAGAGCAGCCACTAGGGGGCATAGAGCAAGTAAGAGTTTGCATAAACAAGAAATAAAGATGGTCTTGCATTCCCCCCATGCATTCAGGATTTGATGTGTATAAATCTTCTAAGACAGATGGCTATCCAGCCTCTTTTTGAGAACCTCCAATGAAGGAGATTCAACGACTTTCCTAGGCAGTTTGTTCCATTGGTTGTCCTACTGTTCTTACAGTTAGGAGGTTTTTCCTGAGATTTAATTTAAAACTGCTGTGCTGTAGTTTGAACCCACTGCCTCTTGTCCTGCCCTCTGTGGCAAGAGAGCAATTTTTCTCCATCTTTTTTACAGCAGCCTTTTAAGCATTTGAAGACCACTATCATATCCCCCCTTAATCTCCTCTTTTCCACACTAAACATACTCAGTTCCTTCAGCCTTTGCTCATATGACCTGAATTCCATCCCTTTGGTCATCTTTGTTGCTTGCCTCTGGATCCTTTCCAGTTTCTCTACATCTTTCTATACATTGGTGACCAAAATTGGACACAGTACTCCAGCTGAGGCCTAACCAGCACCAGGCACTGAGCTACCTCTCCTCTCTTGACAAAGGGTCCTTTTTAATCCTTCCAGAGTCTGTTTATTCCTTCATGTTCATGAGCCTTTTCCTGCCCTGATTCAAACTGTAGGTTGACCGGAGACAGAGCAAAGACATAAAAGCTAATAGTTCTGGCATTGTCCCTAAATCTTAAGTATTTGCTGAGAGGCAGCTATTAGAACTGGCTAAGAATGACAATTCTGTTTTGTGATAACCTGCAAGGTTTTGAAATTCATTTTCATTCCGCGTTGGAACAAAACCAAAACCTTTCCAACATTTTCATGAAACAGTTGTATCACAACATTCATTTTTGGATCAAAAAAGGTCAAATTTCTGTTTCAAGGTATCTCTGGAAGTGACTGGAGAGTCCACCTGGGCCTCAGGAAACTTCTCTTCAAATACTTCAAAATCAAAATGTCATCACAAAAGATTTTGGCTTTGATGAAACAACATATTTTGATGACAACACATTTAGTCAAAAAATGTTCCAACCAGCTGTAGTGGCTATCTTCAGCCATTCTTTCCCTTCCTGCCTGTTTTTCCAGGCAGGTTCCAGTTGAGTTAAACTAATATAATCATACAGACAACATCCCAGTACACGAGCCAACATACAATATTCATACATTATCACAGAGCAGCTCCAAATCTGTCACGGGACACAGTATAGAAAAGCAGCAACTCCCCAGCATACTCCCCATTCCTGCTCCAACAGGAGGCACTCCATATATGCACTTCATCTACTGGACTCCTTGGCTGGGCTGAAGGTGGTGTGAGGGTGACAGCATCCTGGAGTGTACTGAAATATTGTGTGCATGAGAATGCTGAATTCCTTGCACATTCTGCGGACAATACTCATTCCCCCAATGGAATGAGTTGAAGAAAAATCCAAGTCCAGTTTCCTATTCCCTAAATGGCTTTTTCTCAATGAAAGTCAGAATTTGGTCCATAGAGTTGACAGTATTGATAACTGGATGGGATGAGAGCTTGTGGGAGCTGGCTAAGCCAAAATACAAGGTTGCCTTTAGAAATCACCACATTTTTCCCCTCTGCAGTTTGTTATTCATGTAATAAATAAATAACTGTAAATAAGATTGAGCTTCATGCAGTTGTCCAAGTTTTCAGTATTAAGTGACCTGAAAGGAAACAGGGAAAACAACTTTCTAATGCCTAATGTGTCCTGGCTGTCTGCTGTGCATTGTGTTCACAACTGTGCAGTGGAAGTTTTCCTGACTTTTCCTCCAGACCTCCCATGATACAATGGAACCTTTTTTTTTTCTTTTTTAGCAAAAGAGTTTCCCTGGCAACATATCAACTACAAAATAAATCTAGGAAGAGATTATTGTATAACTTTTTAGTACCAATATGAACTCACATGGTGACACATCACATTCACTGATTTCTAGAGCACCAAATTTGTTCATCTCTTATTGCAGAAATGGCATTTGCATCATTTATTTATATTGCAATATTATTTTAAAAGTCCTTAAGTGCTATGAACACAAGTAGGTTTTTTTCCCCCAAATTAAGTGCTTTTTTGTGATTTTAGAGAAAATAGAAAAATGTTGTACAAAGAATAGAGTTTTATAGTAATGTTTCTATTACTGATGTATAATTTATGAAAAAACATCTTAGGGCACGGCAACATTTTGGTGTAACTCATCTTTTAGCATAATGTAATGATAAATGGCATTGAACGACCACCTCTCTCTGGATAAAAACAAAGAGGAGTCCTTGTGGCACCTTAGAGACTAACACATTTATTTGGGCATAAGCTTCTGTGGGCTAAAACCCACTTCATCAGATGCATGGAGTGAAAAATACTGTAAGCAGAATATATATCATAGCACATGAAAAGATGGGAGTTGCCTTACCAAGTGGGGAGTCAGTGCTAACAAGTCAATTCAGTTAAGGTGAAAGTGGCCTATTCTCAACAGCGGACAAGAAAGGGTGAATACCAAGAGAGGGAAAATTACTTTTGTAGTATTAACGAGGCCAATGCAATCAGGATGGCCCATTTCAAACAGTTGACAAGAAGGTGTGAGTATCAGCAGAGGGAAAATTACTTTTTGTAGTGACCCATCCACTCCCAGTCTTTCTTCAGGCCTAATTTGATGGTGTCCAGTTTGCAAATTAATTCCAGTTCTGCAGTTTCTTGTTGGAGTCTTTTTTTCTTGAAGAATTGCCACTTTTAAATCTATTATTGCGTGTCCAGGGAGATTGAAGTGTTCTCCGACTAGTTTTTGAATGTTACAATTCTTGATGTCTGATTTGTGTCCATTTATTCTTTTGCGTAGAGACTGTCCGGTTTGGCCAATGTATATGGCAGAGGGGCATCGCTGGCACATGATGGCATATATCACATTGGTAGATGTGCAGGTGAACGAGCACTTGATGGTGTGGATGATGTGGTTAGGTCCTATGATGATGTCCCTTGAATAGATATGCGGACAGAGTTGGCAACGGGGTTTGTTGCAGGGATTGGTTCCTGGGTTAGGGTTTTTGTTGTGTGGTGTGTAGTTGCTGGTGAATATTTGCTTCAGGTTGGGAAGCTGTCTGTAAGCAAGGACTGGCCTGTCTCCCAAGGTCTGTGAGAGTGAGGGATTATCCTTCATGATAGATTGTAGATCCTTTGATGATGTGCTGGAGGGGTTTTCGTTGGGGGCTGAAGGTGACGGCTAGTGGCGTTCTGTTACTTTATTTGTTGGGCCTGTCCTGTAGTAGGTGATTTCTGGGTACCCTTCTGGCTCTGTCAGTCTGTTTCTTCACTTCACCAGATGGGTATTGTAGTTTTAAGAATGCTTGATAGAGATCCTGTAAATGTTTGTCTCTGCCTGAGGGATTGGAGCAAATGCGGTTGTATTTTAGAGCTTGGCTGTAGACAATGGATCGTGTGATGTGGTCTGGATGAAAGCTGGAGGCATGTAGGTAAGTATAGCGGTCAGTAGGTTTCCAGTATAGGGGGGTGTTTATGTGACCATTGCTTATTTGCACTGTAGTGTCTAGGAAGTGGATCTCTTGTGTGCACTGGTCCAGTCTGAGGTTGATGGTGGGGTGGAAATTGTTGAAATCCTGGTGGAATTCCTCTTCTTGTCAACTGCTGAGAATAGGCCACTTCCACCTTAATTGAATTGGCTCGTTAGCACTGACCCCCCCACTTGGTAAGGCAACTCCCATATTTTCATATACATACTGCTTACTGTATTTTTCACTCCATGCATCTGATGAAGTGGGTTTTAGCCCACAAAAGTGTATGCCCAAATAAATGTGTTAGTCTCTAAGGTGCCACAAGGACTCCTCGTTGTTTTTGCTGATACAGACTAATACGGCTACCACTCTGAAATCTCTCTGGATAGAAATTCCATGCTTGAATAATAAGAGCATAGCAGCAGGAATACACTACTGACCACCTGGCCAGGACAGTGACAGTGATTGTGAAATTCTCAGGGAAATTAGAGAGGCTACAAAAACAGAAAACCTAATAATAATGGGGGATTTCAACTATCCCCATATTGACTTGGTAAATGTCACCTCAGGACAGGATGTTATAGACTAACCTCTGTTAGTCTATAAGGTGCCACAGGATTCTTTGCTGCTTAGACACTATTAATGATTGCTTCTTGGAGCCGCTAGTCCTGGAACCCACAAAGGGAAAGGCAATTTTTTATTTAGTCCTAAGTGGTGCACAGAATCTGGTCCAAGAGGTGAATATAGCTAAACTGCACAGTAATAATTCAACCATAATGTAATTAAATTTAATGTCATTGTAAGGGGGGAAATATCAAAGAAACTCACCACAATAGCATTTAACTTCAAAAAGAGGAACTATACAAAAATGGGGAAACTAAAAGGAACAGTCACAAGAGCAAAATGCCTGTAAGCTGCACAGAAACTATTTAAAAGCATAATAATAGAGGCTCAAACTAAATATATACCGCCCCCCCTCAACAAAAAAAAAAGTAGGAGAGCCCAAAAAAATGCCATCATGGCTAACATTACAATCATCTGCAGTTCCCTCTTTCCAAAGCCCTGAACACAACACACCTCCTTCCTTCACATCATCCCCAGAGTGCCCTGCTTCATCAGCGACCTATGCCAAATGAAGGCAAGTAATTAGAGCAAAGGTACCACAAGTCCTGCTCAGAATCCAGCGATCTGTAGCACACGGATATCATGCAAGCCTGTTCTGCAACTACTAGAGTCTAAGAGGTCCATTTTCTTCTCTGCCATACAGTGGTGTAACAAAGCTCTAGAGGGCCCTGGTGCAAGAATAGGTTAGGGGCCCCCTTCCTGATTCTGAAAACTAAAACTTTGCTTAAGCCCCATCCTCCCAGTCATCAGTATTCCCCATTCCCCCCAACTCACCCCACCATCCCCTCCAAAAGCCCCCCCAACGCTCTCCACTTGCCCCATAACCCACCAGCAACTTGCCCCATAGCCCCACTCATCACCCCCAGGATCTTCCTGGCCACTCACCAGCACCTCCTCCCAGCTCAGCACTCTGCTCCTATTCTGGCCTAGGGTGGCTCCTCCTGATCCCGGCTACCCAGTGACTCCGTTCATTCCCATCACCTGTCCCCACTCACACAACGAGGGCCAAATTTGAATGATGATGTTGTGACCCCATGCTCCAAGTTGCTCCACCACTCACTCAAATTTGCACACACACACACACCTCTGTCATGATGGAGGGGCAGATGGGCCAAACCTGAGTGGTGCTGCAACTGCCGCACACCTGGTCACAATGCCACTCCGATTTGGCCTGGCCACCCCTCTGTCCGACAGAGGAGGCACAAATTTGAGTGAGTACTGTTGCAACTTGACCTTGGCGCAGCTGCACCACTTGCACTATTGTAGCTATGCCAGTGCTGCCATAGCATCTACAAAATCTTTCAGACAGTGGGTCATCAAATAAACTTCAAACCCAGACCCATCTGACTTCTCATGCAAAGAGCGCTCATCCTATTTTGCGGAAAAGATTAACAGTATCTGAGATGATCTTGCTCAACCTGAGAAAAGAGAAGCAGATGAGAAAGTGGTAAACACACCACATTCCCTGACAGAGTTCAGCCCAATCATGAGAGATCAATGAACCATTAGAGGAGAACATTAAATGCTATCAGAAAGAGTGACCCCAGGGGATTTCAGTGGAAGTCACTCACATACAATATCTGTGGTATCCGGGCCCCGGCTCTCTTTTTTAATCCAGAGGTTTCTCATTACTGAGGTGTTGACCGAATTCTTCTTCTTTTTTTTGGTAAACAATACCCAGATATAGGGATAGCTTCCACATTACGGAGATATATCACTCCCTAGTAAGACCCAAAACAAACGTAGGCTGTATTCAACCAAGTCAAACTGATCTAGATTTCTTAAAAACATGTTTAGAAACACCAACATGCAAACGACAGGAAGGCGCTTGCTGTACATTTTTCAAATTCCCCTTTTAGTATGATCTGATAATGCCTCATACATATCTAAAAACACCTTGCTTGTGAAATAATTCACAAGTTCCCGTCCAAAATTTGTCTATCCTTTATAGCTTCTGTACTGACACTCTGCCAAGTAGCATCAGAGAATTAGCAATACATGCCCCATTCTAAGAACACTTGCAGAAAGAAATATCATCCACAGCAGATTCCTTTGTTTTCTGTTTCTAAATACTTGTGTAAATTGTGGTTTCTGTGCATTCCTATATAGAATGTCTTTATTTCCCCACAAAAACTTACATCACCTACTGAGAACATTGTCTTGGGAAAACAGTACAGAAGATACAGTTCAAGCAGCCTGTGACATTTCTGAATCAGAGACATTGCTGACTAGTCTTCTTTTACTGACTGGATCCAGCTCCCATCGTGGAATTTAAAAGATTTATTAGAGAGATTATGAATCTTGAGCTAACCACAAAAGAATTCATACAGTAAGCCTTAATAGGAAAACTTGATGTGGAAGCACAGTGGTACATTAACTCCAGCCAAGACTAATCTTCCAGTACAGAAGGACTGAGCCAGGTGATTTAACTCTTAACCCCAGCACATTGTGGTTTCAGCTCAATTATTACTTGGCAGTCTCGCTCTTCAGCTAATACAAGGCATTAAAAGGACACATTTCAATTTGCTCCCCCTCAAAAAACACATTAGAATGACAGGCTGACATGTGAAACAATGCTTACGTTGCTATTTTTTAAGTGCTCTTCAACTAACAAACATGCAGTATTTAAAAATTCAACACTAGTGTTCATTAGCTGAGGTGTGGGATCTCTTCATAGCTGATAACATGGATTCGTTGATAGTAAGTGTAGCTATTGAATTTTCTTGAAATGCTGTGATGCCTAATCATGTGTGCACAAATGTTATCTGACTGCCAGCAAGTGAGAAAATATGCCAGTATTTTGATATCAAATAGAAAAGAGATCTGCAGGAGAAGTCTGTTGTAATTCAATATACTGTGCAGTGCAACACAAACATGACCATTCATTGCCTTGAAGTTTAGTGCAGGGAACAATGTGTCAGAACTGTCTGTCAATCCCATCAATGGATGAGTTTTCCTTGCAGCACTATCCCCCCTCATGCTCTCTGTTCAGTTAATTCCATCCGCAAAACAGGCCGATTCCAGAAATGGCGTCCACTGAAGGACAAAAATAATCACAAGATTTTTCTAACCAGCCGTCAGAGCTTTCTGAGCACAGGGGCGCAATCTTAAAGTGGGAATTTGGGATGCAAGATCTTGCTCCTGAAAGGAGTGAAACTCTGATGAGGGTATGTCTACACTACAAAATTAGGTCGAATTTATAGAAGTCGGTTTTTTATAAATCGTTTTTATTCAGTCGATTGTGTGTGGCCCCACACAAAATGCTCTAAGTGCATTAAGTCGGCGGACTTCGTCCACAATACCGAAGCTAGCGTCGACTTCCGGAGCATTGCACTGGGGGTAGCTGGGGGTAGCTATCCCGCAGTCTCCACCGCCCATTGGAATTCTGGGTTGAGATCCCAATGCCTGATGGGGCAAAAACAGTGTCGCGGGTGATTCTGGGTACATGTCGTCAGGCCCCCACTCCCTCCCTCCCTCCGTGAAAGCAATGGCAGACAATCGTTTCATGCCTTTTTTCAGCCCAGACGCCATAGCAGTGGGATCCTGGAGCCCGCTCAGATCACCGCTGCAATTATGAGCACTAAAACCAGCACGCGCATTATCCTGGAGTATATGCATAGCCAGAACCTGCCAAAGCAAAACCAGGCGAGGAGGCGACGGCAGCGTGGTGACGAGAGTGATGAGGAAATAGACATGGACATAGACTTCTCACAAAGTACGGGCCCCAGCAATGTGCAAATCATGGTGTTAATGGGGCAGATTCATGCC
>QXTE01000007.1:15163320-15275649 GCA_003942145.1 Platysternon megacephalum | reverse complement strand
ACTCTGAATGTCCCCTTAATAAAAGCACCCTATTTCAACCAGGTGACCATGAATGATATCACTCTCCTGAGGATAACACAGAGAGATAAGGAATGGATGTTGTCTGAATGCCAGCAAACACCGGGACCATACGCTGCCATGCTTTGTTATGCAATGATTCCAGACTACGTGCTACTGGCCTGGCGTGGTAAAGTGTCCTACCATGGCGGACGGAATAAGGCAGCCCTCCCCAGAAACCTTTTGCAAAGGCTTTGGGAGTACATCCAGGAGAGCTTTCTGGAGATGTCCCTGGAGGATTTCCGCTCCATCCCCATACACGTTAACAGACTTTTCCAGTAGCTGTACTGGCCGCAAATTAATCATTAAACACGCTTGCTTTTAAACCATGTCTAATATTTACAAAGGTACACTCACCAGAGGTCCCTTGTCTGCCGCCCTCAGGGTCCGGGAGCATGCCTTGGGTGGGTTCGGGGGTTACTGGCTCCAGGTCCACGGTGAAAAACGTATCCTGGCTGTTGGGGAAACCGGTTTCTCCGCTTCCTTGCTGTGAGCTATCTTCAATCTCTTCATCATCATCTTCCTCGTCCCCAAAACCCGCTTCCGTGTTGCGTGATTCTCCATTGACGGAGTCAAAGCACAGGGTTGGGGTAGTGGTGGCTGCACCCCCTAGCATGGCATGCAGCTCGGCGTAGAAGCGGCATGTCTGCGGCTCGGCCCCGGACCTTCCGTTTGCCTCTCTGGCTTTGTGGTAGGCTTGCCTTAGCTCCTTAATTTTAATTTTCACGCGGCACTGCTGTGCGTCCCTGTTATGGCCTCTGTCCTTCATGCCCTTTGAGACTTTTTCTAATGTTTTGGCATTTCGTTTACTGCAACTGAGTTCAGCTAGCACGGATTCGTCTCCCCATATGGCAAGCAGATCCCGTACCTCCCGTTCGGTCCATGCTGGAGCTTTTCTGCGATCCTGGGACTCCATCATGGTTACCTGTACTGATGAGCTCTGCGTGTTCACCTGTGCTCTCCACGCTGGGCAAGCAGGAAATGAAATTCAAAAGTTCGCGGGCCTTTTCCTGTCTACCTGGCCAGTGCATCCGAGTTGAGAGCGCTGTCCAGAGCGGTCACAAAGGAGCACTCTGGGATAGCTCCCGGAGGCCAATACCGTCGAATTGCATCCACACTACCCCAAATTCGACCTGGCAAGGCCGATTTCAGCGCTAATCCCCTCGTCGGAGGTGGAGTAAAGAAATCGATTTAAAGAGCCCTTTAAGTCGAAAAAAAGGGCTTTGTGGTGTGGACGGGTCCAGGCTTAAATCGAGGTAACTATGCTAAATTCGACCTAAAATTGTAGTGTAGACCAGGCAAGAAAAATCAGACCCCATCGACCTCAAATAATGCATACACAGAGTCTTCTCATCTTTGGTTCTGCTTGTGTTAAATCTGTTTGGTGATGGGTTAAGAACTGAACAACGCATCCTCTGTTTAGATTCACCTTACTAAGGATCCCAACAGTAAGCTGAAAGCTTGTAACTTGCTATAAACAGTGTCAGCAGAGGTCATAGGAACAGGGGATGAGTGTTGTAATCTAATGAGACATTTGCAGCATGCTCATGCTGCTGCATTATTCCTACAGCCACTGCTCCTGCTTCTGGGTCATCCATGCTGACTCCTTTACCCTTCTACTGATTCATCTGTGATTTCTCTGATATGGCCGCCAAAAGAACAATTCAGATGTCAAGAATTGCTTATGACCAAGATACAAACTGCTCACCAAGAGGTACTGCCACCCTTTTAACAATGCAACTGATTGGGGACTGTAAAGGGGCGAGTCCGGGGCTCAACCCTCTCAGGGGAAGAGGGGAGCCACACCGGCCCGCTGGTCGTACGTGGGCTCCAGTCCTATGCTGCAGGGTGGAGCAAGAAACAGTACAACAGTACAGGAGCTCAGACCTTTGGGTCAGGGCTGAGCAACAACAGTACAGGGGCTCAGACCTTTGGGTCAGGGCTGAGCAATCAGTACGGGGGCTCAGACCTTTGGGTCAGGACTGAGCAACAACAGTACAGGGGCTCAGACCTTTGGGTCAGGGCTGAGCNCTGTTTGGTGATGGGTTAAGAACTGAACAACGCATCCTCTGTTTAGATTCACCTTACTAAGGATCCCAACAGTAAGCTGAAAGCTTGTAACTTGCTATAAACAGTGTCAGCAGAGGTCATAGGAACAGGGGATGAGTGTTGTAATCTAATGAGACATTTGCAGCATGCTCATGCTGCTGCATTATTCCTACAGCCACTGCTCCTGCTTCTGGGTCATCCATGCTGACTCCTTTACCCTTCTACTGATTCATCTGTGATTTCTCTGATATGGCCGCCAAAAGAACAATTCAGATGTCAAGAATTGCTTATGACCAAGATAGAAACTGCTCACCAAGAGGTACTGCCACCCTTTTAACAATGCAACTGATTGGGGACGTTATTGATCTGGCTTGACACGTGCTTCAGAAGGCTGCTGGAAGAATTAAATTGCAAACACAGCAACATTACATCTCAATTCCATTTGGATCACAATGTTATCCCTAGTATGTATGAGGTTGTGAAAATCAAAGTTGGGGCATATTTGGAAGAGGAGGCGAATTCATTTCATTGCTAACATAGTGACCGGTGCGGCCAGTATCTGAACCATATGGGTGAGCCACACAGAGGGGTTTGCCAGAGCCCACTTTCCAAAAATCATGTTCCAAAAAAGCACTTATAGGCTAAATTGCATGTTGTATAAGGTCTCACAGCCCATCCCAAGACCAACTCACAAAGTGAAAAGACATTTTAAAATTGATTTTATAAATTTCCAAAACATAGGGGATCCCCTCCAAAGCACTTGCAATCTAAGATTGTGACCAGTAGCCACTGGGTCCCATTATACGACTACTAAAAAGAATTACCGCTTTCATCCAAAACATAACTCCTTTTCAGCCAATGTGACTGTATAATACCTGAAGTTAAACGCTATGATTATTTTTACTTCACAACTTGACTAATTTTTTTCTACCCAAAGGCAACATTTTAGGGCCTGCTCTTTTGATAGTCAATGGCAAAACTTCCACTAAAAACAGTAGAAGCAGAATCCAGCCTTTAGGGGGGAAAAGCCAATATTTTTATTACTTTTTTTTCTTCCAGTGTCCACGACCTAGAAGAATGAACACAGGGTTGGGAACCCAGAACTCCAGAAAGCTAGTCCTGTCTCTGTTACTGATTGGCCTCAATAATACTTTACAAATATCATTAGGAAGTTTTACAAAATCCCTGTGAAGTAGTTTAATATCATTATACACACTTTACAGATTAAAACAGGTTAAAACTGAGGTGCAGACTGGTGAAAGGTCATATGTATACAGGTCTGTCGCATCTTAGGCACATTTAACATGTCCGATTTCAGCTTTACGTGGTCAGCAAAAACAAGAAAAAAAAGAGAAAAATAACAATTTAAATACTGTTTCTGTAGTGCGGGCGATTCTGCCCGCCATTACACTCAATGTAATTTTGACTATACGCGGTTTTCGCTTTACGCGCTGACCGCGGAACGTAACCCCAGCGTAAAATGAGACAGACCTGTAGTAACAAAAACTGGGATTGTGCCCATTTTTCCTTCTTTGTGCTGTATAAACAAGGTCTGCAAGTTTCTCAAAAAGAGTGATATGTATTTGTTTTGTATATTAGAAACTCAAGATATTTCTGCCCTGAAGGCTCTATGCTGATTTTACAGCTAGTGAAAATACAACATCACAAGAGTCAGAGAGTGAAAACAGATCCGTTGAAAAGGGAAAGGATTTTCAGTAAGACTGAGAAACTCTTTGTTTTTATAAACACATATTTAACTCCAGGGTCTACTGTGAATTTAGAATTTTAAAAGTCTTTGTTAAAAATCCAAAACAACAATCCCTTTCTTCAATTAAAGTATGACAGCTCACAATAAATATCTGAGACCAGAAGAAGTCCTTAGCAGAACCAAGGAAGGCCAGACTTTATATTCTTGGTATTTGTAAGGTAAAAAAGAAGCAGGAAAAGATACTTAAATATAAAACTCTTATTGCCAATGGATCAGACCATTGTGGTGGCAAAGGTACACCATTCCACAGGATCTTAGAACAACCACACAAACCTTTTAGAGGCAATACTAGCCCATTGGGGGCCCTAAGGAAGAATATTTCCCCCCCCCAACACATACTAAAAAAGTGAGGGGGGGCCCTTGAGCTGCTCGGGACCCTAAGCAATTGCTTAGTCTGCTGATGCCTAGCGCTGGCTTTGCTTTCACATTGAGATTCCCACAATAACTCACCTAAGAGAAAAGGAACAGGAGTACTTGTAGCACCTTAGAGACTAACAAATTTATTGTAGCATAAGCTTTTGTGGGCTACAGCTCACTTCATCGGATGCATTACTCTGAAACCTGTCACCTAAGAGAGGAAGTGACTTTAAAAAAAAGTGCCTTTACCACATATACATTATCAGCGTGTCATGAAACAAAGAGGAGAGCAGTATTTGGGTGACAAGTATGTATGTTTTCATAATTGTGATGCACTCAGATCCCATGCTGACTTCAGTGCATTATAAATACAGAGATAGATAGAACATGCACAAGTAAAACTATATTATAACAAGTGTAACAAAACATCCAAAACCCTATGACAAAAATCACAAGATTTGTTTGCAGTTACTTCTAATTTTATTAAACAAAAGCAGAGTGAGTATGTAATAGCACAAGAGCACTCAAAAATGTTAGGAGTAAGTTTGCGGTCTTGTACTTCTTATTGTCTAGAGTGTCCAAGTTTTTATGAGTCAAAAGTCTCATTTCTCTGCAAAATTAAGGAAGCACAAAACAAATATGGGGCCTGATGCTGACTTCAGTGGGGGCCACGGAATCACAGCACCATTGAGGAGTTGCTCAGCATTTTGCAGAATTGGATCCCCTCTTTGCCCAAATCATTGTGCTTAGGTAAATGTATTAATTAATTGTTATTATTATTATTATTAAATCACAACTGAATTCCCTAAGATTTACAAAGCATTTTGTAACCAGATCAGCTACTTACACAACACTAACAATACTGGTGCAGCTTGCAAAAAATTCTATAAATATTCTCCAACATACAATATTGTTTATGTTTTGTACCACAGTGCATGACGAATTACTGTTCACATTGCATGTGCAGACATGTCTGCAGGGAATTGAGTGAACGCTGCCACCTGTTGGTGAATTAAATACAACTGACATTGGGTGCAATGCTGGAATGTAAATACGTCATATGCATTTGGTTAACATACTAATGAGAATTTTTTCATTTTCTAACAGATACTTTGTGTCATGCCATTGTGTCCTGTTGTTTAAACTGAAATATTTAGTGGCGGAAATAAGTACAAAAATACTTGTAGTTTGACACTGTCAGCAGCTGCTAAAATGCTTTAAAGATTCTACAGAAACTTCTGAAGTGTCCAGCATTATAGAATTTTCAAGGAGAAAGTTCTGCGCCCACAAAGGTTAAGCAGCATTGTCAACCTCTGTTCAGAAATATCTCCAGCACTGTCAAAAGACAACACTAGTTGGGATGACACCGTGTTCATTTGAAGACAATGGTACATCCTGGAATGACATCAAGAAGAGTGCCCTTAGCAGCTGCGTCTGTAGGTAGGTCAAATATCTCAGGGAATGGATATTTCAGCCTTGGCCCATCACTGTGAAGTCCTTTGTAAACTCTCTCTTAAATATAAAACACATTTGATTCCTGATAATGCTAAAGCCATGAAGAGATGTTACAGTGGAATCATATCGATAACATTTAGCATACACTGTCCAATACATCCTAGGTGTATTTTATTTATATTACACATTTTTCTTCTTTTTACAGGTGAAATACTGGATCATCTCACCAAAAGTTGTCCGCCTCAATTTGATTTGTTTGCCTCCATTGCCTCTAATTTGAATGTTTTCAGACTTCCTTGTTCCTTATTAAAGGTCCTGTAGGGTGTTTGTGACTGGCAAAATCCCTGAAGCAGCAGTTGCAGCACTGCAAGGATACTGCAGGTTTCCCCACCAGAGACCTTTACAGTGCAAACCCCACTGATCTAACGATGTTTAACACAAGGTATCATTATCAGTAATCATTTGAAATAATATATTTGTTTTATTATATATAATATATGTTTTATTTCTTTCATAAGTAATCTTAGCCCAGATGCTCCTTAGAGCTCACTAACACAACAGCTAATTGAAAGCAATAAGAAGACATTTCATTATTCCTTTGGGCAAAACCAGCACACCGTTATTATGCAAATGTAGTGATCAATGAAAATGCCAAAGATTTTTGTTTCTGTTGTGTTCCTGCATAGCTGGAAATTAGTAGGATTTATTCAGCCTATCAGCACAGGAAGACAAAACTAAACTGATAAGAGGAATCTAATTGAAACTTCTGTTATTCTGTCAGCAGGGGCACAACAGGTTTATTAGCTCCTTAACACACACCCCACCGTACTATTTCTACTTAGGCTATGTCTACACTGGCAATTGAATGACGAAACTTTTGTCTTTCAGAGGTCTTAAACCCCACCCCCAAGCCCTCCAAAAGACAAAAGTTTTGCTGCGACAAGTGCTAGTGTGAACAGCACGTTGTTGGCAGGAGCGATTTTCTGCTGACAATACAAACACTGCTCATTGGGGGTGGAAGTTTTTTGTCAGCAGGAGATCCAACAAACAGCAGCTACACTGCCCGACTTTTAGTGGCACGGCTGTAGCGACACAGACGTGTCGCTAAAAGCTGTGTACTGTAGACAATCCCTAACACTTTGCATTGCTGTAGCACATTTTATCAGAGGATGCCATGGGATGTAGGTTTATGCACCTTGTTAGGTTAAAACCATCAGAATAAATAAGCAAGAGGCAACAGAGGCTAGGGACACCATCCCTGCTCATCCTGGCTAATAGCCATTGATGGACCTATTCTCCATGAATTTATCTAGTTCTTTTTTGAACCCTGTTATACTCGTGGCCTTCACAATGTCCTCTGGCAAAGAATTCCACAGGTTGACTGAGTGTTGTGTGAAGAAATACTTCCTTTTGTTTGTTTTAAACCTGCTGCCTATTAATTTCATTTGGTGACCCCTACTTCTTATATTATAAGAAGGAGTAAATAACACTTCCTTATTTACTTTCTCCACACCCATCATGATTTTATAGACCTCTATCATGTCCCTCCTTAGTCATCTCTTTTCCAAGCTGAAAAGTCCCAATCTTATTAATCTCTCCTCATACGGAAGCTGTTCCATACCCCTAATCATTTTTGTTGCCCTTTTCTGAAATGTTTCCAATTTATCTTTTTTGAGATGAGGCGACCACATCTGCACTCAGTATTCAAGATGTGGGCGTACCATGGATTTATATAGAGGCAATATGATATTTTCTGTCTTATTATCTATCCCTTTCTCAATGGCTCCCAACATTCTGTTTGCTTTTTTGACTGCCACTGCACATTGAGTGAATGTTTTCAGAGAACTATCCACAATGACTCCAAGATCTATTTCTTGAGTGGTAACAGCTAATTTAGACCCTATCATTTTTTTATGTATAGTTGGGATTATGTTTTCCAATGTGCATTACTTTGCATTTATCAACATTGAATTTCATCTGCCATTTTGTTGCCCCGTCACCCAATTTTGAGAGATCCTTTTGTAGCTCTTCGCAGTCTGCCTGGGACTTTACTATCTTGAGTAGTTTTGTATCATCTGCAAATTTTCCCACCTCACTGCTTACCCCTTTTTCCAGATCATTTATTAATATGTTCAATAGGACTGGTCTGAGTACAGATCCCTGCAGGACAACACTATTTATTTACCTCTCTCTGACCATTTATTCCTACCCTTTGTTTCCTATCTTTTAACCAGTTACCAATTAATGAGAGTACCTTCCCTCTTATCCCATGACAGCTTACTTTTCTTCAGAGGGTGAGGGACCTTGTCAAAGGCTTTCTGAAAATCTACGTACACTATATCCCCTTGTCCGCATGCTTGTTGACGCCCTCAAAGAATTCTAGCAGATTAGTGAGGCATGATTTCCCTTTACAAAAACCATGTTGACTCTTCCCCAACAAATTATGTTCATCTATATGTCTGACAATTTTGTTCTTTACTATAGTTTGAACCAGTTTGCCTAGTACTGAAGTCAGGCCTGTAATTGCCGGGATCACCTCTGGACCCCTTTTTTAAAATTGGCGTCACATTAGCTATCCTCCAGTCATTTGGTACAGAAGCTGATTTAAATGATAGGTTACAGACTACAGTTAGTAGTTCTGCAATATCACATTTGAGTTCCTTCAGAACTCTTGGGTGAATACCATTTGGTTCTGGTGATTTATTACTGTTTAGTTTATCGATTTGTTTCAAAACCTCCTCTAATGACCCCTCAATCTGGGACAGTTCCTCAGATTTGTCACCTAAAAAGAATGGCTCAGGTTTGGGAATCTCCCTCACATCCTCAGCTGGGAAGACTGATGCAAAGAATTCATTTAGTTTCTCCGCAACGGCCTTCTCATCCTTGAGTGCTCCTTTAGCATCTCGATCATCAGTGGCCCCACTGGTTGCTTAGCACGCTTCCTGCTTCTGATGTACGGTACTTAAAAAAAAATTTGCTATTACTTTTTGAGTCTTTGGCTAGCTGTTCTTCAAATGCTTTTCTGGCCTTCCTAATTATATTTTTACATTTCATTTGCCAGTGTTTATGCTCCTTTCTATTTTCCTCACTAGGATTTAACTTCCACTTTTTAAAGGATGCCTTTTTGCCTCTCACTGCTTCTTTTACCTTGTTGTTTAGCCACAGTGGCACTTTTTTGGTTCTATTACTATGTTTTTTAATTTGGGGTATACCGTTAAGTTGAGCTTCTATTATGGTGTCTTTAAAAAGGTTCCATGCAGCTTGCAGGGATTTCACTTTTGGCACTGTACCTTTTAATTTCTGTTTCACTAACCTCCTCGTTTTTGTGTAGTTCCCCTTTCTGAAATTGAATGCTACAGTGTTGGGCTGCTGTGGTGTTTTCCTCACCACAGGGATGTTTAAATTTAATTATATTATGGTCTCTATTACCAAAGGGTCCAGCTATATTCGCCTCTTGGACCAGATCCTGTGCTCCACTTAGGACTAAATCAAGAATTGCCTCGCCTCTTGTGGGTTCCAGGACTAGCTGCTCCAAGAAGCAGTCATTTAAGATGTCAAGAAACTGTATCTCTGCATCCCGTCCTGAGGTGACACGTACCCAGTCAATATGGGGATAGTTGAAATCCCCCATTATTATTGAATTTTTTATTTTAATAGCCTCTCTAATCTCCCTGAGCATGTCACAGGTTCTATTTAAACCTAAAGGGCCAGACCCAGGTAAATCATGGAAGTCAATGAAGCTCCACTGACCAGATACTTTGGGCCAAAGAGACATGCTGAGTAAATACTCAGACAGCTGTTTGTAGCGTATAGGCATTAAGTGTTTTAGTGGGAGCTAGCATTACTGGAAGTTTCTGCACCAGAATAAGAAGTTTTTACGTATCATTTATGTTAAATCCTGGGGTAGAAAGGAAAGAAGTCTGGACCTGCAAAGCCCCAGTGGAGGAAATGCTGAACAGGCCTATAGAAAGTATGGTCTATCCCTGGTCAAAAGAATTGCTTTGATAAAGTTATGAGGCTTTGAAGGTGCCAAATTGAATCTATATTCATCACTTGTTGAGTCACATTAGGAAATGTGTCCCCAATTCTCTGCAACTTCTAACTGGAAAAGTGACACCTGGTCATTATGCAGTAAAGAAAAGCTTTTCATCTTATTGAAATGCGTAGCATGGTTAGTCTAATATGCTAGTATAAGTAAGTCTCCAATGGAATAGGTTACTAGCCGTACTTTGGATTAAGTAAAAAAGACTTAAAAAAGCACTGCTGGTAAAGAGACATTGAAGAACAATTTCCACTACAGACATGCCTGGCCAAATAAGAAATGAACTAATCTACTCAGAGTAGAAATAATTGTGCTTTTACTACAGACAGCATTTAAACTGTACTATGGGTTCTGGAACTAATATTTCAGAGAAGTTCTCTCTTGTGCAGTATGATTTAGCATAATAATAGCCAACTGGTCCACAATTAATTTTGTTTTCTGCACACAACTCCCATCAAAATTTGCAACTAGGTTATAGAATCACAATGGAAACACTGTCAACTCTCAGGGTTTAGTTTTACAACAGTAATGCTTTTCCTAGGAGCATGACACGTTCAAGTATCCTCTTGGAATTCTGCTTTCTGGACTACTGAGTATGAATTACTTCTACAGGCTGAATAGCTCCCTCAGCAAACATTTTTGCATTATTTATAGCTGACTTGGTTTGGCCTGCTAGATTTGGAGCTTACTCCAATGTAAGTTCAAGTAACAGACTTTCGTGAGTTTATGCAATCATAAGCCTTTTCCAGTAACTGGCCTCTGAGCATTAAGTATATCATACCTCTAAATTCACATGCACCTACCACAGCACACAGAGCCACCATGTGCTGCCAGGCATTGGAACACTCCTGGAAAAATGTAACAATGTCACAGGGCCAGCCACCTCCCACAGGACCCCGCATGGCCAGGGGTACCTCTGCAGCACTCAGACTCCGTTTTCCCTCTTCAAGACTTCTTAAGAACTCCACATAGTCTTTTTCATGGCTAATGCCATGACCCCTGCCTGGGGCTGGTGTAATAACAGTAACAGTTCAAAGCAATCCTTAAGCCCCCAAAATAAAGTCCATCACCACAACAAAAGGTTCATACTCAGCCATGGCATCTTCTGCCACACCAAGAACTGTTCTTCCATCCCAGTTTGCTCTTCAGAAAGCCACCACTCCCAGCCTTTCCTAGCTGGAGCTCAGCCTTCTAGCTCTGGCTTCCAGGACCCAACCCTTCTCTCAGGCAGGGTCTCCTGCTCACCGCAGCTCTCCTCTGCCAGAGCTTCCTCTTCCTGTTTCCTTTGTCTTTCACATTCTTTGTTTATTGGCATAGCAATCTCATTATACGAGTGCCTCGCCACCACTTTCGTCATTCATTTTTAGCCAAAGTGTGTGTGTGGTTTGTTTGTTTGTTTGTTTGTTTGTTTTTTATTATCCTTTCACTTGGTTTAGTATCCTTAAGGAACACATCAAGTTTTGTTTTGTTTTGTTTTTGCACTACTGCATTTCCCTTTAGGGAAAAATATTTGATTCTAAGCTAACTCAATTTTTCATAAAGAAACTTTCTTTCCATAGAATATTGCCCACAATGCCATAGAACATGATCAACAGTTTCTGTGGTTTTGTACACATTACACATGTAACCCTTCTGCCAGGTGAAGCCAGCAGCAACAAGGGCTGGTTTCAGTATCTAAGGGTTCCTTTTCAACAATACAACACAAAACTGTCTCGAGCCCCCACCCAGTGACCAGGACAATTACACACCACCCCATGGGCACCTCTAAGAGGCAATACTTCCCCTCTCACAAGCACAGAGCCTGAGTGTAGCAAAAACTTTTAATAAAAAGGAGGGAATTAACTCAGCATTAATTTGGAAAAACACCACAATTAGGGTTCATAAACACAAACCATGAGCAAAAGACCCACCCCCAAGTAAGCTGATCAGTGTCCTTTTCCCCTCAGGGTCTTAAGTCCAGTAACCCCAAAATCCCTTTAACGTGCCCGTCCCTTCTCTGTACCCCACTCACAGTTGCTGTCCTTGGCCAGTGCAGCCCCAGAGTTCAGAGGTTCATCCACAGAGTTCACCTCTCACCCTGTGTGGAAGGCACGAGGGGTGGGGGGTAAGGAGGCACCTTACATGCTGCACTGCTCGGGCACTTGCTCGTCACCCTAACGGCTGATTGCAGGGCTCTGCTCTGGCCCTTTCCACCAGCTTCTCTACCAGCCTCCTTGCTGGCCATGCCTCTCCACCAGCCGCCTTGCTGGCCGCTTGCCGCACCTCTCTGCCAGCCACCCTGCTGGCCACTCATCAAGATGTCTTCAGGGCCCCTCCCCACTTGACACAGCTCTCTGTGATTTCAGCTGTTAGTGGGGGAGCCTCACTGCTGGTGCACACTGGGCAGTCTCTTGCAATAGAGACACTGTCCCAAAGTAGGTCTACTACTTAGACCTAGGTATAATTGATTTCAGCTCTGTAGCATGTAATAAGACTCTCAGTTGAATCTAAATTAGCTCTTTTATTATACCATGGAGATAGGAAGGGTCAAATGGTGTCTAGGACCCTTAAACAGGGCCCACACCACCAGGTACAAGTACCTGTCCACACCCTCTCTCAACACATTGGGCTTTGGAACCCATGTCCCCTGCTTAGCAAGTGCCGTTCAGTTGAGCATGAGTCCCTCCATTATGGTATGCCACGTACAGTTCTGCTGCCCTCGGTTCACACAACAAGGATAACAACCCTTTATTACTCCTGTCCCAATAACAAGGAGACTGGGGATCCAACAACAGCCACAAGTGATCATTTGGGCAAGCAATTCTATCATGCTGAGGACATAGGCAGGGTGGGTGTGTCCATGCAAACGAGATCAGCTTCTGAAGTCTTTTTCCACAGCTCACTACTAGATGTCAGGGGAGAGCTCATTCAGACTCTGCTTACACACAGCCCATCTTTATGTCTTTTTAATAAGTTTAACTTATCATTTAAGGCCTTTAACACCAAAAAAATGACTGTTTCACTTGTACTATCATTGACTGTGATGTATAGTATTACCTTCGATTTTTGAGCATACATCGTAGAAACTTTGTCCTTTTGTTTCCTTAGCCCATAGTTCTTGCCATTCCTTCTCAAGCTCCTGCATGACCAGACTTTTAAAGTCTTGTCTATCTTACTATCCAACTCCTCATTTTTGTAGAGCATGTTTTGTTGCTTTGTCAGCCATCTCATTTCCAGATATTCCGATATGTGCTAGAATCCATGCATTTGTTACACAGATACCTGTTTGCATTATTTCCATAGTTAGGAACATTATTTCACTTATTTATGTCATTCTGCTTTCCGAAGCCCCTGTTCTGGTTATCATTATGCCTGACAAGGAATAAGATAAAATTATAACTATAGCCAATTGTACATCTCTTATCCAGGTTAGTACCAACATTACCCTCATTAGATTAGCTCAGTGTGTCTTGTTCATATGTGGGATCTTATCACTTCTGGAACCAGCTGATGTGAAGTTTGGGAGGTCTGGATTGCCTTTAGCAGGTCAACAGGTTCCTAGCTGAAAATGCGGACCATTTGGGATTTGGTACACATAAACTACTTTTATCTTTGGAACAAAAATGAGTTTTCAGTGTAGTGACAGCAAAAGCAAATGTATCTTTCATATCTGGTTAGGTATTAAAATGTTATCCTTCTGTGACCAAGCCAGGTAGCAAAAGTAGCTCAGTTATATCAGTCCATGCTTGCCCAGTACAATCAGAATCACAGAAGATAATTCTGAAATACTCTTATCTATATTTTAAAGTAAACTAGCAAGAAGCAGAGCAGTAGCTATAGACATTGTCATCAACAATTTGTGGAGTCCAAATGGGTTAGCAAAGCAAAGCCAGATGGCAATGGAAACTTCAATATAGAACTGCAATATATTTCTTTAGAATAACTACAGCTGCCTAAAAAAAATTATTATAAAATTGATTTTCAGGGCCTCAAGGAAGCATTTGTTGGAATTATTGGGTGCCTTGTTTATAATTAATCCAAACTATAATGATCCTTGTTCATGAACTATGCTCCAAATAGTGGAACACTATCAAGTTTTACTATTGGGAAATTCAAAGATACTTTTATTATAAAAGTTGCATTTAATTTTAACTAGATTAATGCAGCTAAATCAGTCCATTGCCCATAGAAGCTTTCAGATATATAACAACTTGTGAGGATAACAGTCTATCCCCTCAAGTAGGTAAGTTAATTATATGACCCCTCTATTATCAGTCTCCATGAGTATTATCCACTGTTCTTGGATTTATTTAATATTATCTTTTCTTGTGCTTTAGCCTGCCATGAACTCCCCATACTGCAGCAGAAGGGGAGGATGTTAGGTCAAGATGCAATGTCGTTTTAAAAAATATGCTTTACCTCAACCAGAATTTATGGGCTTGATGCAAGAATCACCTGAAGGAGTTCTATGGCATGTGTTATTCAGGAGGTCAGACTAGATTACAATAATCGCCCAGTGCTTAATTTATTCCAGGGTTTGCCACGGCTGAGCCCCGGCACCTCTTTCGTTACAAATTAAGCACTGTAATCACCCCTTCTGGCCTTAAAATCTGAAAATATGGTCTTGTGGTAAAGACCTTGGACTGGGATTCAGGAGAGCTGGACTGAATTCCCATTTTAGTCAAAGACTTTCTGTGCAACCTTAAGCAAGTCAATTAATCTATCTTGTGTCTCAGCTCCCCCTGTGTAAAAATTGAGATAATACCCCCTCCACCACATGGGTGTGATGAGGATAAAATCCATTAATGACTGTTTCAGGTCAAATGCTATGACACTCAGGGCCATATAAATGTTGAAACAGACAGATAGCGCAAGGTCCTTTCCAGCATGAGACACCATATTAAGTATTACATCCTCTATCTTTAAAAGTTATCAATATCAGTGCTGCTTTACTAACTTTCTAAAATGTGTCCACCTAAAACTTTATCATAGTAGGCAAATATGAATTTCTGATTAAGGGTAAGATATATCAGCTTCTGAGTATTGTGTAATTTAGTTGCTCTTCTAGGGACAATCTTGTATCCTCATGCAGGCACTACAATGGCTGTCTTTCTTAGTTATGATCATTCCTATTTACAGCCCCAAGAGATTAAAATGGCAAAATAAAAAACAAGATTAGAAGAGAAAACATGTGACTGAAGTGGTGATGAAAAAAAAAGTTACACAAAAGGATATAGTTGAAAGGACAGCTGGCAAGCTGCCTGAGCAATTATAGATCAACTTTTGTTCCTATTTCATCTTCAGAATCACTGCAAGTTCACAATGTATTTCTTTACATTGTCTATCCCAAGGTCTAGACATACTCCCCGTCAGTACCCGGCCTGGGCCCGGGCAGCTAATGATTCAATCAGTGGACCAAATTCGGTGATGAATCCTGGTCACATGCCACCTGAGGCAGGTTGTGCATATGCTACGAAGAAGTCCTTCTATTATACCTGCCTCCGGACTTTCTTTCAGACAGTTCCCTAAGTCTGGAAAACCCCTTTCTGGCCACATCCATCATTCTTCTGAGTAAGCATTGCATAGAGGAGAGGAAGTCCTATTGCTAGCAGTGCTCAATACCCTGTAGTAGGTGGAACAGGACTGTGTCCATGCACCCTTCTACATTAACTGGCAGACCAGGACTGCCATTGTGGGAAAGTAATGCTACAGCCAGAGTCTCCAGGCCAAATGCCTCCAGGAAATGCTTCTCGGATATGTTTTGATTCAATAAAGCACGTGAGCACATGCTTAATTTTAATGTGTTTAAGTCTCATAAAAGTGCAAAGCTTAAAGTTAAACACATGCTTAAGTACTGTCCTGAATTTAGATGTTTTTTTAATCTGGACCATGATGCACCTGTAATGCTCCTGTGTACCCTCTCTGGTATCTGATGTTCAGGGCCAGCTCTAGGCACCAGCAAGATAAGCAGGTGCTTTGGGCGGCACATTTGCAGGGGGCGGCATTCGGGCCATCCTTTTTGTTTGTTTTTTTTTAACTCACTTCCTCCCCTCTCACAACCCTGCAGAAGCAGAGCCATGGAGCAGCTGGGGATCCAGCATGGGAGCTGAGAACCCACGGGACCCTGGGAGCTGTAGTTCCTTGCCTTGCTCCCTGCCTATAGAGCCAGCCCTGGAGCTGGGAAAGAACTACATTTCCCAGCAATCCCTTGGTAGCTATCAACAGGAAAGGGAGGGGGAGAGAGTGAGGTAGCTGAGCCCTGCTGCAGCTTGCTGTGAGTCAAAAGGGGTGGCACTGTGAATGGGGGACAAGTGTGCCCAAGGAGTAGGCAGCTTTGCCCCAGATATCCCGTTCAGAAGACTTCCCCAGACTGGATTAGGGATACTGGTGTGACCTCACCTTGCAGCCCCCAAAGAAGGAACTGGGTGGACTAAATGGACAGTGCACCTCTCTATCTGAAGCCTAGCAAAGGAGGTACATGGATCCCACTAGAATTTAAAATGAAAAGGGAGGGGAGGCTCTACTAGAGGGCTTGGGCAGCTTTAGATACAGTACCCGGCACTTAGGAGGATTTCCACTTCTGAGCCATGGAAGCAGAAATTGACTTTTCCTTTCCAGATTTAGCTAATATTCAGAAAGGGAATCTAGCACCTGCCTTCCAGATTTGAACACCCTCAAAATTCAGGAGTGCTCAAGCTCAATTTGGGCAGCTGTTACTTCATTTCTCCCAAATCAAATATACTGATCCACTGTAACCTACTGTAGAAAAAGTAGGATAAAATTGAGCAAGAAATGCTGCCCAGTGGTTATTAGGACTGGAATTGCTATTTTCAACAGCCATTGCCATGTTTGTTTGTTTGTCTGTTTGTTTTAAAGTTGTATTTGTTTAAAAGGAAGACAGTGATATTGCATTGGCAAATTCCCCATAGAAACAAAGAGTGGAACAAAAGAATAATAAAGGCACCTCAACTTTTCCTCATTTATGTAGGACAGTCTTATAATATGCATCAAGATATCCACCAATCACACAAGCTGAAAATTGTTCCACTTTACTGCAGTTCTGTAACCATATGGGAACCAGTCCTGTCTGTGTTCTGTGCACATCCAAAATTCCTGCTGAATGACCCGCCCTGGGAGCGAGTTACCAGTAACCCAGGGCTGGGACAGCAAGAGGGTGCAGATTGCGGGGGGAGAGCCCAGGGCTGGGGCGGCAGGGGGGTGGGGGGAGGGCACTAGTGGGGGGGAAAAGGGGGAGCCCAGCACTGGGGCAGCAGGGGGGGGGAGAACCCAGGGCTGGGGCAGCACGGGGGTGCGGGGAGGAGCCCAGGGCTGGAGTGGGGGGCAGCCAAAAATTTTTTTGCTTGGGGCAGCAAAAAACCTAGAGCCGGCCCTGCTGATGTTCCCTCCTCTGCTCACTGTCAGCTCTGCCCTGCTAATCCCAACACCTCTCTCCTTGATCCCCTTCCATAATCTTCCTTTCGACTTACATTGCTTGTTACTGGTCTCCTCCCTCCCCTTCATCCTCAACCGCTCTCCTTCCCTTCAACATACAAGTGTGTACTTGTATTCTCTGTCTTCAAAAAAGGCCCTTACCTCCCCCTCATTCTTCATCTACCATTATTATTGTTTATTTGTACTGTAGTAGCACCTAGATATGATGGCCCCATAAGAACATAACGGCCATAGTGGGTCAGACCCAGGGTCCATCTAGCCCAGTATCCTATCCTGTCTTCTAACAGTGGCCAATGCCAGGTGCTTCAGAGGGAATGAACAGAACAGGTAATCATCAAGTGATCCATTCCCTGTCGCCCATTCCCAGCTTCCAGCAAACAGAGGCTATGGACACCATCCCTGCCCATCCTGGCTAATAGCCATTGATGGACCTATCCTCTGTGAATTTATCTAGTTCTTTTTTGAACCCTGTTATACTCGTGGCCTTCACAATATCCTCTGGCAAAGAGTTCCACAGGTGACTGTGCGCTGAGCAAAGAAATACTTCCTTTTTGTTTGTTTTAAACCTGCTGCCTATTAATTTCATTTGGTGACCCCTAGTTCTTGTGTTATGGGAAGGAGTAAACAACACTTCCTTATATACTTTCTCCACATCAGTCATGATTTTATTGACCTCTAGTATATTCCCCCCCTCCGCAAGCTGAAAAGTCCCAGTTTTACTAATTTCTCCTCATATGGCAGCCGTTCCATACCCCTAAAAAATTTTGTTGCCCTTTTCTGAACCTTTTCCAATATAACTTTTTTGAGATGGACTGACCAGATCTGCACAAAGTATTCAAGATGTGGGTGTACCATGAATTTATATAGAGGCAATATGATATTTTTTGTCTTATTGTGTAACCCTTTCCTAATGATTCCCAACGTTCTGTTAGCTTTTTTGACTAACGCTGAACATTGAGTTGATGTTTTCAGAGAGCTATCCAAAATGACTCCAAGACCTTTCTTGAGTGGTAACAGCTAATTTAGACCCCATCATTTTATATGTAGAATTGGGATTATGTTTTCCCAATATGCATTACTTTGCATTTATCGACACTGAATTTCATCTGCCATTTTGTTGCCCAGGCACCCAGTTTATTGGGTCTCTTTGTAACTCTTCGCAGTCTGCTTTGGACTTAACTATCTTGAGTAGTTTTGTATCATCTGCAAATTTTGCAACCTCCCTGTTTATCCCCTTTATCCAGATCATTTATGAATATGTTGAACAGTACTGATCCCAGTACAGACCCCTTCAGGGCACCACTATTTACCTCTCTTCATTCTAAAAACTAACCATTTATTCCTACCCTTTGTTTCCTATCTTTTAACCCAGGGGTTGGCAACCTTTCAGAAGTGGTGTGCCGAGTCTTCATTTATTCACTCTAATTTAAGATTTCGTGTGCCAGTAATACATTTTAACATTTTTAGAAGGTCTCTTTCTATAAGTCTATAATATATAACTAAACTATTGTTGTATGTAAAGTAAATAAGGTTTTTAAAATGTTTAAGAAGCTTCATTTAAAATTAAATTAAAATGCAGAGCCCCCCGGACCAGTGACCAGGACCCGGGCAGTGTGTGTACCACTGAAAATCAGCTTGCGTGCCGCCTTCGGCACGCGTGCCATAGGTTGCCTACCCCTGTTTTAACCAGTTCCTGATCCATAAGAGGACCTTCCCTCTTATCCCATGACAGCTTACTTTGCTTAAGAGTCTTTGGTGAGGGACCTTGTCGAAGGCTTTCTAAAAATCAAAGTACATTATATCCACTGGACCACCCTTGTCCACATGCTTGTTGACCCCCTCAAAGAATTCTAGCAGATTAGTGAGGCATGATTTCCCTTTACAAAAACCATGTTGACTCTTCCCCAATAAATCACGTTCATCTATATGTCTGATAATTCTGTTCTTTACTATAGTTTCAACCAATTTGCCCAGCACTGAAATTAGGCTTGCTGGCCTTTAATTGTCGGGATCACTTCTGGAGCCTTTTTTAAAAATTGGAATCACATTTTAGCTATCGTCCAGTCATCTGGTACAGCAGATGATTTAAATGATAAGTTACATACCACAGTTAGTAGTTCTGCATTTTCACATTTGAGCTCCTTCAGAACTCTTGGGTGAATACCGTCTGGTCCTGGTGATTTATTACTGTTTAATTTATAAATTTGTTCCAAAACCTCCTCTAATAACACCTCAATCTGCAACAGTGCCTCAGATTTGTCACCTAAAAAGAATGGCTCGGGTTTAAGAATCTCCCTCACATCCTCAGCCGTGAAGACTGATGCAAAGAATTCATTTAGTTTCTCGGCAATAGCCTTTTCCTCCACAAACATATATCAAAAAGACAGTCTCTGGTTCCCCTCCAACTCTAAGCTCCTTGAAAAGGGCATGTACAATTACTGCCCTGATTTCCATTCCTTCAGATCCTTCATGGAATACTTCTACAGCACCTGTCATTTTGGTATTGGAATGCCACTTAATGTTACACCTCCCTTTGACTGAAGCATAGCAATTAAGTGTAAATAGCTGCATATCGGTGTAGAAATAAATAATCCAAATTATGGCTATTTTCCTTGGGATGTTGCATATAAGCCTCCTTTCAACAGGATTCCTTGCATTTTTAAATCCATTTTTTAAATATTTCATGAAGTTATGAGATGCAAAATTATTGCTAACAAATTCCAGTCCCTGTTCTCACATACAGCACTTGCCCCAGTATCATAATTAAATGGTTCAGAAGGGTGAATCTTAATGGGAAGAGGTGCTCACAGTCACTATCAGCACATCATGGCAGACAAGTTGAGAAATGTACTTTAGGCAGACTTTTAATGGGTTCCCTTTAAATTATGGTGACATATACATTTGTAACTATCTTGTTGTGCAATCTCTTTGCTGATGCTTAACAGATTCATCTCCATGCTAGGAGCACTGTGTGGTCATTTATCTGAATGACATAATTGGGTCTAATGTGGTTGATTTAGATAGTAAAAGAAGAGCTTCCATTTTTGTAGGTTAAACTTGCATGTGATAGATATTATGACTGAGTTAAACAGTATACTGCAGTATTACAGATCTGTCTCCTGCATACATACAGAAGCAGAAGACCACTTTAAAAAGACACTGAGCCACATCATCCTCTTCCTAGAAAAATCATGCAGATGGGGGATAATTACTTGCAAAACTATACCTGGTTGTAATCATGCCCTAGCGGTAGCACCCTGCCCTTGTGAAAGAGGCTTTCTAACCAAGCTGTCATTGAGGATTCTACAGGGAATCTTGGCCCCAAGACCATGGATCTCAGAATACCTTTGCAGCAGAGGTGATCCATGCCTGCTGATAATGGGAAGGGGGGCAGAGTGAGGGCAGTTGGCTTCAGCAGTGTTACTGGGCATGCTCAAGTGCAAGCCAAGCAGCAAATTGGGGGGAGGGGGAACTTGACCCCACATGACCCAACCCACATGTCGCCTCTGTGAGTTTGCAGAGTACTTGTCTCCTACATGCACCACCCTGACCTCCTCCCCTGGAGCTGGCTTCTCAATGGTGGTGAACAACCTTGGAGGGGGAGATAAAAGCTGGGCTGTGGAAGTTAGTGCTGCAGAAGGAGACATAAACTTACCTGTGATGTATTGTATAGAGCTTTCGGCCCTCTAATCGCCCCACAACTCTCAATAATTTGAACATGCTGAGTTGCTGTGACAAGAGCTGCTGACCGCTACACAGTGGCCGGTAGCATGTCATATAGCCACTACCATCATCTTTGCATGCTCCTAAGCCAGAGTTCACTGTAATTTGGACATTGATATTTTGCCTACTGAGATTTTGGCACAGAGAGAAAAAAAACAGGATATGATTATCAGAAAGGTATCCCACTGGCAGACTTGTGGTTCTTTTTAGTCTCTCTCCCTATTTTTAGCTGAAAACACATCATTATTTTTAAAGTCTGTAAGAGAGTCACCATCCCAGAGCTCCCCCTCACAGCAAGACCTGGCATTGCAGCAACTTCACCCCATCTCCTCCTCCAGTGGTCTGGTTTGGTGACTTAGCCTTCCAGCCACGTCACATGTGATTCTCTGTCTTCTCTCCTTTAATTTCAAGCACTCTTCTGCCCAGGCTCTGGACTCAACTTTCACCCTCCTCAGGCTCTTTTCCATCTCTCCCTTCAGTCCCTCCTGGGCTCCTCTGGGTTGCTCCCTGCTCTTTCCTGAGCCTTCCTACCTGAAGTCTTCCTGCCTTGTGCTCTCTTCTCCTCTCCAGCCAGCTCTCAGCAACAGGGCTTCCTTCCTCTGAAGTCCAAAACAGAGCACAGATGTAGCAGGGAAGAACTAACTGAACAGGGATGACTGGCCCAAGACCTCCTGGCCCTTAAAGGTACAAGTCATCGCTGCTACAAGGTCCTTTTAAAAATTCTTCCTAATCAAGTTTGCTTAAATTCAGAGTATGATTCTACCCAAATGTTTTATATCCATGATGCTATTCCAGATCTAAATCATTGTGAGAACAAAATTTGGCCCCGTACATTTCTTCATATTCTCTTTCACTGAAACTGCAACAAGGCCCTTCTAATTTGTCTTGCTTTTCCTCTATAGCTTTCACTACCATGCAATTTTACATTGCCACTCAAATCAACTTATTTGTAAAATATCATATTATTTCTATTCATGTGGAAAAAACCCTCATTAACCCCAGTGGAATGCCATTCAACACTTTATTTCTCATATGAACACAATTCTTCTTATAACAGGATGTTAATTAAAGAGCTACATTGTGTCCTTGCCATCTTAAGCAATTCAACCACAGTCTGTCATATGGCACTGTATCAAATGCTGACTGGAAACTGAAGAAAATGGCTGTAGGTTATCCAGAGTGCCAGATGAGAAACTAGCCCACAATTTCTTCAAAAGTGAGAGAGGAGAATTATGCAGATCCTCTTTCACATCCATTATGAGAATATGAAATATGAAATGTCCAATTATTAATAAGTCAGAAAGCTATAGCGAAACATATAGGACATGTAGATTATGGCCAACATAGTGAAAAGTATTCCTTTATTTTAGATGCCTTAGGTTTTGGGTGCCCAACTTGAGACACATGGGACTCTCTGAATATCAGCACCAAAGTGTCTCAAGTTTCACATCCAAAATCACTGACCACTTCTGAAAATGCGTGGGGCCCCTTGTGGAGGTCACAGTGCTCATGACTTTATTCTGCAGACAAGACTGCTGTGCAATTTCCCTCAGCTAATGAACTATGATTTGTGCTGGTTTAGGGTATAGAGGCTGGGTTTTGAAACCACACCCCCATATTTCTGAGAAACTGGTTATCTTGCAGGTGTAACGATGTGCTGTGGAACAAGTTAAGATGCAGATTTTTCACACAGATTTCTGCAGATGTTGATACACTTTTTTAACGTGAGAAGTGCATCATAAAGTCCATTAATTTCACTCCACAAATGGTAAGACAGCCCTCTCATCTGGGCAGGCTGCCCAGCAGTGAAGCCTCTCTTATCTGGTATAACTAATGGCTGCCTCTGTCACCTCTTCCCTTCAATTATTTAGGCTTCCCCCACACTTACTGGCTTCCTGCTGACAGTATTGTGGACTGTGTCTATTAATCATTAACTGTCACTGTGCTTTACAAAAAAATTGCTCAGGTCCAAAAATAGAACATTATTTTTTTCCTGCCGAAAAAATGAGAACTATGTGCTACAAGGCTTTACACGGTTATTCAAAAATGCCCTGGTAGTCATGCACATACAGTACGTATGAACTGAACATATATGAACATTCAGACATTACTGCAGAGGTGTCACCAGTAGCAATTATGGTTAAAGTTGCAAAACAGTTTCCACTATAACTCCCTGTTTTCACTCACAACATTCTCCAAAGTTCACCTTTGAAAATAAAATTTTCGTACCTACCTTTTTTTTTTTTTTTTTTTTTTTAAACTCTTAGGAAAAATCCCTGCTGAGATTTGAGACAATGAAAAGAGAATGTGTGTTTTTCTGATTGTGAAAATATTATGACCCACTGGGAAGAAATAGAATACTTTCTCAGTATTTGTGCCTCCATTTCACTGAAAACAATGATTATCAATGAGCCGGCAGGGTGAGCTGGCACTTTTGAATCTCCACACAAAGCAAAAAGTTTTCCCTTTTCAGGGAAAAAGAAAGATCCCAAACAAACAAAGCTTCCACAGACAAGTTCTTCAGCCCCTAAATGCAGGTGCTCCCAGTTTTTCCCCTTTTATCAGGCATTGAACAGGGTCTCTGTTGTAAGGCTTTGCAGTTCTTTGCCCTCTTTAGGCTTAACAATCTCTCTCTCCTCAGGTCAGGAATTTCTGCACCATCTCCCTAAGAGGCTTCATGGTGGGGCAGGGGGAAGGATATGATCTCCCTCTACTACAGGCATCAGCCCTGGAATCCTAAACCATCAGGAAGCAATCTGCCCTAAACCTAAATCTGGCCCACTCTATCATCTCTAAGGGTCATTTCCCACATTGCCTGTTCTGGGTCAGGCCTTTCCCCTGGTCCTTTCCCAGGCAATCCTTTTCCAAACCTCACTCGGGCTCCTTCCCTGAGTCCCTCTTTACAGAGTACCCAGCACAGGTCCCACTGCACACTCTCCTGGCTATTATAATCAATCTTGCCACCAAACTTGATCCTACTGCATCCATGAATAACCCCTGGTAGCTCTCACCCTGATCTTTCTCCAAATGCTCCAGAAAAAAAACCACCAAAACATGACCTCTACCAAGTTATGAACATCTGCGCATTCATAGTGGAAAATGCCATTACATTCTCAACTGTGTAATTTCTGATAGACACAAAGGCCAGCTCTCCAATTGGTGTGAGTACAGCTCAAATGACTTTAATGGAGCTACACCAATTTACCCCAGGGCCCTCATCCAAAGGCGATTGAAGTTGATGGAAAGTCTCTCATTGATAAGATTTGCTCATTAAAGGACAATTTTATGAGGTCCAACAATAAAAAGGGGGTTGTAAAATTATTCAGAGATAATGCATCTGCAATTCAAAAAGGTTAAGCACTGGAACAAACCAAAACACAAACAGCGGCCCTAGAAAGAGGCATAGAGCTTGTGACTGTAAATACATTAGCAAAGGAAGCAAAGGGGGAAAATGCCAAATTTATGAGCAACTGAAAAAGTGACTTAGAATGGATGCTGAAACGCAACCTTGATTATACCATCTGCCACCAGCAACTCTTTGTGTGTGTGTGTGCATGCGCATATAGTACCTGTGTGTGTGTAAATCTGTGTATCTATATGTAAGTGTGTATATGTATTAGGGCTGTCAAGCGATTAAAAAAATTAATCATGATTAATCGCACTGTTAAACAATAATAGAATACCATTTATTTAAATATTTTTGGATGTTTTCTACATTTTCAAATATATTGATTTCAATTATAACAGAATACAAAGTGTACAGTGCTCACTTTATATTTATTTTTTATTACAAATATTTGCACTGTAAAAAACAAAAGAAATAGCATTTTTCAATTAATCTAATACAAGTACTGTAGTCTACGTTCCCAGTAAGGTGCGCAGCCGCATTGCAATCTGTTTAGCGCCGTGCAGGTGCTCAGGAAACCGGCCTTAGAGGTGGCTGCATTTCCATTGTGTTCATATTAGTTTGGATGTAAAAGTGATCTGAGACCCCACAGTGAAACATATCCCTGGCCCTTTTCAATACTCATTCGTTTGTTAAGTGTAAAGTGATTGTTTATTTGTTGGAAAAAAATAACTCAAACATAGTTTCTTAATGGGTATTTACATGACTAATTAAATCATACCATAGGTATGCTAACTAATTAATTCCTACCTATGGAGAGGATGGTTAATTAAATCAGACTTTCTCTGGAATACACATGAAATTAAATTTCTCAGACTGAGAAAAAGTCTCTCAATCACTCAGCCTAAATTTTGCTGAAAACACAAGAAGATTCTGGAATGTAACAGCTGCAGCATCCCACCTATTTCTATATTACTGCAAAATATTACAGAAAGCTCTCAGCTATGCAATACAGCAGCAAATAGTTATGTGCATTTAACTCTGATAAATAATCAGTTATGAATCATATTTGGATGTTATAATTCGCAGTAATTTTCAACCATTGCAGTATTGTTTTCTCTTACAGCCATGTTTTCATTGCCATGCAATCTTAGCTGAGCAGACATAGCAAGCTATTTGCTCAATGGATCGCTTGGCAGTGAGCACTGTCTGAGCAGTTCAGCTGGCCTCCTTCCCTGGAGATCAAGCAAACAGCCTCTGTGACATCACTAGTCTGAAGAGTGAGACTTTAATTCATTCCTTAATTCAAGCCACCTACCTGGGCACAGAGCACCTCCACTCTACTGACTTGCCAAATTTGCTTCACGTTATTCAAACAAAAAGTCCCACTGAAGTTTAATAGGACGACTCCTGAGTAAGCGGATCACAAATGGGCCCATAATGTTTGAGGTTTGTGTATTATACAAAAAAAGGGTGATAAGAAATGTTAAGTCTTTTCGTGTCTGATTTTAAACTTGTCCATACACAGTGTGGAAAAGCAAAAATAAAAATGGATAAGTAAGTAAACAAACATAATTCCCCAAGCAGTGACTTGTAAGAAATCACTAGCTAAGCAGAGTTATGGCTGTTTAGTACATGGACAGGAAAACCCAGAGTACTATAGGTGGTGATTTTTGAGACTCATTAGGTCCCAGGCTTCTCTCAGTCAGTATTGAACTGATACCGCAGGATAAGTTAGCATTACTGTGCTGTTGGAGGTGCCATCTTCGACATGAAACACTAAATTAAGCCATAACCACTTGTGATCATTAAAATCAGAGCAATTTTTGGAAGTGTAGGGGCGTTAGCTTTAGTGCCTTGACCATATTTTAACTTGGTAAATTAGATTTTTCCAATTTGCTTAATTATATTCTACTTTCTTAAGTGTCAGATCAGTCTGAGATATGCTACTGACTCAGATGGAAACAGGGTTCTAGCTATGGAGAGGGTACTTATATGAACCCTCCCAAATCACTATGGTAACTGAGCACCTCACAATCAATGTTTCCAGCACCTGTGAGGAGCTGTTGCCTCCACTGCTTACAGATGGGAAACTGAGGCAGAGAGAGACTAAATCAATTAAAATCAAGGGGATTACTCATGTTATTAAACTAAGCATGTGCTTTATCACTGATCCTGAATATGGGTAACAGTAAGCACATGCTTAAGTGCTTTCCTGAATTAGGGCCCTGCTTGGGAGTGATAAAATGTTCTCAGTTCAGATTACATTACAGAAGGAGAGGAAGACTGTTCTTGGAGGTAAGGTACTGAAATGGGACTCCGGAGATCTGGGTTTTGTTTATGACTGTACAAAGGTTTGCTTGGACAAATCACTTAGCCTCTCTGTGCCTCAGGTCTCCATCTGTAGATTGAATGCAACAGAAATGCCCATGAATAAGAGCACTCCCTAATGTTGGGAAAACAGCTGGGTTCAGGAAGGAGAGGTAATTTACAGTTTTCATTTTCCATGCAGGCAGATGTTCTCTTTGAAAGTGTAACTTTTCCTTATAAAGGCACCTGTATAAAAGGTCCAACCTGTAAACATTGGCATCCAATTTAGAGGTAGGTGGTTTCTGTTTGAAGCTGAGCTGTCGGTTGAGGAGTGAAACTTCAAAGAAGTGGCCTCTCCCAATGGACAACACAGCCAATAAAGTATGATATTAATAAACCCAAGTACTATAGATCAGAAAGGCACATCTGCGCGAGCAAGATGGGTTTTTTAAAGGACAGAGAGATAGATTCACTCAGATTCTGCTACTCTTACTCACATTGAGTAGCACCTCACTCTGTGAGTAGTCCTATTGAATTCAATGGTTCTACATACTGAGTAAAGTACTACTTAACATGAATAAGGATGCTAGGATCCGGCCTGAACTATTCTTGTTTACAGAGACAAAACTATTAGCACTATGAAAGCAACAACCCAAGTGATTTTATTGGGGGATAAGGATTATTTCAAAATAAAAAATTTGCACTCCTCGTCATGGCAGTTGTTTTCAGGATCGTTGAATCAATGTTTTTATAGTCGGGCTGCCTCAGGGCCTTCGTAACACTTCAGAGCACAGTGCTGGGCAACTGTGGCACAGCAACAGTTGCAAAACATGTCCATGATGGCATTTGGTAATAGGGTACTGCATGCTCCATCAATTTACAGAAATCACTATTAGATACAGTAGACTAGAGACAGAAATTCACTGACATCGTTTCTGCTGTAGAGCAACTAGATTCATACAGTGAAATTTCCTTTTGCTCTCAGTGATTGTCTCCAAGATTAAGTACATTGTTCCGGATTTGGAACAGGTGGAGAGCTTTATTTTCCCCAAGCACAGCTGCAGTATCAATTTGTGAGCTGGATAAAAAATGATGACACGCACTAAATGAGACTAAAAAATTGACAGCTGTTTCTTTAGAACCCCTGCAGGTAAAACAAAGCTTAGCAAGTCTTTATTTCCCCCTAGCATAGAAATAGACAAATCAGAGTTACTATTATAATCTCATTCCTCTGGGACTTCTTAATTCCAAAACAAACTTGCAGTGATAAATCCTGTAAAACCACATTAAGAGTGGAGTATAAATTCTGTCCATCTCCTCTGATTAACACAGACAAATCAGAGAGCAGTGATTTTATTTTTCAGTTAATGTGCACAAATAATTTTTTTAGAATAAGAATGGTGGGTTGTACTCATCGGCAATCTTGCAGCACAGGGATATTGACTTTTCTATTTCTGATTTAATTAACCTATGTACAGCAGGTATAGCTCACTTACTGGAGGAAGGTACTGATAGTATTCTGCACAACAGATGGCTCCCTCTTAACTTTAGTGCGTCTATACATGCCTGCAGTAGAGTCAACATTTCCCTAATTGCTGTTTCAAATCCTATTCCAAGATTACTTGCCATACAATTTATGCAGTAAGAATGACACAGAAACACTGAGTAGACGCATATGGAAATAGCTCAAACTTTTCTTCCTTTCATTTCCCCTGCTTTTACTGGGCCTTCATTTCCCCAGAGACAGTATAATGTGTATGTTCTTCTTTTCTGCACCAAGCATTTTTGCACACACAATAGCAATTAGATAGATCCCAAAATTTATGCTACTGGGATTTTTCAGAATCTATCACCACTCACAGTATTGCTCCCACTATAGTTCAAGTCAGTTATCTTCCGAGATTGAAGCCTACTCTTGCTCTTCTATGAGGATTGTCTGCAATTTCCTTATTTCATTAGAGCAGCTAATATGGGACCTTTTATTTATCATTGGGACTTTTAGATCGTTTCTCCAAGATTTCAAGAGTGACTGGCCTCAACTGTTGGGTGCCCAACATGAGACACCATAAGGTGAGCCTAGTTTCTGGAACGCAGGTGTTCAAGTAGTTTTTGAAAAATCAAGCCCTTTTTATTCCCAGGGCCAGAAAGAAAGCAAGAGATTGACTCTATAGCCTGGTAGCTAGGGCACTCGAGAAATGATACACCCAGGTTCAAATCCCTGCGCCAGTGAATTATTATTTATACAAAATGGAACAGCTTTTACAGGAGAGAGTCCCACCTCATCATAGCCAGCTAATAAGGACACTCAGCTGAGATGAAGGAAACCCAGATTCAAGTCTGTGGTATGCAGGGGCAAAACAGGAACTTGAACCTGCATCTCCTACAGCCCAGATGACTGTCCTGATCACAAGGCTATTGGCCAGTCTGTTTTAGCTCTCTTTCTCTGGTTTTTCACAGAAACCTTCAAAAGGTCTCAGTTTCATCCTGATGCAGAACAGAAATCACAAAAAGTTTTGTGGGATGGGAAAACTGTTTCCCACCCAGCTCTTGTAAGGAGCACATACTTTGCACAGGAATTTCTAAAACCACAGTAATTATTATTCTTAAAGCATACAAGAGGTACAGATCTTTAGGGACAAGAACAGCAACCAATACACTCTGTCCCTTAAGTCTGTGCTCACCCCTTCTGTAAGTCCTTACATCCAGCCTCTGTGTCAGATGGGTAGTCCCCTTCTGCCCTCTACTTCCTGCAGTCCTTCTGCTTCCCAGCAATGTTCAGCCAGTGAGAGAGGTAGCTGGACGGGAGCAGATCCTGACTGTAAGGTTTCTGTTCCCCCTGTCATATGATTCACTGAATAGATACAGCATCTCAGTCAAGTGGCTAAAGTCCAAGCCCTCTTCTGGAGGCAAATTGAGAGAACCAGTTTCCTCTAACTTGGCCACTCTCTTTAGAAAACCTATTGTTCTGACAATCACCATTGATCACTCTTGTATTAGCACTGGAGTTGTTCGGCATCACAATTAAGTTGCTCTGGTTTGTCCTCGTCACAGCTATGCACTCCACATACAAGTTATACTCTTCAAAATGGCAGTCACAAGAACACACTTTGATACAGGCTTGTGCAGGCATACTGATCCACCGTATGAGGCACCCAAAATCACTAGCCACTTTTGAAAAATCTTGGCCTAGATACTGGGAGAAGGTTTAAAACAACGCCCAAAAACAAAAGGCTGAACTTTTAGTTTGCAGACATAGCCTGCTTTTCATATGTCTAGTACCCACAGCTCCCACTGACTTCCATCATCTAAGTTAGATTGAAAACTCTACAGCAAGAGCCACTTACATTTTCTGTAATGTGCCATGCACATGTAATACTACATACATAGTAATGTGTAAGTACCAACTATTATTCTGTCTTAGAGTCACTACTGCTAGCACCACCTATTGTCAAGGTCAACTTAAACTTCCCATTATAAGCCCCTGTTTTCAATTATTTATCACTTTGCTAAACTTTAACTGGCTGAAATTTTCCATGCCAGAATACCTGCTCATTAAGTTAACACGGTTCATTTTGTGAACTGAATAACACCGGGTTCCTGTGGAATAAATAGTATTTGATCATGTAATTAAAGATTGTATTATAATGCATACACGCAATGGGGCTGAATTAAGATGGCACAGACAGTCCTAATTCTGGTATTTCCTAACTTCTGAGTTCTTAACTTTGCAACCTTAATAATGTTCTTTTAACATAGTTTGTGCATAATTATCAATAAACCTGCTGGGGGCAGGGTGTGTGTGTGTGTGTGTGTGTGTGTGTGTGTGTGTGTGTGTGTGTGTGTGTGTGTGTGTGTGTGTGTGTGTGTGTGTGTGTGTGTGTGTGTGTGTGTGTGTGTGTGTGAGAGAGAGAGAGAGAGAGAGAGAGAGAAACAGACTTTGTGCAAGGAAGCAGATTTTACTTTCAAGCTTCCAATGATTTATTATCAAAAATAGAGACAAAAACTATTCAAACACCTTGATTGTGCTCTTTTAAAATTGGAGGGAATAAGGAATGAATAAGGAATAAGGAATGAAAATAATGATGTGTTGGAGCCACCTACCCTTCCATCTTAAAAGAAAAATCACAAAGCTTTTGCTTATCTATCTGCAAAGGGGAATTAAGAATTTCTACAGAGCCTCCTCGGAATACTCCATTTCAAATCTTAACAGCACTGCTGCAGTTACAGAAGATAAGACAGGTGTTTTGGTTGGTTTTTTTTATAACTTGAAGATGAAATAACATTCCTTGCACTGATGCCAGCTGGCAGAGTAGACAGGAGCTTGGAGATGACTGTGCAATATCCCTGTGCTTGCATACATACAATAGCAGCCAAGATTGCAGGCAGTACTTTGTCTGAGTTGATAAGCTTCCTGAAATATTAAATAACCTGTATATTTGTAATTGTACTGCTTAATTGCTCCTTAAAAGATTGTTCTTAGGTCTCTACATAGAGAATGCCATTGAAGGGAGAGTCTTTTTCTGAAAAGCCTCCTCAGATCCCATGAAAGCCAGGGAGTTTGAAGGCTGCACTCTGGATGTCACTAAGATATATGGTGCCCAGTACCATGCTAAGAACAGAGATAGATTGTGACCTTAAGAACAGCCCAAGAGCAGGGGTGCTGGCACGGGGTGAGGTCAGGGGGCCATGCCCCCCCACTTTTAACCAACTGTAAGGGTACGAGATGGGGGGGATGGGGCAGAAAGGAGCGAGGGGGGCGGGGTCTTGGGGGGGGAAGAGGCAGTGTGGGAGCGGAGCCTCAGGAAAAGAGGCGGTGCGGGGGTGGAGTCTTGGGGGAAGAGGCTGTGCGAAGGCAGAAGCTCGGGGAGAAGGGATGGTGCAAGGGGGCAGGGCCACAGTTTGAGTGCCTGTGGGTCCCGCCCCCCACACTTTTAGGGTGCTTCCGCCGCTCCTGCCCAAGGGCAGAGGGCAAGGGGCACCCAGATATCTGGTAATGGCTTAATCTGTTCAAGTGTACTCCAATTCTTTAGCACCATGAAGAGTATCTGATAAGTGTCATGCAAGGTATCAATGAAAAGCTCATGACACACTGGTTATTAATATCATCGCATAATGTAGGTGCAAGCAACTGATGCAAAGTTATGGACAGAAACTGAAATTATAATTCTTAAACTGTGTTTGTCAGCCAAACAGGAATTACCTCACCCAGGGAAAACAATACGGTTTCCCCACCTGGTGAGTTACTTCCAAAGTGCTTTGAAAGACAATGGGAACGTAGTTACATATTTTGTAAACAGACCCATCAAGCTAACAAGGGGTGGAGGAAAACTTTACACTACCACGGCAGGGGAAGAGATTGACAATCACATGTCTAATGTTCATTCACTTGCACTGGAGGAAGTAGGAACTAAAAATTTTGCATTTTAGCAGACAACTCCAGCAGGGAAGAAACAGCAGGAAACTTCCTTCTAGACAGGCTCCATGTTCCATACCTCACAACTATAAATAGACGTTTGTCTGGAAGTATCTTTCAGAAGAATCCATTTCAGAGATTCATTGGACTATAAAAGAGAGGGGCCAAGAAACCCCAAATTATCTGTCTTTCACCTAAGAAGACAGTTTCCAGAGGAAAGGTCCCAGCCCTTTCACTTTTGGGGGAGATGGGGGGGGGGGGGTAGATACTGACCCAGGAGTTTGGTCAACTATCTTGATGGAAACAAGTGGGGAGGGATTTGATCTTGAACCAAGTCTAGCTTGTTACGTTTTAGCTACTAGAAAGTGTTTTAACTTTATGTCTCTTGTAACCATTTCTGACTTTAATCCTTATGTTTGTACTCTTAAAATCTCTCTGTAATTAAATAAACTTTGTTTTATTTTTAATCTAAACCAATCTAGTGCTGTGTTTAAACTGAACTATTTGGTATAACAAATAACAAATTTTAATATTGACTCTTTAAAGGAGCAACGGACTTTAACTTTCCTCTGATTGTTCCAGGACAGGGCTGAACAATTCAGAACACACATTTTGGGGGAAATTTGGGGCTGGGACGAGTGCGGTGTCACCTTCCCAACTGCTAAGCAAGGTTGGTGGAAACCTGTGGAAGTCTGTGGTATTGCAGGCAGGCTCCAGAATCCAAAGCGTTGGACGAGGGCTGCCCAACACATAGCTACAGTAGCAAGGCACTCGGGGTTATAAAGTAAGATGTAACACAACTCTTCACTGATCTGGATTGCACCCCAGAACATCACATAAATCCATTGAAGGGATAACACTGCCACCCCAGGAAATATTGTGGAAATTCTACCATAGCAAGTAGTCCACATAGGGGATGATATGACCCTTAAAATCTTCGGTGCAGCAGGAAATATAATATCTCATGGTGCCAGCAAAAGAAGATCCAGAATATTCTACAGTTCAGTGCCCAGAAAGTCTAATTACAGATGCCTTCCTCATTCATTTGCAGAATTTTGCCTTTGGGCTTCTCTTTGTCCTCATTTAACATTTACCTTCATTTCAAAGATCTAAATCCACCACAATCTATGGATCTACAAACCACCAGTAACAAAACTGGACAGACTTCATTGAATGTGCTCATGAGGTCCACTACTGTCATTCAAAGCAGTGTAAGACTCCAAGTTGGTTGCCGTTTAGTCTAAGAGTATCTTAAAGGTGACCTGAAATGCCTTAAAAACAACAAACAAATAAGAAAATGATTTAAGAACCCAAAACATTTAACATGCTGTATTGTTACCTTTTTAAATTATTTTCCAAAACATAAAAGTATAGTGACATAAATATTATTTACAAATACATAGATCCCCATATTCAGAATAATAAGGGGGGAAATGACATATAAATACATTTGAAAAACCCCTATGTGAAATATCTATTTTTCTTTATTTACATGCCCATTCTGCAAGCAATGTTAAGAGTACCAGAAAGACAGACAATAGACCCAGTGTTGCTCTCTCTGAAGCAGTAACAAAATTCTTCTCAACTTCAGTGGAAGCAGAAGGCATCTCATTTCATATCACTCCTTGGCATCTTAAAAAATATACAAAAATTGTATTCCATTCACATTCTTAAAGGCCCTTTTTCTTAGTGATGATGATATCAGCACTGACTCATTCTCTCAACATGATTGTTCTTAAATTTCCTTCTTATAATACTCATATGGGGCTTAAATCTACTCTCAGTCAAGTCTATGGAAAAACTCCCATTGACTTAAATGATGCAGGTTCAAACCTATAGAGCATTCTTACAAAAAAATTCACATTATTGTTTCTTTTCCACTTAATTCCTTGTAAAATTCAATCATCTTTAACAGCTGAATTGGTTTCAAATAAAATATGGTCAAAACAAAGTAAATTCAAAATTTTTAAGAGGTTTGTCATAATTTGGATAGCTTATTTTGTTACTGATACTCTTGTGATTGACATGAATTAACTCATTCAGACTCAAATTATTTATCATTTTTGCAAGAGCCTCAGCTCTTCCTAGTTCTGACTTAAGGTGATCATGGTAAAATACCAAGAGAAAGGCTGTTGTCTTAGTACGCACTGCAAGACTGAAAATACAAAGTATCAAAAATCTCATGAGAAAGTCTATTCTCATCAGTCATCCAGTCCAAAGCCTACTGGTACAAACTTATACGGCTCTCAAAAAATGAACTGTGTTCTCTGTAGTCTAGAGAAAGTTCTATTCTATATCAGGTTACAGTCAAGGTGGGAAGAAAATGCCCATCCTGGAGCCTATAGTTATTGAGACTATGTACATTCACTATGTACATTGAAGTCAATTGGCAAAATTCCCATTGATTTCAACAGGGCCAGGATTTCACCTTTAGTTTGTGGTTCAACTAAAGATGCTTATATTTGTTGCCAGAAAATTATGTACAACATTTTACTTAAGTACTAAAGGCTGGATCATTCATCCTTTATTCACAAACACCACTAGTTTGACGTTCTAGGGCCCAATCCTGCAAAACTTCAGGCACATGGACAATTTACATGAATACTGATAAACGCCAAAATAACGCATGTGCCTAAGGCAGGGGTGGGCAAACTACAGCCTGCGGGACGCGTCCAGCCTGTCAGACGTTTTAATCCAGCCCTCAAGCTCCAGCCAGGAGCGGGGTCAGGGGCTTGCCCCATTCCGCGGCTCCGTGCATCTCCCGGATGCAGTGGCATGTCCCCGCTCTGGCTCCCACGCAGAACCATGGCTAATGAGAGCTGCAGGGCATGCCACTGCTTCCGGGAGCTGCTTGAGGTAAGCGCCGTCCAGAGCCTGTACCCCTGACCTCCTCCCGTGCCCCAGGGGCTGATCCTCCTCCCACCCTCTGAACCCCTCAGTCCCAGCCCGGAGCACCCTCCTGCACCCCAAACCCCTCATTCTCAGCCTCACCCCAGAACCCGCACCCCCAGCCGGAGCCCTCACCCCCCTACACCCCAACCCCCTACCCCTCCCGCACCCTGAACTCCTCATTTCTGGCCTCACCCCAGAGCCCGCACCACCAGCTGGAGCCTTCACCCACTCCTACACCCCAACCCCCAATTTCATGAGCATTCATGGCCCGCCATACAATTTCCATACCCAGATGTGGCCCTCAGGCCAAAAGGTTTGCCCACCCCTGGCCTAAGGCTTAGCAAGATTGGGCCCCATAAAAGGCAAAGTGATTTGTTTTCCCCCCTTAGACCCGTGTAATTTTGTAAGATCTGTTTTCTTTTAAACAGGAATTAATTTATAATATATATAATTTATATTGTAGATTCAAAAATAAATATTACAGTGCAATTTTTTTTAACTTTTTAAATTGTGGGGAAAACATGAAGGGGTTAGAGGGATTTCATCAGGGACTTACCAGCAGAAAACTTTCCTTGGTTGGCAAGGAAAATAGGAACATTAGAACTGCCATTCTGTATCAGATCCAAAGTTCATCTAGTTCAGTATCCTACCTCCAACAGAGGCCCGCACCAAATGCTTCAGAGGAAGGTGTAGGAATCTTACAATAGCCAGATGTGGGATCTGTCCCCCACATGGGTCTCGTCCTGATCTCTAATAGTAAGAGACTGACTTAAATCCTGATGCATGAGGTTTAATTGTTATCATTAATTATAACAACTCTGGATAGTCTTGTTATCTGTACCCATTTCCAGTCCTGATATAAATCTTGTTAAAGTTCTTGCCCTCAATGACTTCCTGTGTCAGTTAGTGACCCAAGCCGTCAATAGTTGCAGAATGTGTGCTTATGGTTATAAGAGAAACATTATAAATATGAACCTAATGTGAACCAACTGTGATATCTACCAGATTCTGCTGCTACTCAAGCAGAAGAAGAGCTTTTCCAAGGAGAAGAGTGAAATTAACAAAACTCTGAACAGTTTCACTGTTCCTATGCCCTGAGACTGACAAGAATGAGGTCAATTCTTCCCCCACCCCACCCCACCCCCCATCAGCAAAGGTAGATGCTGGCATTATTCACCAGGAGGGAGGACCAAACAATGGCACCTGGAGAAGAAGAGTAAAGTAGTGGGGCTGATTGCAGCTGCATGGAAGCTGTGGAAGGGATAGAGTAGTGGATCACCCCAGAAATCTAGAGGTGTGAGACTGGGAGCAGAGAGGAAGGAAGGAAAAAGCTCCTTTTCAAAAGATAAAGGTAGATGGAGAGTGGGAGCTTTAAATTTATCAGACACTTTATCAGAAACTGATATAAAAAAAGGAGTCCCTGATTGGAGGCCAGGGACAGCACCATGGTAAGACTACAGATGCATATGTTATTCCTGGAAATCACAGTTTCAAGGCAAACTATAAAAACGAGGAGCCCAACAACCCTTCAGTAAATATATGTGTACAATGAAAGGTAAACATTTCATTTGATGAAAGGATGACCCAGGGCATAAGAACGAGATATAGAGCCTTTAACCTCAACTGCACTGATTCAAGTCTCATCCATGTCTATACTGAATGCTTGTTACTACTTGACATCTTATTGATTGCCTAAAGACCTGATCCTGACCTGACTCAGCCCTTAAGTGAAATAAGATGGTACTGTTAGTCCAATTCTTCCTTACAAAGGACACTCTCACGATTGCAACTAACTGATAACAGAGACAGTAGCGAAGGCAAAGACTGAATGAGCTGGACTACCCTAAGGGCTATAAACCAAATGTGCAACTGTAAGAATCGCATAGCTTTAGAGTTGCTCCTGCGAGTGGACAAATGGTGTCATTACTCAGTGAAGTGATTCTGCTCCACACAGGATTACACTGGGATCTCTTCTTTCCATGTGGAAGAGGAGGTGTGAGGGGGTCTGCTACCTCTGCAATACTGTCCACACATCCCCAGAGCTGCAAAGAGTACTTCCAGCATCTCAATGGGAAGTCATTTGGAATTTTGGATGCCCAGCACCTTTCAGAATCACATTCTTAAACTACTGTGAAATATTGTTGTGGATTATTAAATAGCCACAATCCACTGTGTGGATGGCTGTATTTTAGTGGAGGGCAACATACTTCTGGTGGAAAGATGCCACATAAACTCACATGTTATTATTTAAAATGCAAAACCTCAGACATGAGGTTTGCTCTAAGCAACATGAGCCCATTATGTCCACAAGGTGGGATTTCCAAAAGTCTTCAGCATTTCTCCAACTCTGCTTCAGCTAAGTCAATGACAATGAGTTAAACCAATGTGGAGCTCTTTTGAAAATCCCAGCCATATACTAAATATAGCATTAAATTTAATCTATTAAACACCACAACAACACAAATTTAGCTTGCAGTGGGAACCATAATTTTATATCTCCAGACTTTTGTGCAGTTAAATATGAGCCGTAGCATTGCATTTAATTTATCACGCAGGTTACTTTCCAAGCTTTAAATTCAATTAGAGTTGATCCTTATTCTTCATTTCTTCAGTAAATAAGATTTAAAGTGATGTGTTACTCTCAACATATTCTTTTTCAACTGTAGGACCACGTTGCATGTACTGGCCTTGATTCAAATCCTATAGCAACCAATAGGAGTCTTTCTATTGCTGTCAGTGGGCTTTGGATCAGGCCCATTGAGTTGTAGTTTACATCTTGAAAAGTCTTACTGATTTCAATAGGACTACTCTAAGAGTAAGATGTTACTCAGTGTGAGCAAGGGTATAAGAATCAGGCTCTCGGGTAATAACTTGAATCTATTCAATGTTTTAACAAGATATGCATTTTGTAATATTATACCTAATTTACAGATTAGTGTTCTATGCAGTTTTGTTGTACCTGTGTCAGTCCCAAGATACTAGAGAGACAAGGTGGGTGAGGAAATACCGTTTTTTGAACCAACTTCTCTTTGTCCAATAAAAGATATTACCTCACCCACCTTGTCACTCGAGATTAGTGCTCTGTCGGTTATAACCATTTTTTGAAAAAGACATTACCTCATCCACCTTGTCTCTTTGAAAAAAATGCATTTAACTGAATGATAAACAAGAGAGGTACAGGAAGAGGGGAAAGGGGAGAAAAAATATATGGAATTAATTAAACTCTCATATTATGTTTAGAGGAAACTTGGGCATGTTTATCAAACTAGTGAAGAAATATTCCTAAAAATGTCTTTTAGAACTAAATGTGAAAACAAAAAATATTGTTCAGCTGTAAGCATTTAGGGCCAGATTGTCTTACTTTTATTCAGGCCAAAGTGTCAGAAACTGTAACAACTACTCCCCAGTGTGGGTGAAGGGAAGGGTGCCCAATCTGACACTTAACCAGTGATGAGCACACGTCAACTGAAAACCAGGCATGTCAACTAATATTTAAAACAGTTTTTTAGAACAAAGAAAAATAGTCAGGATATACAAATGTAGAGATAATGGAAATCTTTCAAATACATGAACTCCTACCTGAACCTGACTTGTAAAAATATAAGATGTATAAAGCACAAAAGGCTGCAGAGAAAATATCAGCTTTTTGCAATGTTCTACTTTGATAATTTTTTGTGTAAAAGGTATTATCTTCTTATGAATCTGAGTGTTCTAATGACTTCAGGAGCATTTAGCCAAGGCAAACTACAGAATAGGATCAACATATTTTAAACATATATTTTAACATTTGGATGTAGTTAACATAGGGCTCATTCATTCAAAACCTATGCAGGTGAGTAACTTTAGTCACATGAACAGTCCCAGTACTGAGATTACTCACATGAATAAAGTAACTTACTGCTTATGTTTTTCCAGGATCAGGCTCTTAGTCATAATGTTTTATATCAAGTCACTGGTGGAATGAGAGCCTACTTCTATTCCCATTAAATTAAATGCCAAATCTCCCATTAACCTTAAGAATGTAGGAAGAACTGGACATTAACGGTCTGATCAAAAACCCACTGAAGCCAATGGGAGTCTTTCCATTGAATTTAATGGGTTTTGGATCAGGTCTTTAGGCCCAGTCCTATAATGAGCTCCATGGGTGGATTCTTGTGCCTATATGAAATGCTGCCACATGAGGACAGGGTCTCCATGTGTGGCAGGAATGAGGCCTAAAGATGTAGCTTTGTTCTAAAACCTAAAAGCAAATTATAGCTTGCTCCACATCAAAATTTGCCAAATGTGTTAGTCTACTGGGACTTTCAATTAATGTTTTATGATTGACATAATAATACCCTATTTAGACTTCATATTTCAATTTACATGACATTCCTTGGTATCCTGTTCCTTTTATTGTTAGCTTAACATATTAAAACTTAAATTATTTAAAGAAAGAGTAACTAAATACCTTCTACATTAACTCAAACTTGTTTCAATATTGATAAATTCTGACAAAAATCAAACAACTCCTTTTTGCCGAACTGCTCACTCCCCCACAGCGTACACACATTTCCTCTTTTTCATATCAACATCTGTCATTTCACTTAATTCCCAGCGCTGCACATGAGCAATTCACAGGAGCGGAATCTAAAACAGTTAGGACGTGATCCTATTCCTACTAAGGCAAAATTCCCAGTGAATTAAAATGAGACAGCCTGGGGATCTTAATTAGGTTAAAATGACAGCCAAAATCCATCATAAAATGCAACACATCATGGCTGAGGTAGCCAAAAGCCATAAGGTAGCCAAGAGATGAATCTCCTGAAGAAACTCTCTTAGGAAACTGTTTATGATGGGTTCCAGACCAACTGTAACATAAAAAGGCCCAGCATAAAGTAAGGGCCCCCATGCACCTCTGAGGAGCTGCTTCCACTGTTGCAGGAATAATCATGACTTGCCCTTGGCTCCATACTGCCTATCTTGTTACAGCTGGAAAAAAAGCAGAGGGTCTAGTCCAGCTAAGCATTAACCCTAGTAAAATGCATAAGATGTAGCCCAGGCCATTCCACAAATCACTTATATCTCATTCAATGAGCTGTCAGCAGCCTCTGGGGCTGCTTCTAGGCCTGATCTACATTAGACAAATTATCTGTTGCTGACAACTAGAGCTAGCAATGGGTGCAGCTGAACCACTGGTGAACACAGGTGCACAAAAGGGAGGCAGGGTGCAGACAAAGAAACCCTGGCTTTGGCAGCACTTCAGTAAATGACCAGGTTTGTACTTCAATTTCTGAAACAATGCTGAACACCATTTGCCATTGACTACACTTGCAGCTAAACCATAATCCAACCCCACTTCAGCTTCACCTGTTGCTGACACTTATTATTAGCAACAGGCCATTTTTCCAGCATAGACCACATGAGAGACAGCTAGAGACTAGTACCTGAGGCAGAGAGAAAGACTCCCTATACTGCTAAACACCAGGCAACATGCATATAGTCAGTGAACTGATTTTGGCCACAGGGAGAAAAGCTCCATGTATGTGGATTTATAAAATGCTAAGGCTATATTTACTTAAATGTATCATTCACCTGTGTTACATACAGTAAATAAGTTTATGGATCACTTATTTACCATACAGCCTGTATGCATATCACATGTATTATATATGTACCAAAAAGAAATATCTATAAAGAGAGAGACTTTGGAATATACCGAGATCCCTGTATACCAGCTGGGGGAAGAATCTGCATTTGTTTCCAAAAGAAGGGCTCCACGAGTCTGGGGGTATCATATAAGGGTCTGGGCCTAGCCCCCGCCCATCTGATGCCAGGTCCCTGCCTGTCTGTCTCTCTGGGAGGTTTCTAAACTCTGCAGATTGTGAAAGGTCCGCCGCCTGCTGTTGCAGCAGCATAGCCACTATCTCCCGCTGGGACCAATCCTCCTCTGCCTGGCTCGCGGGCTGGGGCCGGGCAGTCCAGCGCCCCCCCAGTGCGCGCGCGCGTGGCTTTCTCTCTGCGCTGCTCGGCCCTGAGTCTAGTGAAAGGTTTCCGCCGGATCAGCAGGCGGCGGCCGCCCAGCCAGACGCCCCAACCTTTCTGAATATTTCATTGGTGCTGCCCGCCGGGGATGCCCGGCCACTGACTGCTGCAAAGAAGAGCGAGCTCCCGCAGAGCCGCGCTGGCCGCTTCCTCCCCCTTGCAGCCTCTCAAAGCGGGCTTTGAGTCCTTCTTACAAACGAGTGACTGATTTTGGAAATGAAACCCCTCTGCTGGAGCTGACCCGCTGGGGAGCCTGCCCAGGTGCAATTAAAACAACAAAAAAAACCCACATCTCTCTGAACTCTTTAGTGGCCAGAGGATGAGCCAGGAGCAGCTTTCCTATAAAAATCCCCGCCGGGGGCTGTGAAACAGTTTGAGGAGGGAAGGGGCTGGAAATGTTGCTGGAGAAGAGTTGCAGAAGGGAAGGTCCCTTTTTGGACGCCGCAGCCCTTAATGCATGAGAAAAATCAACCAACCAAGAGACTTATTATTACAGTGTTTCAGCTGTGACCAGTCTCTCCTGCACCCGCCAGGAGCCTGCTGAGACTGGTCCCCAACAGCCAGAGCTGAGGGTCGACCCCCTCATCCAGAATCTCTCTGCAAAAGCCCCGCGCGCTTTCTTCCCCGGGAAGTCCTACAGGGGCAGCTGATGATGCGTTGTGCCTCCCTGGGCAGGTGTGGAGTGAGAGGGGGGCCACAGCCCAAAGCGCTGGGGGTGGGCTCGTGGACCGAGCTGTAAAATCACCCACGCTTGTGCCAAGCTTGGGGGGAGAGGCGCGCACTGGCGTGGAGGATGCCCGCGGAGGTGCCCCCCCCTGCATCCCCGGGCTGGCCGCAGTAGCCGAGCTCTGCTTCTGCTGCACCATCGCTGGCGCTTGCTGGGTGATGGGGCCGGGATTGTGGAGTCATCGCTGAACGCCCAGCAGCGAGCCAGGAAAAACTCAGCGCATAAAGTTTGTTTTCACCCGCTACCTGCTTCAGCAGCCCCTCCTGCTGCCTCGGCCGTGGGGTGCCCTCCTGCTTGCACGTTCCCAGGGCCGGGGGAAGCTCAAGCCCAGCTGCCTCTGTTGCCGATGACCTCCCGCTGCCGCCCGGTGCTGCTCTGAGGACACAGGAGGAAGAGGCGGCGGCGGCAGAAGAGGAGCCGGGGAGCCCGTATGGCCGCTCCCAGCGAGCAGGTGGCGAGCGCGGCTGCTCCTGCTGCCACTGCGGGCCGGGGGCTGCTGTGAGCCCGGGGAGGGAGGGGGGACTGCGGCTGCCTCGGAGCTTCTCCTGCGGAGCACTGCGGGGCCGAGCAGGCAGCAGCGGGAGATGTGGCCGGCGGGAGCGGCCGGCCGGCTGCCCTGTCCGCGGGACTCGGCGCTCCGGCGGGCGGCTTTCTCCGGGAACCTCTCGGCTCTGCCGTCCCACCTAGCGCCCAGCGGCAGGAGCGTCCGGGTCTTCATCAGCGCCAACCCCGAAGGTAACTCGCCTGCGCGCGTTGGCCCGGCCACCGGCCGCCCTCCACCTCGCGGGGGACCCGGGGTGCCCCTGGCTCTGCAGCCCCGCGCAACTCCCTTCCGGGGGCTGCCAGGCGCGGCTCCAGCGGTCTCTCCCCAGGGCCCCCCCCCCCTGATGCCGGGCATTGCCAGCCTGGCCCCTTAGATCACAACGGAGAACAAGCCAGTGGGGCCTTGGCAAGCTCCCAGCTGTTCTGCACGGGGTGGTTTTGGCAGAAGTTGGTACTTGTCTGACCACCACCCCCCCCCCCCTCTGCTTGAGGGGCTTGCCTGGAAAGGGCACCAAAACGGGCACAGCCAGCCAGCCAGCTCCCTGCTGGCGGCAGCAGCTCTTGCTCTCCCTTTCTCTGGGCTGTTCTTGTGATCGCGCCTCTTGGGCAGAGGCACAGCAGGGGTGAGCCCTCTCCAGCTGGCCTGCGTCTGTGGGGGAGCAGTGCAGGGGTCCCGGGAAATGCTGGCGCTCAGGCCGTCTCGCCCAATAAAAAGAGGAGGCGGTTCCGCGGCTGCAGCCGTGTCAGCTACCCGGGGAGTCTCCGGGCACGTGCGATTCACTCTTGCCCTGGGGGAGCAGGGCTCTCCGCCTGTAGTTAGTGCTGCAGCCCCTAGTCCTGAGCTGAGCTGCTCGGGGCGCCTTCAGCCCAGTGTCACAGCCAAAGTCACGAGTCGCCAGCTTCCCAGCCCGGAGGACGGCTGGCATCGGATGACTCTATTTCTCCCCTCTTCAGCCCACTAGCCCGGTCAGTGTGCTCTTGGGCGGGGGAGCCTCGGGTCTCAGCTTTCCCCCGTGGTTGTGAAAACAAACTGAAAAGGAACAACTCGGGTAGCTGGCTCTTGCTCCAGGATTGTGCTGGGATCTGTTATTTTTAAGGGTGAAAGCTGAACAAGAGGCAGCTGCGAGAACTAAATGTCCAAGAGCAGTCTTGCACCTAAGTTGCTGGATCGTGTATTTCACTGCCCTAGGTTACCTGAAGTTTAGCTCTGATTTTAGGAAATGGGCCATTTCACATAAATATAGGCTGTGATATACTCAGATTTTGCTACAACCCCCTTCCTGAAGAGTAATACACAGAAACTAAAAGCACAGTATCACCGACTATGTATATTTATAATAAGGTGAATCAAATATACTATGAGCGAAACACAGTGAAGTTACCACTCAGGGCAACAACAAAAATAGGTAGTCTTCTAATGAAGGTGCAGAAGAAAGTGCATTTTACTTGAGGATACTGTATAGGGGTCTCTTACTAAGATTGCCTGATAAAGGAGGTCTCATGTACAAATTTCAGAATATATTGCAATTAAGTGTAGGTCATACACAGTGATTAGTCTGAAATAGAATTTAAGGGGAACTTTTTTTCTCTGTGGGTATTTCGGAGAGCTGAGGACTAAAGTTAACACAATAATTTGATCTTAATCCTTGTCTATTTAAAAGGAAGAATTTCCATTGAAGTCTACAGCTTTGGTTTAAAAACACTGCAGCATCAGGCACTTTATTAGAAGTCCTTGAAATAATTAAGCAGCCTATTCTTAGAAGTACAGAATATTCTGCCTTTAGAGCTGAAGAATTTAGCATACATTCAGGAGAAGGAGTTATTCCCATTCATCAATTTAGTTAATTTAGAATTAAAGTTGCTCAAGTCTATTTCTTTACAAAAATCCAAACAGTGAAAGTAAGGAAATCCTAGATTAAGGCAACATTCGTACTGCTTGCCAAGAAACAGTGCACTAATTTTACCATACTCCTTCACATCAACCCCCTAATGCCTTCCCTAATACGCTAATTTAATTCAACAATACTGTCACCTTCAATGCACATAACAGAAAGCTGGAAGTCACACTTAAAATGACACATTAATTTGATTTAAAAAAATGACAAATATCAGCGCATAAATAGACATGTGGCTATGACTAATAGAGTACAGAAAACAAATTGGCACAGTAGTAACTTTTTCCAAGCTTTCTTGAATGCATGAGTCAATTTTCAACTCTCAAATTTGGGAGATTTTGTTGCTAGAAGGATTATTAAAGGTAGAGTCAGCAAAATAAAATTCAACTAATGGTCATTAAAAATGTTTATAATTCTTAAACTATTTAAAAGATTAATGTAAATCTACAAGATATTAATTCTGTACAAAAAGAGTAAGTGCTGCAAATTTGGGGAAGATACATAATTGTATTCATGCATAAGTGACCAATTTAAACCTTGCTGGAAGCCTAAATGTTTTCTTAACTATGGAGTCACTCTGATTGTGACGCCTTCATAATATTTGTCATCAAAGCTGTTTGTCATCACATCCATTTGTCATATTAGCTAGATATTTCTGTTAAAATGCTCAGCAATCAGTTTAAAAAGTTAATATTTAGGCCCATATCTCACAGTTAGCAGGATTGGTTCCTTAAATTGTTACTTTGAGATATCAGTTACTAACCATATTGAGATGAATGGAGCAGTTTTGCCTCTCAGAGTGATTTCTTTCAGGCTGTTTGCAGACTCAGGAAGACAACATTGCATTGATTTACGTCTGGTTCACATTTCCAAATTTTTCTTCACAACAGTAAGGGATAGATACAGTCTATGTTTAAATGAAAGCCTGAGACAAGGTTTTCCATAGTGACTAGTGATTTTGAGTGCCCAACTTGAGATACCTAAAAGGAGTCTGATTTGGAGAAGGGTAAGGTGTGTGGCATGAAAATCCTTTAAAGCTGAGGCACCCAAAATCACTATTCCCTTTGGAAAATCTTGGCCTTAGAGTCTAGAGAATCCTCTTGATGACAAATATCCATCCATGAAAATATTTTTTGATGGTTCTCGTGACATAGACAGAAATAACTATTACTAACAGTGAGTATAAATAAAAAATTTTATAAACTGGAAAAAGTCGCCTGTGCCTTGGATTTAACTATAATCTAGAAATTAATTTTCATATCTGAATAAAATCAGGAATTTATTTTCTAAAGAGCTCCCCCAAAAAGTGAATACAAACATAATTCTGAAAAAGAACCCATTTGAAAATGCTTCAAATTCACTAACTAACAGATTTAGGACCTGATCCTATGTGTGTTTGTAGGTTCAAAGCCTTACTTGTTAATTCTCACAACATCCATTTGTGAACTCTGGGCTTGATCTTTCTAGTTTCGGAACCAGGAGTGGATTTACCATGAAACAAACCGTGTGGTGGCACGGGGCCCCCAATGCCAGTGGGGCCCCCCAAAATGCAGCACACAGCTCATCTGACAACCTGCCCCCAAGTCCTGGCAGGCGGCGCAGCAGGGCTCAGGCAGGCAGGCTACCTGCATGCTGTGGCCGGTGGCCCCACGCCACTCCCGGAAGCGGCCAGCTGCTGGTACGTCTCTGCACGCCCCTAGCATGGGGGAGATGGCTCCGCGTGCTGCCCCCGCCCTGGGCAGCTCACGGAGACCCGCTGCCCCCCTCCCCCCAAGGGGCACGCAGAGACATGCCATCAGCAGGGCTAAGGCGGCTCCCTGCACGCTCTGCCTCCCTCCCTCCCTCCCTCCATGCTGGGCCGCTCCTGGAAGCAGCCAGTATGTCCCTGCGGCCCCTGGGAGCGGTGTCTCCACGCGCTGCTCCCACCCGAAGCGAACTCCGCAGCTCCCATTGACCGGGAACTGTGGCCAATGGGAGCTGCGGGGGTGGCGCCTGCGGACGGGGATGGCGCCAGTGGGCAGGGGCACGTGGAGACCCCCTGGCTCCCCCGCCTAGGAGCTGCTGCCAGAGGGGTGTGTGTGCCGGTCGCTTTGGGAGCCGTGCCGCCTGAGGTAAGCTCCACCCCCTTAACTCCCTCCTGCGCCCCAGCCCAGAGCCCCCACCCAAACTTCCTCCCAGACTCTGACCCCTCACCCTTCCCGCACCCCAACCCCCTGCCCTAGCCCAGAGCCTGCACCCCTCACCCCCTCCCACATCCCAACCCCCTGCCCAAGCCCAGAGCCCGTACCCAGCATCCAAACTCCCTCCCAGAGCCCACCCCCCGCACCCTCTCCTGCACCCCAGCCCCCTTCCCCAATCAAGGTACCAGTCTTTATTTTCATTTACTTCCCATTACTTATAATATAGGAGGAGGAGGAGGAAGAAGAAAAGACTGAAAAACTGGCAGGGAGAGAAAAGAGAGAGTGTTCTTTTTCTTGGCTGGGTCCCCAGGGGGCCCCCCCTGAAAAATAAGCTGTGCACAGGGCCCCACTAACTCTAAATCTGCCGCTGTTCTGAACATTCCTGAAATGTGCTGAGTGGCCTCAACTCCCACTGACTTCAGTAGGAGTTGAAAGTGTACAGCAGTGGTGGGCAACCTGTGGCCCAGGGGCTACACTCGGCCTGTCAGGGTAATCCGCTGGTGGGCTGCGAGACAGTGTTTACATTAGGGTGACCAGACGTACCGATAAAATCGGGACCATCCCAATTTTTAGCTGTTTGTCCCGCGTCCCGACCGATCTGTGGTCGGGACGCAATTTGTCCTGATATTTTGCATTCGGCTTTTTTTTTTTTTTTTTTTTTTTTTTTGCCTCCCCCCTCTCCCCCCAGTGTCCCGATATTTTCTTCATCTCAATCTCAGCTGGTCACCCTAGTTTACATTGACTGGCTGCAGCTCCCAGTGGCCGCAGTTTGCTGTTCCCAGCCAATGAGCGTTGCGGGAAGCGGCGCGGGCTGCAGGGATGTGCTGGCCGCCGCTTCCTGCAGCTCCCATTGGCCGGGAACAGTGAACCATGGCCACTGGGAGCTGCGGGTGGCCGTGCCTGCGAACAGTCAATGTAAACACTGTCTCGTGGCCTGCGGGCTGCAGGTTGCCCACCACTGGTGTACAGCCAGCGCCGGCTCCAGGGTTTTTGCTGCCCCAGGCAGCAAAAAAAAAAAAAAAAAAAAAAAAAAAAAGCCGCGATTGCGATCTGCGGCGGCCATTCGGCGGGAGGTCCTTCGCTCCGAGCGGGAGTGAGGGCCCCTCCGCCGAATTGCCGCCGAATAGCTGGACGTGCCGCCCCTCTCCCGAGTGGCCGCCCCAAGCACCTGCTTGTTCAGCTGGTGCCTGGAGCCGGCCCTGTGTACAGCATCTCACAGGACTTTGCAGGCCAAGCCGTCAAATAGTAAGTACTGTGAATTTAGGGACACTGGCCCAGGTCCTCTGAGTTTTGGGGGCATCTAACACCAATTAGACCTTTGAGGATCTGGGCCACTCTTTATTCTGGTCCCAATCCAGCAAAGCCCATAAGCAATATACTTAATTTAAAGCACATAAGTAGTTCCCTTAAATTACCCGTGTCTATTAAAGTTGGACACATACTTAATTACTTTGCTGAATCAGGGGTTTATTCCCTATTTTCAGTGCAAATTTCAATATAACCTTAACCCTGGAACTCTTATGGCATCTCCACAATACAGTTAACATAATATGCTGTATGGTTTCTATTTTACAGCTAGAAAAGATGTTACCTTTCAAATTTCTTGAACACTGAATAATTGAACAGTAAACAACAATCGTGGGTATGGCTAATTAGAAACAATAATGATGTATAGAAACTTTTTTTTCTAGCTTAGATAAGTGAAAATATTTTTCTCTAGTAGTTGATGTTAATAGTGACCCTTGTTTCTGAAGTAGCTGATATTAATTAATTGAACGTTTTAATGTAGTTGAAAATGATTGGTCTTCTAAAGCAAATTAAAGCTGCTTTATTATTTGAAAAAGAAAGCCTTTTCCTACATCAATCAAGAATTTTAAATAATTTTAAAATGCTGAGTCAAAGAAAATTACATGCCTTCTTATTATCTAATTAGAAATATCTTTATCTAAAGGGGAAAGTTAGAAAATTGTGTTTTATATTAACCTCAATCTTATCAAGAATTTTTGGTTGTTTTAAAGTGATAAGGAAGAAAATTCAATTCTCTCAATATTTGTAATAAATTATTTTACAATTTTATGTAGAAATCTGTACAAAATTACAGCTTTTTTAATATAGAGTCAGCTTCTGTAAATTTTTACTTACATCAACAGTATTAACTCCAGTGTCTCTTCCTTCTGTTAACACACAGCTCACATTAACTATAACAATAGTTAGGGCTGAACTCTAGGAAGACTATAATTACTGAATGAGAGTAGATGCTGAGATTCAAAAAGTTAAATGTTTATAACTGTTAAAACATAAATTGTCAATATCACATGTCAAAATATACAAAGTAATGTCCTTAGATCAAACTCTAATAAGTTCTCAAGCGGTATTTTGTTTACTTTGTCTGTCTGTAAATTTTAATTATTATTGATGGAAATATTTTTTCATCAGTTGTGTATATAGTGAAATCAATGTTTACCTACATTTACTGATTAAAAATCTAATCCTTCCAAGCCTTGTTTTATAAATTACAAGGATCATAAAATAGATCAGCTTTAACTCCTTTGAACTCTTAAACTAGGCCTTGATCTAGCAAAGCACGTAAGTCAATGGGGACTGTAGGCTTGTTTAAAGTTAAGCACCTGCTTGTGTGCTTTGCTGGAGCAGAGCCCTACTGACCTTAGTTGCTTTCACTAGAAAATGAAATTTGTACTGTATTAGGGAAGTAATTTGTGTTATTTTGTAATGACAAACATTTATTTTCACCTCTAACAAGGATACTGAAATCCCACTTATTTGAAAAAAATCAGTGTAACTTTAACTATGGAGCCATAATGTATGCATATAAGAATGTTAGGTAAGACGTCATTTAATATAAAGATTTCGGAGGCTTTGCTAACATCAAACTAAACACCCGAAACTTTATCAGTCTCTCGCAAGATGACCAAAATGGGATTTCATTACATTGTATTACATTGTTATATCTTATTTTTATAATATAATGCTAGAATTATTCTATTTAAAATGTTTTCCATTTACACTGAATATTCCAAAAACATTTGCAACTTTGCTCATGATATTATAGTATTTATTCAGGTGATTAGTTCCATTGAGTAGAATAGGGATACTCTTGTGATAGAAAGTTGCAGAAATGGGTCTTATCTGCATTACTATGTTTGGACTTCTTTGTCTGCTGTTTTTGAGAAATTTTCTCTCCTGTATGTGAAAGACAGAAAATGAAATGGAATATGCATTTATGTGGACATGCCATAGAACATTTACTGCCACCAATGAGCATAAGGCTGGCAACTCACAACTGATGAAGAATTATGATTGCTCTAATTATGATGTTCTTGCCATATGTGGGGAGATAAAGATACAACGTTTCCCTTCTGTAGCATATTCCCACTATACTACTATATTTTTACTTGAAATGTTGATTTCCTTTTGAAAACCCCCCCACCATTAAATCAGTGAATAATCAAACACACAGAAGTAAAGAAAATACTTGTTAAAGCAGTTAGCTCTGGTCCATTATGCTTCTTCCCCAAAATACTGCATGGTCTCGTCTTATATGAATTGCATCATAGGAATATCTTATTTATAAAGATAATTTTATGTAATCTGGAAGGAATTTATTTCTTGTGTAAAGGAAAACACAGATGTTCAAGTGCACGAGATAACAAGGGAGGTGTTGAGATGTGGAGACAACTCCAGACTTTTTTACATTGTGTCAGTTCCTGTTACCTGAACTTGTATCTGTTACGTTTTTTTGTGGCATTTATTATTGAGGTGCAGGGCCGGTGTAACCACTAGGTGAACTAGGCGGCCGCCTAAGGCGCCAAGATTTGGGGGCGCCAAAAAGCGGTGCCCCCCAATTTTTTTTTTTTACACTATTGCTCCCGGCGGGGGGAATGGGCCACTCGCAGCCATATTAGCACCTACCTCTGTGGGCGTCCTCTGCAACCGCGGGCCCCGCCGCCTCCCTCTTCTGCGCCCTACATCACTGCTTGCCCGCACCCCCCCCGCCAGCCTGGAGCCGCCTGCTCCCTGAGCCTCCGGGCTGCCGCATCACTCCCTAGCCCACTCCCTCCGGCTCTGGCAGCTGCTGGCCCTATTGACAGCAATGCAGCGGTGGGGGGCGGGGGGGGCGGGGATGGGGGAAAGGAAGAGGAGACTGTGGCCACCGATCCACCTGCGGGGATGGATCATGTCCCTGCCAGAGGATACAGGGTTAAAGAGCTGCAAAAGTGTAACCGTCCTCAGCACGTGCCACCTTCCAAGGCTTCATCCCCATCCATCGCTGCAGCCCTGTGGAGCAGGTAAATAGAGCCCCATTTTGGGGAAACTGAGGCAGAGAACAGGGACGTGACTTGCCCAAGGTCACCCAGGAAGTCATTGTTGGAGTCCTTCTTTGAACACAGGAGATCAAGGCTCCTAGTTCTGCGCTGGCTCAGACCATTAGACCAGAGGCCTTCAAGCCCTGAGCTCTGCACCTGCCCACACAAGGTATTAATCTGGGATTCAGGGGCAGCACACTGCAAGTTTTCAGTGAAGAAACACGGCTGTCTCGTGCCCTTATGGCTACAAGGAAAATCTTCCAAAGTTGATGGGCGTCTAGCCGACACAGTTCTGTCTGCCTGAGTCTTCAGCCAGCCTGGGACAACAGCTCTAGGAAATGCGGCAGTAACTGTTAAGTCTAATTATGACTCCGTCAGAGCCAGATTTTCATGGTCACATGGGCGTGGTACACAACCACCGCAAGTGTGCAAGCAAATCAGGTTAAGTGCAGCTGAACCCTGGGCAGGCTGCAGCACCCAAGAGATTTTTGTTCTCCTACTGAATGACAGCAGATGCACCAGTAACTTTACTAGGTAGAAGTTTAGTGACCACATTAGGGCCATATCCTCCCCACTCCGAGCATTGGGCCAACTTCTCCTCATCATTCTCCTGATTGCTTGTATTGTTAGTGATGGGAGATCTGCTGTGGATTGAGAGGTGTATATGGACCTGCCTTTGCAGGCTCAGTCCTGGCCCAGCATTCGAAATAAATTGCCCTGACTTTCAGAAGTACTGAGAACTCTGGAGTTCCCACAGACATCGGGGGAACTGCAGTTGCTCAGCATCTCTGAAAATCAGGCCCAGAGTGACATTGATGCCTCTGCCCTGGGCCAGAGCTCTCTGAGTAAGGGGCTTCAGCAGCGATTGGCGAGGGGCAGAGTAAAGCAACCAGGACGGTCATCACGGAGGCTGGAACTCTGTCCTCGCCTCACACCTGTGGGGAAGACAGGCCTTCAGACACCCCCTCCCGCCTGCATTGCACTTTCCAGCCCAGGAGCAAGGACCCATTTCACACTTTAGCTCTGGGGGGAGCTGAAGCCCAGAACGGGGAAGTAACTTGCCTGAAGTCATCCAGTGAGTTGATGCCAGGGTGGAGAATAGAAGCCAGATCCCGACTCCCAGCTCTGTGCTCTGATCCCCAAAACAGCCCTTTCCAGATCCATGGGGGGGAGGGGCAGGAGGGACTCTAGCCATGTGCAGGAGACCCAAGGCCATTTATTTTCATTAAATATGTAGACTAAATAATGAAATTAATAAATTTTCAAGCCGAATGTGTATTAATTCTAATGAACAATGCCACATTATGCAGTATTCATTTTTGAAAGTTTATAATAAGTGATGCTCCGGGGGGAAGGGAGGGGGAGCGCAAAGTGGAAGTTTCGCCTAGGGCGCAAAATATCCTTGCACCGGCCCTGTTGAGGTGTCTAATAGCTACAAAACAAACTACATTTGAAGAAGAACAGTTGAGTAGTTTTAAAGTTATGAATTTTTAAAGTTCAGTGACCCAGAGTCTGAAATGGTGGCAAACTTCAAAAAATCTTTTTTTAAATCTCTAATTTGAAACAAGTGCCCATTTCAGGAGGCTCAGAGGTTGATAAGATCCAGCATTCCTGCCATACAAGGCAGGAGTCAGTCTAAAAAAACGGAATGGAAAAGTTTCAGCTTGCTGCTTTTTGTGTCTGTGGGGCCCTATCCTCTGTGGCTTCAGAACTGATGAGTTTCTGCTGCATCAGTTGGTGAGGGGAAGGTTTTGGGTGTGTGTACACCTCCTGCAGAATGCAGAACCTTGCTCTGTGTAAACTGTAAGTTTCCTGAATAGCATGATGGGAAGGACTATTCCAGAAATGGCACGAAAGGATCCATGGCAGTGCAGATCCGTTGGTGCTTGTTTCCATTGTGGAAAGTGCTCATTGAACCATGGAAGAGGGTGGGCTGGACCGAAGTAGTTTCTGTAGGGGCAGCTCTGGAGATGCTCTGTTGGGAGAATTGCTCCTCATGACCTCCTGTGCATCTGCTGAGTGCTCAGGCCACCGAACTTGGTGACTGGGCTAAGGATTTGGGTCTATTTTGAAAAATTTATAAATGGAACAATGAGAAGTTTTTTGTTTGTTTAATTGATGCCAGAAATGGCTGAACAGATTTTGCTGATGTGTTTTAAGTGCACGCAGTGCAGAAGATCAACTGGAAAAGCAAAAAGGTGTTTTGGGACTTTTATAGAATTGCAAAATATTCAGTTCCTCAGCTTTGTTCGTTCTCCTACATCTTTAGGAATGAACAAAATTACCTAAAAACAAGCCATTTCCCTGCTCTGCACAATTCAAAAATAAAAGGAATGTGTTTGAGAAAGTTAAGAAACTGAAAAGTGGGGAGTGGGGGGACTATTATAGAATCATAGGACTGAAAGGGACCTCGAGAGGTCATCTAGTCCAGTCCCCTGCACTCATGGCAAGACTAAGTATTATCTAGACTATCCCTGAGAGGTTTCTCTAATCTGCTGTTAAAAATCTCCAATGATGGAGATTCCACAACCTCCCTGGGAAATTTTATTCCAGTGGTTAACTACTCTGACAGGAAGTTTTTCCTAATATCCAACCTAAACCTCCCGTGCTGCAATTTAAGCCTATTGCTTCTTGTCCTATCCTCAGCGGTTAAGAACAGTTTTTCTCCCTCCTCCTTGTAACAGCCTTTTATGTACTTGAAAACTGTTATCATGTCCCCTCTCCATCTTCTCTTTTCCAGACAAAACAAACCCAATTTTTTTCACCCTTCCCTCATAGGTCATGTTTTCTAGACCTTTAATCATTTTTGTTGCTCTTCTCTGGACTTTCTCCAGTTTGTTCACATCTTTCCTGAAATGTGATGCCCAGAACTGGACACAATACTCCAGTTGAGGCCTAATCAGCGCCAAGTAGAGCAGATAATTACTTCTCGTGTCTTGCTTACAACAGTTCTGCTTATACATCCCAGAATGATGTTTGCTTTTTTTGCAACAGTGTTACACTGCTGACTCATATTTAGCTTGTGGATCACTATGACCCGGAGATTCCTTTCTGCAGTATCCCTTCCTAGGCAGTCATTTCCCATTTTGTATGTGTGCAACTGATTGTTCCTTCCTAAGTGGAGTACTTTGCATTTGTCCTTATTGAATTTCATCCTGTTTACTTCAGACCATTTCTCCAGTTTGTCCAGATCATTTTGAATTATAATCCTATCCTCCAAAGCACTTGCAACCCCTCCCAGCTTGGTATCATCTGCAAACTTTATACGTGTACTCTCTATACCATTATCTAAATCATTGATGAAGATATTGAACAGAACTGGAACCAGAACTGATCCCTGTGGGACCCCACTAATTATGCCCTTCCAGCATGACTGTGAACCACTGATGATTAGTCTCTAGGAACAGTTTTCCAACCAGTTATACACCCACCTTATAGTAGCTCCATCTAGGTTATGTTTCCCTAGTTGGTTTATGAGAAAGTCATGTGAGACAGTATCAAAAGCTTTACTAAAGTCAAGATATACACACAGCTACCACTTCCCCCCTATCCACAAGGCTTGTTACCCTGTCAAAGAAAGCTATCGGGTTGGTTTGACATGATTTGTTCTTGACAAATCAATGCTGACTGTTACTTATCACCTTATTATCTTCTACATGTTTGCAAACTGGTTGCTTAATTATTTGCTCCATTATCTTTCCGGGTACAGAAGTTAAGCTGACTGGCCTGTAATTCCCCAGGTTGTCCTTATTTCCCTTTTTATAGACTGGCAATATATTTGCCCTTTTCCAGTCTTCTGGAATCTCTCCCGTCTTCCATGACCTTTCAAAGATAATCGCTAATGGCTCTAATACTTCCTCAGTCAGCTCCTTGAGTATTCTAGGATGCATTTCATCAGGCTAGACTTGACTTGAAGACATCTAACTTGTCTAAGTAATTTTTAACTTGTTCTTTCCCTATTTTAGTCTCTGATCCTACCTTATTTTCACTGGCATTCACTATGTTAGATGTCCAATCACCACCAACCTTCGTGGTGAAAACCAAAACAAAGAAGTCATTAAGCAGCTCTGCCATTTCCACATTTTCTGTTATTGTCCCCCCCCCCGAATAATGGGCCTACCCTGTGTTGTACAGACAAAACTACACAGGATCTTTTAAGGGGCAAGACAAAGATACCACATTTATTATAATAATTTGATTTCTTACCAATAACTAATATCTTAATCCTTATACACACACATTATACCTATACACACACATACACATTCACACACACACACACACACACATCCATCAGATGTTCTGCAGCTGCTGCATAGTTACCAGTCCGGAACATAGCTTGAGTTCATGGCTTGATTTTGCAGCTTGGGTTCGTAGCTTGTGGCGGCTAACTGGCCAGGAAAGCCGGGCACAAGGAAGGGCTGGGTCTCTGTTGGGCATGCACTGATGCCCTTCCATGTTGGCAGCAGAATGTTACCCTCCAAAGTTTTCCATCTCACCCATCCTTTTTGTAGGCTGTAGTTTGAATTCAGAGTCTATAGGTCTTGCTGTGTCACGCTGCCTCTGGGTTTGGTGATTGATCACCCGTTAATTGCAGATGTGACTTTCAGCCTCGGACCTGGCTTTGATCTTCCTTCTATTGTACCTTTTCTTTTTAGGGTGGACTCTTCTTACTTTGTTAGGGCTCTTGTCTGCATCTTCAGCCGTTGGTGTTTGAACTCTATTTCATCAGGACAGGCTGGGCCTGGAGGTTGATTCCATCATCCATCCATACCTCATTCACACATCTAAACTAAACTGATAAGATTACAGCAGGGTTTGCAAAAAAAAAAAAGGTTGGAGCCAGCTTTTACAAAATGGAGTAAGCGTTTTAAAATGGGGTTTGAATTACAATATGGCAAACAGTGAACAGAAGTTACAATATAGACAAGTGTAGTGGATGGCAAACGGTGAACAGAAGTTACAATGTAGGCAAGTGTAATAAATGGTGAACAGAAGTTACAATACTGAAACAGTGCAAGTCTCAGTGATTTAAGCAGGAATTGGATTGATAGTGAAACTTACAAAGGCAGCTGATCCAACAGCTATGGCTCAAACAGGCATCTTAATTGTCAATTAGCCAGTTATTGGGGTAACCGGTTTTATGAATTAATGTTGTTTCATTCATAAAACTTTACTTATGAAGTTACATTAATAAAGTGAACAATTAAAAACAATTTCATTCATCAGTTCTACACCTGTCTTTGGTCTTCCTCTTGCTTCTAATGTATCTGTAGAATGTTTTCTTGTTATCCTGTATGTCTCCAGCTAGTTTGATCTCATTTTGTGCCTTGGAATCTAATTGTGTCCCTACATACTTGTGGTGTTTGTTCTCCCCAAACACCTTCCCCTCAAAATATCAATCAAGCAAACCAACTACAAAACACCAAACAAAAAACCCAAGCAGAGCTTTTACTCTGAAGACAGAGAGCCAGAGACTGCATGAAGTCCACTAGGACTGCACTATTGCTATTGATTATGGAAGATGCTCAGAGGCTGAGTGATAAGCAGCATTATAAAACTCTAGATACTTAGATAATTTTGACAGCCTTCTCATTTGAGAGAAGGGAAATCTATTTCTAAGACTTTAAATAGTTAATAATGGTGTTATCCAGGTCACAAAATTGTGCTTGAAAAATTTAAGGTTTCCAGATTCACCTAACACAGCAGTCTATTAGCACCCTAAAGACAACATTGTCCAAGGCAGCTTTCAAAACTAACATTACTTCTTGTGAAAACTGGATATTTATGTTCAAAGAATATCAGAGTTGCACATCCAAACACTGTTATAACTGAAGATGGGCCTGAGCCACCAAGCTGGGACCCAGACTCAGACTTCTGCAAAATTCAAGGATATACAGAGTCTGGTTTCGTTTCAGCCTAGTCAGGGGTCCTGCAGAGGAGTTTGCTTTGTATCCAGAAGTACACATTACCCAAAGTTCAGATTGTTTGGATCTGCAGTTTTGGTGCAGGTCCATCTTTTTTTCTGTCAAAGAGGGGAAAAAATCACAACATGGCAGAGCACATCATTTTCTTTCTTACCACAATAACTGTTTAAATGTTGCTTTATATCTTCACAAGTATTCGCAATCTTGGCTCCTGGTAGTCTGGTCTTTATACATATGAGCATATCTCTCATTGTTTGGTTTAGAAGTTCAATGCCACTGAGAGTCTGTCCTTTTCTTCTTCCACTTTTTGGTTTGTAGGAAGGGATTTGAGCTCCATACATTTGATTATAGTTTCCACGTGCAGATTCTACATTATATTAAACTATGGGCTCAAAGATACACAGTTACAGTATTGATTCCAATCCCTATTATCTCACTTTCTGTTTCAAAGTAAACAACAACAAAGTCTTTGCTCTCCAGCTAGATGGGTGACTAGCACTACAACACATTTAGCAGTCAAGAACAGGAACATCACCACTCTGCACTGATCTGAGCTGGGAGAACTCATACCCCCAAGTTTGTTTTACATAAGAAGATGAAATGGTGGCCTGAAAGTCAGTCCTGTGTGGCTCCTGCACCCCAATAATCCCTTCAGCCTCAGCATGGTGTGAGGACCCAGCTTGTGACGGGAAGCTGTAATGCACAGGGAGACAGAGCTGCTCAGGGAGGAGAGTTTAACAGCTATGGAGTTGCTTCTTTCTCCCTCTGGTCTAGTGTAGTGGGTTGACCTTTCTGTTTAACGATTGTTCCACTGTGAAGCCAGCTAATTAGGGCTTGAGGCGTCTTATGTGGCAGGGCTTCAGTCTTTAAACACTGAAACAGTCTCAGTCCCATGTAACAACAGTAAAAGAGGTATTAAATAAACCATGTGTACTGCTTGTGAGACTTTTACCTTGCCATGGTGCTCACCTCATCTTTTATTCATTGTAATGGAGAATTCACACCGTTTTGTGCAGTTACTGCAGCAAAGCAGCCTTAGGGTATGTCTACACTACGGGATTACTCCGAACTTACGGAATTCGATTTTTTGCAACAGATTGTATAAATTCGATTGCACGCGGCCACGATAAGCAGATTAATTCAGCGGTGCGCGTCCATGTACTGAGACTAGCGTCGAATTCCGGAGCGTTGCACTGTGGGTAGCTATCCTATAGCTATCCCATAGTTCCCTCATTCCCCCCCCACCCATTGGAATTCTGGGTCGAGATCCCAATGCCTGATGGGACAAAAAACATTGTCGCGGGCGGTTCTGGGAACATCCTCCCCCTCCCTCCGTGAAAGCAACGGCAGACAACCGTTTCGCGCCTTTTTTCCTTGGTGAACTGTGCAGACGCCATACCTCGGCAAGCATGGAGCCCGCTCAGCTCAAGACAGCAGTCATGAACATTGTAAACACCTCGCGCATTATCGTGCAGTTTATGCTGAACCAGGACCAGAAAAGCCAGGCGAGGAGGAGGCGGCTACGGCAGCGCGGCGACGAGAGTGATGAGGACATGGACATGGACAGAGAATTGTCTCGCGCCACGGGCCCCGGCGCTTTGGAGATCATGTTGTTAATGGGGCAGCTTCTCGCTGTGGAACGCCGATTCTGGGCCCGGGAAACAAGCACAGACTGGTGGGACCGCATAGTGTTGCAGGTGTGGGACGATTCCCAGTGGCTGCGAAACTTTCGTATGCGTAAGGGCACTTTCATGGAACTTTGTGACTTGCTTTCCCCTGCCCTGAAGCGCCAGAATACCAAGATGAGAGCAGCCCTCACAGTTGAGAAGCGAGTGGCGATAGCCCTGTGGAAGCTTGCAACACCAGACAGCTACCGGTCAGTCGGTAATCAGTTCGGAGTGGGAAAATCTACTGTGGGGGCTGCTGTGATGCAAGTAGCCAAAGCAATCGCTGAGCTGCTGCTACCAAAGGTAGTGACTCTGGGAAATGTGCAGCTCATAGTGGATGGCTTTGCTGCAATGGGATTCCCTAACTGTGGTGGGGCGATAGATGGAACCCATATCCCGATCTTGGCACCGGAGCACCAGGGCAGCCAGTACATAAACCGCAAGGGGTACTTTTCAATGGTGCTGCAAGCAATGGTGGATCACAAGGGACGTTTCACCAACATCAACGTGGGATGGCCGGGAAGGGTTCATGACGCTCGCGTCTTCAGGAACACTAGTCTGTTTAAACGGCTGCAGCAAGGCATTTACTTCCCAGACCGGAAAATAACCATTGGGGATGTTGAGATGCCTATCGTTATCCTTGGGGACCCAGCCTACCCCTTAATGCCATGGCTCATGAAGCCATACACAGGCAGCCTGGACAGTAGTCAGGAGCTGTTCAACTACAGGCTGAGCAAGTGCAGAATGGTGGTAGAATGTGCCTTTGGACGTTTAAAGGGTCGCTGGCGCTCGTTACTGACTCGCTCAGACCTCAGCCAAACCAACATTCCCATTGCTATTGCTGCTTGCTGTGTGCTCCACAATCTCTGTGAGAGTAAGGGGGAGACCTTTATGGCGGGGTGGGAGGCTGAGGCAAACCGCCTGGCCGCTGATTACGCGCAGCCAGACACCAGGGCGATTAGAAGAGCACACCGGGAAGCGGTGCGCATCAGAGAAGCTTTGAAAACAAGTTTCATGGCTGGCCAGGCTCCTGTGTGAAAGTTCTGTTTGTTTGTCCCTGATGAAAACCCGCCCCCTTGATTGACTCATTCCCTGTAAGCAACCCACCCTCCCCCCTTCGATCCCAGCTTGCTTTGAAAAATAAAGTCAGTATCGTTTAGAACTCATGCATTCTTTATTAACGGGTAATAAACATAGGGAGAGAACTGACAAGGTAGTCCGGGTGGGGTTTGGGAGGAGGATAAGAGGGAAGGAACAGGTCACTGAAAAAATTCAAAATAATGACAGTCTTTTGCTTGGGCTGTCGACTGGAGTGGAGTGGCAGGGTGCACAGCGCCTCCCCCTCCCCCCCCCGGCGTTCTTACACGTCGGGGTGAGGAGGCTATGGAACTTGGGGAGGGGGGAGGGCGGTTATACAGGGGCTGCAGCGTCACTCTGTGATCCTGCTGCTGCCGTTCCTGAAGCTCCACCAGATGCTGGAGCATGTCTGTTTGCTCACGCAGCAGCCCCAGTGTTGCATCCCGCCACTTCTCGTTTCGAGCGTCCCTTCTCTCCTCCCGTTGGTCCCTCATGTCCTCACGTTGGTCCCTCGTGTCCTTCCATTCATTCAAATGAGCTCTCTCATCGTGGGTGGATTGCATTAGTTCTGAGAACATGTCGTCTCGCGTGCGTTTCTTTCTACGCCTTATCTGGGAGAGCCTTCGGGACGGAGGAGGGAGGTTTGAAAAATTTGCAGCTGCAGGAGGAGGGAAAAAAATGGAGAGAAGTATGTAAAAAGATACATTTTATAGAACAATGCTTATACTCTTTCACGGTGAACAACACTATTCACATTACATAGCACATGTGATTTCAGTACAAAGTCGCATTTTGCATCTTATATTGAGTGCCTGCGGCTTTGGTGTTAGAGATCACAGACGCAGGGCCGGGCAACAGAATTCGGCTTGTATGCAGCCATGGTAAGCCATTGTCTTTCGGCTTCTGCATTAAATCAGCGCCCTCCTTTCCCATAGCAAGCAAAGCCCATTAAGTGCTGCGGTTTTCCTGTTACCGTGCAGCAGCAGAAAACAAAATAACACCCCCTCCACCACCACCACCACCACCCATCCAATTCTGTGGGATGATCGCTTTACCCCTCCCCCCACCGCGTGGCTGGTATCAGGGAAGACCCCTGCTAGCCAAACGCGAAAACCTCAGCGCCATTGTCCACCCACTCCCCCCCGCCCGCTTGGCTAACTGCAGGGAAGGATTTCTTTTCAGCTACAGGCAAACAGCCCAGTAGGAACGGGGCCACCTCTGTCCCCTTAATTACATTCCCGTATTTCAACCAGGTTACCCTGAACGATATCACTCTCCTGAGGATAACACAGCAAGATAAAGAACGGATGTTGCTTGAATGCCAGCAAACACCGGGACCATACGCTGCCAAGCTTTGTCATGCAATGATACCAGATTACTTGCTGCTAGCATGGCGTGGTCAAGTGTCCTACCATGGAGGACGGAATAAGGCTGCCCTGCCCAGAAACCTTCTGCAAAAGCTTTTGGAGTACCTCCAGGAGAGTTTCATGGAGATGTCCCTGGAGGATTTCCGCTCCATCCCCAGACACGTTAACAGACTTTTCCAGTAGCTGTACTGGCCGCGAATGCATCCCAAGTCCCCAGGGCAAATTAATCATTAAAAAATGCTTGTTTTAAACCATGTTATAATATAATAATAATAATATATGGAGATATACCTATCTCATAGAGCTGGAAGGGACCCCGAAGGGTCATTGAGTCCAGCCCCCTGCCTTCACTAGCAGGACCAATTTTTGCCCCAGATCCCTAAGTGACCCCCTTAAGGATTGAACTCACAACCCTGGGTTTAGCAGGCCAATGCTCAAACCACTGAGCTATCCCTCCCCCAAATATGTTTGATATTTAAAAAAGTACACTCACCAGAGGTCCCTTCCAGGGGGTCTGCGATACCGCCTTCGGAGGGTTCGGAGGGTACTTCAGTCAGGGTGAGAAAAAGATCCTGGCTGTTGGGGAGAACGGAGTGCTGTGTCCTCTCCGCAAGCTCGTCCTCGTCCTCCTCCTCCTCTTCCCCGTCCGCAGAATCCTCATGCATGGATGAGATTAACCCCTCCTCGGAATCCATGGTCGGGGTGGGGTAGTGGTGGCTGCCCCCCCTAGAATTGCATGCAGCTCCTCGTAGAAGCAGCATGTCTGCGGCTCTGCCCCGGACCATCCGTTTGCCTCCTTGGTTTTCTGGTAGGCTTGTTGGAGCTCCTTCACTTTAACACGGCACTGATATGAGTCCCTATTGTGGCCTCTCTCCATCATGCCCTTGGAGATCTTGTCAAAAGTTTTTGCATTTCGTCTCTTGGACCGTAGTTCTGCTAGCACTGAATCCTCTCCCCATATAGCGATCAGATCCAGTACCTCGCGTGTGGTCCATGCTGGTGCTCTTTTTCGGTTCTCGGACTGCATGGCTACCTGTGCTGTTCAGCTCTGTGTGGTCACCTGTGCTCTCCACGCTGGGCTAACAGGAAATGAAATTCAAAAGTTCGCGGGGCTTTTCCTGTCCACCTGGCCAGAGCATCCGAGTTTAGATTGCTGTCCAGAGCGGTCACAATGGTGCACTGTGGGATAGCTCCCGGAGGCCAATACCATCGAATGTCATCCACACTAACCCTAATTCGAACCGGCAATACCGATATCAGCGCTACTCCCCTCGTCGGAGAGGAGTACAGAAACCGATTTTAAGAGCCCTTTAAATCGAATTAAATGGCCTCGTTGTGTGGACGGGTGCAAGGTTAATTCGCTATAACGCTGCTAAATTCGAACTAAAATCGTAGTGTAGACCAGGTTAGTAATATGTATAAAAGACAAAATATCTACATTAAAATGTAGTAAAGGTTGCTACAAATAGCATCCTATATTTAATTCTAGCCCAGGATCAACATGGAATATTTGTAGCACCTGTAACTTTAGTTTAGTCTAGTTGTTTTGTAGTTTCATCTGAGATAGAAAAAATATTCTAACTTTGACTACGTTTATGGTCTTATTGTAGATATCAGCATGGATAAATATGTTGCAGATAATGAGGAAATAATTTTAAAATTAAATATGAAAATTTTCATTGTATTTCTGTGGCATGAGTCAGTTGTGCACACAAATTTCATTGTACTTAATGATACACATTGTTTCCTGTAAGATTCTTTCCTCCTGTTCCTCTACATTACCATTGTCAGGATCCAGTTCAGTCCCAAAAAGCACCCAGTTTCCATATCTCATAAATTCTTGGAAAACTGACTTTTGACGTTTCTGGAGTGTAAGAATAGGATGGTGTTTTGCTAAACTGGAACTACCAAGAAGCTTGTTCATTCTGTGCCACTTTGAGATACTTGCATTAATGTACTTGTTTAAGCAACAATGCAAACATGTAATTGTCTTAATGACAAACTGTACAAATTCACACAAAAAGCAAGCCTGGTAAGAAGTTTGGTAGTCAGTTTCTTTTTTTTAACTACTCCATCTCACACGACTGATTTTTAAGAACTCTCATTGACTTCGGTAAGAGTTCTACTTCATAACTGATAGCATGGTATGAGCCTTTACAATTCATTATACCTCATGCATGAGAAATATTGGCATGTAGAAAAGATACCCTGAAGGTAGCAATTAATATCTAAGTATTGCATGGGGAATTTTTAAAATCTTTGACATTGAAAGAAATCTTCAGAACAAGAGATGGTCTATCTATCGACATTACTTAAATGACTAGTTTCAAGTTAAGAAATTTATCAGATTTCCTTGATTTTTCTTATGCTGAAAAATATACAGTAATAACTCTTGAGACATGGCATGTGTTCAGGTATAACAAAAGCATTTGCAATGTATAGGTCCCAATAAGATTTAAATAGACGGAAGGTGGTAGAAATAATTGCATTTGTTGCTGTTATATTAATTAATTCCAAATAGTCATATGCAGGGAGTATAGCGAGGTCTAACAATTTTTCCTTAATATAGGCACTGTTGTTCAAGACAGCTACTTCAACCCTTGTCTAGGATTTTAATTAAGGAAGGATCATAAAGGACAGAGTTAGAGAACCATATTTAATCATACGTAATATGTTATACCAATGTAAATCTAGAATAACTCCACTGGGCATGATACTGCTCTCACCTGACAGTTTACAACAGTGTAACTCCATTAATATCAGAAGCTTTACTGTAGTCTGAGGGAGAGCAGAATATGGACCATCATCTAGAGAATACAGTCATCTTTAGGGACCAGATTGTGCCGCAGTGTTCCCTCTAATTTTTTACGTCCATATGCGGAATGAATTTTGTTATATTGGTGCACGTAACAAAATTCATGTGGTGGGGTGGGGCTGAGGGGTTCAGAGTGTGGGAGGGGGCTCAGGGCTGGGGCAGAAGGTTGGGGTGTGTGGGGGGTGAGGGCTCTGGCTAGGGGTACGGGCTCTAGGAGTGGGGCTGGGGATGAGGGGTTCGGGGTGCAGGAGAGGGCTGGGGCAGAGGGTTAGGGTGCAGGGGGTGCGGGCTCTGGGGTGGGTCTGGGGATGAGGGTTTGGGGTGCGGGCTCTGGGGTGGATCTGGGGATGAGGGGTTTGGGGGTGCAGGCTGCCCCTGTACTGTGGTGGGGAGAGAGAACCCCCCCCTCAGCCCTCTCTTGCTGCAACAGCTTGGGGCAGAGGGAGAGGTGCCTCTCCCCGGTCGCGGCAGCTCCGACGGGCCTGGGCCGGACCGAGGGAGAGGCGCCTCTCCCCCGGCCGCAGCAGGTCCGTGCTGGGGCCGACGGGGAGGGGCGCCTCTCCCGGCCGTGGCACATCCGCGCTGGGGAGAGGTGCCTCTCCCCGCCACAGCCCTGAGCTCCTGCACAGCTGCGCAGCTTAGAGGGAACTTGGTTTGGCTGTTCCAAGTGTTCCTGGGGGCTGTAAGACCAGGAAGTATAAGGACTGTTACTTGTTGGCCTCATCCCTACCTTGCCCTAAGTATCAGCCACTGGACTTGGCCAAGTATGCAAGGGAAGCTTGTTTCAACCCTAATGGGTACTCTTCTCTTGCATGCCCCTCTGCCTTTGTGAGGTGGAATTCCTCCCAGTTTCCCCTGTTTGGTGTGGCTCTGTATCATCCCCAGTGTGGTGCTGTGCCTTTATCACATGAGGGAGCCTTACAACCTATTTGTAGATGTATCCATTAGGAAAGCTGTTTTTATTTTGACTATTATATATTCTAATTCTCCATCTCTTGGCCTCTAACTCTATGCTCTACCATCCTTGCTTAATTGTAATACCCAGGTGTGGAGATACTGTAGTGTGTACGTGGTTTCAATACTGCTATTTGGAAACACTATTTGTGAAGTCATTCATTGGGGTCCCTAAATAGCAAGATTTCATGATAAGTTAATATGAAGTGTGAGTTAGTGATTAAGTTTATTTGATTATTATATAGTGCCAAGGGTAATTGACCAAATGAAAGCTTTGAAATACAATTCAAATCCCTTTTGAGTGACATTGTTAATTTTTATTATTATTTATTTTTAATTGTACTGTGCTGGAGCCCAGACCACTGTGTTAGGTGTTGTACAAACATATGAAAAGACGGTCTCTGAGTCAACATGCTTGCATTCTAAGGCCTTGATCCTGCCAACACATGCATGAGTAACATTATGCACGAATAATCTCATTGATTTGATATCATTGGACAGTTTGATACTTACAAACGATTCAGAGCCATCAAGTTGCTAGCCTCCGTAACCATGTGAACGTATTATTAAAGTTTATATATGTGGGACTACTCACAGATGTAAAGTTATGCACCTGTGAAAGCATTTTCAGGAAGGGGCCTAAATGAAGACAGGACCAAGCGAATAGGATAAACAGGAGGCAAGGAGGATGAAGGTGACAATAGTAAATTCACATGATTACATACCCTAGTTGCTTGATGGCTCTGAATCATTTTTAAGTATTTATCCAGATCCTCAGATGGCATAAATCTGTATTATACACCATTTGAGGATTGGGCCCATTGTGTTTTGGGTATGGTTAATTTTCCCCCCAGATCTAACTACCTTTAGGTGGCTGATTATGAGTCTAGTTCTGCAAATGCTTATGCTTGTAAGTAACTTTTTTCATGTCAGCAATCTCACTGAATTCAAGAGGAGGGACTATTCACGTTAGAAAGTTATACACACATATAAGTAGGGTCCTACCAAATTCACGGTCCATTTTGGTAAATTTCACGGTCATAGGATTTTTTAAATCTGAAATTTCACAGACTTGTAACTGTGGGGGTCCCAACCCAAAAGGGTCACAAGGCTATTGTAGGGGGGTTGCAGTATTGCCACCCTTCCGCGCTGCTGGTGGTGGTGGCACTGCCTTCAGAGCTGGGCTCCCAGCCAGAAGCCGCAGAGCTCCCTGCAGCTAGGAGAGGTTCACTGAGGTGGGTCTGACCTGGCCCTGGGAGAAGTCCCATCCCTCCCCAGCCTGGTCAGGACTAGCAGCTGTAGCCTGTTGCACAGTAGGAGCCCCCAGCCGGGGTGCGCCCAGCCCTGCCCTTTCCCAGTTCACGGCACCCCCATGACCACAGCACCTTGGGCAGTTGCCCATGGAGCCCACCCAAAAGGCCAGCCCTGTCCCCCCCTGAAAGTGACCCTCCCCCCCCCCAATACAATGCCACACTCACCTCTGCCTTGCTGCTGGAAGTGGTGCTACCTTCAAAGCTGAGCACCCACCCAGCAGCCACCAGGCATCCAGCTCTGAGGGCAGTGCAGAAGTAAGGGTGGTAATACTGTGACCCCCTTACAATAACCAGATTTCACAGGGAAGACCACATTTTATGGGCCATGATGCGTTTTTCATGGCCAAAAATTTGGTAGTGCCCTACATATAAGAGTATCCAGTATCATGTCATATATTAGGTCAAAAGGAACCCCAGAAACTACTTAACATACCATCAGTTTGTCACTGATTTGTGGTTTTATATATAAATAATAAAGAAAGGTTCTGTAAAGTAAAATTTATAGACTCATAGGAAACTGTAATGAGGAAAACCCAGTAAGCAATTAAATATATGTTAAAAACCTAGCCTCCAGTTTCTGAGTAATAGGTATCACAGTGTTTATCCTTATCCAGGTAAATTGATGGTACTGAAAATGAGTAATAGTATTTCTTGTGGGGCTGATCATGTAATAATATTTCTGTTAATTTGTCACGGTTTATGTATGAGTGTCTGGAGAAATCTATCCACTTTGGGAGACACAATCCCAATAAAGAAACAATTATTTTTCCAATTGTAAAATCGCTCCCCATTGTCTTATGGGTTTTTTGTAGGGCTGTCAAGCGATTGAAAAAAAATTAATCACGATTAATCGCACTATTAAACAATAATTTAAATAAATGGTATTCTATATTTTGGATGTTTTCTACATTTTCAAATATATTGATTTCAATTACAACAAAGAATACAAAGTGTAGAGTGCTCACTTTATATTTATTTTTCATTACAAGTATTTGCACTGTAAAAAAAAAAAATAGTATTTTTCAATTTGCCTAATACAAGTATTGTAATACAATCTCTTTATCATGAAAGTTGACCTTACAAATGTAGAATTATGTACAAAAAAATAACTGCATTCAAAAATTAAACAATGTAATATCTTGGAGCCTGCAGGTCCACTCAGTCCTACTTTTTGTTCAGCCAATCACTCAGACAAACAAGTTTGTTTTCATTTGCAGGAGATAATGCTGCCCGCTTCTGTTGTAGCCGGCGTCGCAAGATATTTACATGCCAGATGCACTAAAGATTCCTATGTCCCTTTATGCTTCAACCACCATACCAAGGGATATGCGTCCATGCTGATGACGGGTTCTGCTCGTTAACAGTCCAAAGCAGTGCAGACCGATGCATGTTCATTTTCATTATCTGAGTCAGATGCCACCAGCAGAAGGTTGATTTTCTTTTTTGTGGTTCGGGTTCTGTAGTTTCCACATCGGAGTGTTGCTCTTCTAAGACTTCTGAAAGCATGCTCCACACCTCGTCCCTCTCAGATTTTGGAAGGCACTTCAGATTCTTAAACCTTGGATCGAGTGCTGTAGCTATCTTTAGAAATCTCACATTGGTACCTTCTTTGCATTTTGTCAAATCTGCTGTGAAAGTGTTCTTAAAAGGAACAACATGTGCTGCGTCATCATCCGAGACTGCTATAACATGAACTATATGGCAGAATGCGGGTAAAACAGAGCATAGGACATACAATTCTCCCCCAAGGAGTTCAGTCACAAACTTAATTAACGCATTATCTTTTTAACAAGCGTCATCCGCATGGAAGCATGTCCTCTGGAATGGTGTCCAAAGCATGAAGGGGCATACGAATGTTTAGCATATCTAGCACATAAATACCTAGCAATGCCAAGTACAAATGTGCCATGCAAATGCCTGTTCTCACTTTCTGGTGACATTGTAAATAAGAAGAGGGCAGTATTATCTCCTGTAAATGTAAACAAACTTGTTTGTCTTAGCTATTGGCTGAACAAGAAGTAGGACTGAGTATACTTGTAGGCTCTGAAGTTTTACATTGTTTTGTTTTTGAGTGCAGTTATGTAACAAAAAAAATCTACATTTGTAAGTTGCACTTTCATGGCAAAGAGATTGCACTACAGTACTTATGAGGTGAACTGAAAAATACTATTTCTTTTGTTTATCATTTTTACAGTGCAAATATTTGTAATAAAAAAATATATACTTTGATTTCAATTACAACACAATACAATACTTCTATAAAAATGTAGAAAAACATCCAAAATATCTAATACATTTCAATTGGTATTCTATTGTTTAACAGTGTGATTAAAACTGAGATTAATCGCTATTAATTTTTTTAATTGCGATTAATTTTTTTTTAGTTAATCACGTGAATTAACTGCGATTAATCAACTGCCCTAATTCTTATGGATATGTAGGCCTAGGGTGCACTAACTACATTTTGAGTAGCATGAGTGGAAGAACACCTGTTTACACCAGGTCTAATTTGGCATATAAAAAAACTGGTCATAATTTGTTGTGACTTACATTGTTATAAGTTGTTGATGCAAAAAGATCAGAAAATGGGCATAGGAAGAATCCATCATTTCCTGGTGTTCAAAATGAGTGTAAGTGATTTAAATGCAGTGGGGCTTAAAGAGGCCAAACAGGAGTTCAGAGGATGTTCTAATAAGCCTATATTGTTGTTGTGCAAATGGCCCCAAAGCACCTAATAACAGAATGTGCAATACAGCAGCCCTCACAACATACCTTTAAAAACCACCTGGCCCGCAACTGACATCCACAGCACTACCAGCAACACTCAGAGACCCACACAAGAATTGGTGTAAACTCTTGTCAAGGCCTAATAAGCTAAAATTGGGGATACCGTTAAAAAATACTTTTAAAAACAAATGAATAAAAATCACCCATTTAATCTTCCTCACTCAGAATGGGTTTGCAGCAGCTTCCAGTAGCTAGTTTTTTGCTCCAAGCCTCTATATTTCTGGCTCTTTGTCCAATGCTTGTACATTCTGAGGCAGAAAATCCATTCCAAGAAACACACCTGCATAGGCTAGCCAAATAATGGCATGAATAATGTAAAGCAGGATGTAAAAAATGCCTAAGTAAACATAATGCAGAGTCTACCTGCAATCAAATTCATTTGTAATGATGACTTTTAACTTTCACATTTTCCATAATTAAGCCATCTATAATTCTTATTCTGGACAAACTTTATTGAATTAAGTTTAAGTATTTTAGGAGTTCATTACATTTAGAAGGCAAATGTTTATGTATTATTTTGGAATAGTATGTAACTTCTTTGAGGAGGAGACATGGCTAATCTAAACCCTGGGAAGTGTTACAGAGCTTCAAAGTACTCTTTGTAACAATATTCTTGACAAACTTAAATGGTATTCCTAGGACATACCTGGGAAGTGGGGAATACAAATTACCCACCTCTGTATCCATCCTTTTGAAGCTGTCCCTTGAGGAGAAAACCCATTGTCTGGCTGATTACTTATTCGTGGTCTCTTCAAAGACCCAAAGTGGATAAAAGAGTGACTTTCAGATTTGTGGGTGTGCTGGTTCTGAGCCAAAGTGGTTACAAACTGGTAACCACAGAAAAACCCCTTGGGGTGGTTTGGAGGACTTTTCACCAGTCAGAGCCCTTGCTGGCATTGGGTTGATATCTGGTAATCTTACTGGCATGCCTGCAGGTTCTTTTATTGTTTTAATATGTTTTTTCTGTAATGCTTTTACCGTAAGAATAAAGGTGCTTTCTTATAAAGGGCTGCAAGGCAGTCTGGCCTTGCTGGGGAATAACATAGTGCAGGCAGGAAGCTGTCCAGGCTGGAAATACCCCAGACGGGGGAGAGAGAGACATGTGTTTCCGCCCAAGAAGGGTGATGGCTGGGGAGCTGGAAGCCTAAGATTAGGTGCCCTTGCTGGGCCATAAAGAGGGACTACAGATGCAGTTGCCCTGAACTGTGACACATCTTAACTACAGTTGTGACACAAATCAGAAAATATTTATTATGAAATGAACAGTAGAATAACAAAAAAATGAATTCCCCTATTATGGGCTAGATTTTGGCCAGATACCAGAAGCTTCACATATACTCTCACAATCCCAGAGCAAGGGACAGGCACAACTACTGTCCTTGGTAAGGACTGAAGGTATCTACTACTGGTGGTGGTACTAAAAACCCAAAAAGAGAGTGAGGGCTTGACATTAGGTGGCCGTCATCTCCTTGTATATTACCTAACAGAGCATGGCCGGCATGAAGAGAACACATGCCACATTCTTTCATAGGCTATTGAAGCTTTCTCTCTAGCATGTGCTCCTCATGCAGAAGCATTCTGGTTAAGCCACTATGCTCCTGGAGACTCCTGCTGCTGGGGCCTCATGCAAAGCCACTGAACTCAATGGAAGTCTTACCCTTGTCTTCAGTGGGCTTTGGATTAGGATCCTGCTGTATTGTCCTTCTACACATCCTGTGTGATGTGGATTGTGATTTAACAATTTATCAGATTATCTCTGTGTGCAAAATGTAATATTCAAGTTCAAATATGACACAGAAGAGTTTAATGGAAAACTTGATATAAAATAGGCAACTACATAACTATGTGGTTTACTTCAAATGTGATGTACACTATGTACTGTGTGCTATATTCTGATTATATTATCATGTGTTACTGTATATACTATGTTCAAAATATAATCGTATTTATATATAATCAAAGTATATTGGGAAGCCAAAACCTGTAAAACCATGGAGGAGGTTTTCAAAGGTGGGCATTAGGTATCCAACTCCCACTGACTTTCAGTGGGACTTGGGTACTTAAACTGAGCTATGTCCCATTATAAATCTATCCCCTATATTTATAGTAAACAAATGTACAAAAATTGTAAAGAAAGATCCAGATCACATGTACTATTAAGTGCCACATGGAAAGAATAATAGTTAATGTTTTTATTATCATTATGAAAAAGGGTTGGGGAAGGAAGGTACCATGACTCATTGTTACAGATAGCTGCAGTACAGAGAGTCTTTAAAAATATTAGACTATTTGGAATAGATACTGTAATTAAATCACTGAATTGAACTGGGCATTCCAGGGCTTGGAAACTCTTTAAGTACTATCTTCTCTATAGCATTTGTCTATGGCATTTACTAGTTGTGAGAAACAGTACTCAAGAGTTTCATTTGCATCTGCTTCTCAAAAGTGGTTAATAAATGGTGTGAATTCTGAACTACCAGCAGGGCCGGATTAAGGTTCTGAGGGGCCTAAGGCTAATGGGAAGGAAGGGACTAAGTATGAATTACAGATTGCCAAAAAAAATTATGAAATCATCAAACATTTATCTACATACATATTTATTTATGTAAAATTAATAAGTTTATTGTACTCTCACTACACTCAATTATTCAAACAGATACATCTGAGTAAGAGGTAGCATGAGGGATGCTACACTGTCCTTCTCTTAGGCCTCCTTCCTCCTAGGTAGTGGAGTGCTCATCTGTATGAGGATGAACACTGCAACATTCCCCATCCTGCTCACCCCTTTCAACCATGTGCTTCTACTCTCAGCTCTCCACATGGCACATTGCAAAGCCAAGCCCTGCAGGTGTTTTCCCCCAAGATTAGGATTCTACACCACACACCCTATCTCAGTTTGACAGCAGTCTGGGAGGCAGCCAGCTTTTATTATGTAAAAGAAAACCACTCAGGTGTAAAATCCACTGAAGTAGAGGAAGTAGTAGTGGGAAAATTACATCTGGTGGCATCATATTTTAGGCTGTCTTGCTCTGAAAGCTGCCTCCCAGGGTTGCACTGGCTGAGGACAATGAATTACTGTTTTCACATTGAACCCAAATATTACTTGTGGGGTGATACCCAGTTTGTGTAGTTAATCTCCAGTGATTCATCACATCAGGCCATTCTATCACCACGCTCCTCCACAATTAGAATCATAGAATAGAATCATAGGACTGCAAGGGACCTCGAAAGGTCATCTAGTCCGGTCCCCTGCACTCATGGCAGGACTAAGTATTATCTATTCTAGAATGTGTGATCAGCAGCTCTGACATGAGGTTTTCTAAGCATGAGTTCTGTGTGACCAGCCCCCTACAGTTTGCATTTGTTTGTTTTACCTTTTTCTTACAGAAAGCTTAACAGCTAGAAGTGACACAGATCTTTAGATGGTTGCCCAGTCATAATATTTAGCACTTCTGTACTATGTTAACTCTTCAAAATCGCTGTACACACATTAAACAAACTTAATCTAATACTTTCAGCTTTTGAATGACTAGGAGTTGACAAAACAGAGCTATTCCCTGTTGTGTTCTCTGCCCCCCTGAACAAAAAGACTTAATTGAAAATCAGCATCTTAAAAGAATCATTAAGGATCTTTCAAAAGAACAGTCCAACCAAGGCTGCTGTAGTGACACCCTTGTTACATCAGGTCTCATGTTTGTTTAAGGCTGGTGTAGAATGAAGGGAGAGCTTCCTGTTCGTTTGCATGTGTAAATCAAGCAAACCTTGCTTTTTTTCCCCCTTAAAGTGCTCAGAGTTTAGGGAAGGAAAATGAAAGAGATTCTGCTTATACCAGGTGTAAAAAAGCAGAAGGGATCAAAATCTATTCTTGTGCAAAAAATCTGTTCTCCCTGAAGTCAATAAGGCTACACAGGTGTAATTGTCAGCAAGAATTGGCCTGTGTTCTCTTTCCTTTCTTAAATCACACACATTCTATGCTTACCCAACATTTTCCACTTGGGAAAGAAGTTAGTTTGAGTTGGGGCAGAAAAATGAGGACTAACTTCAGGTTTATTTAGCTTTAAATTTTTGGAATGAAACTCAACAGAAATCAAATGTGAGGTACCTTTATGATGGATTGAACTGCTAGAGAACCAGCAAATGGACAGAACCTGCCCTATTCAGCCAGTCTTTCTATCATAGCCTGCTAAGAAGTGGATTTAAAATCCTTGAGGGAGAAACCTACAACATTGTGTGTTGAGCTTCCTCCAGTGCTTTTGCAACCGCTTAAAAGTACAAAGATGCATTGGCCTGTGGAGCTAGGCTGAGCATAAGGAAAGAACTTGTTTGCCTGTGCATCCCGGTACAGAAAAATACATCAAAGAAAAAAATTGGATTTCTTTGATTATTAGTACATTTCAATACAGTATTGAACACAGTGCATCATAAATCTGAACCCCTCGATGGAAGGTACTGTAAAAGTTAAAGTACTGGTATCCAGAATGGGATGTTTTGTTTTTCCTACAAATGTGTGGGAATTCGTTCCTTATACATGGGAAGGGCAATAGATCTGTCTGGAGCTGGATAGAGTGTATGCAGGTTCTGTGCAAGCTTCCCACCCTACCGCTCTGGTACTGCCTCTTCCCCCGCACCCTCTTGCCCTGCCCCTCCCCCCCCTCCCCCCAGGCACTCACCAGTTGTCCAGAAATGGGACCCAGCACACACAGAAGATGACGGTGACGGGCACTAGGACCCAGGAGGTAGTGTCTTGGAGCTGCCTGCTAGCCTAGTGGAGGAGAGGGAAGGAGGGTGCTTCTTCCCTCCCTGACAGCTAAGCAGAGCTCCGGAGAAATCGAGAGTGGGGAGTGCTGGGGGGACGACGACAATGCCTCCTCAAACTATACCCATGGCTGGCATGGCTTCCTGTGGTAACCGGATTTTTAGTGTCCGGTCACCAGTGTTAACCGGATACCTGGCAGTGCGGGAGACGCAGATGGGAGGGAGCGGAAGCAGCAGGCTGCTGGCTGAGCTCCTTCCAAGCCACAGGGGGCTGCTTTGCCTTTCCTGCTGGCAGGAGCACTCCAGCAGGGCTGCGTGAACAAGCTTGACCCCTCCCCTGCTTACCTGGCCCCAGCCGTGCCTCCTGCCTGACCAGTAGGGCCTAAAAATAGGAGGGTGTAAGGCTATAGCCTTATTAACCTATGGGTTAATCCGGCCCTGACTACCAGCTATCCAAAGATTGTTGAACCAACAAACATACTAGTTCTCTTAATACTTATAATCAGCTGGATGGGGTTAGCAATCAGAAGAAATTGGGCCAGAGGTAAAATAAGGAACAGACAAAAAATCTAGTTAAAATGAAAGTACCAATACCACAAAAACAAACCAACAAAAAAAACCAAGGTATATATTAAGCCCCTAAAAACAAATACATTGGAAAACACATAAACAGTAGCCCTGTGGATAGATCATACAATGTTCATAAAGAAAACATTCACACAAATAATAAAAATTGGAAAAGGTTAGGGAGAGAAGCGGAAAGCTAAACTACTTCTTTGTAAGTTTGTCATTGTTTTCCTTTCAGACATGACATAATCCATTAAAACAGGCCATTTTTGTCAATTATTTGGTCTTGCTGAATAATTTTTAGCTGAGACACCATCTGGAATCCTCTCTTCTGTATTTTACTGAGAAATACAGTATTGCATTACCTACATGTGGATGGTTTTAGATAAGGCTAAGATTTTTGTCACGGATATTTTAAGTAAAAGTCATGGACAGATCATGGGCAAAAAAGAAAAATTAATGGAAGCGGTGACCTGTCCATGACTTTTACTTAAAATATTCGGGACAAAATGGGGATCTGCTGGTCTCCACATCGCCTGAAGCAGGGCAGCTGCGCAGGGGCTAGGAGCCGCCTGCAGCAGGTAGGGGGGTACCCCTGCTGCCTGCAACTCCAGGGGTCCCCCCCTGCCTGGGGGGGATGGGAGCTGGGGGGTGCCCCCGCCTCCCATGTCACCCAGGAGCTACGGGGTACCCCCACTGCCTGCAGTTCCAGGGACCCATGGTGGCCGGTAGCTCTGGGGGTTCCTGCAGTGGCCAGGAGCTGCGGGGTACCCTTACCGCCTCTGGTGGCCCCCAGAGCTCCTGGCACCTGCGAGCTGCGGGGGACCCTGCAGCTGCCGACCACCACAGGCTGAAGTCACGGAGGTCACTGGAAGTCACAGATTCCTTGACTTCCATGACCTCCATGACTAAATCGTAGCCTTAGTTATAGATGAATGAAGTAATTATACAAATAGACTATTGTGCTTCTTTTGATTAGACAAGGCAAGTTTGAATTCCTGATTCCCCTCCCTCCCATATTCCTGCCGTCCTGGGCTTTTTGCCCTGTTGCTGCTGCTTTGTTGCCAGTGGCACTTCATTTCTTCCTCTTTGATAATTATTTCTGCAGCAGGCAAGTACTATTCTTAATGCGGAGTGATGTAATTTAATAGCCATCTCAATTTAGTTTTAAAATACAGCAGTGCAAAAAAAAAAACCTGCTACTTGACGGCTGCAGATATACTGTCATTATTACAGGGCTAGCTGCCCTTCTGTCTCCTTTCTGTTTCTGAGTGCACCCCCTTTACTTCTCCTGGCATGGGATTCCACAATTCTCCCACTCTTGGACCAGGCCCTGGGCTACAGTACTGTGTATCAACCATGCTTACCCAGCAGGCCCAACTGAGTTCAGTTGTCTATGGTTCTTCCCTTCTGGAGTCTCTGACCAGTGGTATACAGTAGCAAACCATTCAGTAGGAACAAAACATATGGAAAGAGGATTTTGAAACCACAAACAGCCTACATGCATGTCTATCTAACCTAAAGTTTTACCATCCTCTGATGGTAACCTAAGCAGGCCTAATTTCTTCAGACACCCAAAGGGTCCCTGTGTATTAGTTTGCTCCCCCCGAACAATTCCTCTAAACAACTGCCCTCTTCTTGAAATAGTGCTCCTTTAAAATTCCCATAATCCTTTTGATCCTCTGGTTCTCAGATGTTGGCCCTGCTCATCAAAAACAGTTCTGTAAGTTGGCCAGAGCCAGGAGATAGAATTTTCAAAACTAACAGTTTGAGTATTGTCTTTTAACAACCCATAAGTGTTTTCCCAAGGTTGGCTTATCTTGACCCATTATTTCCCTTCCTGCTTGCTTGTCCCGACAATCCCCTTATTAAAGTAAACTGACATATTTATTCATACAGTAAACATCCAAATAATCAGGTCAACATACAATATTCATAAATTGTTACAGAGCATTTCCACTTCTGTCACACTTAATACAGTGAATTTCTTAGAACATTTTCAGACTCTTCAGTGGGGAGAGGCTAGAGGAGAACAAAAACCTCAGGGCAGTAGGAGCATGAGAAAAAGGGGAAGCTGCTGTTCAGACTGAGCGAAGTCTATTAATTATATTGGAGAGAGGCATGAACCAAAATCCTGCATCTGATCATCTCTATGGAGAAATTTAGGATCTGAATCTGAACTTCCTGGGTAGCCCCTATGTTTACAATGACAGAACTGAAATCCCAGGGAAAATGCAGCTCTAGATCCAAACTGTTAGTTTTGAAAATTCTATCTCCTGGCTCTGGCCAACTTACAGAAATTTATTCAAGTGATGCTTGTTTTGTGCATAAATGGAGATATGAATCAGCAGAGCTGTTGATCTAGTTCCTTTTATAAGCACAAAATTAAGTTTGAGTGAAATCCTTGTGACCCATGCGAAATCTATAAATGAAATCTATGGGAGCTTTTCCACTGATTTCATTGGGCTCAGGATTTTACCCAAGTACTATAAATAGACTTTGCAAAGCTGCTGTGGTCATACAAACTGTGCAGCCCCACATATGATGCAACAATGTACCATGCTGGTTGCTGCTACAGCCTTATGTGGGATTTTTGACCAGTGGAGTCGGGTAGATTTTTAATATGAAGACAAAACTGTTTTTCTAGCATGGAAAGAATAATTCTAAATAATTAGGGCCCTACCAAATTCAGGGTCCATTTTGGTCAATTTCATAGCCAGGGGGATTTTAAATTAGTCAATTTCACATTTTCACATGTTTATATCTGAAATTTCACAGTGTTATAACCGTAGGGGTCCTGACCCAAAAGATGGTCAGCATGGGGGTTGTTGCAAGGCTATTGTAAGGGGGGTGGTCATGGGATTGCCACCCTTACTTCTGCCCTGCTGCTGGCAAGGGCACTGACTTCAGAGTTAGGCAGCCACCCAGCTCTAAAGTCAGCACCACTGCCAGCAGCAGCGCAGAAGTAGGGGTTGCAGGGTATGGGGGGGTGGGTTACCATATGTTTCGTTTCCCTGACACCATCGGGAGGTGACAGCTCGAGCCGTGCAGCTTCCTGAAGCTGGGAGAGGTTCATCGAATCATAGAAGATTAGAGTTGTAAGAGACCTCAGGATGTCATCTAGTCCAAGCCCCTACTCAAAGCAGGACCAACCCCTACTAAATCATCCCACCCAAGGCTCTGTCAAGCCGGGCCTTAAAAATCTCTAAGGATGGAGATTCCACTACCTCCCTAGATAACCCATTCCAGTGCTTCACCACCCTTCTAGTGAAATAGTTTTTCTTAATATCCAATCTAGACCTCCCCCACTGCAACTTGAGACCATTGCTCCTTGTTCTGTCATCTGCCACCACTGAGAACAGCCAAGCTCCATCCTCTTTGGAACCCTCTTCAGGTAGTTGAAGGCTGCTATCAAATCCCCCTTCACTCTTCTTTTCTGCAGACTAAATAACCCCAGTTCCCTCAGCCTCTCCTCGTAAGTCATGTGCCCCAGCTCCCTAATCATTTTCATTGCCCTCCACTGGACTCTCTCCAATTTGTCCACATCCTTTCTGTAGTGGGGGGCCCAAAACTGGACGCAATACTCCAGATGTGGCCTCACCAGTGCCAAATAGAGGGGAATAATCACTTCCCTTGATCTGCTGGCAATGCTCCTACTAATGCAGACCAATATGCCGTTCGCCTTCTTGGCAACAAGGGCACACTGTTGACTCATATCCAGCTTCTCATCCACTGTAATCCCTAGGTCCTTTTCTGCAGAACTACCTCTTAGCCCAGTGGTCCCCAACCTTTTCCGTCTGGCGGGCGCCAGATGACGAGCCACGGAGGACTGTGGCGGCGGACGAGCATCCGCCGAAATGCCGCCGACAAGCGGCAATGTCAATAGGCGTCACCGCCGAAATGCTGCCAAAAATCGGCGGCATTTCGGCAGTGATGCCTCTGGATCAGGGGTCGGCAACCTCTGGCATGCGGCTCACCAGGGTAAGCACCCTGGCGAGCCGCGTGCCAGAGGTTGCCGACCCCTGCTCTGGATGACGTTGCTTCTCGGTGGCATTTCGGCGGATGCTTGTCCGCTGGCCAGTACGCGGGTGCACCTAGATGCCCCGGTGGGCGCCATGGTGCCCATGGGCACCGCGTTGGGGACCCCTGGCTTAGCCAGTCGGTCCCCAGCCTGTAGCGGTGCATGGGATTCTTCCATCCTAAGTGCAGGACTCTGCACTTGTCCTTGTTGAACCTCATCAGTTTTTTTTTAGCCCGATCCTCCAATTTGTCTAGGTCACTCTGGACCCTATCCCTACCCTCCAGCGTATCTACCTCTCCCCCCAGCTTAGTGTCATCCATGAACTTTCTGAGGGTGCAATCTATCCCATCATCCAGATCATTAATGAAGATGTTGAACAAAACCAGCCCCAGGACAGACCTCTGGGGCACTCTGCTTGATACCGGCTGCCAACTAGACATTGAGACGTTGATCACTACCTGTTGAGCCTGACGATCTAGCCAGCTTTCTATCCATGTTATAGTCCATTCATCCAATCCATGCTTTTTTAACTTGCTGACAAGAATACTGTAGGAGACCGTATCAAAAGCTTTGCTAAAGTCAAGGTATATCACGTCCACCGCTTTCCCCATATCCACAGAGCCAGTTATCTCACCATAGAAGGCAATCAGGTTGGTCAGGCATGACTTACCCTTGGTGAATCCATGTTGACTGTTCCTGATCACCTTCCTCTCCTCCAAGTGCTTCAAAATGGATTCCTTGATGACCTGCTCCATGATTTTTCCAGGGACTGAGGTGAGGCTGACTGGTCTGTAGTTCACCAGATTCTTCTTCCCTTTTTTAAAGATGGGCACTATATTTGCCTTTTTCCAATCGTCTGGGACCTCCCCCAATCGCCACGAGTTTTTGAAGATGATGGCCAATGGCTCTGCAATCACATCCGCCAACTCCCTCAGCACCCTCAGATGCATTGCATCCGGCCCCATGGACTTGTGCATGTCCAGTTTTTCTAAATAGTCCTTAAACTGTTCTTTCATCACTGAGGGCTGCTCACCTCCTCCCCATACTGTGCTGCCCAGTGTAGCAGTCTGGGAGCTAATCTTGTCTGTAAAGATCAAGGTAAAAAAAAGCATTGAGTACTTCAGCTTTTTCCACATCATCTGTCACTAGGTTGCCTCCCCTATTCTGTAAGGGTCCCACACTTTCCCTGATCATCTTCTTGTTGCCAACATACCCGTAGAAACCCTTCTTGTTACCTTTCACATCCCTTGCCAGTTGCAACTCCAATTGTGCTTTGGCCTTCCTGATTACACCCCTGCATGCTCGAGCAATATTTTTATACTCCTCCCTACTCATCTGTCCAAGTTTCCACTTCTTGTAAGCTTCCTTTTTGTGTTTAAGCTCACCCAAGATTTCTCTGTTAAGCCCAGCTGGTCGCCTGCCATATTTGCTATTCTTTCTGCACATCGGGATTGTTTGTTCCTATGCCCTCAACAAGGCTTCTTTAAAATACAGCCAGCTCTCCTGGACTCCTTTCCCCCTCATATTAGTCTCCCAGGGGATCCTGCCCATCAGTTCCCTGAGGGAGTCAAAGTCTGCTTTTCTGAAGTCCAGGGTCCATATTCCGCTGCTCTCCTTTCTTCCTTTTGTCAGGATCCTGAACTCGACCATCTCATGATCACTGCTGCCTAGGTTGCAACCCACTTCTACTTCAGTTATAAATTCTTCCCTGTTTGTGAGCAGCAGGTCAAGAGGAGCACGGCCCCTAGTTCGTTCCTCCAGCACTTGCACCAGGAAGTTGTCCCCAACACTCTCCAAAAACTTCCTGGATTGTCTGTGCACTGCTGTATTGCTCTCCCAGTAGATGTCAAGATGATTGAAGTTCCCCATGAGAACCAGGGCCTGTGATTTGGAAACTTCAGTTAGTTGTCTGAAGAAAACCTTGTCTACCTCTTCCTCCTGGTCTGATGGTCTATAGCAGACGCCCACCACGACATCACCCTTGTTGCTCTCACCTCTAAACTTAAACCAAAGACTCTCAACAGGCTTTTCTCCAGTTTCAGACTGGAGCTCTGAACAATCCATACTGCTCTCTTACATACAGTGCAACTCCTCCACCTTTTCTCCCCTGCCTGTCCTTCCTGAACAGTTTATACCCATCTATGACAGTGCTCCAGTCATGTGAGTTACCCCACCAAGTCTCTGTTATTCCACTCACATCATAGTTTCTTGACTGTGCCACGACTTCCAATTCTTCCTGCTTGTTTCCCAGGCTTCTTGCGTTCGTGTAAAGGCACCTAAGATAACTAGCCGATTATCCTGCTTTCTCAGTGTGAATCAGGAAGCCTCCCATTTCACCCTCTTCCTTGTGTTTCCTCCCGGTATCCCACTTCCCCACTTACCTCAGGGCTTAGGTCTCCATCCCCTGGCAAACCTAGTTTAAAGCCCTCCTGACTAGGTTAGCAAGTCTGCCTGCAAAGATGCTCTTCCCTCTCTTCAGTAGGTGGATCCCATCTCTTCCTAGCAATCCTTCTTCCTTCAACAACATCCCATGGTCGAAGAATCCGAAGCCCTCTCTCCGACACCACGTGGGTAATCACACATTTACTTCCACAATTCGATGGTCCCTACCTGGGCCTTTTCCTTCAACAGGGAGGATGGATGAGAACACGACATGCACCTCAAACTCCTTTATCCGTCTTCCCAGATCCACATAGTCTGCAGTGACTCGCTCAAGGTCATTCTTGGTATTATCATTGGTGCCCACGTGGAGAAGTAGGAAGGGGTAATGGTCCAAGGGCTTGATCAGTCTCAGCAGACAGTCCATCACATCCTGAATTCCAACTCCAGGCAAGCAGCTCGCTTCTCGAGGTTTCCCGATCTGATGGATGACTCTGTCCCCCTTAAGAGGGAGTCCCCCACCATCACCATCCTCCTCTTGGGAGTGGTGGTCGTGGAACCCCTATCCCTAGGACAATGCATCCCATGCCATCTGGTCGATGGGGTCTCCTGATCCCTTCCCCCAGATGACTCTTCCAAACCATTCTCCTCTGTAGTACCTGTGCAGAGAGCCTGAAAACGGTTTCTTACTTCTATCTGCATTGGGGATACGTGGGTTCTCCTTTCTTTTTCTGGAGGTCACATGGTGGAGGTGGGTCTGACCCACCCCAGGAGCAAGTCTGGGACTAGCAGCTGGAGTCCTGGTGCAGGGTAGGAACCCCTGGCTGGGCACCAGATTTCACGGGGAAGATCAGATTTAATCGTCCGTGACGTGTTTTTCACACCCGTGAATTTGGAAGGGCCCTATATATAATCTTAGAAGAAATTATCCAGATTGCTTAAGATTTGAAACCAGGAGTTCACAAGAACCTAACCCTACCTCACAGGAGTGCTGTAAAAGTCAATTAGTTAATGTTTGTACTGCTCTTAATATCTTCTGAGAATGGTGCTGTATAAATGTAAAGAATCATTATATTAGTTATTTGGATTTCTTGAATATGATGTGTATCATAATGGAGTTTCCCTCAGCAGCAAACAATTTCCTTTCAGCATCTTTTCATGCAATTCACTCATTTCAGCAACAAATGCCTTGTTATAACTGTCTGATTTTTTTTCTTTGGTAGTTGTTAACTATCACTTACACAGTATTGTATATGTGATTTTTTTTTTTTATGCACTCTTACGTTCATTTTCACTTAGTTTTATGTGGTCCTCCTGTGCTTTGTGTCTGCTCAAACTATCAGCTAAAGTATCCTATTTCTTTTGCTTCCACTACTTTGATATTTAGCTTAGTTGGGAGACAAAATGTCTGAGAGAGCCTGTGGTTTTATCGATTGTCACAGATTCAGTGCCCCTAGTGGTTCAGTAACATGTCCTGGTTGTTTTTCTTTGTTCTAATAGTGCCAGAAAAACTACTAGAATTGCCAGAATACACATGAAATAATTGTTAAAATATTTTCCATTTCTCTATTCCAGTTTAAGTGCAATGCCTTAACTTTTTTGAAGTATGAATTAATATATTCAGATTCATTAATTTTCATGGAATTCTTTGCATACATCTGCTTGATAGCCTAGTATTGGTTCTGATGATAATTTTGATGTTATAATTTGTTTTGCACAGATCACCAAGGAAACCTACTCTAGGTTTAATAATATGTTATTTCAAATTAATTTTGATTACAGTAACAATTCTTGTCATTGCAGGCTTTGCTATTTGCTCGTGTTTAGCTGTAATGAGCTTTGGTCTTCTGTAGAAGTAATTTTCAGACTTAATTTTGGTGTCTGTAATGTGCTTTGTCTACAGCTTCTTCCTTCACATCATTTAATTGTATGACAATAATTGTAAATTGTCTTGTTTTCGGGAGCTTTTGCTAGTCTGCTTTATCAAATGAAAGAAAATTGTCTTTTTATTGAATTAATCTTTCTGTAGTTACAGAAGGCGAAATTAATGCCACTGCAGAGATTCTGCTCATGACCTTACATCCTGTAAAACACCCACACTGCTTGTGCACATTCCTTGCCCCCAAACCCATGCATAGGGGATGTGAGGGGCAGTGACTGAGGCAATGAAGTTGCAATCTAGAGGTTTTCACACACAGCCCGTTCAGGAAGGAATTTTGCCCCAGGTCAGATTGGCAGAGATCCTGGGGGTTTTTCGCCTTCCTCAGTAGCATGGGGCACGAGTCACTTGCAGGTTTAAACTGGTGTAAATGGTGGATTCTCTGTAACTTGGAGTCTTTAAACATGATTTGCAGACTTCAGTATCTCAGCCAGATGTTAAGGGTCTATTACAGGTGTGGGTGGGTGAGGTTCTGTGGCCTGCAATGTGCAGGAGGTCAGACTAGATGAGCATGATGGTCGTCTGACCTTAAAAGTCTGAGTGAATTTAACCATGAAAGATTGATGCATTAAAATTATCTGGTGTTAGGTTATAAGCACAATACAGGGGATAAAATTCTGCCTTAGGATGCTCACATGCCACACTCATTGGCTTTAATGGGAATTGTTTACATCAGGGGTAGGCAACCTATGGCACGCGTGCCAAAGGCGGCACACGAGCTGATTTTCATTGGCACTCACACTGCCCGGGTCCTGGCCACCGGTCCGGGGGGCTCTGCATTTTAATTTAATTTTAAATGAAGCTTCTTAAACATTTTAAAAATCTTATTTACTTTACATACAACAATAGTTTAATTATATATTATAGACTTATAGAAAGAGACCTTCTAAAAACATTGAAATGTATGACTGGCACACGAAACCTTCAGGTAGAGTGAATAAATGAAGACTCGGCACACCACTTCTGAAAGGTTGCTGACCCCTGGTTTACATTTATCTGAGGGCAGAATTGGACTGGAAGGACTTGATCTAAAGCCCATTGAGGTAAATGGAAAAAACAACTGTTGATTTCAATGGCTTATATGGTACAAATTTAGGGCCTAGTCTAAACCCCACTAAAGTCATCTGGAGTCTTTCCATTGGCTTCAACGGGCTTTGAATCAGGCCTTAAACTTGTACCATATTAAAAATATTACCCTTTGAATAAAAATTGTGAACTTTCAGAAAACAAAGTCTCTTTTAAATTGGGAACATAGAAAGCTTGAGTATACATGGATCAAGTAATTATTTATGTTGAAATTCTGTTGAGAATGGGCACATGAGGACTGGTTCTCCAATCTGTCACACTAGTTTTATGCTGGTATATCTCCTAAAATGCACAGTTCTGTATTTTAACACCTCACTTCACCATAATACCATCCTATTTTCCTGTGTGTGGGTGTGTATGTGATGTCTAATGATATTGATGTCTAATAAGAAATAAAACCTACTACATTTAAATCTTTTTATTTGCACAATTTGTTGTAGGGAATTTAACATTTTAAAGAAACAGATTGTCTACATTTTAAAGTTTGTTCATAGTTTTAAATAGTGTTATTCTTTGGTTTTGGAGACAAGACGTAAAGTTGATTGGTACAAATAGAATTGTCGGGCTTACAACTAAGACCTGACTTTTGAATGCTATGTTAGTTGTCAGTGTGGCTTTTGTTTAATGTTTTCAAGTGACATACATTTACAGCCATATCCTGTCATTGAATTGTCTTGTGAACATCTCCCAAAACACTTTGGGAGAAACTTTTCAGAGCTGTATACTATTGTAGGCATATCAATCTATTTACCTTTAATGACAGTCATGTGGTTAAAATAGGAGTTAACACTTGAAATTTCAGGGATTAAATCTGACAAGTATACTACTAAACAAAGCAGCATCATAACTGTTTTTTCTCTACATATAGGTGCCCTAGTAAAATATAATCACATAAAGAAAAGAAACCTTTATATAGAGTGTTTTCATCTTGGCCCCTTCAAAATGCATTGTTCTGAAACTGGTCACAGAATGAGGCAGGCAGCTAAGAACAAGCCTGAGCAGGGAGGCTTTCACCTGGGAGAGGGAACACTAAGTACAGAAGGGCCTGAGCAGGGAAGCCTTAGCCCTAGAATTCCTGTTTGCGAACACCATTATTCTCATAGTGTATTTGCCCTAGGGGTGCCCTGGAACCCGAGGCGATTTGGACTGCCCTAGCACAAAAGCTCTCATTGTTAGTGACAGACTGTTGTTGGATGTATTCATTGTGTTTATATCTAAGTATGATTTAATTCTATTCATTTTAACTCTTATTTGATTAATTTACACTGTCCTTGTCGGAGTGTGAATAGGCCCTTGTTGATTTTTGTGGTCACTGCATGCATGTCGTTCCTGGATGAGTCCACCGAATGTTGGATGCCCATGTGGCTGTAACAATTGGAGATCCCGCAGAACTTGCAGATTGGAGGAGAACATTTTGCCCTAAATCTTTAAATTTCATAGACTTGCAGGTTATTTTTATGATGCATCTGTCTAAAGCCAGGGACATAAGCGTGTTCCATCTCTATGGTGAAGCTATTCATTCAGAAACAATATAACTGCCATAGGACCTCACTAATTCAGAAGGAAGTGAACCAAACTGAGTGTGGCCTTTGAAACATTCTTCTTTACCACTAGGTGTCCCATTGAAGTTTCTTACAGGAGGTTTTATGTTGATCCTGCTTCTCTGGTCAGGTGCAAGCTTGGTTTTATTGCATTCTGCCTGACAGATTTCTCCTACAATTTCACTGCAGCATGCCTTAACTCCTGTGCAAGGTAATGTATGTAAAACATGGGTTTATGGAAAATAGGTCCTGTCAAACTAACTTGATATCTTTTTTGATGAGATTACAAGTTTGGTTGATAAAGGTAATAGTGTTGATGTAATAGACTTAGACGTCTGTAAGGCATTTGACTTGTTACCAAATGACATTTTGATTAAAAAACTAGAATGATACAAAATTAACATGGCATACATTAAATTGATTAATAACTGGCTGGACTGATATGTCTCAAAATGTAATTGTAAACAGGGAATTGTCATAAAGTGGGTGTTTCTCTCGTGGGGTCATGCAGGGAACGGTTCTTGGCCCTATGCTATTTAACATTTTTATCAATGACCTGTTCTGCGGTCGGTTGGTCGGTCGGTTATAGCTCGGTGGTTTGAGCATTGGCCTGCTAAACCCAGGGTTGTGAGTTCAATCCTGGAGGGGGCCACTTAGGGATCTGGGGCAAAATTGGTCCTGCTAGTGAAGGCAGGGTGCTGGACTCAATGACCTTTCGGGGTCCCTTCCAGCTCTATGAGAGAGGTATATCTCCATATATTATTATTATATTATTCTCTAAGAGTTTTCTCAAAGCCGTTGCTTTGGTAGATAGATTAGGTTTGAATTTCCAAGATAATTAACCATTCCTAGGAACTATTGGGCATGTGGCACCATTTTAATGGCAGAAATCATCCTCTTACCAGGTTTTACACCTTCATTGGAAATAATGTCCCCAACAAAAGTCTGTTCTGTAACCCCTAAAACACATTTCTCCCTATTTAGTTTGAGGTTTGCAGCTCTCCTTGCATCCAGGACTTCCTAAAGTCTACAATCATGCTTCCTTTTGTTGCGCCCCAGATGATGATGTCATCCATTGAAGTGTTAACACCGTTAATATGTTCATAGATCATATGCATGGTTTTGTGGTACACTTCTGGTGCTGAAGCTATGCCAAAGGTTAAGTGTAATTGTGACATGTTGTTCCATCTTCTTTATGAAAATATGCTTATGATATGAATATATCTGACATAACTGAGATATACTTTACGCAAGATGGCTCACATGAGATATCCTTGGAAAGGTTATGATTTACTGAATATGATTATCCTATTTGTATGCATGTATCACTTCTGTATCTGAAGTTAGGAATCTTGACTATGTATCTGTATTTCAACTATGCTACTTTGGGTGACGCCCACTGCTAACATTTCAGGTACAACAATGGAAAAGCCAGACAGGGCGGACGGCCCATCAACAAGGACAATAGACTGTGAAAAGCTTGGCCTTCCTGTGGACGCTCCATACTGCCCCTGACTCATAGACGCTGTAATCTTACAGAGTCAGGTGGTCTTGTCACCTGATACTAACACATTACCTGGGACTTCTTGTAACTTTCCACTGGAAGGGAAGGGGGGTCAAACTAGGAAACAAAGGACTCCCGCCTTATGTAAATCCTATTTAATGGTGGGGAGTGAGTTCTCCCCTGCTATCCCACCCAAGATGACTGCTGGAAACAATTAAGACTGAACTGGGGGAAAGAACTGGACCCAGGCGGGAAGGGCATCTGGCCTGTGAAAAAGATTATTAGAACCACATTTAGGGTGAGAACTCACATGTAACCAGTTTCTTTAGTGTATTAAGCTTAGTTTGTGCGCTCTGTTTTATTTGCTTAGTAATCTGCCTTATTCTGTCTGCTACCTCCTTAACTACTTAAAATACACCTGCTACAGTTTAAATTTATTTTTGGTTTACAGTATAACCCAGTTTATGTTTATTCTAACTGGGGGGGGCGAGAAGTTGTGCATAGCCTCCTCCACATTGAGGGAAGAGGTGAAGTTCATATAATTTTGGGTTTTTACTCCGGGGGGGAGGGGGGGTAGACATCTGGGTGCTGTGTCAAGTCTCTGAAGCTGAGTCTTCCCAGAGCTGATCTGCAGCTGGGTGTGGCCCTGCCTGTGTGTGTGTGTGTGTGTTAGAGGAGGTTTTAAGAGCCTGGTTAAAGGGGGCTCCTGCTGGCAGAACAGGTAGACTCAGTGGTATCTCAGCACATCAGGTGGCTTCCCAAGGGGTCCAACCCGTCGCAGTAATAATCTGTATCATCCAAATGGGATATTAAATGTGCGTAGTGTTGAGCTTTCTTCAGTTAATTTTAGCTGCCAAAATCCTGAGGATGCATCAAATTTACTGAAATATTGAGCATTTGCAAATTGAGTCATAATTTCTTCCCTCGGTAGCTTGAAATGTTCTCGTTTTATAGCCTTGTTGAGGTCTCTCGGATCTAACCATATGTGTAGTTGGCTGTTACTTCTCTCCACAATGACTAGGGAGCTCACCCATTCTGTTGGCTCTTAAATTTTTTGTTTACTTGCATTGCTTCCATCCTTGCAAGCTCAGTCTTGAGATTATCATGGAGTACAAAGAGCACCTTTCTACATGGATGGATAACTGGGGGGACCTGCTTGTTTATCTGGATTGTATGTTCACCCTGCAAGCAACCCATTCCTTGAAACAGGTCATGATATTCCCAAATGAGTGCCTCATAGCCAGGTTTGGTATGATCTTGTAGTAAAAGGACCAGTTTTACCAGGCTGAGTTTTTCACACGCAGCAAGGCCTAAAATTGGTGTCACCTTCTCTGGCACTACAATGAATTGGAGCTGGTACATGGTGTTTTTGTTGTTGATGCCAGTAATGCACCTCCCGTTCACTGGTATATTTGTTCCAGGATACTCAGGTACTTTTATTTTTGTTCGGCTCAGTTTTGGTCTTATTTTCATAATCTTGTTCAGACAGAATATTAACCTGAGCTCCCATAATCTTGTTCAGACAGAATATTAACCTTAGCTCCCGTGTCCAGTTTCAGTGGAATAATTGTTTTATTCACTTTCATTGGCAGTATCCAGTCCTTCTCATCAGGCTTTCTTGATTTCAGTATGTTTATGAAAAACTCCTCAACCATGTTGTCTTCAACAGAATGCACTTGAGTTTTCTGAATTTGAGATCTGAAGCATTTTGCACAATGATTATTTTCCCCACATTATGACAGAATTTCCCAGAGGCAACACACTGCTTTGGGGCATGCTGTAATCCACACCTTCCACCTGATTGTCTGTACCCAGTCTTGCCCCTAGCAGTGGTTTTCATAGCAAGTGGTTCTGTAACCCACACACCTCCTGGGTGTGGTGTTCAGTCCCATCTAGTGGCACCGAGACCACTTAGACAGAGATTAATGAGTCTGCTCTACAGCCTTAGCTAAGGGCCATATGGCTTTTAGCTCATGTGGTAGAGGCTCATGCACTAGGTTCTAGAGGTCCTAGGTTAAATCCTGCCCGCTGACGACCAGGGTCTGTTGGCAGTACAGTTCTACTTTTTTACTTGACCTATTTTGGCTGTATTCTTTTGTAATTAGTACACGGATAAACCCTTCTGGTGAATTCAGCTCTTTGGTTTGTGCTTTCACAGTTTATGCTGCCCCTATGGTCAGGGCCGGTGCAAGGAAGTTTCGCGCCCTAAGCAAAACTTCCACCTTGCGCCCCCCCACCCAGCTAACCCCGCCCACCCGGGGCCCCCCCCCCCCCGCGGCAGCTAACCCCGCCCGCCACCCCCGCACCTGGGGAGCCCCCCCGCTCTGCAGCTACCCCCCGCCCCCTGCAGCCAACCCTGCCCGGGGAGCCTCCCCCGTGGCAGCCAACCCTGCCCGGGGAGCCCCCCTTCGCGGCAGCCAACCCTGCCCGGGGAGCCTCCCCCCGTGGCAGCCAACCCCGCCCGGGGAGCCCCCCTTCGCGGCAGCCAACCCCGCCCGGGGAGCCCGCCCCAGCTCACCTTCGCTCCGCCTCCTCCGCTGAGCACGCCGGCGCCGCTCTAATTCTCCTCCCCTCCCAGGCTTGTGGCGCCGATTGGAGGAGAATTAGAGCGGGGGCGGCAGAGTGGAGGTGATCTGGGGTGGGGAGCGGTTCCCCTGTGCGCCCCCCCATTACTGTGGGCGGCCCTCCCCGCGCCCCCCCGCCAGGAGCGCTGCCAGCTTTTCCGCCGGTCCCGCCCCCAAAATAACGCTAACGACCGGGGCAGCCAGCGCCTCCCAAATCTTAGTGCCCTAGGCGACCGCCTAGGTCGCCTAATAGGTTGCGCCGGCCCTGCCTATGGTTACTAAATACAATTCAAATCTCTGTCTGAATTTTTCCCAGTTCTCCGCAACATTGCCTGACAATTGCAGACTGGATGGAGGGTGCAACACATCCATTTTTGGCTATTTCCCCTTTTTTAAGCTAGTCAAACTACTATTGTCCTTATAAAAATACATACAAAAGCCTTTATTCTTCTCTGTTTGCTGTTCCACGCGCTCTCCTTCCCTCTGCTTTCAGTTGCAAACACAGGAGTTAACTTCAAAATGACTGTAATTTTCTTCTCATTCAGCACTTCTGACACCATGTAATGATCTTGGAGTTCATTAAACACCAAACCAGTGAATGAGAGAGGAATACAACTTTTAATAAAACAAACTAGAGAGCTTCTGTGGTGAACTGCTGTACACAGCTACATGGTGTTCTCACCCCCAGTTTCCAGGGCACATCTCTAAATTCCTGTATTCAGCAATGCCCCTCTGCCATGTACATTGGCCAAACCGGACAGTCTCTACGCAAAAGAATAAATGGACACAAATCTGACATCAGGAATCATAACATTCAAAAACCAGTAGGAGAACACTTCAATCTCTCTGGTCACTCAATAACAGACCTCAAAGTGGCAATTCTTCAACAAAAAAACTTCAAAAACAGACTCCAACGTGAAGCTGCAGAACTGGAATTAATTTGCAAACTGGATACCATCAGATTAGGCCTGAATAAAGACTGGGAGTGGTACCACTTCAAAAGTTATTTTTCCTCCCTTGGTATCCTGCTATTAATTGATTTATCTCATTAGACTGACCTAACATTTGGTAAAGCAACCCTCATCCTTTCATGTATTTATACCTGCTCCTGTATTTTTCACTTCATACATCTGATGAAGTGGGTTCCAGCCCACGAAAGCTTATGCCCAAATAAATTCGTTAGTCTCTAAGGTGCCACAAGGACGCCTCGGGTTTTTTTGCTGATACAGACTAACACGGCTACCACTGAAACCTGTATTCATAATACTATCCCTTATGAGGGAATGTCTCTAAATTATAATCTTCCATAACCCTGTCTTTACAGCAGGGAGGCTGGGGAGTGAGCTGGTTCACCGTGTCCCCTTCACAACTTACCCGAAATGGGCTTTTATGGAGCTTCAATTGCTAATTCCAATTGGTCCCTGCTCACGGAAACCCAAGGGAGGGAGAAGGCAGCAACGCAGCCTGCCCTCTTTCAGTGTGAATTTCTCCAGGGGCTCCGGGGTCCAGGGTAGCTCAGGGACATGTAATTTTCATCTCTATGTGCCAGTTTCTGTGAATCTAGCCTGATGTTTGTAAAGTGCTCTGAGATTTTCAGATGAATGGCACCATAGAAATGCAAATTACTGTTGTTATTATGGTATTATATGCAGAGACAAGGTTTCCATAATATTTAAGGTTTGAGAACATTATTTTCCTATTGATATTCAAAAGCTTTTAGTAACATGAGTAATACAAAGTGATATTGTGCTAAATGGGGTAAAAAAACCTGCTGCTTAGTAGGAGTTGCTGAAAAGTCTTAGGTGATGTGAGCATCTTATCATTATCAGGTATGGAAGTAGTGTCCTTATTCAGTATTGCTACTAAGTAATGTTCAGTATTATTTTCACCACATACTCTGCTATTTCTAGCAGAGTTTCATGGCAATGAACAGAAAACTTGTACAGATGGCCAAATAAAATGCACACACGTTATAATATTGTAGAGCATAAAAATGTTCTCTGTGCCAAACATCTATGCTACCCATGGGCGGCGGGTATAATAGGGTAGGGGAGGCTAAGCCAGCCCCTGGCCCTGCGCATGCTCTGCCCTCTCCCCCAAGCCGGCAGGAGCTCAGCTCCGCTGCTGGCCGGAAGTCAGCAGGCTGGTGGTGAGGCCAGGTGGCGGCCCGGTGCTGAGGCCAAGTGGTGGCCTAGGATGGTTCGGCCAGGGCTCCTCTGGCTGCAGGGGAATGGGACTTAAGGCTCCAGTGGATGGGGAGGAGTGCGCTCAGGGCTCCCACAAATGGGGTGGAGGGCCCTTGGGGCTCCTGCAGATGGGGGTAGGGGTGGGGCCTTGGGCAGAAGACGCAGGGCTGTGTAGCTAGCCTCCCCGAAGGGGAGGCTCACGTGCCGTCCATGATGCTACCTACCGCAACAAAGCTAAGTATTGTATTTATACCATGTTCTTCAGGGAGGTTTCTGAATGGCTATGCATTTAGGGTTAGATCAGGAGAGATGCCCTTCGCTCATGCAAAGGCAGAGGTGCCAGCAAAAGGTTCCCCCCCACTTCTATGACTGTACAAGAGCATCTAATGATAACAATGCCTGTACCTCCTGTGTTCAAAAGAGAACAAGTCCTGATCACCAGGGGGAGTAAGCTAGAAAAAAGGGGCTATAGAAGAGGCAGGGCCAAAGCCCCACCACCTCTCTGGCACACCGAGGATAGGAAGAGAGAAGTCTGCTGCATCCATTATGATAGAGCATGTTGCTTACCCCTTGTGCACAAGGAGCAGCCCTGGAAGAAATGTTCAGTGTTAATGTTGTGGATGGCTCTGGACTTTGTGTGACCCTGTATAGCAGGGGTAGTCAATAGGCGGACCGTGAGCCAAATCTGGACTGCCAGACGCTTTTGAACGGACCCGTATATATTTTTATTTACTTATTATTGTTTTGTTTTCTCTGGAGTTTGGACCTTGATTATCTTGACCAAGAAATCTGGGCCTTGACAAAATGACTACCCCTGCTGTATAGCATTCATTTGTGTGGTGGTCTCAGTAGCTGCAAAGGCTGCTTTTTTCTCTCTCTTGGTTCCAGGTTTAGCTGCTTGCCCGTCACAAATGTTGTCTGCTGTGTCAGTCAACAGCTTTCCTACTGTCTTCTGCGAGCCGGGTAGCACAACACTCCTATCCAGTCAATCACATTGTTGTGGCCCATACAACTGCTGTGGCTGTGACTTTCATTTGTTTCAGGGCCTGAACTTGCAGGTAATCATTACATATGTGTATCAGTTACATTAATAGGCTGTAAACTTAAATGTTCTGCACCTTTGAAGACCAGTTTGGATTTGTGAGATTAACCTCTACAAATTTTCTCATCTCCATTGCCAAATTAGGCCACTGTGGCTGCTGGTGTGTCTCAAGGAATAGGGAATAGTTGTGTGGGCAGGATTGTTATGGTAGAAGTGTTAGTGATTGCAAAGAGTTGATTGCCTACAATTTTCCTTTTTAACTCCCTATTTTCATTTGCTTATACCTTTCTGAAACTTTCATCGATTGGACAGAACTGTTCCATGTCTGGTATTCATTCACCTTCTGACTGTTTTGACAAGTTTGAGCCAATACGATTCACTCATTTTCAAATCCAAGAATGTAAAATATACACTCTTCCCATTATATATATTTTTTAAAAGTACTAACAGAAGAGCTTGCATTTAAAAGTTAAAATTTGGCATGGGAAATAGACCACTCAGAGAAGCAGTACACTTGATTATTCTGATGAAAACTGGCTGTGATTTGACTTAGCTATGAGCCTTCAAAAAATCATACGTCACATAAACAGTGATCACCTATCATTTGGCAGGAAGGTGGGCCACATGTGTATATGGCTAATTTAGCTACATCATCATAAATTTACTGAAGGTTTTACTCATCAAATGAGGCAGGGCTCTATAAGCATCCTGCATCATACAATGTGCATTTTCTAATGTGAGCATCAGGAGCTCTGCTTCATACATTGCAAAGTAAAGTGCATGCTATCTTGATCCACAGCCCATTGAAGTCGATGGGAGTCTTTCCACTGATTACAGTGGGCTTTGGTTCAGGCCCTGAATGAGAGAGCACATTTTGTAATGATGCAAGGTGTGCACCAGGGAAGTAGTGATCTGCAGGAGTTGCTGCTCATGGGTAATTATTCATTCAGTGAGGCTGTGACTGACAAAGGACATGGTGTTCTGTTGGTTTGATATCTATATCAGCCCTGAATTTTAAAAAAGTCTTAACTCATCCTCCACTTTTGCAAATACAATTTTGTGACTACAGTTTATCATAGCTTTTGAGTCTATCATTTGGATTTCAGAGTACCTGATTAACATTAGGATAAAATACTCTTGTGCTGTTGCCACTACTTCATTCTGGCAGCCGGAAGAATGTCATTTAAGTAATCTCTTCGTCTGCAGTAGCCTGTAAGTTAAAATTTGCCTGTCTGTGATATTCCCAGTTTTTAGGAACTTGCCAACCTCACAGATTTTCTGTCAGTATGACTCAAGTTAAACTGGTTTAATTAAATAAAATCTGTCATCCATCCTAATTACTCTGCTCCATCTTAAATTACATGCCATTCCATTTCCAGAAAGACAAGCTTCATAAAGTAATAAAAAACAGGAATTCTTAATTGTTCATTAATAAAGTACCAAAACTTCTGAATTAGTGAGGTCCTACAGTAATGATATTGTTTCTGAATGAGTAGCCTCACCATAAAGGTGGAACATGCTTCTGTCCTTAGCTTCAGACAGATGCATCATAAAAATAACCTGCAAGTCTGTGAAACTTAAAGATTTAAGGCAAAAATTTCCCCTCCAATCTGCAAGCACTGCAGGATTTCCAACTGTTACAGCCACATGGGCCTCTAACACTTGGTGGGCTCATACAGGAATGACATGCATGTAGGGATCACAAAATCATCAAGGGCCTCTATTCCCAGTCTGACAAGGACAGTGCAATTTAAACAAATAAGAGTTAAAATGAACAGAATTCCAGTTAAACAAATGCTTTATCTTTTTCCATTATGATTTGTAGACAGGAGTTAAAAATGTAGGGTACCCTGTTGCAATACCAGACAGAATTCCAGTTAGACAATGCTTTAGCTCTATTTGATTTTTGGAGAGTTAAAAAATTCAGGACTGTTCTGTGTGATGAGCTGGATTTATTTCTCTTTCTGAACTAGATTCTACCACCCTCGTCACATTGAGGAGTGCTTAATTCCAGAAGTACTGCCACTGAAATCTCACAACCTGAGTGAGAGTGGCAGAATTGTACTCTCTATATTTTGTTCCCCAGATCAAAAACGATCATGGGTTCACTCCATATTTTTGCCCTTCAGTGGATCTTTACTTTTGTTCCTCATTCTAGCTTTTCAATATAGAGACTATTTTGTCTGCTATGATATTGGTCATTTTAGTAACGGTGGATAGCATTAGCCAATTAAAACTGTTTTTCTGAATGCTCATGTCCCAACGGCCAGTTGCTTGCTTGTAAGAGACAATGCTATTTTTACACCTTTTGGAAAATAGGAAAAGATCATTTCAGTCTGGTTCAGGATTCTCCATTGAGTAATGCGTAGGGCTTCTGAATTTCCAGCAAAATATATTCTCTACAGTCACTAAGACACTTGATGCTACTAAAGGTGTGTATTTTTGTAGTCAGATAACAGTTGATGGCCAGCCATCATTTAAATATTTTTCTTAAGGAAACACTACATTTCTTAAGAATATGAGACTTCCTATTTTTGGTAGACTGTTTCACACCAAAATTAGCCTGGCTCAAGGCAAAGGACATAGAATATTTCATCCTGGATCAGTGACAAATTTGAAGTCCAATACTTCAATGGCTATAAGTGTAGAAACTGATACTGTAAAATATTTTTGATGAATTAAACACATTTCTGATATACTCATAGACTAAGGTCAGAAGGTACCATTGTGATCACCTAGTCTGACCTCCTGCACGTTGCAGGCCACAGAACCTCACCCACTCACTTCTGTAATAGACCCCTAGCCTCTGGTGGAGTTACTGAAGTCCTCAAATCATGATTTAAAGACTTCAAGTTACAGAGAAGCCATCATTTACATTAGTTAAAACCTGCAAGTGACCTGTGCCCCATGCTGCAGAGGAAGGTGAAAACCCCCCAGGGTCTCTGCCAGTCTGAGCCAGGGGAAAATTCCTTCCTGACCCCAAATATGGTGATCAGTTAGACCCTGACCATGTGGGCAAGACTCACCAGGCAGATACCCAGGAAAGAATTCTCTGTAGTAACTCAGAGCCCTCCCCATCTAGTGTCCCGTCTCTGGCCACTGGGGATTTTTGCTACTGGCAGTTGCCAATGAGTCACATGCCATTGTAGGCAGTATTTCATTCCTTAGTAGGCTGTCTATTTTATGTTCTGTTACTGTAGTATCTGAGCACCTCATAATCTTTAATGTATTTTTCCTCCCAACATCCCTGTGAGGTAGGAAGGTACTATAATCCTCATTTTACACATGGGGAACTGAGGTACAGAGAGACTAAGTGACTCGCCTGGGGTCACACAGGAAGTCTGTGGTAACACAGGGAATTGAGCCTGTCTCTCACAAGTCCCCTACCACCCTAACCACTGAATCTTCCTTCCTCTCTTTAATACATTAAACATAATTTAAGATGTCAGACCATAAATTCATTATGTATAGAAAAGATATTTAACGTAATGTATTTTAGTTATATTTTTTCTCTCCACCAGAGATTTATGCAGAAAGAACCTATGGTACTAAAGATAGCCTGACTTTAATATGTAGATATATTTTAAAACCTTTATAGCACACTTTTTTTCAGTTTGATGCAGATTTCATAGGCTTGAAAGAGAAAATTGTGGGGAATGGGAGCATCAGAGCAGCTTGGATCTTTTGATGGTGAAGAGATAGTGAAGGAGTAAACAGAGGGGAGGGAAACTGGAGAAATCCAATAAGACATCTTCCCTCAAAAATATTGTTTCTTTCACAATGTATGGGAGCAGAAAAATCAATTCATTGGTAATAGATAATAAAATAAAATTAGATTTTAGTTTAAATTAGATAAATATAATAAATAAAACAAACCAATACATTCATTGATTTACAATAATAAATTGTGATAATACCTCATACCTATATAGCACTTCAAAGATATGTGTGAATATTAACTACTTAATCTAACTAATTAAATTGTGCACCCAAACTCACTCTCTCAAACTCCAGATTGCGAAAATGGACCTCAGAATCAGCATTCATATGTCAGTTATGGCATTGGTAAACACGGCATATTGTTTGATTTGTGTGGACATCTGTAGCTTACAACATAAGAGGACTGTTAAGTCAATTTTAAAATGGCTCCTTAATGTCAAAGCAGTTATACAAATATTGCTCCAACTGCCACAGCTCCACTTTATCTTTCATAAATGAATGCTCTGTTACTTTTCATTTTATGGCACACAGACCCAGTCGTTCACAAGCATAATTTTATTTCCAATAATAACCTTGCACTGACAAAATCACTTTGTGCCTTTCCCCAACCCGTACTGACTCACAGAGTAGGTGTTGTTCCATAACAAAATCCGATCCACAAGCCTACACCTTTTTAGGATTAGATTGAGAGGCTACGAAACATGTTTAACATGTTTGCAGTGTAGGTGTAGCCGTGTCCCACTTTCTCAGGCTATGAAACAGATTACTTGAGATAGCTCTTGATGAACCATCTAATTTAGCTCTAACGTGTCAGTACATTTCTTCAACAATTACTTATAAATAAATGTATCCAAAGCTACTTTGGATAGATAGTATTTTAATAAGAACTTTGGTTTCATAGTGTGATGACTTGGGGTTCTGTCTGCACAACTTATAAATTCTGATTGATATTATGAAGTTATATTATGAAAAGCTGCTCTTTCCTGAGTGCCTATATCTATGTGGATACACTATTGCTGACAGAGCCTGAAAGCATTACTCCTGGGGGAATTCTGTGCTACTGCGAAATGCAGAATTTTGCAGAAATTAATACGCGCGCAGAATTTCCTTTCCCCACAAAAATGGGCTGCAGTGCTTCTAGCCGCCACTAGGGGCCGCTGGACCCGGCCGAGCCCAGCTCGCATATAGAAGACACTGCTTGGGGGAGGGAGCTAGAGGGTTCCTGGCAGCTGCAGTTTCCAGCATGCCCTGAAGGAAGGAGAGGACGGTGCACAGGAAACTCTGTTCAAGCCTGGGACCGAACATCAGATTGTTTCTCCCTCTGGATCCCTGGGCTCTGGGGGAGGGTACGGGAGGGGACCACAGCTGGGAGCTGGGGGGGGAGGAGTTGTGGGTGTCTGACCCCCAGCCTGGACTCTGGGGGCGGGTGGGAAGGGGTCAGAGAAACAGGAACTGGGTTGTCATAGAGGTTTCTTTAACACTCTAATTCTGGGGGAATTTTTGTGTGTCTGTATTGTTACAAACATACTTGCATAATTTATTTTGAAATAAATTACCAAAATAATTGAAACTGGCAGTAAAGCGTATATACCCCAGACAGATAGAAAGGTTAAGGTTAATGACAGTACTTAGATCTCACAACAGTTATGCAAAAAAGAAGCTGCATCCTTAGAAAAACCAGTTTAGCTGTTTCCTCTGGAAGGAAAGTAGGAGCAGTGGAACAGTACCAGGAGGAGAACAAGAGAGACCAGGGGGTTTAAATGAGGTAAGGGTGCCCTAAATACTTTCCTGAGCCCAGCTGGCCCCCAAAATACTTTCCTGAGCCCAGCTGGCCCCCAAGGACTCTGAAAAATCCCAGGAACTCGAACCCGCTCAAAGAATGCCCTGGAGTGGTGAAGAAAGTGAGGCAGGGACATGCATTTAGTGTTTTTTGTTGTGTATGATCAGTGCGCTCCTATGCTTTACCTGATTAAGTATAAAAGAGGATAAAGGTGTTTAAGACTGTGCAACGTGTTTGTGTATGTATGTGTTGACTGCTTCAGAACTGCTGTGTGCCCCTGAGAGAGGTAAACTGTAAACAAGAAGCTTTGTCCCCCTGGGGCAAAGTTTGAATAATCGGTATCTCTGGGGTCAGTGCTGGTCTTGGAGGGCTAAGGCAGGTGGGCTGAGAACCCACATTTCCTAGAAGAGGAACAGACAGAGTCAGTGCTCAGGAAATGTGCCAGAGAAGCCACGGGAGGAACCAGTGCTACAGCTCTAAAAGCTTCAAACACACTGGGAACACAGACCAGCAGAGGCTTGGATTCCCCTCACAGCAGTCCCAGTGGGTGGCTGACAGAGAGCACTCGCTAGGATCTTTGAGTCTAAGGCTACATCTATACTAGGGGTGTTATTCACAGTTCATGTAGGCATACTCTTGCTAGCTCTCATCTGAGCTAGGATGCTAAAAATAGTAGTGTAGCCATGGTAGCGTGTGCAGTGGCGGCACTGTACTAGCCGTCCTGAGTACAAACCTTCCTGAACCCCCTGGGTGCCGCTGCTGCCTGCGCTACTGTGGCTACAATACTATTTTTAGCACACTAGCTCAGATGAGAACTACCACAAGTATGTCTATGCGAGATGAGAATCAAATCCCCAGTTCCAAGAACAGAGGTAGCCTTAATAATCTACTAATTTTTTTTTATTATGAAAACAGGCCTCTGGGAATCTGCACACCCAGACTTATAGGCCACATGTGGGTGTGAGGATTGGTGCATTTTGTATACTAATTTCAATGCTCCTCTTTTAAGAGACTACAAAATTAGAGGGGGGGGGGAGATATGATGGCAGAATTTTGCTTTTACTGCAATGAAACCTTGATTTATCTATGGATATTCTGCTATACCTACCTAATCTTTGGTTTGTCTCTTTGTTCTGGAAGTTTTGCTGATCAGTAAAATTCAGCTCCCTGAAAATTAAATAAAAGTCAAGTTGACATATGACTGCTGACTTTACAGGGTCAGTTCAGTCATGTTTTACAGAAGTGTACTAGTAAAATATGTATTAAGATGGATTTACATTTACATTAAACATAACATCCAGGGACATAAAGTTTGGGTATTGAAATCCCCCTATTAGATTTTCACTCATTTTTTCAAGCCTTGTTTATTTTCCTCCATAAATCTATATATATCATAAAAATATAGAGTTAATATAAATATTGTTAACATTCTTTTTTTCTATCACAGATACAGTAGCAGAAAGAAGTACACTAAGAGAACATGTTTGTCCGAAGCTAAGAGAATTCTGCAGGGAAAACTATGGGCTGGAATTACAGGTAGATTTTATCACATTAATTATTCAATTATGATATATAATTAACCTTCCTATTTTTGAAAATATTTTTGATTTATATGTAAAAATAGTGTAATTATTGATAAATCTGGCACAAAATAGACGCCTATACAAAACAAAAAAAGTGCAAGTAATATGATGATTTTGTCAAATTGAAGTGCTGAAAGCATCACAAGTGAAGACTGCTGGTATTAATAAAAAGACAACTAGGAAAAATCCACACTGCTCTATGTAAGAGTGTTTACTGGTAAATAAGAACAATACAGTAACAAATTAATAACATTTCCTCTTGAAAATTATGCATAATGAAACTGTCTGTTTTAAAAATACAAAACACCTAAGAGGAAATAATATCACATACAAGTTATGGTACTGTCTTTCTAGAAATTAAAGTCACATATAGTTTCAACATTTGGGTTAATGTTAATCACATCATTACTGCTTTTCTTTTGATCATCATTTAAATTACAGCATCTTCATATTACACACACCTACCTCGATATAACGCTGTCCTCGGGAGCCAAAAAATCTTACCATGTTATAGGTGAAACCGCATTATATTGAACTTGCTTCGATCCACCGGAGTGTGTAGCCCCGCCCCCCCGGAGCACTGCTTTACTGTATTATATCTGAATTCGTGTTATATCGGGTCGCGTTATATCGGGGTAGAGGTGTATAATAATTACTGCGCCAACTACAATTTTGTCAGCAGTAACACGGAAATGAATTTGATAGGCAGATTATTGAAGCCTTGATGACCAATGAAACAAACTCTGAATTATTATTTTTTTTAAACTATCCCATGTGTTTGCGGAGTCATGGCCAGGTTTGGAAAGATATGGAGTAAAATCCTGGCTCCATTAAAGTCAATGGCAAAATTCCCACTGATTTCAGTGGGACTAGAATTTCACTCATGAACTTTTTTCATCTTGTATTTTACAATAACTTGGTCCTTCCATACCTCTTGTGGAACCATATCAGTAATCAATATAAAAGTCATTCATCATCTTACAGTTGGCTAGGCATGTGTTTAAGTACCTTCCTGAAGACTCTGGCAATAGAAAGACTCCCATTGGGCCCAGCTGGCAGCAGTGGGGCAGATAGCGCATGGTGATGGTGCTGTCAGGACAGAGCATGGCTGCCATGCTGGCCACCAGCCTGGAGTTGGTGGTGTAGAGCCAGGGCAATGCCAGCTACTTCTTCAAGATCCTGGAGGCAGCTGAAGATGCCACTATCCTTTGCACCATCAGATCCTGCAGCCAGTTTGGGGCACTGCTAGAGTGGGGGGAGCTGTTTGTAGGCCAGCTGCTTGACCAAGAGTCCTCTTTCACAGAGAACTGCAGTGCAAAAGGTAAGTACAAAATATGGAGGAGTTGTGTCAACTGCTTGGCGGAGCTGATGGGCCATGAGTCTTTTCAGGTCAAGGAATTATCACAAACTTTGATGAGTTGGAAGGGAAATACCCTTTGGTCAAGGCAGAATGGGAGTTTCCCTCATGGGCTTTTAAAATTAGTTGTGGAGAACTGTCATAGGGTCTGCTCACCGCTAGTGAGCGTCCTCCTGGTCACTCTGGGGATTAGCTGATTCCAGGTCCGACACATCCTTTCCACCTCTCGCTGCACGCCCTGCCTTCTCTTCCTGGCCCTCAGTGAGGCAAGATGCTCCGTGTTCCTGGCTTAGCCCTCCGGCCAAGTCACATGTCCTCCCCTTCTGGGGTATCAAAGTCTCTTCTTATGAATGCGCTCAGGCAGTCTTCCCATTCACTGTTCAGCTGTGCCACTTCTCCAGTGGCTGGTAGGGGAAGCAGGGCCTGCTCTCTACTCTGGGTTCCAGCTCATGGACCATCTAATCAGCAGCCACAGTCTGTTCCATTCTTTATCTTACTACCTTTTCCTTTAGCATTTCATAACCTTCTGGCTGCCCCCCCCCAGGTTTGCCTGCCCCAAAACTCCCTTCTCCCAGGGCGTGACTACAGCCTATTTTCCTGCAGCCCTCCTCTGCTAACTTCCTGTCTTTATAAACCCAGCCCAGCTTGTTCCTCCTCAGCTGGGCTTCCTCATTATTCAGTCAGGGGATTACTTAAACTACCTGATCCGCCTCAGCTATGGCCTGTCTGGTTAACTGGCCCCCTTCTTAGCCTACAATAACCTCTTCAGAGCAAGTGTGGGGTCAATACCCCGTCACAAGAACTTAATCTCTTGAGAAGAGAACTCTTCACTCCTGACCTCGCGTTTCCAAAAATACCTGGATTATGATGACATTTGGTACTTTGTGATGAAGGCAGTTGCTGAAAACATTGGACAAGTCATGCAGAAGACAAAAGAGTGTATCGCTTTACCAGCAGAATGTATTTTTCCTCATTTCGTCCATTAGCATGCCGAACAAAGAAAATGAGGTGGTCAGTTTCATAGTGAAGCAAGCTAACCAGGAGGAATGGAATGTATCAAAGCTAAAGGAGCAGAAACAGGCATTTGAAAGGATGTGGCTTGGCCTTCTTAAACACAAGCTACCCAGCGGACTTTACAAAAAGATTCTTGTAATTTTGCATGACTCAATCCTGCCTCACCTGAATGAACCCACCCTCCGGATAGACTTCCTGACAGTCATCTGTGATATACTGTAGATGGAGCAATCAGTCTTCTAGCCTTACATGGATTATTTATTCTGATTTGTCAGCATAATCTGGAATACCCTGACTTTTTACAAAAAGCTGTAGAGCATCTTAGACCCCTGCATATACCACATGAAGTACCGAGCCTGGTTTTTCCAGTTAGCTGATTTATTTTTGTCTTCATCATATTTGCCAGCATATCTGGTGGCAGCATTCATACAATGCCTCATTAGACTGACTCTCCCCAATCCTCCCCAGCTTTTTCTGATGGTTATTCCTTCCATCTGCAATCTTTTCTGGAGGCACTCAGCTTGCAAGGTTTTCATGGACACACCCACAAGGCTTGAAGATCTGTCAGCAGAGCCATACATTATGGATGAGGAAGAGCCATCCAAAAGCAGGGCTTTGGAGAGCTCCCTCTGGCAGCTACAGACTCTTCAGAGCCATTATCACTCTGATATGGCCTGAGCAGCTGCCACCGTGAACCAGTCTCTGTCTGAATTAGTGGACTATATATCGGAGCTCCTGGAGTTATTGGCCTATGTGCTTTTTGATAAGAGAATTAAAGAAAAAAGCCACCAGTGTGCCTCTAGAGTTTGAGAGGAGTGAGAGGATTGTTTGGAAAGAGAATGATCTCTTTGCTGAGCATTTTGCATCAGAATGATGCTGCACTTGGGTAATAAACATTTTTTTTATGACTGACTTTGACTGTGGAAGCCAAACAGAACTGTTTTATGAGTAGTTCCATTGAGTTTTGTCTGTAAAATCTGTGGAAGAAAACGCAGTCTTCACTCTTAGGTTGTTTGCAACATGTCAGAGACAGTTTATTCTCAAGCAATTGCAAGGGGGAGAGTGCGCACGGACAGGGATTCCCCCTTCCTAGGCAAGTCTCCGCCAGATAAACAATTAGGGCAAGCATTTATACCTTTTGTTGCAGACAATAATGATCAACAGCCGCATCTTGTTTATACATATTCCTTCCTGATATCTTACTTTTCTCAATAGTTCCTGCTATAGTCTGCGTTCCATTCTTATCTAACACAAGGTCAAACAGCATCTCTTACAGTTTTCCCACTCGCTTCCCACTCGCCCAAGCCCTGCCTTAAAGTCTCGTGTTATTAGAGTTAGATTTAGCTTGACTCTTGCTCTATTCTGTTGAAAACTAAGGTGTCTGCATTCAAATTCCCTTTATCCCTTTTTCCACTTCCACAAATCTAAATTGGTGGTTGGACTATTTGAGGTGCTTCTGTGACCTCCTTGTGCCTTCCTATGAAGCATCTGGTGTTGATCACTATCATTGATTGGTTACTGGGCTAGATGGACCTGATCAGCTCTGGCAGTATACTCATCATGCTTGCATCTGGGTACGTGGAGGTGGGGTGAGTGGGGACCTTCTCAGACTATTAGGGCTGGGTTCTACCCAGGTTTCACTCCAGAGATTGTTACCTGCACAAAACTCTCTGTCACTTGCACACTCTAAGGCACCCACCTCTGCCTAGTTCCTAGGGCTCAATGCACCCACCTCTACCTAGTTCCTAGGGCTCAAGGTGTAACCCTCTTAATTTAGGCACCTAGCCTTACCCTATTCCTAGGGCTCAGGTGTAACTCTCTTAATTTATGCACTCTAACTTTACCTCTCCGTGGGCTCCAGGCAAACACCTATTCCTTCCAGGCTCCGGGCAAACACCTATTCCCGCTGGGCTCTGGGCTTAATCTTTTATGGGTTTATATGGGGTCTTTTACCAGTGAAAGAGCCTTACACAGTAATATCCTACTTAACCTCTATTTATTAACATGCACCAAAACAGAATGCATACGCTACACATACAATGCTCACCACTCCCAATAAGACAGATGAACTTTTCCCTGCTGGTCAGTCAGGATCAGGTCCACCTGGGGGACTCCAGTTTCTGCACGGTGTCATTAGCATAGTGTTGAGGTCTGGCAACTCTGTTCTTGGGGCTCTGTCCTGGAGTTGGTTCCCAAAGAACTTACTTTTGGACCCCAGTTTATATAGTGAAACTTGAGTCCTGCTTAGCTATACCTTAACCAATCATTATACTAAAATTTTACTAACCAATCCTAACATATTGTAACAAAATTCTCTAATCATTCATACCCCATCACCTTAATTAATTTACACATAGCAAAATTAATTATGAAACAGACAAACAATCAAAGAACCAGACAGATCATACAGACAATCATTAGGGAAGTGGGGACCTGTAACGATGCGGGACTCACCCCTGCGGCGCCTGCTGCTGATCTCTCAGGGAATTAGCTTCTAGTCTCCAGAGAGCCCTCAGTCGGCCGGTGTCTCGCTACCGCTGGGCCCCCGTGTCCCTCCCAGACCCCGGTGCCCCTGTCCACTGGGGTGCTGCCCCCTGGCAGTAACCCCACAGTCTCTGGGTCTCCCTTTCCAGGGGAACCCCCACCTCGCCTCAGTATATGGCTACTGCCCAGTCCCCATCTAGCCCCCGTTCACTGGGGCATACTGCAGTATATAAGCCCCTCATCACAGGCAAGGGGGCTTGGACCTGCTGCCTCTGCCTACTCTTGGGCTGCCCCCTGCAACCCCAGTACCTATTTGGCCTTATAATAGGCCTGCAGCCTGGGGGGTTTCCAGGCCGGAGCTGCCCAGCTCCTCTGACCTTCCCCCAGCCCTGCTCCACCTCAGGTACACTCCCCAGCAGGCAGGCCCCTCCCTCTCAAAGGCTAGAGAGAGTGTCTGTCTGCTCCAAGCACACTGCCCTCTTATAAGGGCCAGCTGGGGCGTGGCCACAGCTGAAGCTGCTTCCCCAATCAGCCTGGGCTGCTTGCCTCCAGCCACACCCCTCTCTTGGGCTGTTTTAAGCCCTTTATGACAGGAGCGGGTGACCACCCTGCTACAGGACCATAAAGATAGGTATTGAGATAGGTATTGCATGGTTTGTACCTGACTACAGTCACAGTTTGGAGATTCTCCGATTTTCCATTTGTGGAGTAGATATCCACACCTTCCATGTGTTGTCTGAATGCAGTTGAGTGCAGGCCACTGCCTATGGGGAAGGCAGAATCCTAGGACTTCTTTTGTTGGATCTTCAATCAGGTCTGCATTTGGGACATCACAAAGGCCCATGATTTGAGCCAGTGAATGCTGGTGTCCTTTCCGCTGGCCTGTAGTGTTGTGGTCATGCAAAAGAGGCAGACCACAAAAGTCCACTTTCAACGGCACTTTGGCCTTGTAGTTATTCAAATGGAAGGCATAGACAAGTGTTTTCAAAGCATTTGGTTTCAATTGCCAAGCTTTGAAATACGTCTCAAGTGTCCAGAGGCCATTGTTCATGACCTTTTCTGTGGCCTCCAGAGAGGACACTTGAATTGCTAACACAATGTCGTCTGCATAGATGAATGTATAGGATAATGTGATAGGAATATCATTGGTATAGAGATTGAATAGTGTGGGCACTAAAATGGATCCCTATGGAAGGCCATTGTTCAATCTCTGTGATTTACTGGCAGATTCACCAAGATGTATGGTGAATCTTCCATCACTCAGCATCTTGGTGATGAGTCTGATTGTTGATTGGCATGGGAAAGCTAATGATAACTTCAGCAGGAGACCTTTGCACCATACAGTATTATATGCAGAAGAAAAGTCAATGAATGCTGCCACTGTTTTTAATTTTTGCTGGTAGCCAGATTTTATATAGCTGGTTAAGGCCAGCAGCTGGTCTTAGCAGGTGCGACTGATTCTAAATTCAGCCTGCTCTTTGGGGACCAATTGTCCAGTATTGGCTGTAACCTTTGAAGTAGGAGCTGATCCAACACTTTATAGCAACTGCTAAAGAGGGAGATGAGCTGGTAGCTTTTTGGGTCAGTGTCCTCTTTTCTGGGCTTCAAAATGGCTATGATCTTGGCTACCTTCCACTCTTTTGGTATTATGCTAGAAGAGTGGATGTTGTTGAAGAAGTCTGTCAGCCACCTTCTTGTCTTTGAACCAAGATTCTTCAGGAATTCTGAATATATTTCATCCATTCCTCCCACTTTCCTGGACTTAGTGTTGGAGAGACTCTTGTTGACTTTATCTACTATCTAGGGGACAGAAAGGGGTGAAAACAATGGGCACTGGTTTAGTGCACAGTAAAGTTGTTTGTGGACTTGCTGCCTTATGTTTTTATCCATTGGTACATGGGAGTTGGCAATTAACTGCGTGGAGATGGCATCTGCACTTACCTGAGGTGGTTTGTAGACTGCTGGAGCTGCAGTGCCTAAAACACTAAGGAGCTTCTAGGCTTTGTGGCTTGACGTGAAGTCAAGTGCCATCACAGTTTCACACCACCTTTTCCTTCTTGCTGAGTTCAAAGACTCAAGCAAAGCCATTGCAGTTTTGGGGCTTTTAGTCAGCGTGATATTGCCAGAAGAGGGCCTCGCTCTCTCTTTCCAGCAAGGAGTGAATGCTTTTTTAAAAGTCCCTTGCAATGATTGGTTTATCAACTGATATGAGTAGGCCTATAAAGTGGTGGTAATGAGCCAGATATATCAATCCCTGTACGATAACCACATAGCAGGACCAGTCAGCAGACTGTAGATTCCAGCACAGTTTCAGGAGGGATTGAATGAGTGGAACTTGTAGGCCTGTGCAAGTCATAACTGGGCAGTATTGGCTATTGGGAAAGTCATCAAGAACTGACCTTGAGGATGGTATTGGGTGGCTACTGATGTTGTGCAAGACAAAACAAAGTACTGGAGTGTAGCACTTCTTCCATCAATCCAACCTGACCATGCCACAGTCTTTGGTATTGTAGAGGAGGTGTTGGTCTTTGGTGAAAGCCCAGGATGTCAGCTGTTCTCCAGTTCAGTCATTCTTGTATAGCTCCATGATATAGGATGGCTTGGTAATGCTGGACATAGCCATTTCATTGATGGTGGCTTGTACACGTTTACGACTGCAGATCACTGATCTTGATGGCGGTTGAGTAGGGGTTCGTAGTAGGCATGACCTGGATGGAATTCTTAAGGTCATGTTTTTTACATATGTCACAAGTCCATATTTAGGGTGATGCCTTGCAAATATGAGAACGTTTCCGTTGATCTTTGCATGGTGGCCTTCACTGTCCAGGTGTGTTTCTTGTAGCACTAGGACATCAACGTTTTGAGTCCGCAAGATGATTGCGATGTAATCACATTTTGTGTTAGGCCCTCGGTAAAGAGCTGCATAATTTGCAGCAAAGGTCCTATTTGAAGGAAGGTTTGGCCCTGACCTGGCCCATTCTGTCATTAATTTGATGACATCAAATATATGGCTTGTAAACTGGTGTCAGGTGAATAACACTGTAGCCATAAGTGTCTCCATATATTTGACAAACCTCAGCTAGTAAGAAAGTAGTTTATTCAGAGAAGTATTATGAACTTTTACATATATTGGTTTTTGGCTCCTATGTACAGAGGCTGAAAGAACAGTCTTGAGTTATCAAAAGCAGCTGCTCACGAATGACACTAAGTAACTACTATGTGTTACCAGTGTTGATTGGACCAAATTCTTGCATGCAGGTCAGTCACTTGGTACAAAGTTGCCTTAGCAGAAAATTGCCAAAGGCTAAATGTCTCCTGCTTTGAAAATTAGCATGATCTTGGTGATTACTGTGGCTAGATGCCTAAACAAATTTCAGTGGAAGGCAGTGCTTCTGTGACAGCTGCCTAAGCCTGGATATTATTGCCAGAGTGGTGAGAGTAGGTTAGACCTATTTCTACTTACAGCTTGGAGGAGGAGGAACAGGGCAAGTGCAAGCCTGAATGCCGGTCAGGATTTAAATAGTCTCTCTTCACTGTTTGATGTAGCCATTTGAATGGTTTGGTAAAGTCACAGACTTGTATTTCCAGAAGCAATGAAGAAATTTCCTTTTCTGTTGACTTTGGTCGTGGATCCTGTAAGATGTTGAGTGTGCAGCCCTAAATCCAGTTAAACTTTAAGCATGAGAGAAGTCCCTTTGAAATTAATGGGAGCCAATCACCTTTAACAAGTTGTTCTTGTCAAGTTAATTTTTAGCTCTGTCTGGTAACAATTTGAAAATAAAATGCTTCTCCATCTCCCACAAGAAACAGGTAAGGATGGCAGAGAACAAGAGCTAATTTTGGCAAGGGTGAGAAGACAGAAGTAGAAATCCCATTACCCTGCATAAATTGGCACAGAATACATCCTATGATAGTGTCTTCTAAAAATGTCCAGCTTTACATCTTCTCCATCTATTAGGAGTGAAATAAACATAAATAAATTGCCAAGGGCCATATACAAGGACTTAAATAGACAGTTTCTTTTGGTGGCGATGGGAGAGGTGAACCTAGTTCCCAGAGTGCCATGCTGAACCCGTGTCTTGGGATTGTTTGTTTGCCCTCCAGCACCTCGGCTGTTTTCATTTCACATAAACTTCCAAAGTTTTAGCTGGGATATTCAGTGGATCTTTGAGGAATTGGTGCTCAATTCCAGATGAAATTCAGTATGAGTTGGGTACCTAACTTCCTTAGGTTCCTTTGAAAGCCCCCTCCTTCCTTGTTAGCCTCTCATTTGCAAGAGCAGGACTGTTCTCATCAGCCAGTCTGCTTTGCCTCTGCTCCCTGTCCTGTGGTATTGGTGGAAGGATGATGCAGTGCTTATGACACTAGCCTGCGACTTGGGAGTCATGGGTTCAAGCTGCCTCTGTTCAACATCTGTAAAATGGGGGGATAGTACTTCCCTATCTCACGGGGAAGGATAAATACATTAAAGACTGTGAGGTGCTCAGATACATCAGTAATGGGGCCATGTAAATACCTAAGATGTTCTTGAATAAACTTGCATTGCATTTTTAAAAAAAGACTCCCATTGACTTCACTGGGCTTTGGGTCAGGCTCTCAGAGAAGAGGAATAAATTCACTATGCAATATTGTAAAAATGTAACTTATCAGAAAATTCTAATTCCAAATCTTCAGGCATTCTTCCCAACACACTAATATTACATGCCTTTGCATTGCTTCCCCATAACTCAATTTTATGAAATAAAAAAGCATTGTCTTTAGTGATAACAGTTAATGTCTTTAAGCTATCATTCTGCATCTAAAGTCCTGCATCACTCTTGATATACATTCATCATCAGGTTCTGATTGTTGTTGGGGCTTTTTCTTATGAAAATCAATATTATTTGAATTAAGAGAATCAATCTTAGATCCCCTCAAAGCAAATGGAGTTGGAAAGCCTGTATGGCAGTAGAGATAGCATCCAATGTGATTTTTAGACTGTGTTTATGAAAAATCTTGATGTGAGGGTGCCAACTGATCAGCTGTTTGGGCAGTCTCTATAGCAATGCTGCATGGGGAGAATGCAAAGGGGAGTATAAAATAATAAAACCAGCTTTTCTTACTTTCCTGTACTATTCATGAAAAATTCTGATATCTTTTATTTATCAAATTCCTTTATTTTCCTTATTCTTCAGTCATCTCTGAGGAGACATCTCAAAGAAAGGAAAGAAAGAAACAGTGTGATGTCTCCTTTAGGCATAACATTATGCATTTAATCCATAATCAGGAAGAAAACACACTCTGAGATGGGCTGTAGTATAAAATGGAGAAAGACCTCAGTTCCTGCTTTGATGATGATATATGAACGTCTTAATAGAGGAAGGTTTCCCTCATAGGTATTCACAAAAATAAAACTATTTTATTAAATAGATTCAACTATTATCTGAAGACTGAGTGACATAGGCCTCAAAACATCAGGAAATTCTTCATGTAGATGGAGGTGAGATGGGCAGCCCCACCAGCACAGAGGCAGACGTTAACTATTTTACTTACATGTCCTGAAACAATTGGGGATCCATAAAAGGCAGTGACTAGTCAAATCTAGTTTTGACTACGGATGTCAAGCAATTAAAAAAATTATTCGCGATTAATCACACGATTAAAAAAATGAATCATGCGATTAATCGCACTGTTAAACAATAATAGAATACCATTTATTTAAATATTTGTGGATGTTTTCTACATTTTCAAATATATTGATTTCTGGTACAACACAGAATACCAAGTGTATAGTGTTCACTTTATATTTATTTTTGATTACAATTATTTGCACTGTAAAAAACAAAATAAGTAGTATATTTCAATTCACCTAATACAAGTACTGTAATGCAATCTCTTTATTATGAAAGTTGAACTTACAAATGTAGAATTATGTATTATAAAAAACTGCATTCAAAAATTAAAATGTAAAACTTTAGAGCCTACAAGTCCACTCATTCCTACTTCTTGTTCAGCCAATCGCTCAGACACAAGTTTGTTTACATTTGCAGGAGATAATGCTGCCGCCTTCTTGTTTACAATGTCACCTAAAAGTGAGAACAGGCCTTTGCATGGCACTGTTGTAGCCGGCATTGCAAGATATTTACGTGCCAGATGCGCTAAAGAGTCATATGTCCCTTCATCTTCAACCACCATCCATGCTGATGATAATTCTGCTCGATAACAATCCAAAGCAGTGCAGACCAACACATGTTCATTTTCATCATCTGAGTCAGATGCCACCAGCAGAAGGTTGATTTTCTTTTTTGGTGGTTCAGGTTCTGTAGTTTCCGCATCGGAGTGTTGCTCTTTTAAAACTTCTGCAAGCATGCTCCACACCTTGTCCCTCTGTTTGGAAGGCACTTCAGATTCTTAAACCTTAGGTCGAGTGCCGTAGCTCTCTTTAGAAATCTCACACTGGTACCTTCTTTGCGTTTTGTCAAATCTGTAGTGAAAGCGTTCTTAAAATAAACATGTGCTGGGTCATCATCCGAGACTGCTATAACATGAAATATATGGCAGAATGTGGGTAAAACAGAGCAGGGGACATACAATTCTGCCCCAAGGAGTTCAGTCACAAATTTAATTAACACATTTTTTTTTAACGAGCGTCATCAGCATGGAAGCATGTCCCCTGGAATGGTGGCCGAAGCATGAAAGGGCTTACGAATGTTTAGCATATCTGGCACATAAATACTTTGCGATGCCAGCTACAAAAGCCCTGCAAATGCCTGTTCTCACTTTCTGGTGACATTGTAAATAAGAAAAGGGCAGCATTATCTCCTGTAAATGTAAACAAACTTGTTTGTCTTAACGATTGGCTGAACAAGAAATAGGACTGAGTGAACTTGTAGGCTCTGAAGTTTTATGTTTTGTTTTTGAGTGCAGTTATGTAACAAAAAAATCTACATTTGTAAATTGCAATTTCATGACAGATTGTTTGTACTCCAGTACTTGTATGAGGTGGACTGAAAAATACTATTTCTTTTGTTTATCATTTTTACAGTGCAAATATTTGTAAGAAAAATAATATACACTTTGATTTCAATTACAACATAATACAATATATATGAAAATGTAGAAAAACATCCAAAATATTTAATAAATTTCAATTGGTATTCTATTGTTTAACAGTGCAATTAAAACTGCGATTAATTTTTTTAAGTTAATCGCATGAGTTAATTGCGATTAATCGACAGCCCTAGTTTTGACATTAGTATACAAGTGATTTTATCAGTTTTTGGCTCAAGTGGGAAAGGTTATATAAAAATTACAAAGGGAAAGTGAGAAAGCATTCTGCAGCAGCTCTGAGATGGATTTTTCTCTCATAAAAATATTTTTTTCTTGGCAGTCTGACCTCCCACTATTTTATGGTTATTATGGGAACCATTATCTTTTAATACAAAAAAATCATTATTATTAATTATTAGTTTGCAGTGATGCCCATGAAGTGCTAGGCACTTTTCAAACATTCAAGAAGGGACATAGCTTCTTAGAGTATTTGGGTGGATGAAAGGGGAGTACTTTACTTTTTATTCTTTATATGTGGTCCTCTACTTATAAGATCTGATCAGTGTCTGGCTACCATGAAAGCCACATACTGAAGAGTATCCTCAAGTCATCATCTACTTGATAAATCGTGACCTAACTTAAATTCATTCTAATATATTCAGTGCTCCAGTTTTCTCTGAGTCATCTGGCTCCACCGATAACAGGGTCTCAATTGTTGCAAAACATCAGATCTGTCAGGCTTCCTGTGTTGACCACTCCTGTGGGACATAATTACCATATGTGGAGAAATGTGACTGAATACATTAATTCCGTCTCTGAATTGGTTTAGGGTAGACTCTATTTGTTCCATTTGTTTTCCTTTGAATCACGAAAATGTTTCTGAAAAACATGTATTTTGATTTGGACTGTTGTTAAAATAGAGATAAAAAGTACGCTAGAAAGGATACCTCCAGAACACATGATATTTTGAATCTTTAAACAGCTTGACATATATCTGTTTCTCTAGGTTTCTTTTAAACTGAGAAACTAGTTCATAATGGAAACATTTTTTCGGGATAATTCGCAACTGTTAAGTGGGGACAACTTCTGGTGTATAGTTGTGGAGGAACAAAAGATATATGATAAATGGAAGAAAGAAAATCCAGTGTGCACAAGAAAATGAAGGCATCCAGATTCAAGCAAAAAAGTTCACGTATATTGTTAACAATTTACAGTTTTTTCTGCTTAAAGGGCTCAACAGGATAATGCATCCTACAGAAAGATATGCAAAATAAAACGCTAACTTCTTTCAATTAGTAAGAAAAAAAGAATGACCTATAAAGATGATAGGAGTT
>QXTE01000007.1:15001160-15152213 GCA_003942145.1 Platysternon megacephalum | reverse complement strand
CACACACACCCACACCCACACACACACACCCACACACACACACACACACACACACACACACACACACACACACACACACACACACACCACTGCCAGGACAGGTTGCTTTTAGAAGGTACTTCACNACACACACACACACACACACACACACACACACACACACACACACACACACACACCACTGCTGCCAGGACAGGTTGCTTTTAGAAGGTACTTCAAGGTTCAATAACATTGTAGACACCTGGCAAACAAATGATAATTCCTGTGTTCATCCTCACTGGCCCTCCCATCAACTTTTGTAAAAGTGGCATACATTCTCCTGTATAATAGGAGTAGATATTTGTTAATGGTGTAGCTAGTATCTTACCTGAAGCTCAAGAAAATATCTCCTGCCATAGAATCATAGAAATGTAGGGCTGGAAGGGACTTTGAGAAGTCATCAAGTCCAGCTCCCTGCACTTAGGCCATCCCTGACAAGGTTTGTCTAACCTGTTCTTAAAAATCTCCAATGATGAGAATTCCACAACCTCCTTTGGAAGCCTATTCCAGAACTTATGATTAGAAAGTTTTTCCTAATATCTAACCTAAATCTTTTAAGCCCATTACTTCTTGCCCTACTTTCAGTGGACATGGAGAATAATTGATCACTGTCTTCTTTATAACAGCCCTTAACATATTTGAAGACTATCAGGTTCTCTCCTCACTCTTCTTTTCTCAAAACTAAACATGCCCAATTTATTTTAACCTTTCCTCATAGGTCAGGTTTTCTAAACCTTTTATCTTTTTTTTATTGCTTTCCTCTGGACTCTCTCAGTTTATCCACATCTTTTCTAAAGTGTGGCACTCAGAATTGAACACAGTACTCCAGCTGAGGCTTCACCAGTGCTGAGTACAGTAATTACCTCCTTTGTCTTACATATGACATTCCTATTAATACACGCAGAATGATATTAGCCTTTTTCACAACTACATCACACTGTTTACTCATATTCAAATTGTGATCCACTATAACCTGCAGATCCTTTTCAGCACCACTACTTCCTATCCAGTTATTCCCCATTTTGTAGTTGTGCATTTGATTATTTTTTCCTTCCGAAGTGTAATGCTTTGTACCTGGCATTACTGAATTTCATCTTGTATTAATTTCAGACGAGTTCTCTAATTTGTCAAGGTCATTTTGAATTCTAATCCTGTCCTCCAAAGTGCTTGCAACCCCACCCAGCCTGGTGTCATCTGCAGATTTTATAAGCATACTCTCCACAGCATTATCTAAGCCATTAACAAAAATATTGACTAGTAACAGACTCAGGACTGACCTCGGCAGATACACCCTTCAAGTTTGATAGCTTGATAACTGCTCTTTGAGTATGGTCTTTCAACCAATTGTGCACCCATTTTATAGTAATTTAATCTAGATGACATTTCCCTAGTTTGCTTATGAGAATGTTATGTGGGACTGTTTTTAAAGCCTTACTAAAATCAAGATATATAATGTCTGCTGCTTCACTCACATCCACCAGGCCAGTAATACTGTCAAAAGAAGAAAATTAGGTTGGTTTGGCATGATTTGTTCTTGACTAACCCATGATGGCTATTTCTTATAATCCTATTATCCTCTAGGTAGTTACAAATTTATTGTTTAATAATTTGTTCAAGTATGTTTCCAGGTATCAAAGTTAGGCTGACTGGTCTATAATTCCCCAGGGTCATCTTTGTTCCCCTCGTTAGAGATAGCTACAATGTTTGCCCATCACAATATCTTCAATTCTGAATTTATGGCGCCAAGTCAAATGTTAATTTGAGCTCAAGTATCAGAGGGGTAGTCGTGTTAGTCTGGATCTGTAAAAAGCAACAAAGAGTCTTGTGGCACCTTATAGACTAACAAATGTATTTGTTAGTCTATAAGGTGCCACAGGACTCTTTGTTGCTCAATTTGAGCTCAGTAACTGAATGACACTAGGAGTAGACTGCATCGGTTAAATTCTGCGAAATAGGAATCCTCTCTTTTCAGTGAAGCATATGCGCTAAATGTTGCTGGCAGTGGTGTCATATTCATTATATGGTGCAGAATAGACTTGTAAGTGTAAAGTTTTATTTCCCTTTCCCTTAGAAAAATTTGTGCCTTGCTTTAATGAGCACATAGGTGTAAAATATTTTTGGCACATCAGTATGTGGCATATAGACTGTATTAATCTTGCATATTGATTCTGGACAAAAGTTATCATTCTTCTGCCAACTTTTTAAATAAGGTGTTCCTTTTAACACTTTCTGGGTAGATTAAGGTAACTAATGAGGTTGGCTATACAATGGCAGAGCCAGAAATCAGTATTTCAGCAATTTAGACTAAACCATCATAGGTTAGCACTGATATCTGAAACAAGATACACGAAGCAATTTGGGAGGCAAGTGGATTTGTTTTGTTTGTGTGTGGAGTATGTATGGGCTGGGATTCTTTGTGAGTAAGGTGAGCAAGGCTATTTCACTGGAGATGTATACTGCCTGGAAGGAATTTTTAGTCAGACTGTTATTTGTTGGGGGCTCGTTGTTTTATTTTTTGTTAACACCTATCTAACCTCAGTGAATAATAAATACCTGGAAACATAGTCTTTATTAAGGATTCTGCACCCTGCTCTTTGGTTAGAGAATGAGAAAACACCCAGTCAACACGTGAGACACCAAGTAATCCCTCTGAGTCCTCTACTCATGACATTCCACCTATTTCTAAGTCAAATTAAATAAAAAATTTGTTTCTTTGGAAAACACCTTCCAGCCCTTCATTTTGCAATAAAAAGGCACAGTAAGTTTCACAGACCCCATAAAAAGAAATCTTGAGCAGGTCATCTGTAAAGGATGTGTGAGACACCACTGACTTCCTGAGGAAACTACAATCCATTGGTGATCTTCCAGAAAACACCATCCTGGCCACTATGGATGTAGAAGCCCTCTACATCAACGTTCCACACAAAGACGGACTACAAGCCATCAGGAACAGTATCCCCGATAATATCACGGCTAACCCGGTGGCTGAACTTTGTGACTTTGTCCTCACCCACAACTATTTCACATTTGGGGACAATATATACCTTCAAGTCAGCGGTACTGCTATGGGTAACCGCATGGCCCCACAGTATGCCAACATTTTTATGGCTGACTTAGAACAACGCTTCCTTAGCTCTCGTCCCCTAACGCCCCTACTCTACTTGCGCTACATTGATGACATCTTCATCATCTGGACCCCTGGAAAAGAAGCCCTCGAGGAATTCCACCATGATTTTAACAATTTCCATCCCGCCATCAACTTTCGCCTAGACCAATCCACACAAGCGGTCCATTTCCTAGACACTACTGTGCTAATAAGTGATGGTCACATAAACACCACCCTATACCGGAAACCTACTGACCGCTATACTTACCTACATGCCTCCAGCTTCCATCCAGGACACACCACACGATCCATTGTCTACAGCCAAGCTCTAAGATACAACCGCATTTGCTCCAATCCCTCAGACAGAGACAAACACCTACAAGATCTCTATCAAGCATTCTTAAAACTACAATACCCACCTGCTGAAGTGAAAAAACAGATTGACAGAGCCAGAAGAGTACCCAGAAGTCACCTACTACAGGACAGGCCCAACAAAGAAAATAACAGAACGCCACTAGCCGTCACCTTTAGCCCCCAACTAAAACCTCTCCAGCGCATCATCAAAGATCTACAACCTATCCTGAAAGATGATCCCTCACTCTCACAGATCTTGGGAGACAGACCAGTCCTCGCTTACAGACAGCCCCCCAACCTGAAGCAAATACTCACCAGCAACCGCACACCATACAACATAAACACTAACCCAGGAACCTATCCTTGCAACAAAGCCCGATGCCAACTCTGTCCACATATCTATTCAAGTGACACTATCATAGGACCTAATCACATCAGCCACGCCATCAGGGGCTCATTCACCTGCACATCTACCAACGTGATATATGCCATCATGTGCCAGCAATGCCCCTATGCCATATACATTGGCCAAACCGGACAGTCTCTACGCAAAAGAATAAATGGACACAAATCTGACATCAGGAATCATAACATTCAAAAACCAGTGGGAGAACACTTCAATCTCTCTAACCACTCAGTGACAGACCTGAAGGTGGCAATTTTGCAACGAAAAGACTTCAAAACCAGACTCCAAAGAGAGACTGCTGAACTTGAATTAATATGCAAATTAGATACAATTAACTTAGGTTTGAACAGAGACTGGGAATGGTTGGGTCATTACACTAATTGAATCTATTTCCTCATGTTAAAATATGTTAAAATATCCTCACAATTTCTATGGGTCATCTAGATTATCACTTCAAAGGTTTTTTTCTCTCTCCTGCTGATGATAGCTCATCTCAATTGATTGGCCTCTTACAGTTGGTATGGCTACTCCCAACTTTTCATGTTCTCTGTATGTATAAATATCTTCTTTCTGTGTGTTCCATTCTATGCATCCGATGAAGTAGGCTGTAGCCCACGAAAGCTTATGCTCAAATAAATTCGTTAGTCTCTAAGGTGCCACAAGTACTCCTGTTCTTTTTAATAAAATCAGTGGCAGCAGCCAGCATATCCAACTTCTACAGTTAATAAGCCATGTCCTCAACTATACCAGAGTAGCATTCAGGACATGTCAGCAAATGAAGACAGACACAGGGACAGATTTTAAGTGTCAGGCTGCAACTTTATTAAACTTAACCAAAGGAGGTCCTGTCCTGTCAACCAGACTCTTGCATACCAGGCATTTTAGGTGGTTCCAGTGCAGCGTTACAAGGCTCCTACTGCATAGCCCATAACTCAGGGTAGACTCTCCTCAGCTTACCCCTTAGATTCATCTCTCTCATCTGAATCCTTTCACTCACAGCCACACACCCTGCGAGGCGGACAGAAAGTACTGAAATGTGACGGCGGGGAGGAACTTGGCCCGTGCATGCCACAAGGTCTCCCCCTATCCCCTGGGCATAAAGCCCACCAGCAAAATCCCACGTCTTTTACTTCTGAGAACAATCCCTGCCTTTTAACCACACTGGAAATTGGCTGCAAGTTGCGACAAACCAACATCCCTACCAAGTACTACCACTGATTACTAAATCTTATTCCTGTTTAACCTAACTGTGCCTCCCGACTGCTGCGAGGAAGGCAAAAAAATCCACCAGGGCTCTACCAATTTGGCCCCAACAAGGGACCAATCAGCTCCGCTCCTACTCCAGCTGGCCAATGGACAGAGTAGTACGGGCTACCCTTGCATTCCCCCAGTGTGTGCTCTCCTCCCCACTTCTATAGGGGCTGTTCCAGTCACCGCCTATCCCATAAAGTTTGCCACCTGTTGAGGCAGGTGGATAGCAATAGCAGAGGAGGAGGGTGCAAAATTGGTTTCCAAACCTCTTTTAAGGTGTCCTCGTCTTGGGGCTGTTTTATGTTTTCCCAGACTCAGAAAAAGTATATAAGACCAGGATTGCTCCGTCCACTGACTGCTTGCAGTTGCAAGGAGCCATTCTGGCCACCAAGGATCAACATGGCAAGAAGGCACTTTGACCATGCTTCTTTTTTTTTTTTTACCATGCCCCCTACATTGGGTTCAGGAGGGAGATGATGTAGAAGCTGCAACCCAAATATTCCCCCTACCCCTCCAATGCCAGGGAAATCTTCAGAGAGTCACTTAAGATGGCTTTAAGTCTGATTAGTGCTGCAGGAGCCATGCAAAATCAATTAAATGGAGCCGAGGATCCAGCCCAGTATCCTTGCTCTTAAATCTACAGAACTGGTTTTTAAAAAATCCACAAATATGTCTCTTTCACTTTTCTTGTTAGAGAAGTGTCTGGAGATGTGATGATATTGTGGAATTACTACAGCAAGTTAACAATAATCAGCAATTGCTTATCGAGCAGAACCCAGGTCATTGAGAGAAGACATGCAGGCCCAGAGCATCAAAGATATTGAGAAGCTGGTTGCTACTGAAATCAATGGAAGTTCGGTGCCCAATTACCTTTGAAGATCTGTGCCTCAGTATTTTGCTATCATTACCGGGATCTGCCAATTGATGTGAAATTCTGCTCAGTAGAAGCCAGAAAACCTCTGAAGAGTTAAAGGAAGAAAATAAAGATCTTAGTATAAAAGCCAATTATCTTTCAAGTTAAGTGTTTGCTAGTTTAAAAAAAGGACTATTTTTGTGTGTGTGTTTTTTTCTCTCAGAATAGCAAACTGCTGTAGCTAGGTAGAGCCAGTTACACATGGGATAACAGCCCAGCCTCATACACACAACCTCTCAATAGCCCTCAGTCAATATACTTTTTAAACAAGTATTTTGTTGGGTTTTTGCTATTGAAGAGATGTTTCAGACACTGTATTGAGGCTTCTCCTCCCTCCTGGCCCTGTCAGTTGGTTGCTATATTTTCTCCATCTGCACCCACCATTTGTGCATCAGTTTTACTTCAGGGCCCCATCTTAGCAAAATCAGTAAAGTCTCCTACATCATGCTATGGGGTTTCATTTATTGTTATTGTTAACAAAATATATTCAGCTGTTCACCCTGTATCAAGGCTAATCAACCAGAGTTGGTTGAAGTTATTTTTAGTCAGAGAATGGCCTTCTTTCAAAAACAAAATTTGTTCAGTTTTTATGGGGGGGAAAAGTTGTGCATCTTTTCAATATTTTTCCAATTATTTATCAAAAACATTATTAAAACGCTTATCAAACTTTTCAATTACCAAACACCAGGTTTTTAGTAAATGTGATTTCTATCACCATTCTGATGTTTTCAATAAAAATTCCTGCAACATTTGTGATTTTTTTAAAGGGTTAATTTCAAACACTCTAAACAAGAACTATTTTGCTGCAAAAACTAGGATTTTGTTTTTTAACCAGTTCTGTCTCCATGTCGTTTTGCCCCTCTGGCACGGCTTCAGAGTCCTTTCAGCCCTTCCCGAGAGTTTCATAGTACTTTCCCCCTCACTGCAGGGGTGTTGCTTTCTCTTGTGTCAGAGGCCAAAACACAGTCCCTGCTTCATGGCTGTGTTGTCCTTTCAGTCCCTTGTCTTCAGGAAGGGCTTAAGGACTGTGAATAGTTCCAGTCTCTCTCTGGCCCCCCTCACTGGTTTCTGATCACAGCTCCTTTCAGGTTCTTTCCCCAGGCCTTTACTAGGAGAGACCAAACAGCACCCAGGGTAAAATCCTGACACACTTAAAATCAGTGTTTAAAATCCTATTAACTTCAATAAGGCCAGGATTTCACCCAGTTTCCCTCTTTGGGTCTCCCAGTGGAGAAACTCCCTAGTCGCACTCAAAGTTAGCAATAGGACCTGTTTTTTATTTCCTGCCTCTTCTACCCGCAGCCCATGCTGTGTCAGCCAAATCACATAATCAGTCACTTGCTCCTTAGTCAACTGATTCGGTGCTCCAAGTCCTGGCATAGAGGGGCATCACTGGGGGTGGCATGGGCATATCAGGGGTCGAGGCTGCAGCACATAGGGCTGAGGAGACTCAGAGCAACTCCAGGAGGCTGCTGTTAGACCCTCAGAGCTCTCTAAATTACACAGGGAACTCTCCAGCCCTCAGAGCAGCCAAGAACTCTGAAGGTAAAAAGGTGGCTTTAAACCTCTTTAGCCTCTCCTCATCACCCCCACTACAACTGAGCTGTGAATTCTGAGCTGCACAGCTGAAGGTACTGTACAAAGTCTCACCCAGTGTTGCCTATGTTACAGTCAGACAATCTGAAAAGGTGGTCTGTATAAAAATGACAACTTAGATAAGTGACTTTTGAGCCAGTAGGAAATCTTGGCATACTCACACTAAGCTCCTTTAGCTCAGGCAGTTAGTTTAATGTGTCTAATCTAGCAACAGAGGCTTGATAAGTACTGATCAATAAGATGTTTGGGACAACGGTGGGGAGTGGGGTACCTCTCTATAAAGATATTTAGACTTTGTGGTTGTGAGATGAAAACACAGGAAAATTGTACATTCTGTTAGTACTGAGAACAGTTTTGTAGTACTACAATAATGCTACTAGTGGAATTACTCAGTGGAATGGCTCAGATTCCATCAATTCTCTTTAATGCACAAACACTATAAAAGCTTTTTATTTAGATTCACAGATAGAACTCACATGGCTTTAACATAAAATGTTTGTGGAAGATAGACAGAAGATCTGTCTACATTGTTGAAATTTGCACCAATATCGTTACACCAAAGCCAGATTTCTCTTAACGTAGACAGGGCCAAAAGGCAGAATATCTGACTCCCTATCCTTCAGCCCAGATATTTTCAACTGGATAAGATTAATGCCTATAAACCCAATTCCGTAATTCTTGCACTTTCAATAGTTAAAGTTTTACTGGGTGATTTAAGAGCTGAAAATGAAAACACATTGTTGTCCTTTATTACTGGTGAACTTTTTTTCCCCTCTGTTATTTTCTTATTGCAAATATCAAGTTAATGGAGGTGCTTGTTACAAGACAACACAGGACACCAACATCTTTCTTCTGAGATCGTCATTTACATATCATAATCTATTGTAGAAGATTCCTGTAAGGTCCAATCAGTTGCAGAATATGTCCCCATCCACAAGTCCTGAAAGGTAAACATCCATATACCCAATTTTGCCTGCAATCACAAAAGTGGAACTGAAAGCCTAAGGACTGAAGAAGTGTTTAGAATAGCTCTAAAAGGAACAAAGTACTAGGTAAAATCTATTGTTAAAGTGAAAAAGCCATGTGGAGTCACTGCAAGTTACTAGAATGTAGAGAGTCCTGAGATCGGTAAGCTGAAGACACTAGGAGTAGGAACATGCAGACAGTGAGAAAGTTTGTGGGGGACCAACGTTAAATTAAACAAAAATAATCTTTGCTATTTTGTTAGAATAACAGTTTAAGGAAAAGTTTATAGAGAGTTTTCAACAGAGATTACTAGAGCGTTCGTATCTTTTACTGAGCTCCATTTGCAACATGAAAAGCTCAGATTCAGGAAACTGGCTCCTTGGGGGCTTGAGTTGCCATAGTTGAATGCACTGGAGAGAAGCAGTGTACATGCACTAGTTTCTGTAGAAGGCCTTTTTACGATCACTTCTTTGCCATCTCCAATTCTGTCTAAGGTTTTAGCTGCATAGAGATTCACTAGTGTTCCCTAAGAAAAGTTGGCTAAGACAAATTTAACTTTGATTCTCTAAATGCAGATAAAGAGCTGAAGTTTGAGTCTTATACCTGTCATACCAAAATGGAAGATGCTACTTTAAATGGAGAAGAGAAGATTTTTGAGGAAAGTCCTAATCTTAAATTGTTAAGGAACAAAAGATGAAAAGGCTAAAACTATTAACACAGTTTTCTATATGAACTTGAATGGTACAAAACAGCCTGTGACATGGAACCACTGATCTTCTGGAACCTATCGTTTCTGTGGTGCCTACAGTTCCCTATGTGTGGCATTGGTTAGGCAAGTAGTGAGCTATGACTTCTACTTTTCTGAAAAAACATTTTATCTCATTCTTAGAGCCCACCCTCGCTCATTTGTCAATTTGATCCACCTGTTGCATCCTGTCTGTCTTGTAGATTGTGAGTTCTCTGGGGCAAAGACTGGTTTTGTTATTTGCCTATACAGAGCCTAGCAAAATGGTGCCCTAGTCCTTGATTAGGGTTAATTGCTACTGTAACACTTAAATGTTGTCTCAAATCTCTAGAGAGCTGGCTTCCATCTATTTCTTCTTTTGCTAAGAAACCTGGACCTAGTCCAGTTTTCTGGATATATTTTTATGACTTTTCACTTTTTCTTTGACAAAGAAACCAAGCTTGCAGGGTAGAGCTTTTACAACATTTTCTTGTAGCCATGGACTTGAAACAAATCCTATCATCCCCAGATGTCTCTATGGAACGTAAAAACATCTACTTACGCTAACATTTACCTGAATATTTTATGAACTAAGAATTTTTAAACTGTTTATAACTGGCATTGCTCCTGAAGAAAGAATGGAAATCAATGGACCTGAAGAGTTAACTGGACTTGGTAGTCCTGTCAATACTTATCCCTAGAGAGATGCCCAAATCCGCCACAGCACAGGATCTCAAATTCTCGCCTGCTCTTTACCCAGACTAATCCTATCAATAGCTCTTCCAATGGCATTTCAGTGTGATTATAGCTCCCACAAATCTTCCAGCTCCCATTCACTGATCCAAGGATGTTACACTAAATATGTCTTTGGTACCCTCCCCTGAAATGTTCATATTCATCCCTGCTCCCTCTTATTTCTTCTACCTTCCTTGACAGCTCTTGAGTAAATGCTGGTGACATAGTTATCAGATTGGAAACAAGCAGGTATTCATACCATCCTGCATCGCAGTGCCTGACTGATTTAAATCCAGTCATTTCAACTGATGCAGAAGGAGTTTACCAGGTTAATCATCAAGCTCCAAAAGCTAGGGTTTTTAAGTGAATGTAATGTTCGTCAGTGGAAATGTGCTGGAGTGACAGCACTAGAAGTGAAAGTTCTCTTACACTCACTCTCCTCAGAAGAGATACAAGCTTGGGAAACATTAGTTTAAGGTTCTCCAGTACCAATGTACCTTAACTCTTCGGGGAGCTGGCCTCTTAAATGTAGTGATTAACCAAGTCAAGAAAAGTATGAGAATGTTTTTGAGTAGAAGAAATGTCTGGGGCAGATCCTATTCACCTTTTTATTTTCCACAGAGAACGGGCTTAGCAGACTCACCTGATTCTACCTTAGAACCACAGCTTTTTAGTATACATGAGTAACTTGGTTAGTAAAGGGTAAAGTCCAGGAAAAGCATATCAGAGAGGAATGTGCACAATTTGGTAGTAATAGAAATGGAATTTCTCAGTCTGAGATATAACATAAATATGAATGTCTGATTCACTGATAAACAAATCTTGGATTGAAGGAATATGAAGAAATTTCCTGTGTGGGTATGGTATTGAATAACTGCCTATCATGGGGATTGTACTATTCTTGTAGCATCTGATACTTGCTACTGGCAGAGGTAGGACCTTGGACTAGACAGGCCATTGGTTGATCACATATAGCAATACCTTTATTGCTATTCTGTGAGTTTTACTTTATTCCTATGGTATATTTTCATTAGCAATTTGGCAAGTGGAAAAGAACTACACATGACCTAATTCCCTTCAACTTTATACCATGAGACACAGAAAGATCGGATCAAGGCACTTGCTGATTTGTTCTAAAGCACCTTACCTCTGAGAGTTTTAATGGTTTAAAAATACATATTTAAAAAATAAAACTCATCCCCCCCCCCCCAGCACCACTGACAACTGAGCAATACTTCTTAAAGTGGTGTCAAAAAATCAAGCCCCTCAAACAGTGAGAATGCTGAGCATTCTTGGATTCGTTACAATATTCCTTTATATTAGGGGTATTTTGTTCTTCAGGTGAGAAATTAGCCATTGTCAAGTATGCAAGAAGCCATTTCCCTTCATTATAGCAAAACTAAAACCAAGAATGTCATAAATGGTATATTTAATACTTGCATCAGTTCTGCCTTATAAATAGCAAGGGCAAGTCAAAACTACAAAATTAAGTTGACTTAAGTTACGTTGACATACAGCCACCACAGTAATTACATTGGTTTTGCATGTCCCCACTATGCTCCTTCTGTCAGCGGTGCGCATCCTCACCAGGAGCATAGTTTAACTGTCAGTATGGAGCATTGGAGGGCACTGACCGCACGAGTCCCACAACACAGGGCTGACAGGACAACGGTCCTCAGGCTGTCAGCCGCCAGGGACTGACATAAGTAATGCAGTGTCTACACTGACACTGCGTCGACCTAACTACATAGAACTAAGTGCTACGCCTCTTGCAGAGGTGGAGTTATTAAGTCAGGGTAATGGGCAACTTATATCAGCAGGAGCAACATTGTAGTGTAGATGCTTACAGAGTTAGGCTTATGCTAACCTAACTCTGTAGTTTAGACCAGGCCTAACATATACTACTTAAGGTTTAAGGTGTACAATATGTTTTAAGTGGCATATTCTTTCAATATGCATTCAGTTTATGCATGAAATTCACAAGGCGGTCTCGGGAAAATGACAAAATCCCTCTCCATTTACAGTTCATTACTATGTTAGGTTTTTGGACCAGATTGGCAAAGTTACAGAAGTCTTTTCATGTGTCCTTGTCTTTTTGCCTAATCAGAATTCAATGGGCCAAATTCTGCTTTCTTTTACACCAGAAGCAAGCAGAGTTGTTCTGGATTTACAGTAACATTAACTAAAAGCTGGTTGGCCCTCCAGTTGTGGCTAACTTCCATTTCTTAAGAAAATGGTGCAAGCTGTGTTTTTGGGGGTTTTTGTTTGTTTGTTTGTTTTTAGTTTAACTGCAATGTGTACATACCATAGTCATCCTTCCTTTCTGTGAGTTTTACTTCCACTGAGCTGGTCCCTTGCAATAATGCCTGTAACCTCCATGAGGGAGGGTTTTTCTTTATAGTTTTCAATCACATCTTTTTTCTTCCTCTCCCCTCCAAACATTCTGAATTTGGGATTAAATCTTGTTAAACTGAATCAACTACTGGGTTTAGATTGATTTTATAAATTGCTTTTTTGTGGCATTGTGTGCTAATACTGTGCTATCAGTGTGAGAAAAATGAAATGTCAGTTCTTAAATCAGCACAGGGCAGTAACTTAAGAGACCTAAACTTTTGTTCAAGCACAAATATCAAGGTCTTACCTGGAGACAAAAAAAATAAGTAAATCCTGAAAAAGATGTGAAAGAAGTCCTCAGTCTGTGGCACCTTCTTTGTGAAAGTACAGTACCCCACTTTCCTCCTATCAGAGTAGGATTATATATCAGTTCCAGGGGAAATATCCTTGGGATGAGTAGAAAGTATTCCTGTAATTTGTGATCTTTTTAAAAACTTTAGCTTTTACTGTATAACTGTAATGGTACACATGCTAAATCAAAGTAATACAGTATGTGCTTACAAAGTTTATTTATTAAAAATAAGTTTATCCTTTTGGGAGGGATATTTTCCCTTTGAGCTTTGCATGAAATTCTTATGGTCATCAGTGGAAGTTCCACATGAGGAACAAGGGTAGAGAATGCTCCTTAATTTATAAGTTACTTAAATGCTGCACTCTATACCTCATACCTATGGCAAAACATACTTTTGGTGCTGCTCTATGTGCCTGCTGCTGTACAATCACACAGAGGGTGTAACAGAGAACAGCAATGAAAGGGTTATGTTTTGGTCAGAGAGGTCCTTGGCACTCACTTTGACTACACAATGTGCAAGGCACTGTATTTTCAAATGCCCCCACTTTTTGAACGAATGAAGTAATTTCCCCATACTTTAAAACACTGCAGGATTGTGACACTAAAGGTTAAAAAAAATCATGAGTCTTGCCCTTAAAACTCATGAGATTGCTTTAAGGTATGAGATTTTTTTTAAATAGTAAGATTTAGGTTCTTTGTTTGCCTTCAGCTTTTTGAGCCTTTAAAGTTCGTCTTGTCAAGTTTTTCTCCATATCCATGTGGGCTAGAAACTTACATTCAAAAAAATAAATTGAGATCGCATAGCTCCAGGAGCTGGGCCAATATCGCAAGACTAATGATAGAATTGTGAGAATTGGCACCACTGATACTATGTAAGACTGGCAGATTGTATTAATATCACAAGGGAATGTTATTGACTGTGTCTGTTTAAAAGCTGTGGTAATGCTATGTTGGTTCTGAGTGGAATGAGTTCACTAACCTCTGATGTTTCACATCTACCATTCTACTTTCAGCCCATGATTGAACATTCCCTAGTGCAACATGAAAGTGCCCATGAACAAATATGTAATCTTAAAACATACCCTGCAAGTTACAATGTGCGGGCAGACTCCTGTGTCTATTTAGAGCCACACTGATATCAGCGGGGATCTGTTTGGACTCAGAGTCTTCCTGAACTGTTCCTCTCATGGGATCGGGTCCTTAAACAGCAGCTTGCATCATGGAAATGACTGTAATGTTTGTAATTACCCAATAAATAGATCTGTGGAAATTTTTGGGCTAAAAATCTGATTAAACAGGTCAAATCTCATCTTGCACTAATGACCTCAGATGACCTCCCTTTCTCCAAACTAGAGCCTCACACCCAATATGACCGCGCATAGTAAGTGTTAATGTAATTTTTATGAACATAATAACCATGTAAGGGAACTTGCATTGTTGAAATCCAACAAAAGTGACCAATAACGTTTTAGATTTTTACTAGAAAGGTCAAATTTCAAATACTGGCTTTTTGGTTGGATTTCTTTAATCAACAGCCCAGAATTAATGATTTTACCAAATTTCAAGATTCTAGCTGAAAGAGGGCATGGAAATCAGTTGTTCGTTTGTCACCTATTACTGTTTTCTCTATTATATATGTTTAGATTTGAACCTATGTAACAGCTAGTTATGCAACACTCACTCTGCAAAGCTTGCCTGGAGCAAAGAGTCTCCTGCAGCAATCTTTTTTTTGCTAGCCATTACATAGTTAAGTAAAGTAAAACTAAAAATTTCGCTGTCTGAGTTCTTAAACTTCACATGGATTGTCACACTGTTTAATTGAAGGTATACTCTGACAGACCCTGGCCCAGGACTCTGGGCTAGGACTTAGGAACTCCTCTCCTGTCCCAGCTACACCCAGCACTCCCCCTCAGAAGAAGCAGGCAGGTCGTCTTATCTTGCCTAGTGGTTCCTGATTGGCTACTGCTGCCTAGTCCTGGCCCTTCTAGCCACTGGAATATCAAGTCTTGTTAGTACCCGAGCCTGAGTGGCTTTTCTAGGTCAGAGGTGTCAGGGTGGCAATGCCTCCAGCAGAGGGCACAGAAGGCCTGGTACACCCTGTGACACACCAAAAGTTGTGTTACAGCTCATTGCTAACACCTTTCCAGTCACATTCTAAAATATTTCAATTTAAAACTCTGTGGAAAATTGGATATTGAGTCACAGCATTGAAAGAATACTAATAATGCTGTTCATTCACTTTTTAATCTCTAAAATGTAAAAACAGCATTTATAGCTTGTGAAATCATTTTCTGATCTATTCACTGGAGTCTCAGAAAAGGTTATAGGCAACAAGCTTCAATTATAAAAAGCATGCAGGTGTTCTTTTCCATTGTCCAAAGAGACATACTTAATGGATCTATGTTCTTTGCTTATGATTTAGTTTTTCCAATTCTAATGACTGCAGGGCCCTCTTCCAAGATGCGGCAAAAATGCTTGGAAACCAATTGAAATTATTACTTTATTCCTAGCAGGAAATGGAGCAAAGGAATTCAATAGATCAGTATCTTAACTGAATGCCTGGCTTTCAGTCATTATGGTCACCATAATGGAAGGACCAATATGTGGACATAAAGAATCACATTTCAGCCAGCCTCAACCTGTACTCTAAAATTTACCTATGTATATTTTGTGCATGTAATCCCCACATTGCAGTTCCATACAGGTATTTGGGCATGCAAATTGGGATGTCAGCTGCCTAATTAACTGATATGTGGGCACAAATATTCATTTGTATGGGCATAATGAAAGACCAATTTTTGAAAATTTAATAAAATAGTTAATTTAAAATGAAATTATTTTTGTATTAATATAAACCACCATAAATAGCTAGTTTTCCCCAAGGGAAATGTTCTGTTTTATCCTACATTTATGCTATAGGTTAAACTTTACTCTCTTAAAATGACTGGTCACTTTCATTCCCATATTAGACCGTCAATATGATTCTATACTGCATATATAGAAGCATCACATCATGGAATGGGGACGTGATAGACCGTTTTTTGTATAGCTGTAGTGATGCCATTTGGAACACTATGTTCTGTGCTAGGCATCTGAATAATATTGACAAATTTAAGGAAGTTTGAAGAAGACCAATAATAATGGTGTGGGACTGTTGATAAAATCAAGGCAGTTGGAGATACGGGCGTAAAGTGGCTTCACAGATTACTATGTGTTAGCTGGAATCAAGCAAGGATACCAGAGGAGTGGAGAATGGATTGATTATGCCTCTCTGGAAGGTTAAGGGTAAGGCAAATGATCAAAACACCTATTGGGGCATCACCCTGTTAAGTCAGCCTTTCAAAATCCTTGACAGAATTTTGGAGGCAAGACTGAGGAAAATATAGGAGAGGAGCAATGTGGCTTTAGGAGGGAAGGCGTACTATAGACACAATATTTGCAATGCAACAAATGTTTGAAAGAATGATAAATGTAGGTGTAACTGCTATGTAACATTTATTGAGCTTGAGAAAGCATATGATTTGGTTCTGCAGGAGCTGGTATTTGGAGTATTGATGTAGATGGAAGAGGACTTCAACTGAAAAATGATAAAGGAATTGTATTGAGGGCAAGAGGTAAGGTGGTAACAATACATGGGATTTCTGAGAGTTGAGATGACGGTGGGATTGAGACAAGGCAGTATGCTGAGTCCACTTGTTTTCATGATAGTGATGGGGTTAATTAGTAGGAGAACCGAGCCTGTGGAGACAGAGAAAACTACCGTATGCTGCTGATCTGACCTGTTTGACTGACAGCAATGGTAAACACAAAGACAACTGAAGTAATGCAAGTAGAGAAGATGGGAGAAGAGTTGTTGATTGAAGTTTCAGGAGAGAATCTGAATCAAAAGAAAGAATGTTCACTTGAGCAGTACACTTAGTGCAATCAGAGAGAGATCCGGAGAACAGAAAAGAACAACCCAGTGTGTATGGGTAGAAGTGAAAAAGGTGGCAGGAGTACTGTGGACCATCAATTAGTAACAAACTGAAAGGCAAAGTGTATGCTGCATGTGTTTGCCCCTGCTTGCTCTATGGTTTGGAAATGGGGGGTCTGATGGAAATAGAAGGAAAGCCTACACAAGTAGAAAATAATAGAGTGCACATGGAGGAAATTAGGAGGAAGATGAATTTGGGACTCAGTGATTAATAGGCTGGAGAGCACATGTTTGAGGTGAGCTGGACATATGATAAGAATGGAAGAACAACAACCAGCAAAGAAAGCATGTGAGGAAGAGGATAGCAAGAAAGGATGTGGAAGAATGAGGAGATGATGGAAAGGCTCCGTAAGAGAAGTTTGAAGAAAAAAAGGCTGGAACTCCAAGGCCTTTGCCATGGACCAGAAGAAGTGGTGAAGAACTGTGGGCACCTCAAACCTCAGGTAAGCAGGAAAAGGATTCAAGAATTGAAGTGAAGTGGACGTTCAGGATTAATTTATGAGGCAAAATTAATTGACCACTAAAAGGGGAACCTGATAACCACATACACAATTTGAGGGGTGTTAATACCAAAGATGAGAAGAATGACTGAGGTTAGGAGAACTCAAAAGTGTTTACATTATCAGCAGAGAAAAATTTCAAATAGTAAAATCTGAGGTGAATAATCGGCAAAGGTCAAAGGTGCATCCTGTGGGACATTTAAGATTATTCTGGCTAGGAAGTAGATTGTGAGGATTAGCTTCCTCTGGTGTTGGGAGCAAATTTAAGAGGCTTCCTCCATCCACTTCTGATTTCTGTTATTCAAATCCATTGCCCCAAATAGTAATGGAAACATGTTCTCTATGGCCCTGTACAACAGACCTGGTAATGTATCATTATCAGCGTGAAATTATTGACAGTTTGTTAATTTGAGCACTATTGACAGCAATCAGACAAGACCTGATATTAGGAATTTAGGAATCTGGTGGGGTTAAGAAGAGTATTTTAATGATCTAAAAATCTTACACATTTTTAAGTCCGCCTGCAATCATCTATGGTGTATAGTAAAATATAGGAGTTGATTGGCTTTTACATCTGCTGAAATTTTTGTTCCTATGGTATAATGCATGCTTTAATCATGCCACAAATAGTAGTATTTTCTTGAGATTGCTTCAGATTACAATTTGGTGATTAATTCTGGACACATTTTGGCTCAAAGTTCCCAAATCATATTACTCCAATTTTGTCAAATGTCCTTTAACTCCCAGTTCAGTTTTGAAGTGATTTTAAGATTTATTATCAATGTGCAAAATTGAGTAAAGTCTCTGGAGTATCTGAGTTAATCTTTGCTTTTGCTCTCTTTGTAGCATTTCAATCTTGGTACCTAAAATCATGCATCTAAATCTATGTTTAATTCCCACTCTTCAGTGGGTGCCAAGCACCTAGAACTGCCACTAAAGTCAGCATGAATTGTGGGGTTCAGCACATCTCAATATTTAGCTCTGTAGGATGGACTAGATTTAGAACTAGATTTTCAAAATTATTTGAAGGGATAAAGGAGAACAAAAGAGGGAAAACTAAGGGGGGGGAGCCCACCAAAGTTCAAAATGTAAGTCTTAAGTAAAATAAAAAATATCCCAGGAATATAACCCAATTACTAAATCTCCTCAACATATCGAGCTTGATTCTCTTCTCACTTAGGGTCTGATCTGAAACCCGTTCAAGGAAAGGGAAGATTCCCATCAATGTCAGTGGGCTGTGGATCAATCCCCTTATCTCATTGACCTCAGTGGTGTTCACTGCTGTAAAACTGATGCAAGTGTGAAGAGAATCAAGCTGGGCTGGAATGATTGAATGGTGGGCTGTGCAAAAGAGGATTCTCCAAGAATGTCAAAGAGAAACAAACAACAATGGATTCTTCAAAATAGTTACAAGGAAATGAGGTCAGTGACCGGAGTGTGGGAGGGATTTTAAATTCCCTCCTCTGATGCCATTTCCTGTGGCATTGGAATCAGGGTCAGATGGCAGCAGCTCTCTCTTACCCTCTTTGCGGAAGGCCAAGTAAGTGTTGAGGTGTATCCAAGGAATTAACAATTGAATCTACCTGTGACAATTATTTTTTGTAATATCATGGGGAGATATTGGAAAAGAGCAGGTGTAATAATACCAGACTTCAATAAAATCTTTTTCTAGAGAGGTCCTGGCAATTACCATCTAAAATCAATTCCCTGTAAAATAATGGAACAAATATGAAAAGAAAAAAATCACTGAACCTCAAGAGTCAGATTATCTACATTAGATACATGTAGATATTTATGTGCACCTAATTTATACATGAAGAGACTAGTAGTGCACATGTAACCCGCACACCTCCTCGGTGTGGTGTTCTGTCCCATCTAGTTGCACCGAGCCCACTTAGAGTGTTAAATGCATCTGCTCTATGGCCTTAGCTAAGAGCCCATTGGCTTTTAGATCATGCGGCAGAGGCTCATGCACTACACTTCAGAGGTCCCAGGTTTGATCCCGACGACCGGGGTCTGTCAGTGTTATACACACACACAAATTATATGCTTAAAGGACCTCATGGAGAGTTAGAAACCTAGGCCCACATCCACAGAGGTACTTAGGTGGCTAAATCCCAGTTTTAGGCATTTCTGCACTCCACAAAACCCCCACTTTGCTGTTGCCTAACCCTGTAGGCATTTAAACTCTGCACCTAAATGTCCACTGTAAAAGTTCTCTATGCCCCTATGTTTCTATTGGGTGCACACACGCTGCTGCCTCACTCTGTCTGAACACCTATCAACTGCCTAAGTCCCAGTGCAATCCACAAGCCAGGGGAAGATAGGTGCAGGGGAAGATAGAGGCTTATCTCACCTGTGGGACCTGATCCGATAGACATACTCAGAGGACACCTACCAGATTGAGTCCCACTCAGAATCTGGGAGGAGGAGGCACTCACCTTATAACTTTTAGGTCACTGGTTCAAACACTCACTGAGGAGGATGTGGGTGACCCAGGTGCAATACCCCCTCTGCCTGAGGAGGGGGCAAGGATTTGAAAAGGGGTCTCCCACCTTTCAGGAGAGGTACTCTAACCACTGAACCATGAGATATTCTGAAGTGGGGCTCCCTCACTGTATCCTTTTGAAGCTGTTCCACTTTGGCTAACTAAAGAGTCATTGGAGCAGGGGGACTGGGTCCTGAGTCTCATACCTCCCAGCTGGGTGCCCTCATCACCAGGCTACAGAGTCATTCTCACTTTGCCTGGCCCAATGACTATTTATCTACAGTGAAATGGCTTCAACAGGAGACAGTGAGGGATCCCCCCCACATCAGAATTCTTTTCTCCCCCTCAGGTAAAGGCATGATTGAGCCTGGGGCACCCACATCCCAGGTGAGTGCTTTCACCACTGGGCTAGAAGTTAAGGCACCACCTCCTCCTTCTCAGGTTTTGTGTGGGCTGAGGCAAGCACCTAACTCATTTTCACAAGAAACAACTTAGGCGCCTACGCCTCCTGGTTCCAAGAGAGGGGTTCTCACTTGTGGATTGTTAGCAGAGTAAGGTGCCTACATCCAGGCCACAGGGAGATGCCTATCTCTGTGAGAGGGGTGGGGCTTCGAACACACTCCTCTCAGCAGCATCTCCATTGGCTAATTGAGGCAGCTCCCTATCTAGCATGTTGGGCTTTTGTGGATCCAATTCTAAGGCACCTCTCTCTCCCCACATATTGCATAGGGAATCTAGGCACCTAAAGCAGGCTTTGTGGATTCCACTGTTCCAGTGATTCCTAGGTGCCTAAAAGCTAGGAGTTGCAGTGCTGAGCATCACAACTCCTAAACCCCTTTGTGGAACTAGGCCCTAGCTGCTAATCTGTACATGGAAAATAACTGATTTGGACAAGCACATGTATCTGTTATTTGCATGCATAAATTAGACTCATGGAAATATTTGCTTGTATGTAACTTTGAAAATCTGGCTTCTAGAAGATAACAAAGCTATGAGCAATAAGCAGCAGAGGCTTTCAAAGGACAGAACTTGCCAGGCAAACTCGCTTTCTTTTTATAGAAATTTCATTGTGAAATAAACTAAAGGGGAAATGGTAGCTGTAATATATTTCAGATTTTAGCAAAAATGTGATTTTATCTATCATCCTTACCTTTACACAGGGCATGTCTCAAGTGTGTTTGAATTTGTAATTTTTATTGTAGAAATTGAAAGTGGTCTGTTATTGAAGTGTGTACATATATACTTTCTTCTTCAAAAAGGCTCAAAATTGCAATTCATGTAAATATTCCCTGTGCAGGATATTGCTTTCTGATCCTTGTTCTAATCCTAACCCACTGAAGCATTTGAGCAACTGCAGGGAATGACTAGGGCTTTTTCTGCCCTAATTTAAACTCAAAATTAAATGAACCACACAACCCTGAAAGACAAAAATATAAATAAAATCTAGGAGTGGATGGTTCAAGGAGCTGCTTAAAGGTCATGAAGCATTTCACCTCTAGGTTACAGTATGAATGCAGTAGAGAATGATACTTACTATCTTGTCATGCTATTTAGTCACTTATGTGAAATGGGCTGTTTGTTTTCATTTCCAAGTGGACAGCAGCCCACATCACAAATGGCACCTATGTGGAGAATCCCCACAGAGAGTCCATGGACTGAATGAGTCTAGACTGCACTAGTCACTAACAGAGGTGGTCCCTGCAGTTCAGACTAGATACGTTGGGTGTGCAGTGTGAGGGGGAGGGCGTATATGGCTGCAGCCAATGCAGTAGCTGTTCTGGGGTCCTATCCTGGTCTGAAGGATTTCTGTCTCCCCAGCTGTCAATCCAATATTTTTCACTGCACTAAAATTAACTTTAAACACTTCACTACGGCATTCGTACGCTCATGGTTTGCAGAACAATGTACATGTAAAGGTAGTAAATAGCAGTCTAGATGTACAGATTATGTAGAGTCAAAGCCTTTTTCTATAGGAACTTGTCATCTCACTTTTTGAGACCTGTAATTAGAACTGGGCAGGAAAAGGTTTCCTGTCCTGTGAGAATGAGATTTGTCCCAATCCCGCATCATAACAGTTAAAATCTAAAAAAAAAAATTGTTTCAGGTCAATTTTAATGTTTCATTTTATTTTCGACCTTGTTTAAGTATATACTATAAGTTAACTTAAATTTCTAAACAAAGTCATTTCAACCCCAAAAATGGATTTTTTTTTCCATTTTTGAAATATCAAAACAGGATTTTTCAACAAGTTCAAAACTTTTCTTTCAACATTTTTTGGAACAAGAAATTCATTGAAACTGACCCTTTCCCACCAATAGTTTCAATGTGGCATTTTCTGATAAAAATACACTTAGTCAAAAAACTCTGACCAACTCTGCTTCTAAATTTATATTCTTTATTGGGGTAAATCCAGAGCCTGGCTAGGTAGCTGAATGAGATGCAAGCCAGATACTTGGATAATGGGAACTCCCCCACAGAAGCAAAAGCAACCCAATGGCTGAAGTAGTCTCTGTGAGTCTGTAACTAGGCTCCTGCCTTGTGGGAGTTTGGGAGGATCCCAACCCAGTGGTGGAGCTGTCCCTGTCCCCTGTGTGGCTGCCCTATCAGGAGCTCATCCAGAGCAGGGCTCAGCCCCATCAGCCCAGCCTGAGCCCCTTGCATCCAGCACTGTCCCAATTCCTTTCCCTGGGCAGCTGTAGAAGGGACATCTGGATCTGCCCCATTGTAATGGCCTGAAGTATAACCAGGAAATTGGTATTAAATCTTTCTTGGCATTACTAATATAAATGCTTTTTAACACACACACCCCGTCATAAGTCTCAATTTGCTGAACCTATTGTAACTCCATTTTATTGCTGCCTTCCCCACTCCACCCCCAAATCAACAGACAAATAAAGTCCTAAAATTGCTGCCAATGGTATTAACTCCTTACAATCACTATGGGCCAGATTCTGACACCTTTACTCACATGGGATAGTGCCATCCTCCACAACTGAGTTAACTGAAATAAATAGGAGCACCCATTGTTTCTGCCACTCTTATTCTCATCAGGTAGTAGCTTACTCTGCAAGTAGTCACATTAATTTAAATGGGACAATTCATGGAGCAAGTTACCATTCAACATCAGTAAAGATAGCAGAATCTGGCCCTTTCTCTGTAATATTGCTTCTTACCATAGACAGTGCTTGGCTCCTCCTGATGGAACACTCATCATTCAATTCCTCCTTGATACAGACAGACATGCAATGAGTAATCCCTTGTTTTGATAAAAAGTAATTTCCAAAAATGAGCACAGAACCGGAATTTGCAATCCAAGACACACAGCAGTAGGATTCTTCTTGGCATGCTTGGGCCATCCTTCTCTTTGGCAGTCTCCAGACTATCAAGCAGTGGAGTGTATTTTCCCTTGCAGCAGTATATGTCTCTTGACAAGGTAGTACAGGCAGTTGAACTGAGAAGCATGCAATGATGCCTCTGGCTCTGCCATGTGATTAAGCTGCTGGGGGTTCTTTGGTCTGCCTTAATCCCTGGAAGGCATTTCCCTTTGAATGACCTTTGAGTCTGAAATAGTTATAAAGGTTTATGCTTTTGTGAATATGTTCCTTTGAAAATGCCCATGAGGTTCCTTGGCAAACTTTTGTATGGTACTTCAGAACTGTATGTTTTCCATGTAATATTTGAATTTAATCTTTAAATTGCCACCATCCCTGTAACTCATTTTACCAATATAGATTAAAATAACCACTTTTTTGTGTAAGTGACAGTTTTGGGGGCTTACTTTTGATAAGGGTTCAACAATGTGTATAAAATATATGATTGCTGAGGATGACATTGCATAAAATTGGCAACTGCATAGAGAGGGATTGTATTGTAGTGTGTGATTTGAGAAGGAAATGTGCTGCCTAAGGTGTCTGAGCACAGTTTTCTGTATCATCTTCTCTCCTGGGCCTCAAAAGGCTATATGTGTACCTTTCATTCTAACCTGTCCTCCCTGATGTGACAAAACGCACCGCCTAGCTACAGCTGGTGGAGTATAACGCTAACAGTTTGTTCTCTGTATATGTGTGGAACTCCCAATGAGATCAGAAAGCCTAGATCAAGATCTGCTGTGTAGAACTGAGAAAAGACTATTAGCCTTAATCTTTACACCTCCTCTTTTGTGTTCACCAACATCACTTTCTTGTATGAAGCAGGCAATTAATATTTCTCAGAGGGAAATGTTAATCTTAGTGCTAGTAGTTAGACTATAAATCCTTCCTTTCCCAAAATACAAAGCATCACTTTTGGGAATGCTTTGCTTATGATGGTCCCAGGAGTAGAACTCCACCACAAGAAACAAAATCCAGCAGTCAGCTCAGGTATCAGGCTGAATTATGTTCAATCCACTTGATAATCATTGGACTTTTTCAAGAAAATAATCAGAGTGAATCATTTCATAGGATTCTAACAGCTATTAGGAAATCACTTTTTTTTACGGTAACCTAAATTCTTGCTATTACTCTTGCTTATAGTATTAAACAGGGTCACTTTTGCTCAAATAATTTCTTTAAACTTTAGTCAAAATCTCTCTCTTGTGAGGGATTAAGCTTTGTCTATGGAATGTTCTAAAATCTATAAATACACCTAAACTGTCTGCTTTTATTACAAATGATTTCAAAAGTACTACCACATTACTCAATGGGAAAACAAAGTTTTTAAAGACTCAATTTTCTGAAAAGGAAACTTTTTTCCTTCAGCAAGGACACTAGAGCTTGCAAAAGTAAAATAGGAAAATACATTGCTATTTACAGAACCAGGTGATGAAGTTGTTATAGATCCATAAGTTTTCCTCTGTAATGTAAAAATACTTGCTTTCAATGTGAGTTTTTTTCAAATTCACTGTTCTGTTAGAGTGCCATCAAGTGGCTAAGTATCATATGCCTGTTTCATTCATTCCTAGAGAAATTAACATGCCACTTAACTCAGAAACACAGCAGCGAACATTGTTTAAAACTCTAAAGAGAATACTGTTGTTGTAAGTAGCTGAATTATATCCTCTTTTCTGAATATTTTGCAGAGCACAGAAGTTATGTAAACTAGTTCATTAAACTGTTAAAAATATAGAATATTGGTACCACCTATTAGCTGATGGTATCAATTGGCAATACTTCTGGTTCCATGAAACTTGTGCTAGTTTCTCAAGCATGGCATTGCATGGAACATAGGTTGAGAAGTTAATACTAATGAAAACACTGTTCTTTTCCATTCCTCCATGCACTTCCCTGGGAAGATGCTACAGAGATTTGCATCAGCTGGCTGGTGGTCTGGCCTATTAGTTAATGGATGCATAGTATTTAAATATTTCCTAGTGTATGTGGCCATTATATTTGTCAACTTTTTTTAGTTAATGAAACAAAAAGTAAAAGCATGAAGCCATCATTGGAAACAACCTATGATATCTAACATACTTATCTTGATTTATTTCACTTTTAGGAGGGATGGCAATTGAATGCTAATAAAAGCTCTGTAGAGGTGTTAGAAATATATCTGGAGTGAATTAATCTTAATAAAACGCCAACAACAGATGGTGTTGAAGAACAATTTAAAAAACTGGTAATTCTGAAGATAGGGCTACCTGGCTGCTCGAAGGGATGGTTTATATCAGGGGTCGGCAACCTTTCAGAAGTGGTGTGCCGAGGCTTCATTTATTCACTCTAATTTAAGGTTTCGCGTGCCAGTAATACATGTTAACATTTTTAGAAGGTCTCTTTCTCTAAGTCTATAATGTATAACTAAACTATTGTTGTATGTAAAGTAAATAAGGTTTTTAAAATGTTTAAGAAGCTTCATTTAAAATTAAACTAAAATGCAGAGCCCCCCGGACCGGTGGCCAGGAGCTGGGCAGTGAGAGTGCCGCTGAAAATCAGCTCGCGTGCCGCCTTCGGCACCCGTGCCATAGGTTGCCTACCCCTGGTTTATATTAATGACGTTTCAACATCTCTCTGTCATTGGTGATGTGAACTGACAATAAAAGACATAGAAGAAGGTGCTCTGAATATCTGAAGTCATGTCGGAGCTTCATAAGCAATATCCATCATCAAGTGTGAAGGATGTGGAGTATGAAGCACAGGACCGCTTTAATCTAGTAGGGCAGGTCTACATTTACAGCACTATAGCTGCACTGGTGCAGCTGCGCTGCTGTAGAGCTTAGTGAAGATGCTACTTACGCTGACGGGAGAGCAACTAAGAGGCAGTAGCTATGTTGACGGGCATTGTCTACACCAGGGGTTAGGTTAGTATAACTACATCACTCAGGGGTATGGATTTTCCACACCCCTGAGTGACGTAGTTATACCCAACATAAGTTTTTAATGTCGACCAGGGCTACGATATCACAATTCTTGCTGTCCCTTTTTAACTGGCCTCATTGTATCAGAAGACAAGTGAAAACAACAGTAAACAAATATACAAATGCCTGTGTTTAAAATGCCAAACTGAGATTTTTTTAAATTTACAAGTAAGATTAGAATTTGGAGTGGGGTGGGGTATCAGGAAAGAAGTATTTAAAAGATTTTTAAAAACCCAAATAGTGCTTGTGATACAATTTCTGAAAGAGAAATACCACAAAAACACTTCCACTTTATTAGTGGAGTGATGCAGGAGTCTGTCTTGGGTCTGGTGCTGGTCAACATTTTCATTGACAGATAATGGACTGCAGTGTATACTTAAACAATTTGCTGATGACACCAAAATTCAAAACACCTTTGGTATATTAAAGAATGAAACAAGATAAAATTCCACAAAGACAAGTGTCAAGCATTACACTTAGGAAGGGGGGGGGGGGGGAATCTAATGCACAACTACACAATGGGGAATAACTGTCTAGGCAGTAGTACTGCTGAAAAGGATCTTGGGGTTATAGGGGATCACAAATGGATTATGAGTCAATGATGTGATGCAGTTGCAAAAAAGGCTAACATAACTCTGGGGTATATTAACAGGAATATTGTATGTAAGATATGGGGAGGGTAACTATCCCACGTTACTTGGTACAGGTGAGGCCACAGCCAGAGTATTGTGTCCAGTTCTGGGCCCCACATTTCAGGAAAGGAGTGGGCAAATTGAACAAAGTCCAGAGTGTGACGGTTTGGATCACAGAAACCCACTTGGGAGCTGCCAGCTGATGTGCCAAGGCCACCTCTGTTTCTATTCTCCCTGCCAGCCCAGTAGTTTCAGCACTCTATCTTGCTGAAGCCAGACACACCCATCTGCTCCAGACACAGACCCAGAGTCTGAATAACCAGCTGCAGGTTTACCTGAGAACAGCTCACAGAAGTCTGCTTGCCCTTAGCACTCAGATGCCCAATTCCCAATGGGGTCTAAACCCAAATAAATCCGTTTTACCCTGTATAAGCTTTATACAGGGTAAACTCATAAATTGTTCGCCCTCTATAACACTGATAGAGAGATATGCACAGCTGTTTGCTCCCCCAGGTATTAATACATACTCTGAGTTAATTAATAAGTAGAAAGTGATTTTATTAAATACAGATAGTAGGATTTAAGTGATTTCAAGTAGTAACAGACAGAACAAAGTAAGTTACCCAGCAAAATAAAATAAAATACGCAAATCTATGTCTAATTACACTAAATATAGATAAGATCCTCACCAGTTCCAAAATGTTCCCTTTTACAGGCTAATCTTCTTTTAGCCTGGGTCCAGCAATCACTCACACCCCCTGTAGTTACTGTCCTTTGTTCCAATTTCCTTCAAGTACCTTGGGGGGGTGGAGAGGCTCCTTCTTTAGCCAGCTGAAGACAAAATGGAGGGGTCTCCCACGGGTTTAAATAGACTGTCTCTTGTGGGTGGAGACCCCCTCCTCTCCCTCTGTAGAATCCAGTCACAGAATGGAGATTCGGAATCACATGGGCAGGTCACATGCCCATGCATGACTCAGGACTGCAGGTAGCAGCCATTACCCACATGCTGCCTTGAACGTCCTCAGGTAGACTTCTAATGTGGATTGGAGTCTTCCAAGCTCTTTTGTCTGTTAAGTGCCCCCTGACTGAACACCTAATTTGCACATTCCTTTCCCTATAAGTCATCAAATGTTCTAGCTGAGGCCCCTTAGAGATCAAGCAATCATACAGCCAATGTTCATAACTTTGAACATACAAATGGTGTTTGCATACAACTGGGGTGAACATAACCAGTAGATCATACCCTTTACATAGATATGTGACATGGCCTTTGTAGCCAAACCCCATTCCAGTTATATCATACATACATTTGTGAGCCCCTTTATGGGGTTCACTGTCACACAGAGGACAACAAAAAAAATGATAAAAGGTTTAGAAAACCTGACCTCTGAGGAATAGTTTAAAAAGACTGGTCATGTTTAGTCTTGAGAAAAGAAGAGTGAGGGTGGCCCTGATAACAGAAATGTCTAGGGCTGTTATAAAGATGGTGATCAATTTATTCTTCATGTCTACTGAAGGTAGTACAAGAAGTAATGGGCTTAATCTGCAGCAAGGGAGATTTAGATTAGATACTAGGAAAATCTTTCTAACTAGAAGGGTAGTTAAGTTCTTGAATAGGCTTCCAAGGGAAGCCAGGAAATCCCCATCACTGGAGGTTTTTAAGAACAGGTTGGACAGACACCCATCAGCAGTGGTCTAGGTTTACTGGATGCTGCCTCAGTACAGAGGGCTGGACTAGATGACCTCTGGAGGTCCCCTCCAGCCCTACATTTCTATGATTAAGTTGTGGGCAAAATTTTCAAAAGAGGCCAAAGTCCCACCAAAAGTCAATGGAATTTAGGGGCTTAAGTAATAGTCACTCTTGAAAATGGGACTTTGGCTTCTAAGCCACTTAGGCCCTTTTGAAAGTCTTACTATTTTATTTATACAGTGACATAAGTACATAAAACATTGTACAGTAGCTGATCCTACTACATGGGATTTCTAAACTTACTGTACCATACTGTTGTACTTTAAGAGTCAGAAAATTCAGTGTGGCCATCACAGCCTGTCTGTTTTATGGATTAGGTAGATTTCAAAAGTTTTTTTGCAAGGGTAGGGGGACTAGCTGCTCCAGGCATAGGGTGCAGCCTAAGAAGAACGGAAAGGAGATGGAAGATGATACTTACTTAGTGGTTCGTAGTCTTTTCAGTTTATCCAAGTCATTCTGAAACCATGTGATAATCTTGCACCCACTGGTTTTGCTATATCAATGGATCTAACTTTGTTTTTGCTCACCTTGATTTATCAGTCTTTACATCATCTGACCCTGTCACACTACCATGGCAAAATTCTTTCTGGAGGCTGTTTGCAACTCATCAAGCTGGATGAGCTAGTCTTATCACCCAAAGTTCCTAATTACCTTCTTTGGCAGTTGCCAAATGACAGCTTCACTAGTTAGTACACTGCAGAGGTTGCAAAACAGTTTCACTTATAATAATCCCACTTTTATTCATCAAACTTTCCAAACAACAAAATCTCCTTTATGGCTAAAATGTTCCATGCTTGGTCTCTGACCACAGGCAGACTTTTGGGAGAAGCTTGAGAAAAAAATTTTGTTGTATAAAAAGTATACTCTTCCCACTATAAACAAAAGTCAGATTGTTAGACAAGCAGAATGCTCAGATGAGGCACCTCGTCGATCTCTTTCAGGACGGCTTCTATAATAGAGCCTGAAAAGAGTTAGTTGGTAATTAGGAAAGGTATGACTATTTGAAAGTTGTATCTTGTGCATATATGTAGAAAATGAATCACAGACTTTAAGGTCAGAAGGGACCATTATGATCATCTACTCTGACCTCCTGCACAATGCAGGCCACAGAATCTCACCCACCCACTCCTGTATCAAACCTGTGTCTGAGCCATTGAAGTCCTCAAATCATGGTTTAAAGACTTCAAGGTGCAGAGAATCTTCCAGCAAGTGACCCATGCCCCACGCTGCAGAGGAAGGCGAAAACCCCCCAGGGCTTCTGCCAATCTGCCCTGGAGGAAAATTCCTTCCAGACCCCAAATATGGTGATCAGCTAAACCATGACCATGTGGGCAAGACTCACCAGCCAGACACCCAGGAAAGAATTCTCTGTGGTAACTCAGAACCCACCCCATCTAACATCCCAGCACAAGCCATTGGGCATATTTACCGCTAGTAATCAAAGACGAATCAATGGATTAAGTCTGTGGATTTACACTTCTGCAGTGATGCACTCGGTGTGTGCGCAGTTTGAGAAGTTCATCCTTTTCATGTTACTAGTTACTGACTGAAGCTTCTGAACTAGGCCTCTGAACACTTACTCTGTTCTGAGACCATTAAACTGTCTGGATGGTGGGAATGACTAACTTTTCAGGCTCACAAAACTTGAGCCAATGCATTTATTCAAGAGACATGATAGAAGGAGCTCTGCAGTAATTTTCCATTCAGCAACAACAGAAAGTGTGCAGACCAATCAATTGGCTCCTCCAATCACACACCGACTGTGTCTTGTGCCCTCTTTCTGCCTCTGTTCAGCTTATCTTTTCCTCTTCCCACTCCAGTAGTGGTCTCCAGTCCAGATTGTTTTATAACCTGCCAGCAGCCTCCAAATCTGTAAAAAGTAACGATGGTGCACGGGGCTGCATCCACAATGCTGTGAAAATTGGGGATTGCGTGTGCATCGAGTTTGCAAACATATGGTTTAGAGACGCATGTAAAAGTGTGCACATGCTCATGACAAAAAAAAAAAATCAATCTAGCTCATTCGGTTAAAAAATGCCTGATACCTTTCAGGCAATTCTGCTTTTATTGAGCCTACTATGATCCTATGATCCTCACTGGCAGCACTGATTTTGCCACCCTCTTATATCAATAACTCTGCCACCAACAATTAGGTCTTATGCAACTATCAATCTTATCCTTTCCTTTAGCAAACCATAGGTCAAAAAGTTTGCCTTTCTGAAGTCAGTATTTCCAGTTTTAAAGGTATTCTTGTTGAGCTCATGCTGAATTGTTTTGTTAGGATGTTCTGAATAAATGTCATTTACATTGCTATAGATAGCAATGCTTGATGACTTTATAATCACTGTTTTTTTTCTATTCCCCTTCTGCCCATATTTCATTCATTTCAGGGATGATCAAAGTGCATCCTAATCTGGCAACATGCTATAAACAAATTTGTACAGTAATTCCTCATCTCTACTATGCATGTGTGACCTCTGCTTGGATCAAGATGGAACATCACAATCTGGGACCCACATTCGCCATGGGCTGCACCTTCATATAAAAGATGAGGATGGCTGCAGACTGCTCCATTTCAGTCCCCAAGGCTCCCAGCAAATCTCCACTGCAGCCCCCAGTTGCACTTTATTGGATAGATACCTTCTCACTGAAGAGACCTGTGACTTCTACAGAGTTCTTTGGTATCAAAATCCTCTCTGAATCCCAAACCACTCCCTCTAAAGAACATTTCTGTCAAGTCACCTATATTACGCAATGCATAGCATACAGCACATTAAAGTAAATCATTCATCCTTTACTTCTTCTTTTTAGTTCCTCTCTCAAATCCATACATCATTTTATATGTTTAAACTTTGGTTCCACCTCCTTAAACCCTAGGGTTGGCAGGTCTTTCCTCTCCCCTCCGTGAAACAGGATCCAGCTTTTCATTGGGGCCTTCAGTTTTACTACAAAAGGAAACAGTTTGCCTTTCCCTGACCCGGATTCTAAGAGTCTCACTCCTTGCCCATGCTTTTCTTCGCTACTTACTGTCTTTATGGAGATGAAATCTCTTTGGCCACACCAGCAGATTGCAAGGCCCATTTTTATTTACCTTGCAGATGGATGTTTTTGAGATGCTTGATCTAGGTTTCCATTTTAAGAGTCACAAACGCCACTCAGGCTAAGCCGTTCACCTACTAGGATGCAGTACTTTAATTAGAGAACTGGCTCTGGATCTCCTGTCAGTTTAAAACATTCAGTAAGCTTTCACTGCAAACCCAAGTGAAACACTGCTTCTTCCAACCTAAGGATTGCATCTGCTGTTTGTTCCGCTGTTTCATGGCTATTTAATCTAGGCTCAGGCAGCCTCAGGCATAATGCCAGAAACTGCAATTTTAATAGCCCTCCTAACAGAACCTTGTAGTGGATTACTCTGCTCGTGTATCCATATACATTAAACAATGATGCCCAATATGACATAGTATATTACAGCCAGTAGAATATGGAATAGATTTCATTTCATCACATCATGATGTAGGTTGAAACCATAAAGTTATCTGCCCATCTCATCATCATTATTCTAATAATCCTTTTGGTGTGTTAACTCTTCTATATCTATATATATATATATATATATATATATATATATGGCTGTTGAGTGATTAAAAAATTAATCGTGCGATTAATCCTGCTGTTAATAATGGAATATAATTTATATAAATATTATTGAATGTTTTCCACATTTGAAATATATTGATTTCAATTACATCACAGAATAAAATGTACAGTAAAAAGCAAAAGAAATAATATAAGTACTGTAGTGCAATCTCTTTATTATAAAAATTGAATTTACAAATGTAGAATTATAAATAAAATAACTGCATTAAAAAAAAAAACAATGTAAAACTTTAGAGCCTACAAGTCCACTCAGTCCTACTTCTTGTTCAGCCAATTGCTCAGACAAACAAGTTTGTTTACAATGTTACCTGAAAGTGAGAACACGCATTCGCATGGCACTGTCGTAGCCAGCGTCGCAAGATATTTACATGTCAGATGCGCTAAAGATTCATATGTCCCTTCATGCTTCAATCACCATTGCAGATGATGGGTTCTGATCGATAACAATTCAAAGCAGTGCGGACTGACGCATATTCATTTTCATCATCTGAGTCAGATGCCACCAGCAGAAGGTTGATTTTCTTTTTTTTGGTGGTTCAGGTTCTGTATTTTCTGCATCAGAGTGTTGCTCTTTTAAGACTTCTGGAAGCATGCTCCACACCTCGTCCCTCTCAGATTTTGGAAGGCACTTCAGATTCTTAAACCTTGGGTCAAATGCTGTAGCTATCTTTAGAAATCTCACATTGGTACCTTCTTTGCGTTTTGTCAGATCTGCAGTGAAAGTGTTCTTAAAATGAACAACATGTGCTGGGTCATCATCCGCGACTTCTATAACATGATATATATGGCAGAATGCAGGTAAAACAGAACAGGGGACATACAATTCTCCCCTAAGGAATTCAGTCACAAATTTAATTAACACCTTTTTTTTTTCAACAAGCATCAGCAGCATAGAAGCATGTCCTCTGGAATGATGGTTGAAGCATGAAGGGACATATGAATCTTTAGTGCCTCTGGCACGTAAATACCTTGCAATGCCAGCTACAAAAGTGCCATGAAAGTGCCTGTTACCACTTTCTGGTGACATTGTAAATAAGAAGAGAGCAGCATAATCTCCTGTAAGTGTAAACAAACCTGTTTGTCTTAGCAATTGGCTGGACAAGAAGTAGGACTGAGTGGACTTGTAGGCTCTGAAGTTTAACATGGTTTTGTTTTTGAGTGCAGTTATGTAACAAAACAAAAAAATCTACATTTGTAAATTGCACTTTCACGACAAAGAAATTGCACTACAGTACTTGTATGAGGTGAATTGAAAAATACTATTTCTTTCATTTATAATTTTTACAATGCAAATTTGTAATAAAAATATATACTTTGTATTCTGTGTTGTAATTGAAATCAATGTATCTATAAAAATGTAGAAAAACATACAAAATATTTAATAAATTTCAATTGGTATTCTATTGTTTAATAGTGTGATTAAAACTGTGATTAATTTTGAGTTAATCACACAAGTTAACTGCAATTAATCGACCGCCTTTTTTATATATATATATATAAATATATACCAATATATATATAGTGTGTGTATATATTTTTTATATATATATATATACCAATATATATATAGTGTGTGTGTGTGTATATATACACACACACACACACACACACACACACACACAAAAAGAGGGGTTTAGTACTGATTGAAGAGCTTAGAATAAAATTTCATTTCACTAGATCAGCCTACAATGATTGCACATGTTCTTAAGCCTGTGTTTTATGCCATTCCATACTTCCTCTGTGAGACAGCCTGAAGCTCTATGGCAGTGGCTCTCAACCTTTCCAGACTACTGTATCCCTTTCAGGAGTCTGATTTGTCTTGCGTACCCCCAAGTTTCACGTCACTTAAAAACTACTTGCTTACAAAATCAGACATAAAAATACAAGTGTCACAGCACACTATTACTGAAAAATTGCTTACCTTCTCATTTTGAGCATAATTATAAAATAAATCAATTAGAATATAAATACTGTACTTACATTTCAGCATATAGAGCAGTATAAACAAGTCATTGTCTGTATGAAATTTTAATTTTGTATGCACTTCTCTAGTGTTTTTATATAGCCTGTTGTAAAACTAGGCAAATATCTAGATGAGTTGGTGTACCCCCTGGAAGATCGCTGTGTACCCCCAGGGGTAGTCATACCCCTGGTTGAGAACCAATGCTCTATGGAATACCTAAGGTTGTACCTCAAAAGGTACAGTCCAACTGACTTGTCTTGTTAAGAGAGACTGGTGTCAATGGGGTCTGGTTAAAACATATGTCTTCCCAACTAATAAGGTCAGAATTATTGTTATTCTTTGTTTTATGGTGGTAGCAGCTAGGAACCCCAGTCAAGAATCAAAGCCCCATAGTGCTAGGTGCTGTCCAGACAAACAACAAAGATGACAGTCCCTGCCCCAGAGTTTATAGTCAAGATGTCAGCAATAATTTGTAGACATTGTGGCAGAGGTAGGTTTGAAGGAGGATAAGGTGGTGATTGATGGAGTGTTTTCCTCCATGCATAGGGAACAGCATGAGAGAAAGCATGGAGCTCTCGCTTCTCTTTTAAGTAAGGTGACTTCAAGAGATGCCGTGAGAGGAAACGCTCTTACTTATGATGCATATATTAGAGGACAGTAATTATAGCATTTATTAATACTATTCACCAAGCTGAAATCATACAACAGAGGAGAAACAGGAAATGAAAACAGACTATATAGAAACAAGTTTATTAAAATTGCCTAACAACCTATTATTCATGCTTTTGGAAAGCTTTGCAACAACACATATATCACTTTGAATGTTCCGAGTACTGTAGAAACATTAAGAAAGATAAGCCAAATAAAAAATTTTAATGTCCATTCTTAGACTCCCCAGCCTGACTTCCGTCTTGGGACCTGACATACCTGTTTATCAGAGGTGGCAGAACTGGGAGGAACTAATGGACCTCTTTGTTCTCAGCTATTTATCTCCTTAGGTTTCATCCCTTTCTCCATCATTCACTGGAGGAGGGAGATGAAGATCAGCTCTCAGCAGACCATCCCACAGATTCATTTAAACATACCATCCTTTTTGCATAATCTGACAACCAGTCAGTATGGCGGGGGAGAAGAGGACAGGACAGTAAGTACTGGGAAACTGGCATAATAGTCTGCCTTTTGCTGATTTCCCAAAGTATAAAGGACCCCCATTGGGCCTTTGTCTATCCCAAGTCTCTTTAAAGGGAGTTTTAGCCTTGTTGTTGCACTCTACATAATACTCACCTCCTCCAAGTCACGCAAGGCTCATTAGACTCATAGACTTTAAGGTCAGGAGGGACCATTGTGATCATCTAGTGTGACCTCTTGCACATTGCAGGACACAGAACCTCCCCCATGCACTCCTGTAATAGACCCTTAACCTCTGGTTGAGTTACTGACATCCTCAAATCATGATTTAAAGACTTCAAGTTACAGAGAATCCACCATTTACACTTGTTTAAACCTGCAAGTGAGCCGTGCCCCATACTGCAGAGGAAGGCAAAAAAACCCAGGGTCTCTGCCAATCTGACCTGGGGGGAAATTCCTTCCCAACTCCAAATATGGTGATCAGTTAGACCCTAAGCATGTGGGTAAGGCCCACCAGCCAGACACCTGGGAAAGAATTCTCTGTAGTAACTCAGAGTCCTCTCCATCTAGTGTCCGATCACCAGCCATTGGAGATATTTGCTGCTTGCAGTCACAGATCAGCTACATGCTGTTGTAGGCAGTCCAATCATACCATCCTCTCTATAAACTTAGCAAGCTGAGTCTTGAAGCCAGTTAGGTTTTTTTGCTCCCACTGCTCCCCTTGGAAGGTGTGACGTCACAGAAGGCTGTTCCAGAACTTCGTTCCTGATGCTTAGAAACCTTCATCTAATTTCAAGCCTAAACTTCTTGTTTATATCCATTTGTTCTTGTGTCCACATTGACGCTTAACTTAAATAACTCCCCTCCCTCCCTGGTATTTATCCCTCAGATGTATTCATAGAGAGCAATCATATCTTCCTTCAGCCTTCTTTTGGTTAGGCAAAACAAGCCAAGCTTTTTGAGTCTCCTTTCATAAGGTAGGTTTTCCATTCCTTGGGTTCTCCTAGTAGCCCTTCTCTGCACACCTGTTCCAGTTTGAATTAATCTTTCTTAAATACAGGAGACCAGAATTGCACACAGTATTCCAGACGAGGTCTCACCAGTGTCTTGTATAATGGCACCAACACTTCCCTGTTTCTACTGGAAATCTCACCTTATGCATCCTAGGACTGCATTAGCCTTTTTCATGGCTGCATCACATTGGTGGCTCAGTCATCCTGTGATCAACCAATACACCCAGGTCTTGCTCCTCTTCTGTCAGTTCCAACTGATACGCCCCCACAAGACCGATCCCTAAGGAACTCCACTAATAATCTCCCTCCAGCCTGACAGTTCACCTTTCAGTATGAGCCATTGTAGTCTCTCCTTTAACCACTTCCTTATCCATCTTTCAATTCTCATATTAATTCCCATCATTGCCAATTTAACTAATAAATTCATATGTGGAATTGTATCAAATACCTTACTGAAATCCTGGTTGATTAAATCTACAGCATTTCCTTTTTCTAAAATATCAGTTATCTTTTTCAAAGAAGGAGTTCAGGTTGGTCTGACACAATCTATCTTTTGGTCATTGATGACTGTATTATTCCACTCAGGTCTTAGCATTTAATTTTTTTTAAAGTATCTATTTAGCTCTAAGAAGAAGAAAAAAACAGCAAAGAGAAATTAGCCAAGAAGTATCATACGTTCGATTTTCCAAAGTCATGGGGTTTGTTGGGATCTTGCATGCAGACAGTGATTTCATAAATGTGTATCTATCTATGATAATGCCTGTTAATTAACACTTTCTGAACAGCAGCACAATGGCTATGCATTACTGAGAAAAACAGCCTTATGCTACTGAACAGCGTAAAGGCTTAGAGTTTGTTTCTTCCCCACCACCACCAGCCTCCACTAACTGAACTGTTATAGGACCTGCTAGAGAGAGATAACAAGAATTTAAGGGCTTGCAGTAGGAATTACGTTCAAGGCATTGAGTTTTACATGAATTTTTCCTATCACATGCCAATCAGACAACCTCCCACACACTTGCAGAAAAGGATAGACAATATGAAAATGACTCATTTGGTGGGATGAGGATGGAAATGAGTTAGTGACTCAATTGCAGAAGTCTGATAGGCAATTAGGGCTAGTTCCACCAAGGGATTTAAGTACATAACTGCCACTTTAGACACCTACATTTCATAGGGATCTAAGTGTCTGCTAGTTGGCATGTGCAAAGCCACCAAAGTCCTGACACCTAACTCATGCCTAAGCCCCCATGGGATTCTCAAACTAGGCATTCCCACCAATCTTGCCTCTGGGGCCCGATCCAGTAGGCATACTCAGACACCACCTTAAAGCACCCTACTGGATTGGGGCCTGAATAAGACACCACATAATATCTCCTCACAACCTCCCAGATTCCAAACATTGTTAGCACACTTTGCATTTTACAGTTTGCCCTTTGAACATTGTTCCTTTCTAATGACTGGTTGGTTGCTGCACCTTCCCTCTCTCTCATTTCCTCCACATTATTCTCACTGCCCTCCGTGTTCCTCTGCAACTATCCATGCTGCCTCTTCTCTTCCTTCCCCCACCCTCAGTGTCCCTCTTTACTCTCCTTTTACCTACGTCCTTGCTCCTCTCAGCTCATCCTCTCTGCCAGTTCCCTGCCCCTCACCCTTGCTCCCATAAGACTTATGAAGGCTCCATCAACAGCAATTTTTAAGTCAAGATGGGATATTTTTCTAAAAGACATGCTCTAAAGTTATATAGCCTGTGTTATATAGGAGCTTGGACTAGATCGGGATGGGCAAACTTTTTGGCCCGAGGGCCACATCTGGGTATGGAAACTGTATGGCGGGCCATGAATGCTCACGAAATTGGGGGTTGGTGCCAGAGGGGGTGAGGGCTCTAGCTGGAGGTGCAGGTTCTGGGGTGGGGCTGGGGATGAGGGGTTTGGGGTGCAGGAGGGTGCTCTGGGCTGGGACTGAGGGGTTCAGAGGGCAGGAGGGGGATCAGTCCCTGAGGCACAGGAGGAGGTCAGGGGTGCAGGCTCCAGGCAGCGCTTATCTCAAGCAGCCCCCAGAAGCAGCGGCATATGTCCCCCCTCCAGCGCCTACATGGAGGCATGGCCAGGCGCCTCTGCACACTGCCCCGTCTGCAGGCACTGCCCCCACAGCTCCCAGAAGCAGTGGCATGTCCCCCTTCTGGCTCCTACGCAGAGGCGCAGTGCTGGCCAGATGGCTCTGTGCACTGCCCCGTCTGCAGACACCGCCCCTACAGCTCCCATTGGTCATGGTTCTGCGTGGGAGCCAGAGGAGGGACATGCCGCTGCTTCCGGGAGCCGCATGGAGCCACGGCACGCATGGAGCGGGTCAAGCCCCCGGCTCTGCTCCCGGCTGGAACTCGAGGGCCGAATTAAAACATCTGACAGGCCAGACGTGACCCGCAGGCCATAGTTTTCCCACCCCTGGACCAGATGATCACAAAGGTCCCTTTGGCCTTGGAATCTATAAAAAAAAAATTGAACTTCATGTCGTATCCCTTTCCCCCTTTTCTCATGTCTTTTAGACTACAAGCTATTTAGGGCACAGATTGTCTCTTCCTATGTGTCTGCACAGCACCTAGCACATTTTGGACACTACTATAATCAAAATAACAACAATCATCCCAAGTGACCCCTGCTGGAGAGAAACCAAATGCAAATCCAAACATCTGTACGCCAGATAATGCACTCGTCAAAACTGCTGGAGAGCCCTCTCTGGTCTACCTGCAGTATGACAATTGCTTTACTTAGCATGCGCTAGGACATACACACACCTCCCAAAGCGGTCTTTGTGCGGAAGAGTTGACTTACCATTGGAGCATCCCCTTATAGCTGGGCATGCAGTAGCACGCACCTGCTGCTGACAGCCACTCCAGCCCTAGTGTTGTCTGTCTCTTCTCATGACTCTACCCAAAAGGAGTACATGCTACCTGACTATGGTTATCAGTCGGAGGGTTTCCACCCTTCCAGGGCTCCTCTTCCATCAGAGTGGCCCAAGAACTTCTTCCTTGAGTCTTTTAAACAAGCTTAAAAGCAAAACACAAGCTGAAACGAAAGCAACTTCTGCCCATTCTCACATGCTTCTCTCAGTGTTTTAGGTCATTCTTAACCCCTTACAACAGAGGCCTCATACCATCTTCCCAGCAGCAGTTAGGGAAAACTCAGGCCCACTCTCTACCCTGCCTTCCAGTCCAGTGACCCTATAAACTGCAGCCAAGGTCTGCTCCATCAGACACCTTGCCACATCCTGTCCTTTTGTCAGGGCTCACCAGCACCATGTGCTCTACTCGATGGTTGCTCTGTATTTCTTAGAGACCCACCTTCTATTACTCAGAGAGGAGCTGCAGAGTTCTTTACTTCTCTCCTATACTCCTCACCAGTGGGCTTCCTCTCTTTATAGAAACTACCCACCATCTTCCCCAGCTGGGCTTCATCATTAATTAAGCCTCCATTTCCCTCCCTCTCATATGCAAGGTGCAGCCAGGTAGAGTAATTGAGCTAGCCAGCTCCATTTAACCCTTTCATCGCCTCTATGGAATACACACCCCATCACAGTTCCTTATTAGCTTGTCAATGGCATTTTCTACAGAAGAAGGTTAGTGATACTCATATGGCACAGGGTTGGAGGGCTCATTTCTCCTTTCAATCTAGGGTCTTCCCAGGAACCCTGCTGCCTTCTCCAGTCCAATCTGATTTCCTAGGATGTAGTTCAGCAGCCAGCTTTCATCTTTGGTGCAACGGAACCCAAACCTGTTTTATGAGTCCACTCATCTGATGTTCTTGAAATACAAAGGCATATGACATCCACACCAGGTACTCCCTGGAGGCACTCCAGGAATAAGGAAAGGAAGAATTGTACATGTTTCTGGATTAAATACTATGCAGTGTGCTGTACAAAATAATGTGTGGATAATCACGAGTGCCTTTAAATGTTAACACCATCAGATCAATAGGCTCAATTTTAATAATACTTAACTCTTATCATTAGTAGATATCAAAGTACTTTCTGAAGGATCGTTATCTCCATTTTGCAGATGGGGACACTGAGGTACAGACAGGCACAATGACTTGCCCAATGTCACACATCAGACTAGTGGCAGAGCTGGGAAGAAAACCCAGGTCTCCTGTAGCTGAGTCCAAGCCCAGTGACCAGTAGGCCATGCTGCCTCCTCAGCAGTAGCGGCGCCAGCTTTGCCGGCGCCCTAGGCGGCGGAAGGTCCCGCCCCCAAATTTCTACGGGCGACGGGGGCGCAGGCGCCCCCAAAATAGCAGCGCCCTAGGCGACCGCCTAGGTCGCCTAATTGGAGCGCCGGCCCTGCTCCTCAGTGGAGCAGCAGAAAAGTTACCGTTCTGTTGCACTGCTCTGGAGCCATGATGATATGTAAATCCTAGAAATCTAGGGATATAACTTTTCTACCTATTTTTTAAGCCACCTGATGGTAGCATTTTTGGTGGGTTTTATTCAAGGGCAGCAAACTGCCTTCTCTCCAATTACCTTTGATTGCTGCCATTAACAGCCAGAAAAGCAGCTAAAAGGGTCTGTTCAGAGAGCACACTATTGCTTCATCGATCAGGAGGCCAAGGTGCAGTACAGCTCTTCACATCACCACTGCTACCTACACAGCTGAAACAATGTAAACCATGTTCATAACATCTCTCAGCCACCACTTGTGTTACTTTCATCTTCCCAATATTTGGTTTGGATGAAGTGGCTCGGTACAATTCTCTGCAACATGGTTTCAGCTAATGTCAGTTTAGTAGTTTGTGATTGACCCTTACAAATTGATGACAAATGGGTACTTTACTGAGCTCCTCAAGAAAATTCAAATATTTATTTTGCTTTTACTGTGATCATTAGTGCATTAAAAACAAATTTTAATTTAAATAAACATTTTATTCACAGCATTTGCTATTGTCTAACGTATTAACATTTCTGTTTTGAGGTCATAAAGGAGCAGCTATTGTTCCCTTGAGGAATAAAAAAATGAAATGTTCTTTTCTGTTTGTTTCTCATAATAATTAAACTCAACAATGAATGTGTCATTTATTTTGGAGAAACAAATAAGTCTGTCAGACTCATTTTTTTTCCCAAATGATTTTTCCAATATCTGAAGGATTATAAAGCATAGGGAATTTCTACAGGATGCATTTAAAGTTATAACATATCAGAAAACCAAAGAAATCTGCTGGCTTAATGAGGTAGGGTTTCTTTTGAATAGGGAGTTAAATAGAATGTCCTTATTATAAAATTCCTTGTAAAACTGAGATCCTGACCATTTGTGGTCCAGACTTTAAGAAAAGCTGCCTGATTTGTCAGTGTACCTGTTAACATGTGTAAAATACATATTTGTGCACACAAATGGAGTAAGTGCATGGATAAGAGTCGGACTGTACGTTCCCATAACTGACTTGAACATGCAACCAATAGGCAGTTTTGCATATGCAAATGTGGGTTTTGCACACTCAAACATGAAGTAGAAAGTGGTGTTTCAAGTTGTGCACCAGTTAATTTTATCCCCCCAAATTACTAAAATTTATAGTTTAGAGAAACAAGAAATGGTAAATCAAATCTTAATTGTTTTGTTTAGCGCCAATTCAGGGATGTGACGCCCACTATTTTAGTCACATGGGGTTCTTTCCATGCCTTAGGACACTACAATTAAAGACAAGCAAAGTAATTGCAATGATTAACTATGACTATGTTATTATTAAAATAAAGAAAATTAAAAACAACAAAACACAAACAAACACTGTTTACTTCAGTTACAAACTCTTCTGTATGCCTCTCTGTGGAAAGCTGTTAACAGAGATTGCAGTTTAAGAGTAAATCTACCCAGCGCTCTTCTCTAGGTAAGAGAAGACCAGAGTTTATATTTTCAAAATCACAGAGTCCTATTTTAGTGTATTATAGATAACTAAAACTGTTTATAGATGGGCAAGGCTTTTGTTTAAGGATAGGTGAATCCTGTTTGGTATATCATGCATAACCAACAATTTATAAATGGGCAAAGGCAAGTGATCCCAACTAAAGTATTTAAATTCAGTTACTTAAAAAGCCACTCCAGGAGCTGTCTTAAGACAAATAATTAATCAATGTGAGTCTCAAATTCCAAATTAAATTCCACTATTTCTTTCTGTTTACCAAGGGGTTAGCTTATGTCTCCTCTCCAGGAATACATGGTCTAAAAACCATCTGGTGTTTTACAAGAGAAGCTGCTAATATCTTTAATTACAATATCATTTTAATATCCCCATAGAATTTTTGGTTTTTTTACTTGAGGGGCAGGGAACGGGGGGAAAAGGGATGATAAGAGGCTCCTGACCTAGCTTTTGTGTCCTTGATAAACCAGGTGCTACAATCCCTTTTCTCTGAAATTCTAGAAAATTTCCTTTAACTAAGGGAAGGTGTCTGGCTCTTCAAGACGACACTCCTGTTAGGTGTTTGCTTTTAACCAGACAGTTCCCAACGTTAGTCTACAGTAGCTTCACTCTCAGTTCACAATTAAAAACTCCTACCAGACTCTCTATACAAAACCAAAAATCACAATAACTAATATTCGGATAGCGCTAACATCACATAAAATAAACTACATAGAATATTTCAACAAAATAGTCATAGAAAAACTGCATTCCAGAATCTGCAATTGGACATGAAAGTGATAAGTATTAGCTATATGGCCAGGGGAGGAGGTCTTCTCCTTGAAGCTTTTCATGCCTCTTACTAATTGGGAGAAAGCAAAGATTTCCTAGGAGTTTCTTTAATTGGCTTGAATATTTCATTCAGTAAAATAAATAGCTAAAAACATAAGCATAAGAACTGTTATTTTCCAAACACCACATGTGTGCACATGTATGAATTTATAATTACAAAAATCTTCTAAACTTCAGTAAAGGCAAAGGCAGGTTTACAATTACCAAAAATTATCACCATAAATTATAATTGTATTAATAACCATTTTTGCACCACCATCTCCCCCCCACACACACTCCTGGTGATGCTAAGTAATACGTTTTGATTGCACTGATGTTTGTGAGGCTGTCTGGTGATAAATAAGTGAGCATCATGATAAGCATCAGTGTAATCAAAACATATTTCTCAGAGCAAAATGGCTACTTGACACAAGATTGTTGTTAAAAGTATTATTTGCCTTTAGATAATAGGAAGATTATAAAAATGAACCAATTATATTTGATTCCTCCAAGTATGAGTTCTTAGAATAGTATCCCATAAAAAAGTTAGTCTCCATGAAAAGAGAGCGGAAACCATGATATTTCTGTGAAAAGAGACACAGTCAACCAGTGGAAAAAACTAATTGTGTCCATTTTCAGTGCCAAATTCAGAGCATCATAAAGACTGAGAGCCAGCCCTGCTACCTACCTATAAGGTCCAGCAAAAGATCACCAATTTTAGCTCCTGTTCCAATCCATCCAACATTAACAAAACTGGGTATTCACTGAATCTGCCACTTTCTCTTTTAGTAGTGAAGCAAGGAATTACAGTGTTTACAATAAATAGTATCTGAGATTACTACACAGATCATGGGGAAACCTAGCTTGTTAAACTGGCTTGGTTTGCAGGTCTTACTGCTTCATTTCCTCAAAAATTAAATGAATGAAGCTAATTAGTAACTGGTACAACTTCCTGTGACATACCAGTTCTTATTAAACTTTATCATGAAGGATCTCCGGGAACTGCAAGTTAACCTAAAAGTCACACTGATTCTGCATTCATAAAAGCTGCTAGTATAAATGTCTGCGAACATTTTGGTGATGAAGTGTCTGAAATAATTACACACATGCACTGTGAATCTGTCATGACTGAAGAGCAAACCCAAATCATTTCAGTTTTGTTCCTTCTGTTGTGACTAGGAGTGTGTCTGTAATGTGAGTATATTCATACACCATGTGGAAGGGGAAGAAAAACATTTCCCATCTGGATCTAAATCAGGGGTTGGCAACCTTTCAGAAGTGGTGTGCCGAGTCTTCATTTATTCACTCTACTTTCAGGTTTTGTGTGCCAGTCATACATTTTAACGTTTTTAGAAGGTCTCTTTCTATAAGTCTATAATATATAATAAACTATTGTTGTATGTAAAGTAAATAAGGTTTTTAAAATGTTTAAGAAGCTTCATTTAAAATTAAGTTAAAATGCAGAGCCCCCCAGACCAGTGGCCAGGACCCTGGCAGTGTGAGTGCCACTGAAAATCGGCACGCGTGCCATAGGTTGCCTACCCCTGATCTAAATAATAATTGTTTAATCTTTCTTTAATGGTCGCTTTGGCCCCAGGCTTAACAAAGCTAACAGAGATACTGCTGAGGTTGTTCTTGGCATTATATTACAGTTTATGTTAATTATGCAAACCCCAGCTAGATACAATTGGTTGCTGAGGGTTTAATGCATGTTGATCGCCCTGGCAACTTTAAACATTTCAATCACCTCCAATTTAATGATTCTGTAAATTGTTGTTTTGCTATTAAAAGTTAATGAGTTATCGTGTGGGAGATTTAATTCATGAATCTGCATATCAAGCTGCCTCCTGGTATATAATGTAGGACAAATATTCTTGGTAACGTTTCCCTTTAAAAAATACTCATTTTCTATTGTTGTCAATCACACAAAACACTGTTGTAACATGTATTGTTTGGATCATCACAGGGGTTGACATTTGTTACCCTTAAGTAGCTTCCCTTCCACCCTCGGCCACCTCATCTTAAGTGATGGAATGTTCATTCACACATACTCTCTTCACACAGTGTGTTGTTCACTTTTGTTGTTGCCCTATTGGGCAACAGGTTGGCTGTTGGCTCCAGGTTATCCTAAATACAGAACATCAGCAAAGCCAGCCCTGTTGTCCTAGGCTGCAGATTTTCACCATGCTGTAAATTCACTCAGATTTCCCTTTCCTTCTCACCCCCCAACTGCTGCTACTTTCGTGGTAAATTGCATTGCTCTCTGGACAGAATGCATATTCTCTTATCAGACTAACTTTAAAGCTTCTCCATTATTCAGCCAATGCAGGGGTAGGGAAATGCTTCTACAAAGAAAGCTTGACTTCACGCAGAGTGGCACAAGCTTTCTGTTCTTGTATGCTCATTTTACTGACTGGTCTCTATCCCCATAACAGATGGGGGATGCTCTTTTGTATGTACATTTTGGTGGGCAAATACTATTCCTTCTCTCCTGTGGCTGTTTTTTCAAGTGACATCAGTCACATAACTAGTGTGACAGGGTCAGGCCAGATGGCTACAGGATAGTGATAGAAGGTAGATACATTAGCCTCAGATTAAGCAGGTCCCTTTTCCCTGAGTAAGATAATGGGCTGTTCCAGAACAATCAGGAAGTTGCTGGAACCAATTAAGGCAGGCTAATTAGGACACTTGGAGCCAAGTAAGAAGCTACCAGAATCAATTAAGACAGGCAGGCTAATCAGGGCACCTGGTTTTAAAAAGGACCTCACTTCAGTTAGTGAGGTGCGTGTAAGGAGCTAGGAGCAAGAGGCGCAAGAAGCTGAGAGTGAGTTGGTGTACTGCTGGAGACTGTGAAGTACAAGCGTTACCAGACATCAAGAGGAAGGTCCTGTGGTGAGGATAAAGAAGGTGTTGGGAGGAGGCCATGGGGAAGTAGCCCAGGGACTTGTAACTGTCACACAGCTGTTGCAATTGTCTACAGTGTCTCTTGTAATCCCTACTTGAGACAAGAGGAGGTGACCTGGACTGTGGGTCCCACCAGAGGGGAAGGTCCCTGGTCTGTCCCACAACCCATTAGGTGGGTCAGCAGAGACTGCAGGGATTGTTCTCCATTTTCCCCATGCTGGCCAGTGATGAGGTTAACTGAGTGAACAGCAGGTTTGAGCCACTAGCAAAAGTGGCCAAACTGAGGGCTGCTGTGAATCTCTGAGGCGAGTAAATCTGCCAATAAGTGCAGGACCCATCAAGGCACAGGAGGAACTTGGTCACACTAGGTACTGACAATACCATCCACAGAATAAAGACAGGCAGCAATAAATGTGTCCCCTCTAGTGTATTAGTGTTCAGTTAAAAATAATTAAAAAGCTTTTAAATAAAATCTGTGTATGCCTCAACTTTATTAAAAAGCCATTGCTAAGAGTCATTCATAACCTATCCACACCCATTCTATTTGTGCTTTGCTCCACTAGTCAGAATGATGATCTAGTGATGCGTGACTGTTTGTGTAATGTCCATTGCAATGATAGCTTTAGATAAGATATAGAATAAAGAATCTGCCTCCTTGTCTTAAAAGACTGCTTAATTTTTTTTATTTACTTCCAGTGCAGTGGAGACATAACAATACAGACTGTACCAGAGAAGAGCAAAGTGTACAGATTCCATTAGGAAAGACTCCTTAAGAATAACTTTAATTAATTAAGGTTATTCTTAACCTTGATCAAGTCGGCTGCAGTAATCTGCATATAAGGCTGTATGAAAGTTACGGTTTTTGGTTCAAAAGTTGCAGCCAGAGTTTGCTACAGTTGTGATTTTGGTGCCGTCGGTTCAAGTACTATAAAAAAATGTTTAAAAAAACAAAATAAAACCCATGAAAAACACAAATATGAGTGCTATTGCGACCCAGTGCCTCAGGTCACAATGCTACTCACTCAAATTTGCAGCAACTATGAAAAGTGGCAGTGTGTGTTTAAAGGCTGCAGTTTCTGCAACAAAATCATGGCCTGTGATTTTTCTTACAGACTTAAATATAACATAAAAATGCAGCAGACACTTAGACATTTTAATATTGCTAATGGAAGGACCAATTCTACCATCTTTGCTCAGGCAAAACTCCTCATTGAACTTGCGGGGCCCAAATACAGAAAAAGTACAGCCCTGGTAATTTCATTTAATAATTGCCATAGAAAGTAACTGCAAAATCCATACAGTAGAGTTCTGCAGAGGGTGAAATTCACAAGGCCTATGCACCACCTATGCTGGACTTGAATAGTGCATAAGCTTTGTACTGGCCATCTGCACAAGGCTGAATTTCACTCTGACAGAGAAAAAAGTTATTTTTTCCTGAAGCAGAAGAAGCAGCAGCAGAAGAGGAAGGGTTATTATTTCCTGCTTAATCTGTGTGACGCTCTGTACCTCAGGGGGGACACCCAGCACCGCCATGTTCATCCTTGTAAAATGAGTGTGTGGTATCCAATGCAAAGTTTGTCATGTCGGGTGTCTTCAGAAGGCTCATGATGCACTAAGCATTGTTGTTATAGTGATGTTACATGAAATTATAACCTATAACATTACTGTATATAGTTATGAGACTGAAAATGTGTCGTCTTAGCTTAAAATAAGCCCAGTCAAAAACTCTCCAAGAGCAGAGAGGCAGTTCACACCTCATCAGGGAATATATGGGACAAACCCAGCCCAGCCTCACAGGAACAAAGGACACTGGCCTAGGTAGCAACCAAAGAATCTGTTGGACTCTCGAGTGAGTCACTCCTCTTCCTTTGGTCAGTTTGGGATTGCAATGAGATAATGTTCATCTAACTCTGAAGGGGGGGCAAAACCAAGAGGGAAGAAAGAACATAACAGGGAGACACGTTTGCCATGCTCTTCCTCTCTCTTCCACCTACATCTACAGACACCACACCAAGCGACTGACGCGCTGATTAAAGGGGCGAGCCTGGCTGAAGAGCAACCAGCCAGTCTGTGGTGAGAAGCATCTAAGTTTGTAAGGGCATTGAAAGTGTTAAGATCAGCTTAGAATGCGTTTTGCTTTTTTTTCATTTGACCAAATCTGACTTGTTATGCTTTGACTTATAATCACTTAAAATTTCTTTGTAGTTAATACATTTGTTTGTTTATTCTACCTGAAGCAGTGCATTTGGTATGAAGCATGTCAGAGACTCACCTTGGGATAACAAGGTACATATCAATTTCTTTGTTAAACTGACAAACTCCTATAAGCTTGCAGCATCCAGCGGGCATAACTGGACACTGCAAGATGGAGGTTCCTAGGGTCGTGTCTGGGACCGGAGATATTGGCTAGTGTCATTCAGTTGCACAATCCAAGGAGCAGCTTACATGCCAGAGGCTGTGCGTGAGCAGCCCAGGAGTGGGGGTTCTCACAGCAGAGCAGGGTAAGGCTGGCTCCCAGAGTCGAGGATTGGTGATCCTCCAGGATCACCGGTCCAGATAACACCAGAGGGGAACGTCACACTGTGCAGCTGCAGAACTACAGAAAACCTAGGATTCTAAAAAGTAGATTAGGAGAATGAACTTCTAAACTTTGCCATGCGTTTACCCCATTGTGGGAAGAGATGTGGATCTTTCTAGGGAAAAGGGCTAATTAGAAATGATCACAAACTAGAGAAATTTATATAATCAAAACATTTTCATTTAATCAAAATGATGATTATTTAACTCTTCTGACTGAGCAAGAATGACTTCTCCAACCAGCTTTCTATCAAACCAAGCCTGATGATTTTAAGGTACCTGCCCTTAGTGGGTCTGCTCCCCAACTCCTCCAGCCACGGGCAGCACAAGCACTCCTCTCTAGGCCTCAGTTACTCTACAGGCTAGCTATTGGCACATTCCAACCCTCAAGCCCTCCGAGTGTCCCCCTGAAATGCCCAGCCCCTGGTCCACTGGACACTCAGAATTTACAGATTCGCTGCTTCCAAAGAAGCAAGTATACCCCAGCTTACCAGTTCCACCTCAGATCACTGCTCAACTTAACATACAGCACCTACGTATGTTTATAGTGAAATAAAGTATAAGTTTATTTAACAAAGCATAGAGAGTCAAATAGTAGCAAGTAGAAGTATTGGAAAAAAATGGTAACATAAAATAAAATCATAACATGCTTTCTGGACCCTAGGCTTAATTAACAAGATACTCTCTCAGAGTATTGGTCAACCAAAATCCTCACAGCACTTTACAACCAAGCTGGCTAGTACCCTCCTTTCATGAGACAAGCAAGCTTGTCAGCTTGCCTTTTCAGTGAAGTACTCCGTGTGTCACTTCGCACTCCAACATATATCAGAAAAATCCTGTGTCTTTATTCATAAACAGGACCCCACCCACCCACCAACCACTGTTTGCTTATTCTGTAGATTTTCTCTCTTGCAGATTTTTCAATCTCTTCTTTTGCCTGTGATTCAGTATGCAAATAGGCATACAGTGGGAGGTATACAATACACAAATGGCTGAACAGGGAGATTGGTGTCTGTCATCACCTGCCTGAAAGGAACGTTTCCGACGTATGTCACCTCCTGGTGATCTACCTTAACTCTAAGACCTTAAGAACATAATTTTCCATATAGATACATAACTCCTTAAATATCGTCCATTCAGGTAGAGACCTCACATGCCACCTTTGGTGAAATATTATGCAGATATCCAATCCAGTGATCCATGGAAAACCTGTGCGCGCGCACACAGCCCGTGCCCTCTGTCAGTTGGCACTTGGGGTCACAACTATATACATGTACATTTCTAAGAAAGTATCTACATAAGGATTCCTTAAATGAGTCTCATATCAAATTATGTCTGTCTGTTTCCCTCCCATAAATTTACTCCCTCTCTTTAACTTCATTGTATTTACCTCAAAATCTTTATTTACATAAACTAACTACTAAAAGAAGATAAATCAAACATAGTATACAGGGTAAAATCCTGGCCTCTGAAGTCAGTGGGAGTTTTGCCATTGACTTCAATGGGCCTAGATTTCACCCTGTTGTGTTTAGATTTAATAAGATATGATGTCAAATAATTAACTCAATTGAAGGCTTGTTTAAGTATGACAGTCAATCAATCCTTAATACAGCACTATACAGAAAACAGAAAGGAAACAAACATGCCAACTCTCTGTAACTGGAGAAGTGATGGCAGCTTTACTTCAGTTCACTTCTGACTAACTCCCTCCAACTGACCTATGTGATGGACTCAGGCCAGAAGGATATAAGAGGGTAGTGGAAGGCAGGTATATCAGCCTCAGAATGAGCAGGTCCCTGTTCCCTGGATAGCCAAACAGGGGCTACTCCAGGCCAATCAAGACACCTGACGCCAATTTAACCAGTTAAGGTCGTTAGGCTAATGCCAGCATCTGACCTCAATTAACTGACAAAGGGTCAGTTAAGGCTGTTAGGCTAATAGAGACAGCTGGAACCAATTAAGGTCCCACTTATACTGCTTTAAAAGCTCTCCTTTCCAGTTCTCTCGAGAGGAGCCCAGGTGAAAGGAGCTGGAGGACAGGAAGCATTACTGAACCCTGAGGTAAGGGTGAAGCTTGGAAAAGGGGACCATGGGGAAGTGGCCCAGGGAATCACAGCAGCGTCAGTGGAGGAGGGAAGCTGCTATCATTAGGGTCCCTGGGCTGGAACCTAGAGTAGAGGGCGGGCCTGGGTTCCCCTCGTTCCTCCCCCCCATGATCTACAGAGATCCCTTTGAGAGGGGAAACAGATTTCGGTACAGGCAGGAGACCAAACTGTGCCTACGGAGCTCAAAGGAGCAACGGAGACGGGGGGTATTCCACCTTCCATACCGGCCTGTGATGAAAGTAGCTCAATAAGCTGTAACCTTTGCCGCCATACTGGGAAAGGGAGGTCATATTGAGGGCCTTAGCGAGCTTCTGGGCCTGTATCCGCCAGGAAGCGCGGGACCCACCAATACAGGCTCGGAGCTTTGTCACAACTGGTGTCAGCGGTGGGATCTCATTGACTTATCGTTCACTGCGCGGCAGAAGAAGGGAAGAGTTTTAAAAAAAAAAAGAGTGCACTGGGTTTGGGTGTCCTCACCACGATGGAAGACGTAATAAAAGCACCGATACAAGCTACTGCAGCCCAGCAGGAGTCTCCACCCGAGTACAGGCGATGGCGCAACAGGAATCCATGCGGATACAACAAGAGACTAACCAATTATTGATAGGGCAGGCCACCCGGGATCAAGCCCTCTTATAGGAGGTGGTAGACCAGTTGAAAGCCCTCACTGCCAAAAACCAAGGGTCTGAAGGGTCGTGAGTATGGAGGGCTGCCGGTTGCCTACCGAAGATGACAGCCGACGATGACGTAGAGGCGTATCTCCTCTCCTTTGAGAGATCCGCCTTGCGAGAGGCTTGGCCCCAGGACCAGCATCCTCGCTCCCTTCTTATGTGGAGAGGCCCAGAAAGCCTATCACGACATGCCTGCTGAAGCTGCCGTTGACTACCCCCGACTGAAGGCGGAGATCCTGGCGCGATCAGGAGTAACAACAGCAGTGCGAGCCTAGAGATTCCATGAGTGGAGGTACCAGGAGGGCAAGCCTCCGAGGTCCCAATTATTTGACCTCATCCACCTTGCACAGAAGTGGTTGCGACCCAAGGCATGCAACCCGGAAGAAATGTTGGAAACTTTGGTCATAGACCGCTATATGAGGGGATTGCCTCCGGATCTTCGTGCATGGGTGGGCCAAAACAAACTTGCCACCTACGATGGTATGATCACGTTGGTGGAGAAACGGACAGCGGCCCAAGAACTGTCCCGACCACCCAGAGAAGACCCCTCCCGAAACAAGTACCCGGCTTTGCCCCTGGAAGGTCAAACAACCAATCATCCGGGGAGCCCCAGGTGGAAGAAGGTAGTGGCCACAGAGCAGCCGGGAACCAAGAAGGGGGGAATAGCCTGAGGGGGGGGAACCATGGAGTAATGACCCCTAACCCAAGAGACAGAGGAGCAACTAGAACCCCTTATAGGTGCTACGCATGTGGAGAATGGGGACAGCTAGCAGCACAATGTCCCAACATTGAGGAGCCCATGCAGTGTAACCTGGGGGATTGGGACCCATGCAACCTAATCAACCTTGTGGGGGTCACAGTTACCCCACATCAATATACAAAACCAGTGAAACTGAATGGGGTAGAGACCATGGCACTTGTGGATTCTGGCAGCGCTGTCACCTTGATGTCAGGGAAACTAGTGAAACGCAGCCAGTTAATACAGGCTAAGCGTACAGGAGTAACATGTGTACATGGGACCGTTAGCTATTATCCTGTCATCCCTGTGAGGATCGAAATCCAGGGAAATATCACTGGGGTAAAAGTGGGGGTGGTCCCTAAACTCCCATACCTTGTGCTCATTGGAAGGGATTTCCCGGGATTTGGAAATTTACTCCTGCCAGAGGGGCAGGAGAGAGGAGAGGACCCCGAAGTTATGGAGTCATCCCTAACAGAAAGTCACCCCCCCTTCTTTGCTGAAAAGTCTCAAGAGTTGTTCCCCGCCCCCGGGAAAGGCAGAAAAACCAAGAGGGAAAGGAGGGCAGCAAAGGCTTTGGGCACCCGGATTCTGCTTCAGGGCCAGAACATGGCCCTGGTAGGCCAACGGGCACGAGGAACTGAGGAAGAAACCCCCGGAGGGGAGGAGGAGGAAGCAGCGTCTGGTCCCAACCCCAATGCCACTGAACTGACCGAGGAGGTGGAGGCCAGTTCCTCAGACTTTGGGTCGATAGGTCCCGGAAGAGAGACTTTTGGGCGAGACCAGGCAGAAGACCCCAGATATGAGAATGTCCAAAAAGAGGTGGCCGAAATAGATGGGGTGCCTGTGGAGGGAAAGGCCCAAGGGCCGGCACCCTATTTCATCATTAAGAAGAACCTCCTGTACCGAGTCGTACAAATGCCGGACCAAGTGGTAAACCAGCTCCTGGCACCCCAAAAACATCAGAGGGCAATATTAAGTCTCGCCCACAGTCACCTCTTTGGGGGACACTTGGGGGTAGAGAAGACCCAAGCACGGATCTTGCACAGATTCTTCTGGCTGGGAGTACATGAGGATATCCGGCGGTACTGCGCCTCCTGCCCAGAGTGTCAGTTGCACAGACCTCGCCCACATCTAAGGGCCCCTTTGATACCCCTATCAATCATCGAGATCCCTTTTGAGCGAATAGCCATGGACCTGATGGGGCCTCTAGAGAAGACAGCTCGAGGTCACCAATATGTGCTTGTTGTCTTGGACTATGCAACCAGGTATCCAGAGGTCATTCCCCTACGAAATACTGCCTCCAAGTTGTAACGATGCTGGTTCTGGCGGGACCCAACTGAGAGTGCCAATTCAGGACAAATTGCTTAAAACAGGGCAGTTACAGCCCAAGGCTGGGGTTTTTCCACCTCTAAGGCAAACCAAACCAGCCAGACAAAGAGGACTTTGGTCTCACCCCACTGGCTAACCACAAGTCACACAAGCAATTCCCTTAGACACTCCAGATTCCCAGTATCACCACCAGTGCCACTCGTTATGGGGACAAATGGTTATGAAAACCAATACCCCAGTAAAAGAAAAAAGGTTCTCTCGATCCCAAAGAATCAAGCCCCAGACCCAGGTCAATATACAAATCAGATCTTACCCACAAATCACGCTGTTGCCAATCCTTTAGAATCTAAAATCTAAAGGTTTATTCATAAAAGGAAAAAAGATAGAGATGAGAGCTAGAATTGGTTAAATGGAATCAATTACATACAGTAATGGCAAAGTTCTTGGTTCAGGCTTGTAGCAGTGATAGAATAAACTGCAGGTTCAAATCAAGTCTCTGGAGTACATCCCCCGCTGGGATGGGTCATCAGTCCTTTGTGTAGAGCTTCTGTTTGTAGCAAAATCCCTCCAGAGGTAAGAAGCAGGATTGAAGACAAGATGGAGATGAGGCATCAGCCTTTTATAGTCTTTCCCAGGTGTAAGAACACCTCTTTGTTCTTACTGTGGAAAATTACAGCAAAATGGAGTCTGGAGTCACATGGACAAGGCCCTGCATACTTTGCTGAGTTACAAGGCGTATCTGCCTTCTCTCAATGGGTCAATTGTGTCGCTGATGGTCCTTAATGGGCCATCAAGCAGGCTAGGCAGAGCTAACACCAACTTGTCTGGGACGTCTCCCAGAAGCACAGGATAAGTTTGAAATACAGACAGCATAGAGCCAATATTCATAACTTCAACTACAAAATTGATATACACATATAGACATCATAATCATAACCAGCAAACCATAACCTTGTCTTAGACACCTCATTTGACCCCCTGTATACAAGATTTGGTGCCACTACGGGACTTTGGTTGCAACCATGTTCTATATGGTCCCAGTTCAAATCAATAACGTGACACAAGTCCATAGCGAAGGTGCTGGTGGAAAATTTTGCTCGAGTAGGGCTACCTAAAGAGATTCTAACGGACCAAGGAACACCTTTCATGTCTAAACTGATGAAGGATCTATGCTCCATGTCCAGACTCTGCGAACCTCGGTTTACCACCCGCAGACCGATGGCCTGGTAGAGAGATTCAACCGAACCCTCAAGGCCATGATAAAAAAGGTGGTAAGTAGGGATGGAAAAGACTGGGATACCCTGTTGCCCTACCTTATGTTCGCCATCCGTGAAATTCCCCAAGCCTCTACTGGATTCTCTCCCTTTGAGTTATTATATGGCCGGCACCCCCAGGGCATAATAGATATAGCCAGGGAGACTTGGGAAGAGGAACCCAATAATGGGAAGAATATAGTGGAGCATGTACTGCAAATGAGAGACCGTATAAACCAGGTCACCCCCATAGTGCGGGTAGAAGGCCCCAAAAGCCCAGCAAACTCACTACAACTGCTAAGCAAAAGTACGGCAGTTCCAACCAGGAGACTGAGTAATGGTGTTAGTACCCATGGCAGAGAGTAAACTCTTGGCCCAGTGGCAGGGGCCCTATGAAGTAGTTGAGCCTATAGGAGAGGTGAATTAAAGGTACGACAACCAGGACATAGAAAACAAAAACAAGTGTACCACAACAACCTTCTAAAGCCCTGGCGTACTCAAGAAGTATGTGCAGTTGCCCGAAAGGACCCACCACAGGAAAACGAAACCCCCGAGCAGGTGAGGGTGTCTCCTGATTTAACACCAGCCCAAAGAGAGAAGGTGTTTGAGATGATCAACCGGAACCAAGACGTATTCTCATCTCAGCCAGGCCGAACAACTGAGACATACCATCACATCATTACAAACCCCGGGGCCAAGGTAATGATGAGGCCCTACCGGGTGCCAGCGGCCAAAAGAGAAGAAATCAGAGCAGAAGTAAAGAAAATGCTGGAGTTAGGAGTAATTGAAGAGTCCCACAGTCAGTGGTCTAGCCCGATCGTGCTAGGACCCAAACCGCATGGATCCACAAGATTCTGTAATGACTTCCGTCGGCTGAATGAGGTGTCCCAGTTCGACGCGTATCCTATACCCCGAATAGACGAGTTAGTGGACCGGTTGGGAAATGCCCGGTTCCCGACCACTCTAGACTTAACTAAAGGGTATTGGCGGATTCCCCTTTCTGAAGACGCAAAGGAGAAGACCGCTTTCTCCATGCCGGAGGGTCTCTTTCAATATACAGTCCTCCCGTTCGGTCTCCATGGGGCCCCAGCTACCTTTCAGCGCCTCATGGATAAGCTATTGCGCCCCCATACCAGTTATGCGGCCGCCTACCTGGACGATGTGGTTATTCATACCTCGGACTGGGAATCCTACCTGGAAAAGGTGGCAGTTGTCTTAGATACCCTTAGACGCGCTGGCCTTACCGCAAACCCCGCTAAGTGTGCCATAGGATTAACAGAGGCTAAATATCTGGGCTACATTGTGGGGCGAGACGTAGTGAAACCCCAACTCAATAAACTAGAGGCCATCCAAAACTGGCCCCGACCGGTTCACAAGAAACAAGTCTGGGCATTTTTGGGAGTAGTGGGGTACTATCTATGCTTTATCCCCCATTTTGCCACCAGGGAAAGTGCCCTGACGGACCTAATAAAAGCTCGGGGACCGGAGATGGTACGATGGACAGACACAGCAGAGAGGGCATTTACAGATCTACGGACAGCTCTCTGCAGTGACCCTGTACTCATAGCCCCGGACTTTACTAAGGAATTCATCCTGCAAACAGATGCATCTGAAGTAGGACTAGCGGCTGTACTATCCCAGATGGTTGGAGAAGAACACCTGATCCTCTACCTGAGTAGGAAACTTCTCCCAAGAGAACAGAAATATGCGGTGGTAAAGAGGGAATGCCTCGCCATTAAGTGGGCCATGGAAACACTGCGATACTACCTGCTAGGGAGACAGTTTGTCCTCGTGACCGATCATGCCCTCTGCAATGGATGCAGCGGAACAAGGAAAATAATACAAGGGTGACCAGATGGTTCTTATCCCTCCAACCATTCCAGTTCCACATACAGCACAGACCTGGAAGTCGACATGGCAACGCAGATGGCCTGTCGCGGGTGCACTGTATGACGACCCAAGTTGCCCAACCCCTTGGTGTTGAGCAGGTGGGAGGGATATGTGATGGACTCAGGCCAGAAGGATATAAGAGGGTAGTGGAAGGCAGGTATATCAGCCTCAGAATGAGCAGGTCCCTGTTCCCTGGATAGCCAAACAAGGGCTACTCCAGGCCAATCAAGACACCTGACGCCAATTTAACCAGTTAAGGTTGTTAAGCTAATGCCGGCACCTGACCTCAATTAACTGACAAAGGGTCAGTTAAGGCTGTTAGGCTAATGGAGACAGCTAGAACCAATTAAGCTCCCACTTATACTGCTTTAAAAGCTCTCCTTTCCAGTTCTCTCGAGAGGAGCCCAGGTGAAAGGAGCTGGAGGACAGGAAGCATTACTGAACCCTGAGGTAAGGGTGAAGCTTGGAAAAGGGGACCACGGGGAAGTGGTCCAGGGAATCACAGCAGCGTCAGTGGAGGAGGGAAGCCGCCAACACTGCTATCATTGGGGTCCCTGGGCTGGAACCCGGAGTAGAGGGCGGGCCCGGGTTCCCACTTTTCCTCCCCCGCATGATCTACAGAGATCCCTTTGAGAGGGGAAACAGACTTCGGTACAGGCAGGAGACCAAACTGTGCCTACGGAGCTCTAAGGAGCAACGGAGACTGTAGGTATTCCACCTTCCCACCTCTCATACCGGCCTGTGATGAAAGTAGCTCAATAAGCTGTAACCTTTGCCGCCATACTGGAAAAGGGAGGTCATATTGAGGGCCTTAGCGAGCTTCTGAGGCCACTGTATCCGCCAGGAAGCGCGGAACCCACCAATACAGGCTCGGAGCTTTGTCACACCTATTAGATACTGTTCAGAACAAAGAAAAATCCTCTCTCTTGCTTGATCTTATTTTGAATCTAAAAGCCAATGATATTTCTAACTAATTTATCACTACTGGGACCACTTGTGACCACAGTTAGCTCTTAATGCTTAGCCATTAATCCATGCATTAATGTTTTGCTGATACGTTGATTATAGAAAACATCTGCTATACCACATGTTCCTTGTCCATTTTGTCAATTACTAATTTTATTACAGCATTTATGAGCATCCCTTATCAGTTACATCATTTTGTCCACTACAATATGCCTCTATAACTACAGTCATCTCTTTATATACAGTACTATGTGAGTTTACAGAAAAGAAACTCAGAAAATAACCTATTGGCCAGGAACTTTTTTTCATGGTATCTGGTTTACACAATTGATAGCTAAAACATCTGTTCAACCATCCATTATTTCATTAATTGAAAAAGATGTGTAACCAAGTCATTATGAAAGAAATAATCTGCTAGACTAAATCCTGATAAACTAAAAGCATCTTTCGACAGATTATTATTTTAATAATCACAGAAAACATCTGCCCCGTATCAGTTACAATCAGTTCCTTCCTGGACATGTGGACACATTTCCCTAATGGTCCAGAGGTAAAGGATACACAATCCATTATTTAATAATATGCTAAGGTCCAGCTAAAGCTTACTGATAACACATGAGAGTCAGCTGGAGTTCAGAGTAAAAACAGAGTGTATAACTCAGAATAGGCCTGCTAGGATGAAGACATTCATTTGTCCAAAACAAAACCTCTTTCACATAAGAATTTAACCACCACTTTTGGCTAATACAGAAAAGATTTTAGGACTTTTGGCCAAGAAATCATGAGTTTAATATAGAAATAATAATAAAATATTAATATTTACTAGCAACCCATAGTGTCCAAAATTAATCTCAGCTAGCTGCCGATTTGAAAATCTCTACTTGGAGCTGTATCTCCTATTATCCGACCAATGCTCATTCTGTAGAATACTGGTGAGATGCTACCTCCAGGAATATATTATCCAAAAGAGTTATAACCCCATCATGACCCCGTAACAGAATTTAACTCCTGAGTTACCGCAGTCTCAGCTCTGAGATTTTAAACAATTCTCTTAATACAGAAAATGGGTGCCCCTGAATATTTAAGTTAGTTTTGACCAATTTCTCTTTCTTTTCCTTTTTTTCGTTCATTCATCAGGTGGCTATTTGGATAAATATGTTCAGCATTTTCTGCTAATGAGAGTTCTCAAGGCAGTGAAGCAGCTTGTGTTTCTAAAGTTGTAATCTGGGTAATTTTTGCTGTTACTAATATTATTAACCATATAGCCACATTTTAAATATTTTATCAGGCTGAATATGCCATGTGACTTTTCATCAAAATGAAAACATACATTCAACTGCCGAAAATAAGAGGAAGGCATAGAAGTCAAGGAGGCCATAATCCAGATCTTCACGCTTTATGAACAACATTAAGGATAAAAATGCTCAAAAACGGGAAGAAAGTTACCTTAAAAATACATGTCTAGAATGATTGACCCAGCCAAAATGTTTGAAAACGTTAGATTTTTGTGGTTTTAGATAACATTCATTGTTTCTAAGAAAGGCTAGGAGCCAGATTCTCCAGTGCAGTGCAGCTCCTTTGTTCCACACTGCCATTGGCGGAGTCTGGCCATAAAGCTGGCATATCCAGCCCTGGCATGATCGCTGTAGTGGCACAGAGCTGGCTGTAAAAGGAAAAGATTAGTACTGCTTAGAGTTCAGCTCTTCACCACTTTGAACACCTGGAGTACTCAAAGAGCAATGTGGCTAGTAACCGATTATGCTGAAAAACCTGATGCTTCTTTTCTACCTAGTGCAAACAGAGGAGTTTTCATTGTCACTGCCACACAGGATTTTCATGGCAACCTGTGTTCTGTGCCATCATATCATATGAATATATAGTTCCCTAATAAAATATATTTTGAGTATTTTTTTCATTTTCAGAATTTCAGTGTCCCTGATCCTTAGGTTTTTCTGTTAGCATTAATTATTGAGAAAGATACTAAATATCCAAGCCCTTACAACCAAACTGCAGTTCAATACAATAGTCCTAGTAAGAATTCGTCTTCTGCTATATTTAGGCTCGGAAGGATTTGATTTTTATCAGTAAATATCTGTAACCGTTGATTTCACCATTCACACGCAAACTGATGGAAAAATATTTGTATAGATAATAGTAATTTACAGAGAGGCAAAGTAAGAAAAATGCTACTGAATAACTTAGATATTTACTTTGTATGTGTTGATATGAGATTGACAGATTGTGTTTTAACGGTTATAAAGCTTTAACTTTTGAATCTTAATGTCTATTTCATTAAATAATTATGGTCTGTTACCCCCATAATTTCCCAGAACTATGAAAATTTAAATAGATAAAAACTGGAAAAAATGCTTTAAAATAAACATTGAAATATTAGCCATCAAAAGTATAAAAAAATAAAAATCCAATTCTACAAAGCCTAACTATATTTATTTACTTTCCTAGTAACTTCAAAGTGATAGAACTGCTGTTAATGCCATGTTGATTCTTATGAAAGTATCTAGCCATATCCTGACTAGGGTTTTAGCGTCATTGGAAAGGGACACTAAATCCATACTTTGTTGCAAATACACAGGGCCTGTTGGGAGAAAAATATGGGACCATCCGAATACCTGGAGAAGTTGAATCATCAGAATTTGAAATGATCCTAGATGCTGCTGTGGAGGCAAAGCTAGAGACAAGGATTTTGGAAGAGTGGTACTGTAGAGATGAAAATACAGTGCCACCAGCATATTACCTCCGACCAAAATCTGAAATGCTGAAGAACAATCATAATACGGTAAATTACCTTCATGTCCTTAATAAAAAAACCTACATAGATTGGTCATAGTGCATGGAATTCACCAGCATCGTTTGAAAACAATCTAGGGGTCATAATGGAATGAACCTCCACAGTCTATGAACTCTTTGCACACTGCAGAGGTTGGCTCTGTGATGGTCCAGTCTGGTGGGTCGTGAAGGAGGAAGTGTGGGACACCATGGGGAGTGATGGGCCAAGGCTACTGGGTCTAAGAATGGTCCACTAGTCACAACTGTTGCCTTTATAGGTCAATGATAGTGGGCTGCAAGCTCATGAGCCTTCTGCAGCAATTGAGGAATGGCTGCATAGGTGCCTCTATCTATCCCTCTTGTTGGAGTGGGGAAGATTCTCTCTCTCTCAGCTCTTGCATGGGGCTCTCATTAAAAGCCCATGAATAGGACTTACATGGCAAATGTGAATTTCTCCCCCTGGCCCCAAGTCAGCAAAACACTTAAGCACATGCTTAAAGCTAAGCAAATGATTAAAATTAAGCACACACCCAAGGACTAACCTGAATTGGGGTTCATATTAAAAAAAGTTTCTTGGTAAAATATTTTTGAACAGTCCCACTTATTCTCATCTCCCATATGTGCACATAACTTTGTCTGACCATAACTATGCATGGTACAGGGCCCAATTCTACCCTCATAGCAAGAGCCGTTTTATATCCAAGGACAGAATTTGGCCCTCCAAGAGGAGAGAAAAAATGTAGAGCTATATCCCAAAGCAATATCAAAATGTCACTTTATTTTACTGCATACTGACTGTAATTATACTACAAAAGGAAATTAAACCACTATATAGCATGCATTTACCATGTTACACAATGTAATAACCTCCTCTGTTGCATAAAAAATGTTTGAGCAGTAAGGACTTAAAAGAGTTCAAGAAAGTGTAGTGCAGCAGAGTCTGAAATATTTATCACTGGGGAGAAAAACAACAACTTACATAACGTCCGTCCCACCCCCAGCCCAAAATAGCCCTTTAAATATATCTTGAAGGTTTTTGGTATTTTTGTTTATTAACATTTTATAGATTTCCCCAAGCTACCTTCCCACAAGGGTAAGCAGAAAAGGTTCATATATCAACACTAGTGCAGTCTTACTTCTGTTTTGTTTACTGGGTGTAACAGACAGAATGATCTGCAACTCTGAATTTTCTGTAGGAAGGGCTTTGTGAGAGATTGTAATTCCCTGAGGCAGCACAATGAGGCGCTGCCCCTTTACTCTGGACTAGATTGCAAATTGACAATCTAGCACTAAATCAGAAATAATAATAAATTACTTTGTACTTAAACAGGGCTAGCCTGTAATCTTAAAATCTGACATGAGTAAAGGGGCCGTGCTTAGCTGTGCTTCCCCAGGAACAGAGCAGGGACAAAACTGTGACTCAGAGATAGGGTGACCAGATCGCAAGAGTGAAATATCAGGACACACTGGGCGAGCGGGGGGAGGAGACGACGACGATAAACACAGGTGCACAGCCCCGACCAGAGCCATGAGAGGGGGCACACAGCCCTAGGAAGCTGTGAGAGGGGTTGTACAGCCCCTGCTGCAGCCCACACCACAAGCCACAGGGCAAGGACTCATGGCCCCAGCTCCAGCCCCCAGCAGAAGCCATGGGGCCAGGGGCACAGGCCTCCAGCCCCCGGCTGAAGCTGCAGGACAGGGGCACAGAATCCTGGTTGCAAAGTCAGATCCAGTTGCAGGGCAGGGGAGCAAAGGGTCCCGGTTCTAGCTCTGGCTCCAGCCGCAGTGACAGAGGGGAGGCCCCCAGTCCTGCCTTCAGCCCCAGCTTCAGCCACTGACAGCTGAAGCAAACTACATCACACAGGTCTGGAATCAGTGAGTCTAAATTATAGACTTAGTCGTAATACATATTTAAACATACAGATTTATTTGTACACTAAACAAACAACAGGGGTAAAGGGCTGGGTTTTTTATTCAGTCAATAAATCAACTTCCCAATTTGCAGACCTCTCAGATATGCCAGAAGTCTAGTACTTCTTGGATGACTTTGCCATAGTCATGACTTGCTTCTGGGCAATCACAAAGCTGTAGAAGTCCTTGCAACTCATCCGGAAATTCATTTTGACAAGGGTTTCACTCCGCACCAAGTCTATGCTGCTTCGATTCCGGACATCAGTCCATGCACCTTTCATGATTGAAAACACACGCTCTGAGTATGCATTGCTTACGGGTATACTGAGCACGTCTGACACCAGCTGTAGTAAGTGAAGGCCCTGATAAAGGTCCAGTATGAGGCCTGAACTGAAGTAATGGTCAAGACTTTGCTAAGCATAAAGCAAAGTTAAGCTGTGAGCTAGAGGCAGGCCCTGCTCACAGAAGTTGGCAAGGAAAGGGCTAATGCTGCAAGAAGATACATACCTAAAAGGTACGGCACACTAGGGATCAGAATGTAGACATTCCACACAGATAACATGGAACAGGCCGACCCATCCCAATGACGGGGGCAAAAGGGTAAAATGATGGATAGAGTTGTTTTGATCGAACCAATCTGTACAAGGTGAGAGGCGGCACCTTACTACGTAGAGGGGTTGTACCTTGCTGCGTAGAAGGGTGGCACCTCAATACGTCAGGAGTGATGTGTAACTTGTTTGTACCTGTGTATAAGAATGTATCCCTGGGGCGGTGNCTAGATGGACCTTTGGTCGGACCCAGTATGGCCGTTCTTATGTTCTTACTAGCAGCCATTTCTGAGTGATTTGAAGGTGCAGTGATCCAAGCTTGAAGTTACAAAGACCTGGTGACACCCTGCAAATGAAAGGCAAGGATGAGGCCTTCTAAATAATTGCAGATGATGATTGCGCTTGGCCTCTGCCCCTACCTGATCCCCAGGGGGGTGGCTGTGGATCCAAGAGGACTCCTCTAGCTGTGTTAGCATCATAAATCATTTGCAGTCTGAGATGTTCAGGTCTCATCCCCTGGGAGAAGGGCCATTGCTTTCTGACTCCAGTTCTCCATTTGGTTCAATCAGCTGCATGTATGGATTTTCCAGGTGGTGACTGCAATGCTAGCAGCTTTAGGTGAGTACTTTAATCTGTCCTTCAAAGACATTGACCTTCATACAGATGACAGTAGACAAATGCACTCACTACATAGGGGCTATCAAAGTATGACACCAGTGGTAGTTACTTGTTATCCTGCAGTGGGATAATAGGGACTCAGGAGTCCTGACTCCCAGTCCCCTGCTCAAACCACTAGACACACCCTCTTTAACGGAGATTTCCAAGGCGGTGGGAAGGAGGAAAAGAATCAGAGGAAATTGCCCAGAATTTTCACCAGCAACTGAAGAACAGTGCTGTGTATTGAGGTGTTTGAAATGAAAGTGGTCCTGCCTGTCCCAATCACCTCTAGTGGAATTAATATTTAAAAGAAATGTTCCTAGAAAGCAGAGTAGGCTCCATTTCTGAATTTTCCCAAGGTTCCAGGATATCTGGGAGTTCAGTTCAGGCCAATCTGTACTATTTATTATGTATTCATAGGTAAAAAAGACCTTTAAAAATTGGTTTCTGACAAGCCACTGTATAAGTGCAGCAATATACTACAGGTGTGTGTATACTGAGAGGAAACATGTGTTGTTGCATAGTCCCTCCTCTCTCTTCCTCCACCCTCCCTATGCCTCTTAACTATTTCTTATTGTAAATCACAGCCCTACGCCTGTTCTCCTATGGCAAGATAGGAATAATTCCTAATGACTTCAGTTGTATCCTTGTGAGGGGGGAAGAATAGAACCTCTCTTTTCTTGTCTCTCTCATTTGGTGTCTTTGTTACATATTAAAAAGGCTCAAACCTCTGGCTCTGGGAGGGTTAAGTCTAGCCTCCCTCTCCCTCTTTGATCTGTCTCTGCACATTCGCTCTATCCTCCTCCCTCCCCCTCCTGATCACACTTACATGGGCTTTCCTCCTACAGTAAGCACTTTTGGACAATGAATTACTGTCCATGTGTTTCTCACAGCTCCCTGGAGACATGACATAGTCTAGTACTCAGCCCAGAGGGAACCTGTTCCTTTCTGATAGGCAGCTGGCAAGTGCCTTACTGGGATGGCGGAAGGTAAAAAATCTGTTAAAAGGGAAAGAGCCAAACAAATCCCAATGTACCCTATTGCGACATATATGTATAGAGAATACAAGCACACACACAGACCCCTTCTCCCCCCACTCACCCAGGTGGAAGGTATCCCCATGGAATAAATTGCAGAGCCATATGATTAAATGCATTTATGATGTACCTTTGAGTGCCTCACCTGCACTCTGCCCACTCATTCACCTCCCTGGGACTTATTCTGATATTCTAAACTCATGACTTGCTTCAAACAGTTGCCATTTACAAAATAAATAAAAACATAAAAGAGAATTAAAAAAAAAAAGCAGCCCTATGTGAGAAATGTTTCTTCTCCTCCCAAATATACATTTACACCTCACCCCCCAATTGTCTTGGCAAAACTCAGGCCTAGGCCAGTGACAGATTTAAGGTCTGATATCTCGTGACTCTGCAGGGCTAGAAATGGGGGCTGTATCCCACCAGAAAATGGAGATTCCCAGTGTCCCCTGGGGTACACAGCACTTAGTGCAAGCCTTGGAAAGGCCTGGGATAGATCAGGCTTTACAGTCATAACAGATCTCTGTTTAGAAAGGGTATTTTAGGTCATTTTCAGACATGTGTTAAATGCACACATTCTAACGTTTTCTCTCTTTCTCTGAGCCCTGCAGAGTTGGACTCATGATCGCTAAGGGCCTGATCCAAATTCCATTGAAGTCAATGAAAAGACTTCCATTAGGGTGACCAGATCGCAAGAGTGAAATATCAGGACACATTGGTCGAGCCGCGGGGGGGGGGGGAGACAGACACAGGTGCATAGCCCCAACCGGAGCCAGAGGCACACTGGTCTGCCTGGCCCTGTGCTACCAGCGTGCCCCTTCCTCTTGAGGGTGGGCCCATGCTGCACCACACCGCTCTCCTGCCCAGCGCCCCCTGGATCCACTATGCCCAGAGCCCCCCTACAACCCTTCCACCACAAATGCACAGTGCTGTGCACACACACCCTGCCCAGCGCCCCCCTGCCCACAGCCCCACCACAGCTGCCCAGCACCCAACACAGAACCCCCCACTCGCTAGTTTCCCAATACATACAGATTTCCCCTCCCTCCATCCCTCCCTGTGCCCTTCCCCACAGCCCCACCACCACAACTACACAATGCCCCACACAGATCCCCCCTGCCCAGTGACACACACAGATCTCCCCCACTTCCCAGCACCCCAACAGGCCCCCACTGCCTAGCACCCCAAAACACACAAACCTCCCCCACTGCCCAGCGCCCTCCACACCCTCACAGCCCAGCATCCCCACACACACCTCCCAGACACTCACCATCACACCCTGCCCCCTTCCCTGGCTGCACTCACCAGCCCTGCTGGGAGGTGTCTGGCTCCTAGGGTGAGAGCGGCAAATGGAGTCTGCAGACTCTCCACGTGCTGCACCCGCCACAAGCACGAGCTCCGTGGCTGGTGGCTCCCATTGGCCAGGAAAGGCGCCAATGGGAGCTGCTGGAGCCACGGAGCGGGGCTTGCAGGCACTGGCAGCATGCAGAGCCCCTCCCTCCCCCCGAGGGACCTGCCAAGGAGCAAGGTGAGTCACAGCGGGTGCTTACCTGGAGTGGCTCCCGGGAAGCATCCGGCAGGCAGGTCCCTCTGGCTCCTAGGGTTGTGGGTCAGGTCGGGTGGAGGAGGGAAGGCGGAGGCGGGGGACTCCAGGGCTGGCTCCAGGAAAGAAGAAAGCGGTGCGGTCGCGGCTTTTTTTTTTTTTTTTTTTTTTTTTTCCCCCCTCTCCCACCGCTTGGGGTGGCAAAACCGTGGAGCTGGCCCTGCTGCTGCCGGCGCCTGCAAGCCCCGCCCCCGCAGCACGCGGCGGAGGCCTCCTCGCCTGCCTGGGGCTGCACTGCAGGCTCCTGCCGGCGGGCGGGCGCGCGCCGGGAGCTGCCCCAGGGAGGTGAAAGGCGCCGGTGGCAGCTTGCGGACCGTCCTAACCAGACGGTCCCGATATCGGGACAAAGTGCGTCCCGACCGATGTAAGGTCGGGACGCGGGACAAGTCCCCTAAAATCGGGACTGTCCCGATAGTATCGGGACGTCTGGTCACCCTACTCAGAGAGCCACAATTTGGTTCCTGCCTCCTCCACAGGGGGAAGTAAGATGTGCCAGCTCTTTCCTGGTACAGTTTACTCCCCCCTCTGCACCAGCTCAGCTGTGCTAGCTGGCATGCAGGGCTTAGAAGGAAAGCCAAGGCTCCACCCACTTCCTGCCTAACTGCCACTGGGCTGCTCCCTTTCCTGGTTACAGTCTGGCCCACAGGAACTTTCCTCCAGACGTCTCAATGCACTTTACAAAGATGAATGAATTTAGCCTAACAACACCCCTTTGAGGCAAGTCAGATTATGATCACCATTCTGCAAAGGAAGACCTGAAGTACCATCAAATAAAATCCAATATTTTCAAAAGTGACACCTAATTTGGGGTGCTTAATTTGAAATTCCTTGTGCCTAATTTTCAGCTTTGAGATCCCAGGATGAAAGTTAATCTAAAAATATTATTATTATTCCCTAATAGTAGTACTCCAGGTCTGACCCAAAACCCCACTTTCTCTTCATATTTTACCAGTTATTCTCATTTACCCCTGAATAATGTTGTTTACATTTTAGTTTTGTCCACTATGTCAGGAAGTCTTATGCTTTATAGTCAGAACAGAGCAACTTAATTTTACATTATATGATTTGTCTAATATAAAAGGTTAAGAGTGAATATATGGGAGTTTTTTTTAATGTATGCATTATTTTATTTACTGTATTCTCCTTTCTTGTATATATCATTACCTTAAATATTAATCCTTTGCTTTCTGAAGTTGTAGAAACTGATGTAACAACTACTGTTTAACTATGAATATTTTTTAAAGATGGAATCATCTTCAAATTCTATGAATGAGAACAAATGGAAGGACGTATCAGAAGAGATTAAGAAGATTTTTAAGACTGCTGTGAAGTTGTTGCATGAGAAAGGAAAAATGAAACACAGCCAAGCAAAGAGATATCTTTCCTCTGGTAAAGTTCAGAATACATACACAAACTATTCTATATCTATGCACCCATTCATAATCTAGCCTAGCAATATTTCCACAATTACCAAAGTATATTTTTGATTGTCATTTCTCACACAATTTAAAAGAGGAGAAAAGTAAATTTATAAATGCTTAAGCCTGAGCCCTGTATTATAGCTAGTACTAAATAAAACTGCACCTGATAAATTTTGCACACAGTGTTCCCTCTAGATGAACAAGCAAACAAAAAATAGAGATTTTTTTCCTCTGTTTGTTTTGAAGGAAGTTAAGTTTTCCTATATTCTTTTTTTCTCCCTCCAGCTGTTGAAGATGAGCTTGATTTTGCCTTGGGAAAACAAACACCAGCTTTCCTGAAGAAGTGTGTCTGTTACATTCGGAAAATTGCCAACATTGAACGTTTTGTTAAAATTCCAGAGATGGGAAAATACATGGATGTAATTCATATAGGTGGAAAGGTTCTGCGGGATACAGAAGCTCATGAGAAACTGATCAAACTCCGGGATGAATTTATTCCTACTATTGTTGCAGCATCTAATCTGAGAGTGTACACTTCTGTTACTCATTGTGACATGAAACTTGGTTATTCACAAGAAGTGGAGAACCACTACATTGAAGGACTTGGTAAACAGTTCTACGAAGACATGATTGATATAATTCAGGCAACAGTACAACAGAATTTTGACACCGAGACAGACTTGCTTTATGATGAAGTCCTTCAACACTCTTCACTATGTAAAACGTACTCCTCTTTTTATGAGTACAGGTGTGAGGCGCTAAACATAGTTCATAAATACATTCTGCACAGCAAAACAGGACATATTAACCCTCTTATCATATATGGAGGACCATGCACTGGAAAAACCCTTTTATTAGCTGAAGTGGCAAAGAAGGTAAAAAATAAAAACCAATATATTTTATAATATGCTAATCTTAATAGCAGAAGTAAATGTAGACCAAATTAATTCCCATTTTCCTTATTGTGGTATCAATAGATCTAAGAGTAGTCTTTGATACAGACAATAAATCCAGTCTTCTGCACATTACTGGATATTTATTCAGGAAAGAGGCAGTGTACATCCTAGTAGCCACATCTCTATATCATATTTCCAGCCAAAACATAATTGTTAGTAGAGCTTTTTAGGGAAATACGAATATTTCATCTGATTCCGAGACCACTGGTAAGAATGAATTTATTTGAGAAATAAACAACGTTACAAATACACCATCGTAACATCATTAGTCCCTCACTTCTTGTTTCCTGGCATCATAAGGATGTGACACCATTTAATGATCATATGGTATCCGTCTTACAAGTAAAGCACGTTTCCAAGACATGCTAATTTGTTTCATATCCTCTTGAAGAATTGCTCCAGAAGTTCCATGATTTGTGTTTATTTCAAAATTTCAGAAGTCATTTAGTTCACCTATGCCTTTCCAATCATTAACTAGATCATCATGATGAAGTGTGAGGAGCACATTTCATACTTCTGTGAACTTGTCTCCATTGAAAATCGCAGCTCCACTCCTGTATTACTAAGTGCTCTGGCAGTATTGCTTGAGTTAAAGATGACATATAATCTAATATTTCATTCGCGACATATAATATTAACACATTCTATAACCCCGCTATTAAGAACATTTCCACTCAGACAGGAACACTTCAAAAATAAACTTATGTTTTCAAACAAATTAATACTGTTTATAAAACCATAAGTAAAACAATTATGTGCTCTGTTATTGTGCTTCATTTGGCTCTGTTAATTTAGACATTAACTCAATTATGCTTCTACATTATAGGCTTATACTTGGCTGCAGGAAGAGATGGGACCAGAATCTGACCCTGTGGTAGTTATAAGATTTTTGGGATCCACAGAAATGAGTACAGATCTTAAGAATCTGCTTCAAAGTATTTGTGAACAATTAGCAATTAATTACCGTTGCCTAGTACAGAGTTACCCTAAAAAGATTCATGATCTTCGGGACTTGTTTATAAATCTGTTGAATGAGTCTTCATTTCACAGACCACTGGTTATAATATTTGATGCCCTAGAGCAGCTTTCAGATAACGATGATGCTAGGAAACTATGGTGGCTCCCCATTCACCTTCCCCGTTCAGTACGGATAATCATGTCAACACTGCCGAACAAACATGGTATCCTGCAAAAACTGAGGTGCCTTATTCATGAAGAGGACAACTACATTGAGTTGATTTCAAGGGACAGAAAGATGTGCAGCCAAGTACTGAAACATCAGCTGCTGCGTGTTAAAAGAAAAGTAACATCAGGGCAACAAATCTATGTCAATGAAGCTTTTTCAAAGTGCACACTGCCTATGTTTGTAAACTTAACCTTCAGAGAGGTTAGGAACTGGAGATCTCACAAAGATGTTGATGAGTCCTCCCTTTGTGTCACTGTTCATGAAAGCATAGAGCAGTTATTTTGGTCATTAGAAAACAAGTGTGGGCTGAAGCTGTTGTCGAGAGCCCTGGGCTACGTCACAATGTCCAAATCTGGCCTGAGTGAAATGGAATTGGAAGATATTTTAGCTCTTGACAACAGTGTTATGTATGAGCTAAATGAGAGTATCAGGCAATGTAACCCATTGAGGGTACCGTATATATATATTGCCAGGCTTAAGGAGGGCTTAAAGGGATACTTGATAGAGCGGCAAGTGAAAAATGTAACACTTCTAGTGTGGGCAAATAGGCACCTGCAGCTTATTGCCCAGAAACTGTATCTCCACAGTGAGGAAGATGTACATGAAATGCATACGATCATGGCAGAGTACTTCCTTGGCGTTTGGTCGGGTGGAAGAAGGAAATCTTTTTATAGCGAAGATCAATATTTGAATGGGTGCCTTGACAATAACAGTAGAAGCATGAATGATGAGGAGAAGCACTGTATGGATCTCACCTCTTTTGACAGGCAAGCACCTGATCAGCCGTGGGTCTTCCAGTGTAATCCATTAGAGCCTGACATCTTTTTTGTCAATCACAGAAAAATGACAGAACTTTTGCATCACTTGACAAGATGTGGAAGATCAGACGATCTGCTGTATGGTGTTATTATGAACTTCAGCTGGCTGTACACAATGATTAAAATAGGACAGTTTGACAAAGCACTTTCTGACATAGAATTAGCTTATAACTATTCACAAGAAAAGGAGCTGAAATTTCTGGCAAGTACCCTTCGCAGTATAAAGTTCAAAGTAACAAAATATCCAGGTTCACTCTCTGCTGAATTGCAACAGAGGCTCCTTCCAGTTGTCAGCTCATTGCCTAAATTGAGACACCTTCTTTTAGAATGTGACAGAGATGGACCCAAATACTGCTCTATCGTTCCCTTGCACTCCTCCATGGATGTGACTTACAGCCCCGAGCGACTACCCTTATCATCCAGTTGCATGCATGTCACTGAGATCCTACCTACTTTTAATCCAAATACAGTCATTGCTGCTCTGGAAAATGGCTCGATCAGTACTTGGGATGCAGAGACTCGCCAGCTATTAAGGCAAATTACAACAGCTCAATCTGTTATCTTAGGGATCAAACTTACGAGTGATGAAAAATATCTTGTAGTGGCTACAACAAAGAACACACTTTTGATTTACGATAACCAAAATTCCTGTCTTTTGTCTGAAGTAGAAATTAAGGGATCAAAACACTGTGGAATTGGGGGAGCCTCAAATTTTATTAATGGATTTACACTGTCCATTAATCATGCACTTGCTTGGCTGGAAGCCAGCAAAGATGTTACTGTAATAGATCTACTTTATGGATGGCCTCTTTATCACTTCCACTGCTGGTATGAAGTGACTTGTGTACAGTGTTCTCCAGATGGAGTCTATGCATTCTGCGGACAGTACCTTAACACCACCACTATATTTCATTTAGGAAGTGGAGAGAAACTGTCCACCGTGACCTCTGAATTTTCAGGTGGATTTGTGAAATTTCTTCTTGTTCTGGACACTGCTCAAGAAATGGTGATGGTGGACAATGAGGGTGGCCTTTCTGTTTGGAACACTGAGGAAATCACAAATCCCCAACTGACAGATGACTTCGATTGCAGGAAAGAAGACAGCGAAGTTGTCAGCATTGAACTTTCTGAAGACCAAAGTGCAATTTTAATTTGTAAGGCACTCAGTATAGAACTTCTCGACACTGGCATGTGGAAAGTGGCTGAAAAGTTCAGAGCAAAACACAATGAGCGCTTTATATCTGCTGTGTTATCCAAAAACGGCGACTGTATAATTGCTTCTATGGAAAATACCTCAGCCATTTTTGTTTGGAGGAGAGATACAGGACAGTGTATGGCAAGCTTACAGGAAATCTCAGGAACCATAGTCAGACTAATTAAATCCAATCACCATAACATGCTGCTATCCTTATCCACCAGTGGTGTCCTTTCTATCTGGGATATAGATATCATAACTGCTATGTCCAACATTGACAAATCTGGCAAACCCATCCAAAGACTGGTGTTGCCAACCAGAGGTGAATTAATTTATACACTGGATGGATCAGAATCTGTACATAAGTGGAACTTCAGCACTGGATTCATTGAAGCTGTGTTAAAGCATGAAGGTATTGTTGAAAACTGTGTGCTGACCTCTTCTGGAGAAATAATGATTACATCAGATGACAAATGTAGCCAATATGTATGGCACACCATTACCGGCGAAAATATCTTCCGCATTAATGGACAAAGGATATCTCAGCTGATGATTACACACAACGATCAGTTTGTCGTCTCGCTCTGTGAACAAAATGCCTCCAGAGTTTGGCGACTGGCGACGGGACACAGAGTTTGCAATATTTTAGTTGCCTTACAGAATGCATTTATAACCACTGCTAATACATTTGTAGTTGGAATGACAAAGAATAAAGTGTTGGCAGTAAGTCTCTGGACAGGAAGTATAACCAAGAAATTTTGCTGCGATGATGGTGCAACCATTGTTAATATTAAACTGATCCCAGACTGCCCAGATATTGTAGTGTTTATAACATCCACTGAAACAGTGAACATCTGGAGTCTTACAGAGGAAGTAATCTGCAGGCGTGTACAACTGCCTAATAACTTCTTAAAAGATTTAGAAGACTTTGAAATATCCCCCAATGGGAAGCTAGGAATTCTATCCCGTGGTGATGAGAACATCAATGTGCTTGATTTACACAGCGGCAAACTTCGTGTGGTTCATGCCCCTGGAATTATCTGGCGACAGAGGTTGTCCTGTGATGGCCGCTATCTTGTGTACATCTGTTTTCGTAATGAAGAGGACGATGACAATGGTGCCATCTCTAGTTTAATTGTAATGAGACTGGCTGATGGTAAGAACATTGGTGCTTGTTCGCTTTACAAAACTCCAACCTTTCTTTCTCTCTCACAGAGGCATTTGAATATTATTGTTGGCTTTGATGATGGAAGTATAGGTACTTACACTGTAGTGGATCGGGTAGATGCAGCACTGAAAATTAAAATTGCTACTTCAAATAGCCGTCAAATTTTCAGTAATGCAACACAAGTGATTAGGCCAAAGTGTCACAATTATAGCTTCAAGGTGAATGCAGACTGCATTTGGAGAGAATCTACCGAGGTGTTTGCAAGAGATAGCCCCATCACAGTGACAGACCCTGAGACAAGTGAAACAACAACACCCAAAAAACACAACTACTGTTATGACAAAGTGTGCGCAGCCATAGATTGCAGAGGACACAGTTTTGCTGCTGATAACTGATTATAAACATGGACTAGTTTTCCTGAATACATAATACATGTGCATAGGCTAGTCTTCTGATTCAAAAGTAAGTACCAGTGCATTTCTTGAAAGACAAAGAACAGCAGAGAGCAGAAATGCTGTTTTTACATTTCTTATATTTATGTGAACAAAAATAAGCAAAAAAAATCAACCAAATGTGAAACAAACATTTATCCAATGGGCTGCAGGGTTTTTAAAATTTTGGAATACAAGGTTTAGTCCAAGGTTAGATCCAGGGCCTTGACTGACAATTTCTAGCAATACTATTACAATTGTTATACCATTACAGGAATTAGAAAATCTTATTTGGGGGTTGACAGAGTTTTAGCTAGAGACAAAACTCCATTTATTGTTGGAGAGGAGGCAAGACACTCTTTTATAATCCAGATAGCCTCGTTGTGGACAAAGCTAGGTCAACTGTTACCCTGAGTTTATACCCACTTGCAAAAATGTGTTTTTCTGCTTGATGGTGCAATGACAAGATGTCACCTGCCAACCTGGAACACTTGATGCATTCCATCATTTAAAGAAATAGCTACTTTTTAAAAAAATAATTGGGATTAACATTTGGGTTGAAAGGGGTAAAAGCCAATCAACATCAAACACATCTACGTGTGAGGTAATAAATCAGTCTTCATCTAAATGAAAGTACTGAAAGTTACAAACATTGCATGCAAGGATTTTTCTATAGTCTGATTAAAAAAAGTTAAAAACTAGTTATTACCTAGGTCATAAAAGAAGTTTAACGCTGAAATTGTATTGTTTTTCTGTCTCTTTCACAGTGCATATTAGTACTGGATAAAACAAATACTTTTTCAAAGAGAAAGGGCATTAACAGATAAACAGTCAAACACCTGTTCACTTCTCTCTTTATGTTAAAAGGGTACTTATTCTCTCTGTTGTATAAGTTTGGAATATCTCTTAAATCCCTACAGTGATCTTAATAGAAAGCTTTCAGACATGCCATGTATTATTCTTGATAACGTTTGCCTTATTACTACCATTCCTGTTCTTTCCTGTGTTCAACACAGATCAGATGACCAAATACTCTGGGACTAACAGAATATGCCTGTATATGTGCTGAAATATTCCATAAAATCTAAAGGCTGTCCAAAGGTTCTTTACTGTTCCAATTTGTAATGGATTTCTTACTTTTACATACTGTATGTATGCTCCTTTATGTTTCACTTCCTGCTTTAAGACTGTTCTGAGCCTTTTATACAGTTTTATCAGTTTCAAGGCAGAAATTGTGAAATATTGTCAACTATTTTTTAAAAAACAGTTTCACCTAACTAAAAGAAGTGGCTATCTGTATCTAAGGGTGAAAAGGTCACCCCATCCCACCCTTTACTTATCTTAAACATGGCATGTCCTTGGCAAACTTTTCAAAGAATTTAAACAAACCACATTTTTTCTTTTTGGGAAGTTGGAACTCCATGCCACTAAATTTCCAAGAAACGAATGCCAACCTAAGGTTTAACATAGTGTGTGAATGTTCTATGTAAAAGCCAATATAGTATATCAAGTGACTTGAATGACTTTTCCTAACTTGTTTGCAACTAATAGATCATATTGAATGTTTTTATGTAAACTTTGTATTGTTGGGAAGAATTACCCAATCAGAGATTTATATTTTCATAAATGTTAAATTTAGTTAAATTTTGTTACAGAGTTGTTAAATTAGAAATCTATTGCAGTCTTCAAACAATATACAGTCTTGTGTAATCATTGTTTGTATGAATAAACTAAGTAAATAGACTACTATGTGTGTGGTTTTAATTCGTAAAGAAATTTCTGAATGGGGAATACATTTTTAGGGCCAGATCCTCAGCTGGTATAAATCAACAAAGCTCCAATAGAAGCTAAGCATTATTTTGAGGCCACAAGATATAAGTGATGCACAGGTTTTACACTGGCCCTCTGCATAGGGATGAATTTCATTCTGACAAATGGCAAGGACCTGAGGTGCTGAGTGCTTGCAGCTCCCATTGATTTCACAGAGCCCACTACAGTACTCCTTGCACAAAAGCATTTCCCAGTGACTTTTATGGGAGATTCTCCAGCACAAGGAGTACTGAATGGGCCCATACTCAAACTAAATATCTAAATTCTACTGTACAAAATGAAACAAAACAGTTGATTTGCCTATGAACCCGTAACATACCAAACACTGGCTGAGCTCGCTAAGCTACTTTTTTCCTAGGATTGGTGAATACCTAGAAGCATTCTCTCAATATCTGTGACCTGCTAATTAGAAAAATACAGTGACACCAGAAAACTGAGTTAATAACAGAACTTAACCCAGCCTGGAGAACATGGATGTTTAAAAAACAACAAACAGCTATCAAGATTTTAAACTGAACCAGTTCTGCTCAGTTCGGGAGCCAACCTTGAGTCTTGGCCCACAGAAGCTTGGTAGAATGGCTGAGGCCTACAGCTTCCAGATTTGCTGCTGATTCTTCAGGAGAGAATGCAACAATTTACTTTCTAAATGGTAGCACAATTTACATCTCCAGAACAAACTATCTGCTTCTTCCAAACTGAATGGCTTGATAAGTCTGCTCAGAAGGAGACTCTCATTTAAATTTTAAAGGGGAATTAAGCTGAAGTGTGAAGGTGGAGTCTTCTTTGGCAGACAAAGCTAAGCCTGAGGTCAGCCACAGAGGGTATGTCTACACTGCAATGTAAGCTTAGAGTTAGTAGAACTTGAGTTAGCGGACTCTGGGTTTGTTAACCTATGGCTTGAGGGTTTACACTTATTTGTAATCCTAGGTTAGGAATTTTTGAACCCTGGGTCCCAACGTGGGGCTGCAGCATCTATATTGCATTATGTGGGCATGATTCCAAACTCCTATATCCCGGACTTCCTAGCACCCTCCCAAAATGTGGCCAGTCTAGCCCTTTGTTGGTGAGGTGTGGAAAAACCTGACTGTCCACCAAACGTAACTTTCCAGAAGACAAAGAAAGTCAGCCCGTGGCATTGTGGGTTACTTTTAGTGGACTTCCAGAGCACAAGTCCATGGGCTGTGTCTAACCTGCAAAGCAATGAACCCTAGGTCCCAGTGTGACTCAAGCTTTGCGTTCACCCCTATGGGGTCCTGGGACCTTGTGCTCTGAGCCCTGAGTTAGCACAATATGTGTATAGATGGAGAATTAGGTTTGAGCCTGAGTTGAATCCTGGGCTTACACTGTAGTGTAGACATATCCAAAGAGAACATTTAATACCAGTCATTTTCCTCTCAGCCTGTTCTCCGTGGAAGACTTCAGTAATGAAGGCAACATGAAATCAAAAGGTTATATAACAATCTCCAACGAGAAGAAATACCTTCCTACTCAACACTTGCAGGTAACTTTTCCTGACCTCACATTTGTGAGACTTCTCAGGGCACCCATGGCTGTGAGTCACCTTGTTACCACTGTCTCCAGCGCGACTGAGTCATGGTTGGGTGTCAGCTCCCTAACACAACCAGCCTGTCAGCCACTCAAGCAGTCTCCTCCAGGCTACACCAGCTGTGCCCAGGCCCACCAACAGCAATTCCGGGCCCCAGGGCAGAACAATCAGTGGCCCCCCTAGAAATGGAAGGCTGAGGTTTACAACACTACTTTTTATCCTACTGATAACACATTAGAACCCACTATGCATAAGTTGTGGCGTTGCTTGATCTAGTTAACTTTTTTTTTCCAGTTACTGCACCAGTGTTAAACAAATTGTGAGCCTAAATATAAGATGTAGAATTTGTTATTTTTAATTATATATTTAAATTAAATAAATACATTATGGAATGAAATTAATATATAAACCATTTAAAGCAGCACACCTAAAGTATCAAGTAGGCTAATTAAACACCTAATCGTGATGCATGTGTAATCTAAAGACAAGGAAAAAACTGATATACAAGATGTAACTGAATATGACCAACAAAGTTAAAACATACAATACAATACTTGTGCTGCTGGTGCTGTGGGACATCAACACCCAGAGCAATGAGGAGACAGCAGGTATGGCATGCCACATCTACCGGGGGAGATCTCGGAGGAGGTGGCCAGGGGCAAAGGCAGAGGGAAAACCTGCACCTCGTTCCCTGGCTGAGCAGTGGAGGGAGCCCCTCATCCTGCGCTCGCGATAGCAGCTCATCAGCCAGTGCTAGCAGCAGCGAAGGAGGTCGGGGGGACTAGCCCCAGCTGCCTCTCTGCAAACTTAGAGAGGCTCGATTGGGTGGCTGAACTTGCTGGGTTGTGTCTGGCGCAGAGCTGCAGCCCCGGGGGAGGAAATCTGGTAGTGCAGAGGGAGCTTGTTCCTCTTTAAAGTATCCCTGTCCTCAGCCCTGCAGTCAGAGAGCCAGCACGGAGGAGGCAGCAAGCTCCGCAGTTCCCAGGCTGCTGTTGCTGACGCTCTGCCAAACTGCCAGACCAGCAGGGCGCAGCAGAGCTCTGGCAAACCGTTACTGTCACAAGGAGGGACTGTGCTCTGTACAGAGCAGCAGCAGGAAACCAGATTTCTTTTTTTTATCTTAATTATTGTTAAAAAAATACGTATCTATCTCATCCACCTGGGTCCTTTTAAATTGCTGGACCCCTGGGCAATTCACCCCTTTGCCCCACCTGTCGGTGGGCCTGACTCTGCCTTTGCCCTGCAGGTTAAATATATATGTACACCAGCCCCACATCACTGGATACCCACAGAAATCCCAGATCAAAGGAATGGTGAACCCCCGTTTACCAGTTTTACCTTTAAACACCGTTCCTATGTAACACACAGTATTTAAATTCAATTATAGTAAAACAAAAGAAATTTTAACAAAAAATAGAGCTTTAAATAGAAATGGGGGTGAGTGATGGAAACGAACGATTACATATAAAATAAAATCATAAAATGTGAACTACGGCCTAAACTTATTAAGAGTTACCTTCCCTATCTAATAAAGTAGTTTCTCACCCCAAAAGTTCTCAGATCATTCCTGTTCACTGCCAAGTGGTTTTCATGTTTGTAGTTTGATGGTTTTCCCATTGACTTTTCTGAGTTGGTGCGAAGGTGGAAAATTGAGCAATATATGAAATAATCAGCTAGCAAGAGAGGGGTGAAAACTCTCTCCTATTTGAATGGGCCATTACCAAGACGTATGATTCCGTGGTGACCAAATTTCGTTCCAAGACCATAATGGCATAATTTTCAGTGTAGTCACACTGTTCCTTAAATATTACCCAAACACACATATGACAATGTTTATGAATATCAACAGGTTACAGGCTTCCAGTGAAACCTCACATGCTACCCTTTATGGATAAATACCATGAAAGTGGTGTATTAGGTGTAGTGAGTCTATCAGGACTGAGACAGGAGTAGCTTGTAATGAACAGTGAATCCTTTGCCAATTGGGACCAATGGGCCTCCCTATCACAGCATTGAAAGACATGGCAAACCAGTTTGCAGAAAATTACTCCAGCCTAGGAAAGCACAAGTTTGAAAGCCTCCAGTGTAAGACCTCTGCACACTCATTGCCCTAGTACAGGCACAGCATAGGGCAGTGCTTAATTTGTAATGAAAGAGGTGCCGGGGCTCAAGTAATTTTTTTACATCCATAACTGGTGCAGCAAGCCCAGAGGTGCCGGGGCTATGAACTGCCAAGCCTGGAGGTGCTGGGGCTCAGCCCTGGCAAGCTATGGCACAAATTAAGCACTGGCAAAAGGCCCTATGCTGCCCTCCTTCCCAAGCCCCCGTGCAGAGGACATATTGGGGGACTTGCTATGGGGACTCTGGGCTGCTCCAAACTGCAGAGCAGCCTACAGGCAGCCCTCAGGAGGCTGTTGTAGATTGGCGCACCCCTGCTCTACTATACACTGTGAACTGCTTCCAAAATAACAAGGGCACAAAGCTGGCTTAAAGCACAGAATCTTAACCGTTATCTTAAATTAGATTGTAAAATCCTTGGAGTAGGGATCATGACATCTAGTGTTTGTGCAACACAACGAGACTGCAACCCTCACTGGGGCCATTGGGCATTACCATAATGCAAATAATAAATAACAAGTTATTAAGAGTCTGAATACAGCCTGTTCAGCAATTATTCAGGTGGCGGGTTAGGAGAGTGAAAGGGCAGCATTCTGAAAGGGCCTTTCATCAATACACTTTTCTGAGTCCCTGTATCTAGAAATGCCAGCTTGATTTTTGACACACTGTTTTTCAGGTAATCGAACCAAAATGTGTGCAAGGCCCTTTGGATAGTTTTAATGAAGGATTCGTTTATCAAGAATCACTGTCAAATATTTAGACTGCAAATGTGACCCACTTTAAAGTTGTTGTAATCCACTGAGGAATGTACTCAAGATTATTGGAATAATTCTTTCTAGAGTACTGAGTGGCTGAAGAAGGAGGTAATGGGACATAGAGCGTCTCACCTTTAGGTTACCTTTCAAATGTGGACACTTTGATAGTCACTGAAAGTCATTCATTACCATTTGACTGCAGGTTAGTGGCCATGTGAAATGAATTGAAGGTCTCAGACTAGATGTTTCTAAATCACAACGTCCACCCTCTCAATATAGAGAACATAGAGACTAGCCCTTTGGTTATGAGCCCTCCAGGAAAAGTTTTGAACCATCTTATTAGGAACAATAGTAGGGAGCTTCCACTGCTGCTGCCATGCAATGTCTGTGCTGTAATGAAACAGAGACCTTTACTATCCAGGACTGTCAGCTTGGCACTGAATTCACCTAAAAGCAAAGGCCTCGATCCTGAATTGCATACACGAGCTCTGCCCCGATCCCACTGTCACAACCTTCCACACACTAGTACTGATATTATTTTGGCACAGACAAAAAGTAGTAGGTCTCTGCTCAAGTGGTTTACATGCCAAGGCCCTGATCCTACAAACATTTCAGTACATGCTTCACTTTGAAGTCCTACTGACTGTAATGGACCTTCTCACATGCTTAAAGTGATGTGTATATGTGAAAGTTTCCAGGACTGGGGCCTCAATGATAATAATAACTGAGGCCTCACTGATCATTCTAGGAGCATTATGGCATAGATTAAAATGCAACATCCCAGAGGATGATGATGTTTGGAGATCATTTTTGTCCATATATTTTAGGCGGGGCCGCAAGTGCCGCCTATTATTAAGGTTGCCCGACACTTCCTATCATGAGACTTTTCAAATGTTTGTAACTTTGCCAAACTTTAACTCTTTGAGCTGAAATATTCCATGCCAGGTGTCTGCCTCAGACTGATCTTTTCGGGAAAATTTCAGCCAAAATGGTTCAGCTGTTTCTGAAAAAGAGGTTAGGGGAAAATAACTTGTTTTGCCCATTTTTAAAAAGCCAGACCTGCCGAGGGGTGGGGAGAGGAATCAATTGGGACAAGGAGCCTGTGGGGGAGATGGGGACTGGAAGCTAAGCAAGGGGGAGGAGGAAAACTAGCACTGAGAGATGGGATGAGGGAGGAGACTGGGATTAGGAGCCAGGGCAGAGACTAGGACTGGGAGCCCTGGAGAGAAATGGGAGTGGGGCCAGAAACCCAGTAAGTGGGGGGAGATTGGGATTGGCTGGGCAAGGAGACTGGGACTGAGAACCAGTGGATGGAGTAATGGGGAAGAGGGGGGAGGCAGATCTGATAAGAAGTCAGGGTGCAAAGGAGAGAACTGACACTGGGTGAGCAAAGAGATTGGGACAAGAAGCTGGGAAGGGGTCACACTAAAATTGATGGGGAGCCAGTGTGGGAAGACTGGGACAGGGAACCATTGGGGATGGGAAACGTGGGTAGGAAGGCAGGGGCGACTGGAGGTTAGGGAGGAGGAGAGAGACAGACTGGATAAGGAGTCAGGCGGAGGAACCAGGGACTGGCTAGACAGGGAGACTGGGACTGGAAATGGGAGAAGACTGGTATGGGCAGTGCAGAGGGGCAAACCTAGGATTTGATGGGCAACAAGACTGGGACTGAGATAAGAAGCCTGAGGAGTGGAGACTGGGCCTGGCTACATGAAGAGAATCAGACTGGGATGAGGAGCCAGGGTGGGGTAGGGACAGGGACAAGTTAGAGGGGAGAGGCAAAAGAGGTCAAGCTTGGGGAGAATGGGGCAGAAGAATCTGTGCCCACTAGACGACACTCCCCTCTAGAGCCTGGAATGGAACCCAAGGTTCCGGAGTCTCACCATTCCTCTGCTGTTAGCAAATATCTGTGAATCCTACCAGCAAAATGTCTCGTCCCCCTCAAATGCTGGTCTACAGGATGCCAATCTATCCCCGCTGCTCTCAATTATTCTGTTAGGTTAAGTGGCAGAGGTCTGTCTCATTAATCTAAAGGTTCCAAACCTGCTGATGAACAGTGGGTGAGGGTGTCAATATGATGCCACATAACAGAATGTGTGTCTGGGGGTTTTTTCAGTTTGCTTTTGTAAAAATCTAGGAAATTATACACAAAACAATTATGTTAAAAGAACATAATTAAGATCGCAAAGTTAAGTGCTCAAAAGTTAGGAAGTGCCTGAATAAAATTTGCCTGAGCAACCTTAATTCTGGCCCTTTAGCCTATGTATCATGGTACAATGTTTAATTACAGAATCACATATTATTATGTCCTCAGAACCCCAGCCTCATAAAGTGCACAAGATGGAACTGCTGTAAGGATGAATCCGGGCTGTGCAGTGAAGAAAGCTGTTGCCTGTATGACCTCTGCTACATTTATTAGAGAAGATGGACAGTGTGTACAATTTGAAGTAATGGAAACAGGAGGGTCTAGGCCTGCCCAAAATTAAAGGCCCTCCCCTTCAACTAAGGGGAGAAACCACAAAGTCCAGGCTCCAATTGATTACAGGGTACAACAAAGGAGGAAAGAGGAATGGGAGGGAGGTCAAGGGTAGAAAATCCAGGAACCGGAAGACCTGAGCAGAGAACCCCGGATAAAACCCAGTGCTCTTCTAAAGCATCCCAGGAGTCAGTGGACACTGTCCAGAGGAACTCTGCACAGAGATGTAACTGAACAGCTGTCAGGGATGGTCTAGATAATACATATTCCTGCCTTGATGCAGGGGACTGGACTAGTTGACCTCTTGAGGTCCCTTCCAGTCCTACGATTCTATGAACAAGGGAACAGAAATAGGCCCCAGTCACAGAGTACCTGCCCGTCCAGATTCCTATTTTTGGTGTGATGGATGGCCATCGTGGCCAGCACCAGGAGGAGGCTGACAAGAAGGTCCCATGACTTTATGGGGCCATGACTGGGGTGTTCCAGGATCAGGAGGTTTGGGGGAAAGTGCAGCCAGAACCTCAGTAAAAGGTTCTGGAAAAGCCAGAATACAGGTGGCAACCAGATGCACCCTACATAGACGTGTGCCAGGGTGTCCCTCTCACTGCAAAAGGGACAGGTGTCAGGGAAGTCGTGAACTGCGCCAGGTACATGCTCATGCTCACAACTCCATGAAGGAGCTGCCAACTGATATCCCCGGGGGGCCATGGAACCAGTGTGTGGTACACACTGGCCCACTAAGGTTTCTTGCCCTCCTCAGGTGGTGCAGGTCCCGCCACTTGGTGTCAGGGTGGGACACGAGGGTGAGGAAGTGGATGGTACGAAGCACAAGTGCGTACAGATGTTCTCCGGGCACAGATCAGAGGTGGACCGGCTGGATATTGTGCAGCCAGTTCAGGTGACATGTTGGGGGTGGCTAGGAAGGTTCACAGGGCAGGGGCCCAATGACAAGGTCTGGAGGGCCAGGGGTGAGAGACAGGTGGGGAGCACCCTCCTGCAGGATCCGCACAAGCAAGAGAAGCAGGAGGCAAGGCTGCCCTCACCTCCTGGAGCACACAATGGGGGACACACGGAATAAACAAACCCATGAGCTGGCTAAGTGCTGGCGGGTCCACCCAGTCTCTCCAATCGTAGTCCAGGAGGTCTCCGACTCTGGTGACACCGGACAGGACCAACCTCTGGTGCACCAAGGGGGACTATCACCTGCACACTAAGGTGCTCTGCGAGAAGATCCTCCCTCTTGGTGGCTGCTATGGACCTGGTCACAGAGATTAGCTTTCAGGTCCTGAGGAGGTCCTGGTAGAAGACCAGCAGCTCAGAGAGGTCTCGGGGGACCTCTCGGGTGGAGATAAAAGAGCTGCCGGTCGTATCAGAGCCCTCGGATGTGGCAGAGAAAAGAGTGCGCCAGCACGCTCTAGGCTGGACTATCTGCACTGTAAAGGGGTCTCTGCAGGGCCTGAAGACAGAAGGCATAGACCTAACTGCAGATGCAGACCAGGCCCTGTCCGCACTCCCACAAGAGGAGGCTCATGACCCCTGCAGAGACCCAGTGCAGCCCCGTCCAGAAAAACTCCAGGATCATATTCTTTGAACAGTGTGTAGTAAATGAGGCAAGGGATTGCAGGAAAAGAAACAACAGTCTCATGGTTAAAGCGGTTTAATGCTGCCCTATAGAACTAGATTCTATCTCTGCCTGTGCCACAGAGTACTTATGTGATGCCGGGCAAGTCATTTAACCCAAATTTTACACTGATGGTCACTAACTGTGTTACACTCATTTTCTGGGTACCTGACTTGAAACCTTAGGGTCTGATCAGCAGAAGTGCTGAGCACTCACAGCTGCAACTGAAATCACTGGGAGCGGTGCACTGAACATACAGAGTGCTATATAATGTTAAGTACTCTGAAAAATCAGGTCCTAGGCATCTCAAATTGGACATCCAAAATTAGTGGATACATCTGCCCACCCCTCCTTCAAGTCTCTCTGTGTCTTAGTTCCCCATCTGTAAAACAGAGATAATAATACACTCTCATCCCACAAGAATGTTGTGAAAATAAGTTAATTAATATTTGTGAAGAACTCAGATACTATAGTAATAAGCGCTGCAGAAAATCCCATGAGGAAATTAATAATTCTGTCTTCACAGCAGGGTGTGAATAGTGTGCAGCAAACAAGGCCTGGGACCACCCAGTGAACAAATGAGGAGAAAACAAAATATTGAATTAAGAGAGCACCATCTATGCTGTGCACTGAATGAGGCAGGATCCTGTGGAAAAAAATAGTATATGATCATATAATTAAAGTTTTATCATAATGCATACACACACATAGGGGCTACATTAAGGTTATACTGGTAACCTTAATTCTGGCATTTCCTAACTTTTGAGTGCTTGACTTTGCAACCATAATAATGTTTTTTAAATGCAGTTTTTTGTATGTAATATGTATATGTAAAATAAAGACAAGATGTGATTAGAACAAGAAGGGTCAGATTGTGAACTCCTTACCATCTTGGTAAGCACTAATTCACATGAATGACTTCAGAAGGACTACTTGGGTGAATAACTCCACACCAGTGTGAGTAGCAGGTCCACAATCTGGCTCAAAAGTTTTAAGTTAAATAAAGACTAGTAATTCCATGTGTAGGGCCAGATCCTGCCATGCTTACTCATGCTGAGCACCCCGTTCACAGGTAACCCATTGAAATCACTTTCAGATCAGATTCTGGCTCATAGTGAAGGTTATCACCTGTCACCTGCTCATCTCACTAGGCTGAATCCTGATCCCACTCAAAGGCAAAGTAACATAAATGGAAGCAGGAGCAAGCTCATGGGCCCAATTCTGATCTCACACCAGTGTAAATCAGGTGGAAGCAATGTAAGTGTGATAAGCATGCCACACATGCTTAGGTGCTGCCTGGGTAACAGACAAGTGTGGGTATCTCAGAGTATACTGGATGTCTCTGTGAAGTCAGGGTCACTTAGGGTACATGTACCCTTCCAAAAAAACAACAACCCCACAACCCTGCGGCAGCAATTCTCAGAGCTCAGGTCACCTGACTTGGGCTTTTGAGGCTCATGCTATGGGGCTAAAAATAGCAGTGTAGCCATTCGGGCTCAGGCTGGAGCCTGTGCTCTGAAATCCACTGAGAGGGGTAAGTCTCAGAGCCCAGGTTCCAGCCCCAGCAGGAACATCTACACTGCTATTTTTAGCCCCATGGTGCATTCTGGAGTTTAGTTGACCCAGGCTCTGACACTTGCTTCCACGGAGGTTTTTTTGCAGTGTAGAGGTATCTGCAAGAGACTGATGATTCCTTACAGTTGCCATCAGAACCTTGAAGTTGAATTCTTCATCATAGTTTAATGTAGGCTTTTTTAAATTTAAAACGTTCCTTATTCTTTAAGCCTATTTTCAACAATGCTAAAAACTTAGAAGGAAGAAATAAATGTTCCAAACAGCTACTGTAGAAGTTATTGGAGTTAGCATGAAGTCTGAAAGCTCAGCTATGCTTAGCCTTTAAATAACATACTTTCTCTGTTTACATTAAGCACATCCAAAGCAATTTTTGTTAATTTGTTTACTTGCATATTATGTTTAGCCTTTGAATATGTAGCTAGAGAAAGAAGAGCTGTAAGAAACTGAGGCTAGGTGGCGCAGTTGTTTTACACATTAATGTTCCATCTTCTAAGCCCTGTGTCCAGTTTACTGAGGCCACAAGTGAAATGAATCTGATGTTCTGAAATCTATTGTAATAAATCATAGAATATCAGGGTTGGAAGGGACCTCAGGAGGTCATCTAGTCCAGCCCCCTGCTCAAAGCAGGACCAATCCCCAGACAGTTTTTTACCCCAGTTCCCTAAATGGCCCCCTACTCCCCGGTGCACATAAGAAAAATCACCATGGGACAACTCCTGCTCACTCTGCATACATGAATTGTCAATAGGATTCCTCACATGAGTAAGGCAATCAGGATTTAGTAACATTTTTTAGCATGATCAGTGTTCTCTTCTCACAGCAAGGACAAGGACTGCAGTAACTGGGTACTGCTACTCAGATCAGAGGTATGCTGGCAAAGTTGTATAGTCCCATACATATAGTTTTGTATTTTCTAATGCATGATAGCAATGCACCCACCAGTAGAGTAGCAGTACCCAATACTATTAGCCTCATTTTCATAAGCCCTAAAACAAAAACAAACAAATAAAAAGGATTTAGTAGAATATTTCCAAAATCTCATCTGGTTAGAGAAAAGTGTGCGCGCAGTTTTGAACCCACAACTCTGAAACAACTGACTGGGATTATACAATGCTGTTGTGATGCAGCAAGTTCCTTCCAAGACTCAGCCTACAATCTCCAGGAATATCAAGAATCAGTATTTTAATGCATATGAATGGGGAAAACTTAATTTGATTGGCTGCCTGCAGGAATCTCCTAAAATCTCTCTTCTTACAACTAGGCATTCCCTCCTTACAACTAGGAGTGGGACAAGTAAGCACTCTCCTTTCATATCCTATCTGGAAGTAATACCACACCCAGAAGGCAGCTGTTCCAAGAAAACCAATAACTTTTATGGACAGCTCTGATGTCACCCCTGTAGGCATATATCTCAGCTGTAGGACTGAAATCTGAGCAGCAGCACCCAACATGGTGGCGACTACAATTCAGTGCCAGGTAAAAATACCTGATCTGAGAGGGAGGGACTTTCTGGTCAGCTTAGTTTGTGACTTGGGAGAATCGAATATATAGAATACTCAAAATGCAGCGATAGTCTGTGGGTACATAAATTGCATTGGAGATTTTTTTATACATCTTACTGTCCCATAGAAAAGGAATAAGATGGCACATTTTCTTTTTTCATCCTGACCATAAAACAAGGTTTGTCAGGTTTCATATCCAGCTTGCAGGTAAAGGGTTACAGATTCTAGGAAGTATTAAATTCAAACTTTAAAGGATTTTATTTTCATCTACAGTCACATGATACCTTTATACCCAATGACACTAACTACAGTGTCTCATTAAGAGGTCATGCAAACTCACGGGCTAAACAAGGCATTCTTACATATTTAACATTCAAATGCAGAAACCAAGCTAAGCCATGGGAGATTGTAATCAGAAAAGAGCTACACTTCCTGACCAACACAAAAGCTGCAGGTAGGAAACGTTCTTGTTCTTTTACGTTTTAAATTTCCAGATGTTAATTGTACTTTCAAGAGAAATTGTTTACTGGGCACTTACTGCACTCTGCTTAGTTTTAACTTTTAGAAAAATCTTTCTAATAGTTTTGTCCTGAAAATATTTGAACTCGATGTTTCACCTGTTGCAGAGACAGTATTGTTTTCCAGACAGAGACACAGACCACTTAGTAGAAAACCAAAGCAGATCAGATAGCTTTTTTTTAAACTACCTCTGACTAATAAAAACCTAAACCTAAAAAGATTTTTAAGTTAATTTTTTTATCTAACTGGTCATGTTAGCAATTATTAGGGTGTATTTTTAAATAATAATTACTACACTCTTTATGCCTGAAAACGGAGGATTTAGGGAACCTCTGACTTTATTTATGCCTCCTGTGAATTGTGTATTGTTTGAGTCACTTCAGTGAAACTGTGGTTTAGTGGATATGACTCCCCATTAAAATTATGTAATTCCAGTTTTCTGCCTTCTAGAATTTGGCGCACCTTTGTGAAAACTTGCAAGATAAATAAGAGGCAGGTGGAGGGGAGGGGGCTTCAAAAATCTAAAGACAGAGCAAAATCTAGAAATGGAGGGATGCAAGTAGTGATTATAATACTTCAGTTAAAACTTGGGAAATCAGGTATGCAAGTTACAGCAAGCCATATTAACTTACACATGGAATGGCATGAGGTTTCACTGACCTTGTCAATATCATGGAGGGTCATATTTTCATTTTTGTTGAAGAATTTTTCTAGTGTACAATGTTAGGCAAAAACAGATCTCGTTCTCTCTCTCTGGCTTGAAGACCTTTTCTTTCCATCTATGTTTTCCCTTAAACATCATAATTGTTTCAGATATTGCACTATCCACTCACCATTATGTTCCCTTCGCAGGAATGCAGTACTCAGTCTTGTTTGACAATGCTAGCTGTATTTTCCATAATATTGTCCCCCTTGGGGATTCCTGTTGCTTCAAACAAATTAGTAGTGTTTACTGATTTACTCAAACTACAGTAGTTCTGGTAGAGAGGTGGTGGGTGCAAGGAAGGTATTTTTGTCATCTTTCTGTGTAAAGTATTTTCTTGTCCCATCTACTATCAGCAGGTAATAAAAGCAGAGGGGAATAATAATACTTAGCACTACGTTGCATTCTGTGGCCAAGCTTTCAAAGTGCTCTACAAAGGAAGCTATTGTCACCCACATTAACAAAAGGGGAAATTGAGTACACAGGGAGGTTATCAGCTACATTTTCAAAACTGGACATTGATTTTCAGTTCACTTTGTAGGTGCCCAATTTGAGATATCTTGGGCCTGATTTTCAGAAGGGCTCAGGTGAAGTCAGGCCCAAGATGTCTTCGTTGGACATCCAAAAACCTATAATCAGCCAAGATGGTGTCCACTTTTGAAATTCTGTCCAGAAGTGATCAGTATAAGGCCACATAGTGATTCCGGGGCAGAGCCAAGAACAGAATTCAGCCAGGTCTATTAAGGCTGTGGGGCCTATCAGTGTTCTGAGTGTATATTACCCTTCAGAGAAGGACAGCGGGATTTGCAGGATGGGGCCTTTGAAAACCATGATCTTGCCGTCCTTACCCAGGAAAAACTCCCATTGACTTCGGGATTAGACTTCAGGTTCCCACAGAGGTCCTACTGCTTTAAAATTGGTTAAATGAAATACATAACAATTAAATAGTGATAAGCAAAGGGAACAGATTTTTAGCATTTTCAAGTACCCATCTTACTTAGTAAAATTAATCTCAATAGTGACAGCTGAGACCAGGACAAAGTTCATGACAGGATTTGATGCTGTCATATAAATATTTTATCCTGTCCAACGACCTTTCAAAAATTAGTGTTTGTAAAGAAGAAAATTTTATGTTCAACTGACCCTACCAAAGTCTATTTGTTTTATTTTAGTTAGGGGCTGGCCTGCAGGTAGTCAATGAAATCCTGACTGGCTTCAACCAATTGTGTATGTGTTTTATTCAAACCTCCCTCTGAAAATTAGGAGTATTAGCATAACCATGATGTCATTAAGAGGTATTTGCACTTACTGGTCCAGATCTCCAGCTGGTGTAAATAAGCACAGCTCCATTGACTTCAGTAAACTTGACTCCATTGTCCTGTTTAAACTAGTTGAATATCTGACCCATTAGAAGCAGGACACATTCAGCTGTGTGCCTCACGGAGCACCTGAAGCATGGGTTTGTATCACTAACTTTGCTGCACTGCTTGATATATTATTATAGTTTGTATTACAGTCACACCTAGGAGCCCTAGTCATGGACCAGGATCTCATTGTGCTAGGTGCTGTCCAAACACAGAACAAAAAGACTGTTCCCACTCCAAAGAGCTTACAGTCTAACCATAAAAATTACCTTCGGTCATATTCTGCTCATAACTACACAGGTGTCAATCTGGAGTAATACCACTGATTTCAGAAGGGTTACTGTAAATTTACAGAAATATAATTAAGAATAAAATTTGGCCCAAATCATTCACAAGATCAATACAGCACATTCTTCAGGTTAACATAAGGGGTGTATTTGCATAACTGTACTTAGACCTGGAAAGAAAACACACCAAGAGCTCCAATCATCCCATTGTAGAGATTCCAATGGAAAAGGGGCACTGCGTCTTTTAAGTGACAACGTCTATTATGACCCTTCTGTTTTAAGTAATGTTTGTACACATTGGCCGGGTCATGGAACACCCATATTTAGCAGCTTAGTCATTAAATCAGCTACATGTTTCATTATGTAAAATGTTCTTAGCCAGTGAGCTTCAGAGACATCAGATTAAATATTTGCATTGGTTGTGAAATATGACTTCAATTGTCATCATGCTTACAGATCTAGAATGAAAGAAGCATGATTTTTGAATGAGAGAAAAACAACCACAGTACTTTCCTAAGAAACCAGTGCAAGTGATATAGATGCACCTGACTTCTTCTTTAGCAGCTCAGCTGTGCTTTATAGCAGTAACCTAACAATACCTACAGTAATTAGAATTTCTGCTATGCTGTTTATGACACATTCCAATTTAACTTCTTGCTTTGTCATTTCATGTAAGCACAAAGTCAAATGCAATGGTGCCTTATGGGACAAGCGTGGTAGATTCATACAAATCAAATATTCCTTCTGGTACACAGGCAATGAGGAATTCTTGGAAATTAAGAATCTGGGGCCAATTTTTAGTGGAGGGTCCAAACAGGCAAAAGTGTTGAAAACAAACCTTGTACAATTACAGCATCACCTCTTCTGCCTGCTTTCTATTCCACTAGTAATACTGTTATCTGGGAATAGTGTTGCTGTTACAAATATCACAAAATATTTTACAACCAATTACAATGTATTCATATACACACACAAGTACACAGCCTAGGGGTAAAGAAGGGTCTAATGGTCACCTTTCAAGGAGAAAGGTTTGTACTTGGGGAAGCTAGGTGGCTCAAGAAGCAAGATTTAATTGCTTTATCATCGAGGGTTAGGAACAGAGCTGTGTTAAGTGGGTGATCTCAATCTATCCTTCACTCAGTGTGTTTGCACTGGATTTGCATTTCCCAAGTCTCACTTTGAGCTTGGGGGGAAAATGTCAGTAGTCCCATTGATTTAAAATGAACTACGCAGAAGCTTAAAAAGTAAGCAGGTGCTAAGCTGGGTTGGGCCAGAGTGCAGTAACTTGTGGGGTACAGCCCGTACTCCCCAGGAAAGAGAGGCAAAGACCGAGGGAAAGGGAGAAGTGTGGGATTTGAGCAGTGCAGAGAATGGCCTGGAGAACATAAAACAAAAGGCCAAAAAGACAGGAGGGAAAGTCTACAGAGCACTTGGGTCTGTTCCTGGCTCTGCCACTGCCCTGCTGTGGGACTATGGGCAAGTCACTGCCCATTTCCCTCTCACACCCCCTGGCCTATTTCAATGTAAGCTCTTCAGGGGAGGGGTGGTCTCTCAGTAGAGTGCACAGTACAGTGTCCCTGCCTTGGTTCAGGTATTGAGGTGCTACTGTGATACAAATAAAACCCATTACAATGCAGACAACAAACTATGGGAGGAATGGTAGGTAGTCATATTATAAAACACCCAGCTCACAATTTAGCCAGAATACCAGAGATGATAACTCCTATATCTCGTCTGTCTACGTGAGGGTTGTAAACTGCCATTCATCACCAGAATCTCTGAGAGCAATAGTAAAGTCCTCAGTGAACTAGACAGAGGGTATATCTTCACTAGCAATGTTAAAGTGTAGTCGCGGCACCAGCATTGGGAGACAGCTCTCCCAGCACTATAAAAAACCCACCTTTGCGAGGGGCGTAGCTACCAGCGCTGGTGCACTGTCTACACTGCCACGTTACAGCGCTCGGGCGGGAGGGAGGGGGAGGTTTCACACCCCTGAGCAAGAAAGTTGCAGTGCTGTAAAGTGGCAGTGTAGACAAGGCCAGAGACTCTGGCTCTCCTTCACCCTTTGTGGGGAGACAACTCTGCATGAGGTAATGTTGTTTGTTCGTTCTGTCACAGTGCTATAGAAGTGCTGGTGGATTTTTAGTTAAAACAGTCAGAATTGCAGTCTAACTTTTCATCTAAAAAAGGAAGTCCTCCAGCAGCACAGTGCTATATAACACGATGCAGGAGTACTGGTTCCATACTGACTCACAGGCAGAGTCCCACTTCCTGAATTAACAGCACCCAATGCATTAGCACCTGGATTTTCTCCCATCTAAACAGTGGCCTGGCTTAATAAAGCTTACTTAGCCCAGGGGAACTCGGAAGAACACAGCCCAAAAGTATGGCTGCAGGCAACAATGCCAGTGGACAGAGAATGGTTGATATTGTTGTGCTAGAGAAAGCAAGCGCTGAGAAGTTAGAGGAGATAGGATTGAAGCATAGAGCGTTTTTCCTTGCTGAAAGGCTGATGTCCAAGTGGGCATCAAGAGAGATTTGGAGGAATGGTTGAAAAGGATGATTTGAGGTCATAGAGGTGCCAGTGATGTTGCCACAAATACTAACAATATTTCTGGGGATTGAATCCAGCATGCTTTCATTTGGACATGTGGAAGAAGTCATATTTTGTTATGAATTGATCACATTGTTTGGGAGAGTATGAATTAAATGTGTAAGCAGTAACAATAGAAAGCAGACAAACAAAAAGCAGAAGTTTATCTTAATGACTGTTCCCTACCCCTCACATTTGCCATAAATAATTGCTGTGCAAGTGCAGGTGCTTTTTTGTCCTGGTTATAAAGAAGTTTTATAGTCCTGTGTTCTGTTGTAAACTGACATGTAAAATTATTTTGTGGTTCTGGGGAAAAAAAAGAGGTAGGAGGCTTCTCATGTCTCACATTATTCAGTGTCACTGTATGGCCACTTTGGAATCCTCCCCATTCGTTTAAAAGAGATGTGTATTTTTATTAAGGTAAATAGTGGGCCAAATTAGATATGTTGTATGCAAATAAGGCTGATTCCTTGCTGTAGCAGACCACTCCAATTGATCTCTATGCTTGTTCCTCAACTTCTGCAGTGGAGAATCAAGCTCAAAGATGAAGGCAAAGTACACCGCTACCTCGATATAACGCCACCCAATATAACACGAATTCAGATATAACGCGGTAAAGCAGTGCTCCAGGGGGGCGGGGCTGCGCACTCCGGTGGATCAAAGCAAGTTCAATATAATGCGGTTTCACCTATAACGCGGTAAGATTTTTTGGCTCCCGAGGACAGCGTTATATCGAGGTAGAATTGTATAGAGTTCTTGGTCTTTTTTCAGTCACCCCCTCCTCACCGTGAGAAGCAGTTAAGATTTTATCCTACCCCACTGAAGCCAACAGGAGTTTTCCCATTGACTTCAGTGAGAGCAGGATCAGACCCTTTTAGAGCAAGGGGGGAATGCGCGGTGTACAGCCAGACTCCATACAGCCTTGCGGACTGTCCTAGTGCCATCACAAAAGCCACCCAACAACCAGCTGAAAGGAGAAACAGAGCTAGAGCAGAGATCACTGCATTGCAGCAGCACATGCTTGCCCCTGTGACTCAGCTCCACCATAGCTATGGGACCTCTGTGTATCTCCCCTAGTTAACACTTCTCCCCATCCCTCCACCACTGCTATACCTAGGGCCCTACCAAAATCACAGTCCATTTTGGTCAAATTCACAGTCATAGGATTTTAAAATCGTAAATTTCATGATTTCAGCTATTTAAATCTGAAATTTCATGGTGTTGTAATTGTAGGGGTACTGACCCAAAAAGGAGTTGGGGGCGAGGGGCAGGTCCAGAAGTTTATTGTAGGGGAGATTGCGGTACTGCTACCCTTATTACTGCGCTGCTGCTGACAGCAGTGCTGCCTTCTGAGCTGGGCAGCTGGAGAGCAGCAGCTGCTGGCCGGGAGCCCAGCTCTGAAGGCAAAGCCGCTGCCAGCAGCAGCACAGAAGTAAGGATGGCCTGGTATGGTATTGTCACCCTTACTTCTGTGCTGCTGCCTGCAGAGCTGGGCCCTCAGTCAGCAGCCACCACTCTCTGGCTGCCCAGCTCTGAAGGCAGCAGCACAGAAATAAGGATGGTATGGTATTTTGCCACACTTACTTCTGCGCTGCTGCTGGCAGGGTGCTGCCTTCAGAGCCTGGCCAACAGCTGCCGTTTCCCTGCTGCCCGGCTCTGAAGGCAGTGCAGAAGTAAGGGTGGCAATATTGCGACCCCTGTAAAATACCCTTGTGACCCCCTGCAACTCCCTTTTGGGTCAGGACCCCCAATTTGAGAAATGCTGGTCTCCCCTGTGAAATCTGAAATAGGATAGGGTAAAAGCATACAAAAGACCAGATTTCAGAGTCCATGACGGGTTTTTCATGATCAAGAATTTGGTAGGGCCCTAGCTATATCACACTCGGAGGGATAGGTGCTATTTCTGAGGTGTGGCATCTGGATGCCAAGACACCTTGCTCCTGGCAGATTGGCAGGTAAGATCAGCAGCAGTGTGCTCACTTGTGGGATCCCTCGTGCTTGCTCTGAAGTGGCCACACCAGCCATGTAAACAGAGGAGTGTACTAAGTCTGACTGGCATGTGTGGAGTCACATTCCCACAATCTCCATGCACCTTTAGGCTGTCGATACCTGACCCCTCTGGCAGCTGGTCTCCCCCTCCCCGGACAATACTATGGTATTTGCTGCTCTTCTAAGGCTGACCCATCATCCCCCCTACGAACCATTTTGCAGCATTGGTTTGTCAGCAGTTCCTTTGGGGCTGCCTTACTTGGTGCACTTGTTAATGCCTGAGCTCTGTCGATTTCCTGCTCCCAGGTTTGGGCTGCCCATGCCCTTCTAGCAGCTGTACTCACCAGAGCAGTGCTGCCTGCACATGGGAAAGCTGGGGGCAGACTGACTGCAGTGGTTTCCTAGCAAGGGCTTTGCATTCAGTGCAGCAGATGGTGTGATGAAAGGGTCCAAAGTCCACAGCTCTGCTGCCTACTGCACCTTTTATGCTTCTTAGCAACTCAACATTGCCAGGTTCTTAATGCAGTTTCTTTCAGCATATACTGTAAAATGTTATCGGCTCTTAACTCCTGAGCCTGATTGTGATCTCACTTGCACAATTCTAACGGCACTGATTTCAAAGGAGTTACTCCCGTGATATACTCTTGTGAGATCAGCATACAGCCCTGTGGATTTCAGACTCTTGCAGTAAACTGAATGAACTGCACCTTTATAACTCAATGGAAAATGAGGTTACTGTGTCTTTAAAACTGAAGAAGGCTTTTTCGTTGTCCTTTATGCCTCTATTTTTGGTTTGAGTGCTTTGGGTGGGGCATGGAAAAAACAATATTTACCTGCTGTGTAGCTCTATTCTTTGCGTATTTGTTTTTGTATTAACTTCCCCCATGTGAATTTAGCAGATGTTGCATGGATTGATGTCAGCCCATCGCTTCAGTTGTCGGAATACGTGTTCGTCTCTACTAAACACTAGCAGTCTAATAGTGAATAGGTTATGTCTGTGTGGTTAAGGTACACATTGAAATGCCAGCAATAGATTCAGAGGCAAAGATGCTCAAAGAGCAAAATATGGTAGGAGCTAAAACTACCAACCCCAAACAGGGCCTCCAGAGGCACAAGGAGCTACTGTCACATACATGTACAATTTCCATTCTTAAAATCTTGTTTAATTGAAAACGTTTGGAAACATTTTCTGTTTGAATGAATATAATCAGTTTGCTAGAGCATTCGTCTAGTTCAAAATGTTAAATAGCAGGTGCAATGCCAGCAGTTTAGCAATGTGCTTAAATAAAAGTGCCGTAGCCCTTATAGATTACTTCTATATAGAACACAAGCTGCTTACTGATTCTCTAAAGTACAGAATCGTCAACCAAAACACAACTGTTTCACAAAATGCCTTTGAGTCTGATCCTGCTCCCATTAAAGACAATGACAAAACTCCCACTGACTTCAACAGTTTTTGATTTTGATTTTGAAAATCAGGCCACTTATTTCAGGTCTTTGAGGATTTAGAACCTATTATTAATTATTAAATAAATTATAATCAACAAATAAAAGTAAAAAATTTAGGCTCCCAGTTTTTTCAATTTAGCCTAAATTAACGTTCTCTGCTTTTGCTGTCCACCTGTATACATACCTAGGTGTTGCATTTACAGCTGCATAGCAGTGAGGGATCACTTTCCTCTAACTTGAAATGTATTGCGCAAAATGAAAACCAGACCCAGCTAATTAGATTACTGTTAACTGAACCTTATTTATTGATGTAAACGTTAGAAAATAAAGAACCTCCATGCAGTCAGAAACCAATCAGTTCATTAGTGTATGGTATAATTTTCCTCAATAAGATGATTTCTAAGCACAGGACAAAGTGTACAGTAGAAGCTTTGACAGCAGCTTTGCTGTAAGAGTCACTGTCTTGTGTTGCACTAACTTACGTACTTTGGAGCACTGAAATCTACACTGCATAGTTCTAGGCTAAGTAGTGGTGATGCTGCTTTGGAGTTTGGAAAACTTAAACCTCCGTGCATATGCAGCCCACCTCTCAAGTCAGTTTCAACAGAGTTTCTGAGATGGAGCATGAACAGTGCAATGGTCTCTAAGAAAGCCAAGTTCCAAACCAAGCAGGACTTTGTAGTTCTATATTAATACTTAGAATTGTATCCAGAAACAAAGTGGAACCCTTCAGGGCTGGTTGAAAATTTTGCATCAAAACTTGAGTTTTCAACTAAACAAAAGAAAATGTTTACTTTCCTAGAAAATATTAAATTTTTCATCAAAAACCTGAACGTTTTTGGCTGAAAACCCCCCCAAAAAATAACCGTTTTCATGTTTTTGGTTTTTCAACGCAAAGTTGAAATTTTCCTCAGAAAATTTCCAACCACCTCTAGAAGTCTATGGGAGTAAAGGTGTAATACACTGTTAGGGCCTGATCCAAATATTACTGAAGTCAGCGGAAAGACTCTCTGATTTCAGTAGGCTTCAGATCAGGCCCCATCCAGGAAATTCTGCTAAGTAAGTTGTCAGCCATGTTCTGCATTTGTTTTGTGTAGTCTTCACATGTAGCCCCAAGTAGAACCCACTGTAGTAATCCTGCCTGGAGAATACTCATACACTAGTGTGATAAAATCCAGATCAACCAGGCACATGGAGGGTTGGAGGAAAAGTCTCTTGTCTACTCCTGCTACCTGGAAATAGTGGCAGGAATCTATCAAGACCTGTAGATTGTGAACCTTGTTAATAAAAAGTGGGCATATGCCCTCAATGAGGGGAGTAAGCAAACTTCACATTGAAGTCAATGGATAGTGCAAGGACTGCAGGATAAAGTCTTTTAATAAGGTAATGCTAATTTATTGAATTAAATCATACCAGCATACACTAAGAAGATGTAAAGCAGCGTGGTGGCATGTGACCAGGATTGGTCCACTGGTTGAATCATGCTTTGGGGATTTACACTGGCATCATTAAATCAATTAAGTTAGACAGATGCAAATGTATCTAATGGAGATAGGGCCTAAGCATTTAATAATAATATCTAGCACTTTTCATCAGTGATCTCAAAGCACTTTACAAGAGAGGTATCATTATCCCCATTTTACAGATGGAGAAACCAAGGTACAGAGAGATGAAGTGACTTACCCAAGTTCATCCATCAGACCAGTAGCACAGCCAGAACTAGAACACAGAACCTGAATCCCAGTCCAGCGCTCTGTCCACTAGGCCACACTGTCTCAATACACACACTTTTCAATTTCAGCTCAATTTCTTATCATGAAAAAATACATAGATGTTGCCAATCAACTGTCCTTGCTCTTAAGCAGGGGGGATCTGCCACGCCAAAGAGCCACCTGAAGCACATTTTTACAGCCAAGATATAAACCTTTGAAGGGAGGGTTTCTACTAGAAATGCCAACACAATAGTTACTAGTGTATAGCATCATGAGCTACTTCGCTATAAAAATAGTCCCACATGTCATACTTAACTGTGAAATTCTGGTTGATAACTTTGGTGAATAGAGCCTATTCTCTGGAAAAGAAATGGATTAGTTGGTTGGCTCGATTCCAAACATTAAGTCTCTTCAAGGAACAAATGTTCTTCTATAGCTTGTAAGCATTGTTCCAGTTTGAGACTAAAAAAACCCTGTAAATAGAATTAAGATAAGAAATCAAGCACATTACAATTCAATAGCACAATTGAAATGCGATGTATTTCACTGCCATCTCACAATTACAATACTTGAGCCACATGTGGATGGCAATCAATACTATGATCAACACTATGGATTTGCCATGTGCTTGAGAAATAATTACTCTAATTGCAACATAAAGACCCTTTATTCTTATTCTCCGAGTCATTGTGACCAATCATTCTCTTAACCATCTTCTCACCCCACAATGTCTTTCAGGGAAATTGCTTTAAAAAAATCAATTGGGAAAGTTCACAGACTCTATAAAATGATGCAGATTAAATTACCCTATGCTTTACACAGTCATTCAAATGATGTAAAAAAAAAAAAAAAAGACTGGGTCAAATACAGTACTGGAGTGGGGGTAAAATAATGGCACATGAAGGCATCTTCCCGTAAGCATACACAGTTTACTATAACACAATAGGATACACACTAGCTCAGATTCTACATAATTTTATTCCTCACATCTATTAGTGTGTTTGTTTTTTTAAAAGACAAAATATAAGGAAATGGAGTTGGGTTTTTTGAGTGCCTACCTAATATGTCCAAACACCAAGTCTTTTCCTGCAGGATCTTACTGTTGGCTGCTGCTGCTCCCCTACCTGGCCACATAAAAACACGAGCACAAAATTACTAGAAAGGCAAAAACAACAACAGCAAGAAAAGATCTACAAGCATGATGTCAATTAAGAATGTTCTGTGTTTTCATTTTGATTATTTGATCCTTCTGCATTAAGGATTTGCTCCAACTTTCACTGAAGTCTTTTTATTGATTAAAATAGGCATAGGATCAAACTCTAATGTCCTAGAACTCCAATGTGATGAACATTAGCTTTAGTATGAATTGAGGGCAATCAACTCCCCCCCCCACTCCACAGGATCTGTCTCTAAGTACCTAGGAACACTGCCACACTACTCAAACAATAAACTGTACTCCTCCTCTTCATCCATGCCAAGCCTAATATTTCAGTCGAGGAAGGAATCTTCCTGAGGAATCCAAACAGGAAATACTATCCCCAACTCTAACACTGTTTATGCCCAAATCCCAACAAAAGCTGTAACAAGTTTTGTGTTACTTAATCAGATTTCTTCTTTGTAATCCTACAAAATACCAGCAAGGATAAGAAAATGCAATAAATATTTATTTTAAAATAGACACTTTCCATTCTGATTTCTAGTGTCCATAAAGAGCAGACATGGGCAAACTATGGCCCATGAGCCACATCCGGCCCACGGGACCGTGCTGCCTGGCCCCTGAGATCCTGGCCGGGAAGCCTAGTCCCCAGCCCCTCCCCCGCTGTCCTCCCTCCCCTGCAGCCACGCTGCCGCGCTCTGGCCCGCCGCTCCCACTGGGCAACGTGGGGAGCGCAGCTGGCTCTGGCCAGGTGTCGCAGCTGCGAGCTCCTGCTGCTGGTAACGGGGTGGGGAGCAGGGGGGGTTGGGTAAGAGAGCGGGGGGTTCTGGTGGGCAGTCAGGGAGGAGAGGGCGGTTGGATGGGGCGGAGGTTCTGGGGGGGGGGGCAGTCAGGCAATGGAGAACAGGGAGGGTTGGGAGTGGGAGTCCCGGGGGGCCTGTCAGGGGACGGGGATGTGGATAGGGGTCGGGAGGGCAGTCAGGGGACAGGGAGCAAGGGGGGTTGGATAAGGGGGTGGGATCCCAGGGGCAGTTAGGGGCGGGGGGTCCCGGGAGGTGGTGGTCAGGGGACGAGGAGCAGAGGGTGGTTGGATAGGGGGTGGGAGTCCCGGGAGGGGGCGGTCAGGGGACAAGGAGCAGGGGGCATTGGATGGGGGCGGGGGCCAAGCTGTTTGGGGAGGCACAGCCTTCCCTACCCGCCCGCCATACAGTTGCGTAACCCCGATGTGGCCCTCGGGCCAAAAAGTTTGCCCACCCCTGATAAAGAGGATGGTTGGCCAGGTGTGGGGAGAGCCTGGGCTTGGGTTTTACTAAGCTAGGCTGAGTCTGATTGTTGTTTAAAGTCAGAGGGCAGCTCATCTTCACCAAACATCTTCCCATTGTGTGTAGAGGCCCTTTTTGCCTACTTCTTCCAGCCCATCCCCTCTATTCATTTTTTTCCCAGGCACACTGCCCAGAGAATATACCCTCTGCACAGCCATTTGTCAAACATTCTAGCCACCATGGGTGTGGGAGAAGGGCAGTTGCCAAGTTATGGTGCTTTCTCCTTCAAGCCTGCCAAGCACGGTTCTTTTCTGGCTTGAGCAACAAGTTTACAACACATATTTTGGGGGGTCATGTCATGTCTCCTTTGCAGGAAGCACAAAGACCAGCAGTAGCAAACCAGGGATGTAACTTCACCCTCATGCAGACTCTAGGCATTTATAAATATGTTCCAGGAACTTTTCATTCTGTTTACATTCCAGCTTTAAGATGATTGTTGTTTACAACCCACCCAAAAGTTTTTCCAGGCTGGCAGCCATGCAAATGTCATCTCTGTTATCTACCTAAGTCCCCTTTGAAATAACAAACCAACAGAAACTCATTTTTACCTTAGATCCTATTTACTCTTCGAAGAGCTAGGAATTCCCCCCCCAAAAAATCCTGTTAAGTCTCTTAAAGGCCATCTGAGGATTTTGGAGTCTGTAGATCGTTAATTCTGTAAATCTCAGGACACTTAGCTCCACTCACTGTATCATTCAAGCCTGATGTGGAACAGGTGCTAAATTTGCAACAAACAAATTGGGTTTCACATGGCCAGCACCAGAGATGAGCACCTGAAGCCCGTACAGGCTTATCTGAGTGTCTGTGATTCGCAGCACTCCTAATGGTGGCAATAAATAAGTATTTGTTACTGAACTTCTCTGAAGCAGGTTTACTGCAGATAATCCAGCAGTGGCATGCTCTCCCTGCTACAGGGCTGGTATTGTTATGTACTGTTCCATGAAAGAGCCTAGATTTGTATGTTCTACCCTCAGCAGGAAATAAAGTTAATCATAGCCTGAGAATTCTTTGTTTAGTAAAAACAGATCTTTCTGGCCAATTCAATTCTTCTTTGTTTTATCTCTCACTCTCACAGCATGCAATATTACTCCTCTCATTGAGCCCAATGTGCAGAATAGTATTTGGACAATTTAACAAGTTGCCTCTGCAGTTAACATAAAACTCTAACCTAACTCACCAAGATTTCATCAGAGGCCATTTTTTATTTCAGTTCGAACAATCCATCCATGTGAGATTGTGAACTGTTGCCCTCCATAACTTCTACCGTGTTGGGGATAGCAGAAAGACCCAACATCATCTATGGGGCATGCTCAGGGGGAAGGGGAAACCAGTCTAATGCTGGTAAGGGCAGCATTAGTTGATGCCAAAAAAACTCCCACATGGTTTAGAAAGAAACAATGGCACACAAATCCCCTCCCACCTGGCACAGGGAGCCCAATTTCCAGGGAGAAGTTCCCAGAGAGGCTTCCCTAAGGTTGAGAAAAAGGTGTTGGGAATGAGCTTGTTGCAAAGCTGCCATCCCTAACTCCCTTGCCAACTTCCTGCAAATACAGATTTTTTTTGCTACCCTCCACTCATGGAAGGAGAGGGCAAAAATACCTGTGAGCATGCTATCATCTAGCTTTGCAGAAAACAGAATGCATCTGGGGCACAGCACCATAATGCCTGAAAAAGCCTATTCAAGAAAGCTTCATTGAAACCATCAATTTCCTTCCAGTAAGCAGCACTCAATTGCTATTCCAAGAAAAAGTAACACATACAACCCAGGAAAGGGCCAACATTTCCATCAAAGGGGCTTTGTCAAAGGCCTGTGGACAAAGGTCTGTGCTAGACCTTTCTCGGTCCTGTGTATGTGTTCCTTTTGCTCACAGTAAGGATTAAATATCTCTTAATGGAAGTAAAGACTGTAATTGATTCCAATTGAGCTTTAATATATGGCCTTTTTTGAGGCATTCCCGTGAAGTGCCTGAGGCTGATGCTGGGGCTTTTTGTAATTCACAGTATTTATTTATCGGGGTACATTCTGTCCTGCGGTTCAGTGCCCTTCCAGTCCCACCTCCCAAAAGAAAAGGAAGAAACTCACTTTATGGAGCTGGGATTTGGGATATTTTCCCCTTGTATAGGACTGGCTGTTCCCATTCAGCTGGGCTTGCCAAGGACACCACAATTATCTTTAGATTTATAGTATTTCCTTACTTATTTTTATTTGTAGTATGTTAACATCTAAAGGCCCCAGCTGAGCTCAGGGCCTCATTGTGCTAGGTGTAGGGTGACCATATTTCCCTATGCTGAATACGGGAAACATAGTAAAATTACTCATATTCAAACTTCAACGGCAATCAATCAGAACTATGCAGTACAAATGTTCAAATTAACATCAAGTTGACTGCACCTCCATTAAAAAGAAATTCTGCATAGCTGGATTCTTTTTATTTACCTTCTTATCTTTAAGGCTTATGGGTTCACACAGGGAGAGGTCACACAAACACACTCCTGTACACCTCTCTCACACGGGGGGGGGGGTGTGACGGACCGACCCTCCCTTCCCTGCCTGGCGCTCTCTGTCCTCCATGCCTGGCTGAGCCCCCGGGATGAACCCGCCTTTCCTGGTACCTGGTGCCATGTCTTCCTGAGGCAACACATGGGGCTGCTGCTGGCCACTGACATAACCCAGCCGCCACCTGACCCCCGACTACAGCACAGGCAGGAAGGGGTTAAGCCCTAAGGCTGCACTGTGCACCAGGGCCCAGAGAATCTGACTGCAGGGGCCGGTGAAGAGGGTGCTAAGCCCCTGCCCAGGGGGCTGCTGTGGAGCCTTCAGGTTCAGGGTGTGAACAGGCTAGAAATCACTCTTCCCCCCCGCCACTTCACAGCTTAGCTGAGGGGCGGAGAGGCTTCCCCGTACCAGCGCTGTGCGGGGCTTTGGCACATACAGAGCTTGGTTCCTCCTGGCTAGCGCCCTGGGCCGGAGGGTCTTGGGCTTTAGTGGGGCGCCGGCCTAGCCAGAGGCAGTGGGGGAAGGAAGGAGCCTGCCGGCCAGGCTGTTGGTGAGCTGAGCACTCCAANGGGGGGGGGGGGGGGGGGGGGGGGGGGGGGGGGGGGGGGGGGGGGGGGGGGGGAAGAGGGATATGGAGGAGCAGCAGGAGTGGGGGGATGATGGGGCAAAGCAGGGAGAGGACAGTGAGAGGGAGTATGTAAAGGGCCAATGGGTGGGCAGCAGTGGCAACACATAACTGGCCACCGCCTGGCACCTGCCCACACTTGCAGCGTGCAGCCAGTGCCGGCCGGAAATGGGACGGGGGAGCGGGGCCCTGCTGGCTGAGAGCCAGCAGCTGATGGACCAGCAGGGGGACTGGCCAGCCCCGCGTGCTGTAGCTTTGCCCCGCCACCAGCCTTGCATACCCACCCCCATCGTCAGCCACTGGACCCCACCACTCATCACAGGCTGCTGGCGAGCAGGGATCCGGTCAGCAGCAGGATGCACCAGTACTGATGGGTGGTGGAGGGACAGAAAATACGGGAAAATTTGCCAATTTTTAAGAAAAAGTCAGGACACCTGCAGGAGGGTTTAAATATGGGACTGTCCCTTTAACAACGGGATGTGTGGTCACCCTAGCTGGGTGCTGTAGAAGTGACACATAGTAAGAAACATTCTGTTCCCCAGAAAGCTTACAGTCTAAATAGACAAGACAGGCAAAGGTGGGAGATGAGGAACTGAGGCAGAGAGTAATGAAGCGACTTGCTTAAGATCACAAAGGAAGTCTGGGGCAGAGCCATGAATTGAACCCCAATCTCTTAAGTCCCAAGCTAGTGCCTTACCCACAAGACCAAAGTTCCTCCTCACCCACCGCTCTGTCCAACCCACATAAATAACTGCCCTAGTATTCAGGCATAAGCTTTCGTGGGCTAGAACCCACTTCATCAGATGTATGAAGTAAAAAATACAGGAGCATAAATACATGAAAGGATGGGGGTTGCTTTACCAAGTGTTAGGTCAGTCTACGGAGATAAATCAATTGTCAAAAGTTATTTTTCCTCCCTTGGTATCCTGCTGTTAATTGATTTATCTCATTAGACTGACCTAACACTTGGTAAAGCAACCCCCATCCTTCCATATATTTATACCTGCTCCTGTATTTTTTACTTCATACATCTGATGAAGTGGGTTCTGGCCCATGAAAGCTTATGCCCAAATAAATTTGTTAGTCTCTAAGGTGCCACAAGGACTCCTCGTTGTTTTTTTTTGCTGATACAGACTAACAGGGCTACCACTGAGACCTGCCCTAGTATTGTCTGTCTCCCTCTCTAATCGTCTAGCCTTTTTCTATGTAGATGCCATTTACCTGACCTAATCTTCCAAGTTCCACACTTCTTTCAGGTCTATAAAACCTACTCCTCAAATCGTTCACTGTGAGCACAGATGAATCACCTAAGGTGATAGACAAATCAAAAAACAATGACCTTCCAGAATAGTTTGCATTGACTAGCAGTGCTTTGTGTTGATCTGAAAACAGCAATTCTTTCCCAGAAATGACTTTCACTCTCCTTTGCAGCAGTCTATAACAAAAGCTGGAGCTTAAGGTAATCTCAAAACAGGGTAGGAGTTACAAATTAAACAATAATTTTGCTTTGCAAAAAAGTCCTCTGTTGTTTAGATGGCTAGCTCCAGGTAGTCATTCAACTGTGTTCAACGTCTGTAGTCCTCAGAGTGGCACAGTAATGGAGCGTGCGCCCAGGATGTCGTGGAATGAGATAATAGTTTCAACAGGTGATGGGGACTATGCTTCAAAGGCTCCACCCAGCTAATGGGGTCAGAACAGCCCTGTTCCCAGTGGACTGGTTTTCTTTTGGATATTTTTGTCTTCTGGAAATCCTCCGAAAAAACACTTTTATATAGAATGAAGGCAAACAAAGCGATGTGGTAGTTACAGCTTTTTTTAGGGCTATATCATACAGCCGAGGCTATCTGATATAAAGAGGAATATATGGAAATTCAATAGTTAAGTCTGCCTCATAAGACGTCATTTGTAGTGTTAGAAAGTTTTGTCACAGAGGAAATATAAGCATAAACGTAAACATGCATTTCTCAACCTCATGGCCCGCTCTGTGTCTCAAACTGGCAGGGCTGCTCATCCAGTGTGAGCTAGTGTCATTCCCCTTTCTAATTGTCAAAAACGTTTCCATCTCATCAGGCCCATTCCTCCCTCCCCCTCTTCACTAGAGGACTGAGGGGTGCAACCTGACTAGCCATCCTGTTAGTTAGGTTCACTTAAAACATAGAGCTGGTCAGAAAATTTTCGATGAAACTTCGTCAATATTTGTCAATTCATCAACATTGAAATGTTCAATGAGACTGGATCTATTATGGTGAAATTCCCTCAGAAACCTGCCATCTTGCCTGTCTGGATCCTTGGCAGCCTGCTTGGTGGGCTGATGGAGCTGAATACTTAGAAGCCCAGATTTTTGGGCTTCCACCTCCTTAGCACCCAGAAACCCTGGGAGTCCCAGCTCTCAGGCCCCTCAGCAGGCTTCCTCTGAATCCGGACTCCCCAGGCTTCCAGGATGCCCTGTTCTGTGGTAGCCCACAATGCAAATTGCCCCAGATGCTGGGATCCCAGTAAAGCTGGGTGGAGAAGAATAATTCCACTTGGCTGAGAATTTTTAAAATGTTAGTTTTCATTCCAAACCGGAACAAAACCAAATTCTGAAATCACAAAATCCTCCAGAAAACAGAATCACCATTCTCCGCTCAGCACTATTAGATTACATTATTCCTTAAAACGTATCTAGCTTACGTGATTCGCTTTTGCTTGCATATTATTAGAGAATTTCTACCCTGAGTCACTGTGAGCTAGTGTCAGGAAATCAAACACTAGGACCCCAATCCTGCACTGGGGTCAACTAGAACAGACCCCTATGCCTGCAGAGTCCCAAGACTCCACACAGGCACAGGTGCCCATAATAGCAGATCTCAGTGCAGTATCAGGGCCTAACATTGGACCTCTGCCGATCTCAATCACCTGGGAGAACAGAGTCATTTGGGTTGAAATTCATCTCAACCCACACTAGGCCCTGTAGATCACTTGAACACTGAATTAAAGCTGACCTGAAAAGGAAAAACAAATTGTTCTTTTTGGCTTCATGATTTATAAAGGTCTATATATTTTTTCAAGGTTTCCTCACCTCCCCCCGCTTGAGTTTTACTTTAGAAATTCAGCTCCTCTCTAGACTGGAGAATTGCATGATAACTGGAGAAGTAGTTAAAGGATGAAATCACAAGACTGAAGGCTCAGTAAATGAAAGCAAAGGGGATTTTTAATCAGACCATTTAAAACTCTATTTTAACACCTATTTAAACTTCAGTGACTCACGGCATGTCTTCACTAGCCACGTTAAAGCGTGGCTGTGTAGTCACGGCATAGCGCAGGGAGAGAGCTCTCCCAGCACTATAAAAAAACCCACCCTCACGAGGGGAATAGCTACCAGCGCTGGGAGCTGCACTGTCTACACTGGTTACAGCACTGAAACTTGCAGCACTCAGGGGGGTGTTTTTTCACACCCCAGAACGAGAAAGTTGCAGCGGTGTAAAGTGCCAGTGTAGACAAGCCCTAATGTACATTTTAGAGAAAGGAAGCCTTTGTTAAATACTCAACACTCCCGCCCCTTCAATTAAGGTGTTAGAGCTTATAATACATATGTTAGGAGACATCCAGGAGGTCCTCCTGCAAACCCAGGGAAGATCAGAATTTACATTCCTGGTATTGTCTATACTAGAGTCCTGTCCATGCACACAAATTGCACCCATTTAGCTTAACTAAGCTAAACCTGAAAAGGAAAAACAAATTGCCTTCTTTGCTTCATGATTTGTAAAGAAGGCCTAAAACTAACGGCTTGTCTACACTGGCAATTTACAGCGCTGCAACTTTCTCGCTCAGAGGTGTGAAAAAACACCCCCTGAGAGCTGCAAGTTTCAGCACTGTAAAGCACCAGTGTAGACAGGGCACCAGCGCTGGGAGCCGCGCCCCTCGTGGAGGTGGGTTTTTTTAGAGAGCTGGGAGAGCTCTCTCCCAGCGCTGCACCATGACCATACAAGGCACGTTAAAGCCGTGGCAGCGCTTTAGCGTTGCCAGTGAAGACTAGCCCTAAGCTAAACAAATATGTCACCCTCAAACTGAGTGAAGAGTCCCCCGAAATTGGAGTTGTACTGATTTAACTTCAATGATTTAACTACAGTGGTGCAACTTCTACATGTTGACCAGTCCTTAGGTCCCAGTGAATGCCTGCACCTATGCAGAGAGCCCCAGAGAAATCAATGAAGCGTTGTGATGGTGCAAGGATCTGCCCACAGAGAACACTTGCAGGATCGGAGCATTTATTCCTCTCCTCCCCAAGTAACAACAGGAGCTTTACTGACTCTGCTGCTTTTGGGAAACTTGTCTCTGAAGCTGTAAATGGAAAGATCCACCCTTTCACATTCTCTCAGTCCTGGTCTACACACAACAGTTGCACCAGTTTAACTAAAGATGTGATGTTGCACTGATTTAGTTAAACCAGGGCAACTTTGTGCATGAATACTCTGCATTGGTTTAAAAACTTTGCTTGCACTGGTTTACTTTACCCCTGTTTTTGAACAGCGTGACTTTTGTATGCTCAGACTCAAATGGATGCTTGAACTGCTTCAGTCTCATAGGATTAAAAAAATAAAATTAAAGACACGATTGAAGGGAAAAGTCATTTCCTGCTCCACTGAGAAATTTAAACCAATCTCATATTTCAATGGCTCATACACCTTGAACCATCACATCATAATCTTATCCAAATGTCTGTCATAAATGCATTTTCAGACAGTTTTTAGTTACATTACATGAGGAAAACAAATGTTGCCAAAACAGTGGCCAGTAGCAATTTCAATTTCCAGATAAAATCTGCTCTAAACGCATAACCAATTGTGTTGCGTATGGGATGAGGTACACATGTTTTGAGTTTACAGATGTGCAGGTAGACTTTTGTTGAACATGCCACTAAGCAGTCAGCACAAAAGTAATGATAGAAATAGAGAAGGAATGGATGTGTGGTCTCTGCTCTCTTTAATAAGAGCCAATATATACAAATTACATAAACAGACACAGTAGCATTCACTTCCAGCTGTAACAGTGTTTACTTTTTACAAAGTAAGGCCCTGTCCATGCAGGCAAGAGAAGTGCTTTTTCTGTTAGTTTAACTTGAATGAACACACGCACCTATGTAGGCACAGAGTTTAACCCCTTTAACATGGTTTTAGTTAGTCTGGTGGTAGCCTAGGCATCCCACTTTACACTCCAAGTGATCTTCAAGATGCTAAACTGTATCTACATGGGTGTTGGGGGTGAGAGAGCAGGGAAGGAAGGGTTCAGTCAAGTTAAACTAATTCAATTGAGCTCACTTGTTTGGAAAAAAAAGCCCCCATTCTACCCGTGTAGATAGGGCCTGTGATACTACGAGGGAGGTGTTTTCATTCTCAAAAGTCTTCAGCCTTGTTACCATCCATTCGTAGCTCCCATTTTATTATCGCACGGCAGACTGTAGATGCAGCATCCTCATAAGCTTTGATTTGGCAGGGAAATACCAGCATTCTAAGAGTTAAGACTAGGATTTTTCAGAGGGGCCTAAACCAGTTGTTTCAATGGGAACTGGGGACCACCTTTTTAAAAGGTATTTAGGTGCCGAAAGATGCAGCTATATGCCCAATGGGATAATAAACAACAAATTACAAGTAGTAGTATTGCAGTAGATCCTCAACAGCCCTGCTGAATCTGGGACCCCACTGTGCTAGGCGCTGTACAAACACAGAGTTGATTTTTGAACTTATACCATTAGTATACATGATAATTATTCCAAATATTGCATGAGATCTGTCACATTCAACTAATTATATCTCAGAATATTACACTACCATATTCACTTTAAAATGCAGGATGCAGTGTTTGGACCATACCTGCTAAGCCAGTCCTTTGATTTTCTGTAACCTTCAGAGATATACATTTATTACTTACTGTCAGTCTAATGGCAAAATCTTTTAATGTGAAACCAAACGGCACTGTACTTTTTGTCTAAATCTTCTGAGTGAAGGGATTACAGGATCTAATATTTTCCCTTCTGAAATTGTCTACTCTGGGCTTTTTTATACGGAATCAGCCTGCAATCTTTATATTTTCCAAGCTATGACCCAGGGTGAAGGATGATAGAGGAGAGAAGGGACTGGGATCCAGAATATCTCAGCCTGACAGGAGTGAATGGGAGGGAAATACCACTTCTGCCACATGGCTCCTCCTAGTCCCTTGACCCCATAAATGCCCCTCCATGGGGCTTCATGGTGTGGGAGGTGTGAAGCTGGTGGGAGAGCTGAGGAGAATGTATTGTACTCGGCTGAAACCTGTGGGACTTTTGAAGGTAAATTAATTCTTGCCTTCCCAGCATTAACTTACTCTCTTCTCCTCTCTGCGATTTGGAACCTTCTTTTGGGGAAGCTCAAGGGGGCACTGAAAGAGGAGTCCCTGGGAGCACTACTGCTGGAGGAGCCATGTGCCTCGGGGTCTAGAGAAGGCGAAGCCACTAGGCAGAAACACAGGGTCTCCATGAATCCCGTGGATTCAGGGAGTGGAACCCCCATCAGTTCTGTGATGAGAAGAAAAGCATTCTGCCCCTCCAACAGAAAAATTCAAGGAAAACTACATGAGCTCAAACATGTGACATTTCTTGGGCATAGCCCACCTACTACTATTTATTATTATTTGTATTGCAGTAGCACCTAGAAGCCCCAGTCAGGGAATAGGGCCCCATTGTGCTAAGCATTGTATAAACATGCAGTAAAAAAATAAGTCCTTCTCCCAAAGAGCTCATAATCTAAATGACTGACATGATGCGCCAGGTGGAGGAGACAAGCAAACAAGTAGGGGCGGGGGACAGTAATGAATGCTCTGCCTTCAGTTTGTTACAAAATGGCAATTAGCAACCCCACCTTTCTCAGCAAGAACACCCCAGTCAGAGCCTATGGCTGTTTTCTTCAGAGTCCAGCCGGTGCAACTGCCCCATGCTGGGATTTCACCCTGGGAATGCGGTTTGACCTGCTAAGTAATGGAGATGACTGGACAGGAAAATCCATTTAATCTGCAGAATCACTACCAGGGCCAAGACCCGTGCATTAGAGAGAGTTACACTAAACATTTACAGGATAAAATGTCTCTCGGTGCTTCAGCGAGAGCCTTCATAATAAAATAAATTAGCATAGTCTTTTGTTTTAAAGCTGTTGAATACAAAAGAGTTAGTTGAAACATTTAGATTGGGACTTATTGAACGTTCTCTCATAATGAGGAGCATCCAAACCAGGCAGTGCTTTGATGGCATTCTTTGTGAACTTTCACATAAAGAAATACCAGTGTCAGTATTTATGTTAGCAGTTACAAATGTGTCCAAAGGTTTAAACTTAGCAATGAAGATCTGCTCTGGGCTGAAAGGTGTTACCCAAACTCTCATTTTTGTACCAGATTTGAAAAGATTCATGTTTCCTTTTAAGTTAAGTGATTGAAAAATGGAGAGAGAGGTTTATTGGATTAAAATGTGTGGTTTGCACTGGTACAGCCCACAATTATTTATCCATATGCCCACATCACGAATATCTGAGCTCCTCACAAACACTAATTAATTTATTATATTCACCACAGCTCTATGTAGTAGGGAAGTGTTATTCCCAGTTTATAGAAACAAGTGAGAGACAGAGAGATTTAGAGGCCCTGTTTCAACAAAGCACTTAAGTTAACTTTAAACACAGGAGTAGCCCATTGACTTTAAGCATGTAAGTTAAGCGCATGCTTAAATGATTTCCCCCAAACCACATAGGAAGGTTGTGGCAGAACCAAGACTCGAACCCAATTCTCCGAATCCATATCTGGTGCCTTAACCAGAAACAAGGAAACAAACACACAATTAGCCCATGAAACCAGTTGCCACAAGATACAATTGAAGGCAAGAAGATTCAAAGGAAGATAGGATATTTATATGGACAACACGAATTTCCAGAATACTAATAATAAAGATGACAAAAAATAAGTTTTGGAAGAAATATAAACCTTCATGTTTCAGGGTTTATGCCACTCTCTTAAGTACTGGGGACTAGGTGGAAAACTTTCTGGGGAGGGGGGGGGAGGGGGGGGAGAGAGAGAGAGAGAGAGAGAGAGAGAGAGAGAGGATATCCCATAAATGTCAGCTGACGGGGTTTTTTGCCCTTCCTCTGAAGCATCTGTTGCAGGCCACTTACAGAATAGTGGACTAGACTTGGGACTGATACAGTCTGGCAATTTCTAGGTTTCATTCCTATACTTCACAAAATGTAACTAAAAACATAGTAACAACAAGCAATATGGCCTAAGAAATTCCAAAACTTTTGTGGGGATATCTTTTTGTTTGTTTGCTTGTTTGTTTTAAAAGGGATTAGGGGATACAGTATGGCAGGAAAAATCTAACTCAAATATTTTGGGATACATGGATTTAACATGTAATGAAATTCTTCATAAGATCAATATTTACATTTTGCCTGCATATATGATATTCCATAACAGTATTGTTAATGCTATTTTTCGAGCAGAACTCATGTGGAACCAAGAAAGTGACATTAGCCATCTAACCCCTTGTAACCTGCTGCTTCTTTGTGGAAATGATCTGTGTGTTCAAAGAGCAAGGGATTTGTTGAAATCGTTGGCTTGCCATCTGCTCGAGGCATTCAGCTGTATCTAGCACAATGATGCTGACAAGTTTTCATGAGTAAATACACAACAACATTTGTATGTTTACAGCATCTGTGAGAAATGTGGGGAAGGTGGGCTCTTTACTATGTGTTTCTAGAGCAAGTCAAACCCATTAATTAAATTCAGTCTCATGTCCAGCTTCAAAAGTAAAAACAGAGCCAACTTCTGGGGTTTGGCAGCTACAGGACCTAGGTAGTGGTTTTGTTTTCTCTCTTGTGAGTTTGGTTTGGGTTTTTTAATCATCTGGGCAGATTAATTTTTTCGGCTTTGACCACGTGGGGATTTGAGCGCCCTTAACTCCTGCAGAGTCAATGGGAGCTGAGGGCACTCAGTAATTCAAAGAAGGTGCTAAGAAACTTGCAGGATGAAGTCCTATCTCATAGACATTTCTCTCCTAGCAGTTCTTTTGATCATGCCGTCAATAAACAGTTTAAAATTAGAAATCAACAGCACCTCAGTCTGTTCTACTCCAGATCCTGTCCCTGGCTTTAATGAGGCTAGTACAATGGGAAGAAAATCTGTTAATGACATTTGCACAGCTCATATTACCCCAATTCAATTTTATTTAATTGCATATGACATATGTCTCTTGCAAACACAAAGAAAAACATCCATTTAATACATACAATGCACTAGAATGTCAATCAGAAGATCCTACTAAAAACTCTCTTCTTCAGCACAATGCTAAAAGGGCAAAAATTGCCACCGATTTGAGAAAAAATTAAAACATCTTTTGAGATGGTGATAAAAATTCCTTTTTATACAAGAGAGGTAAAATCCAGTGTGCTCTCAGAAGCTGACAAATTCTACAATCCAAAAGATAACAAGGTAGATATTCCGATGCTCCACATATATGTGGGCAAAAATGAAGATGTGGAACTTTTCCATATCTACTTTAAAGATGCCCGGTTAGATGGTTTGAAATCTTAACTGAGAGCTGGTCTACACTGGGAACTTCCATCAGCAGAGCTGATGTGAAAAATCCACATCACTGAGAGAGACAGCTGTTCAGACTTAACCCCCAGTGTAGACAGTGCTACACTGCCAGAAGAATTCTTTCATCAACTTAGCTACGACCTCTCAGGGAGGTGGTTTACCTACAGTGGCAGGAGAAACCCTCCCCCCCCCCCCCAAGGTAGGTAGTGTCTGCACTGAAACGCTACAATTTAACACTCATACTGTAAGAACAGGAAGTTTTCCGGGATGTTAAATGCACAGGAACCTGAACCTTAATCCTAGGTTTGTGGAGAATCTTTACCAATAAAGTGCTTTATAACTTAGAGCAAAAAGGAAACGGAAATGGTTTGTCCCACTCACCAGTTGGTACCATAAGTCTGGGAAAACTATCAGACTTTAATGTGTTTTGTAAAGTGCTATGCACCTTTATGGCACTTAATAAATTACAGCCCTGATCGACTCCACTGGGATCTGTGCTCCAGGCAGCCAAAAGACTGCTAGGAGCAGGGAAGCCACAGCACAAGATGCCCACAACCTACTCCACAGGGAGGAGCGGGAGGTGGAGCACAGCCTATGACCTTGGTGGAACAGGTATAACCAGAAAAATGTTTATTCCTGTGGAGCCCAAGCTTTAAAGGTTCCTTTCCCAGATGGAACCTCTGGGAGAGTGCAGCACTGGCACCATCACCTGTGCTCCCCCAACAGTAAATACCCCGCAAGGACAAAGGCATGCACTTTCACCCCTCCCTTCAGGTCCGCCTGGCTGAATCGGGCCCAATAACGATCACCGATGACAGTGGTATAGCAGGGACTGTGCAAGTGAGAATGAATCAGCTCTCTCCTTTCAGCTCATGTGGTATCTCAGCCTGCCTGACTGGCTAGCAGAAAGGCAGGAATAATTCTCCAGAAATCCCTTGCACGTATTGACTGAAAAGGCGTCACTCCTTAGAAACCCATACATTTGGGGTTTGTTTACATTTTCACTGTCTGGGGTGAGTCTCAGTGGGACTTCTCCCTGCCCTCTATATCCAGGTGAGCAAAACAGATACTTATACCCTCCCAGGTGGTAGATGGGGGTGCAAGCCATCTAAATACAGAAACTAGCCAGAGCACAGGACTTTTCCTGGAGATGAATGACCATCTTGGGTTAATAGCCTCAGACTGTGCATCAGGCCATCTTCTCTTGCCAAGCTGGTCATTAATCCCCAGGAAATGGCCAGGACCTTTATGGTTACTGCTCAGATGCATCACCAAGCAAAACTCTCCTGTTTCAGCAACTGGACCCATGAGAAATACCAGACAGTGTTTTTTTTCCCACAGGTTAAAAGAGGAACGGCATCTTGGTTCCTCATTTATCCTCTTTCTATTGTTAATGACTGAATGTTAATATTTATAAAAGGAACATATCTCCAGAAAGCAGCAGAATTCAAGAATTTATGAATTGGTTTAGTATAAATACACAAAAATCTCTCTCACTACAAATATCTGTTAAAAGTCAGTCACAAATTGATGAGCATTTATTTCTCAAAATTTTAAAAAGAAAAAATACTTTTACCTTTTGCCCCCCCGAAAGTTAAGAAAACTTTAGTAATATAGGTATTTACTTAACCCTATCCTTATGGTATCTAGATAAGAGGCATACAGCTTTAGGATTGCAAAAATTATTTCTGGATCCCAGAGCTTTCCTGAGAACAATATGTATGATTTCAAGTTCAGCTGTAGTTCCATGTGAGTTTTTCCTTTCACAGTTTTACAACAGAACTTTAAAGAATTTGATTCTGCTCTTAGTGAAGTCAACAAGAGTTTTGCCATCAACATGCAATGGGCCTTTCAAAAAGCATCTCTCATTCAAAATTCATCCCAAACTGCTTTTTACAAAAGGTTGCATAATACAGTTATAGAGCGATATGCCTTATATATAAAATAATAATAGCAAAGTGAGTATGACAGAAAGGTCAAGAGCTCATGGAAATCAGAGGTTTGCAGCTGAAATTTGAATTGAGATGGAAAATTGCTGAGACAGAGAGAAACTGTTTCAGACAATAGAAGTGGCAGAGGAGAAGGCTCTTGAACTAAGTAGCAAGACTACACACAGGGGCAGAACGAAGAAGGGGAAAGAGTCATGAGGGAAATAAAAAAAACTTTCCTTTAGGTTCAAAACAAAATAGTTTTGATAACCACATGTGATACTAAACCATGAGTTGGTGAATTAAAATTCAGTACACTTGTTCAAACAATGTAAATCCAGTATTGCTTACAGTCCTGTTTATCTGAAATACCAATGTATGATGCTCTGGCATCAGGGAGAAAGGGTTAAACATTGTTTTGTTTCACTGAGTAAAGCAAACACTACTCCCCTTTGATCCTTAGGGTGAGGGAGTCTATTTTCTTGTGAAGAATACTGGTTGGCTTCATGTAACCTTATACAACAAAAGAGCCCTGCATGGTGCATAAATTCCTTAGGGACTAAATTCCAAACAAAGCAATAGCACAGCAAAGGTGGAGTAATAGTTGCACAGCCTGCACAGAGAAAGCAGAATAACTTGAACAACGGATGCTTTGCATTTGATCACAGATACAATTTTAAAAAACCAAACCAAACCAACCTAAAAAGGGGCGCAAAACAAACCAGGAAGGTAAACATGGAAACTTCTGATCACAATGATTAAAAGGTTCCTTCTGCTGCTGCACAAAACTGCACCGAGTGTTTATGCCAAAGCAGGCTTATCATATTTCATTTAGATTTTAACCATGTGACTTTGAGAGAATGTATTTTCAGGAACTAAATGAAAAAGGAAACACAATAGGTGTGTCTATGGCATAAGTACTTGGAACAGCCAATGATGGGACATGGAGTTTAGGCTAATCATTTGTCTTAAAAATTCTAGGTTAATTTGTAATGTGAAAATTGCTTTCTGCCTGGACCCATGACGACTATGTGGCTTCCACTCAGTCTCATAAAAGTGCACTCAACCTTCATAGACATGGTAAGCATTACTTTATAGGGCATGCGTCAAATCATATGTCATTGTATCTTATGGCATATAAGAGCATAGCAGTACCTAAATGCATTCAGAAGCACATAAGGGTTTTCTGTCCTTCAGAACAATACAAAAGAGCAGGATATGGAAATATGCCTTTGTTTTATTGACCAGACAAATAGAGAAAGTTTCCTAAAACCACTAAGAGGAGGACATCACTAAACAAGTGATAAATGGAGAAAGAATACTTCGTTTTAGGAGGCAGCCATGGTTTGTGGGGATGACAAACATACACAGTTGAAATTGTAAGTTATGTGAGCGTGCTCCAAACGTGGTGGAAGGAATAATTTTAAATCGTGTTGGGCAAGTCCAAGAATTGAAAAAAAATTATTATTAAAAAGTTTAAATATAAACTGAGATTGGTTACCACTTCTGGTTGATACCATGAAGAGCAAGAGTATCGCTGATCTGCAGGTTCATTTGAATGTTTGTCAGTTTTTCCATGTTCTCTTTCGTTACACATAAAGTCTCGAACACTACTATGTTTTCTAATGCTAGTCCTCAGAGTATTAGGCAAATGATCTTATGAATGAATTCTTAAAAAATCCCTTTTGTTTAACAGAAACTGATCCCATATATTGTGGTTTAGGCAACGTTCAGAATGGAACAACTTAATTACCCGACATCTAGTAATGGATATGCTTGCCAAAAACTGACTCATATCGTCTCTTCTCTTTGGGGTTTTTTCTTCTCCATTTCTAGTCGATGTATATAAATTTGCTCCTGGCAAGAAAAACTATTGTACCTGCTAATCTTTAACTCCAAACTTTGTCAGCAAATGAAAACAATTCACAGTAAATAAAAAGGCACCTTAGGGTTTAATTCGTTAACACAAAATGTAGCTTCTGTATTTGTTAGCTAAAATCTGCATTCTCTCAATGCAACCTAAGGAGGATGCGGATTTCACTGTCAGGTGAAATTGTAATGCTCCGTAGTGTGTGTAAACGCTTAAGCCACAGCCTATATTCCTACATCAAACAAGCAAGGACATGAGGATAATAATACCCTGTTAATCCTAGAGCAGAACAGAAATGAATGAGAGAGTTTTACAGGACCTATTTTGTAATTAAGAATGAGCAAATTCATCCATGTCAAATATAATAGAACTAAAGTTAACAGACACCAGAGAACTCTTCTTCTTCACAAACTGACAAAACCAGATGCAAGTTCAAGGGCAAAAGTCTATTAAAACACTACATGGCATCACTCTGAGAAGAAAGTCTCCATAAACCTATTTACTCCATAGCATCTGATGTGCCTTACCCCTAAGGGCACAGAGCTAGGTAAGTAGTTAAGAGTTCCCAGGTTTTCCTCAAACCCCAGGGGTAGTATCAAAAACCCAGTCCACTAGTTTTGTTTGTCTCCATGACATAATCTGATTCTGGAGAACTCAGGCCCTTTTGGGGGGGAGGGGGCAGAAGGGAGAGGGAAGGGAGCGGGGAAGGCAAAGTAACTCTTTTGGTTGCATAGGAAACCTTCCAAATATGGACTGAGTGAAAACCCACACCAACCCAACGCAGGGTTCTTAGCATGATTCTGCTGAAGACAGTCTGAAATGGCAGCTCTGAAAAAGATGTATGTGACTGTCAACTGCCTAACTGGTATAATTTGACTGGTAACACTGAAATCTCATGATGGGATTTTGAGAGCTTTATTTTCCAACAATTTAGGTGTGGAACTGTGAGCCTGATTTGCATAACTGCAAATACATACACAAAACAAATAATTGCATGCAAAAATAGCCTAAAAATAGGGATGGAACAATGGTGGTTCTGAAAGTGCTCTGTAATTAATATTTTCCCTACTAACTGCTGCTGAATTTCAGAATGACATTACTAAGGACCCAATCCTGCATGGGGTTCTGCTAACAGGCACCCGTAGGCCCATGCGACATGCCACCAACTTAACTGATGCCCCACATAGGGTGCATGGTTCGAGCAAGCAGAACTCTGTGCAGGATCAACACCTGCAAATGAAGTAATATATAATGGCGGTAATGCCCTCAATCTTTGTACAAACATTCTTCTGTCACTAGTAAGAAATGTACATGACAAACTTTATAGGCCGGGCCCCATATTTTGCCCATTTGATGGAATGAGTTTGACCTGTTGATTATACAGTCCTGCCTCTCACAGAGTAATCTTCCTCTCACAGTCACACACACACTATTTTTTGTGGGATATCTGGAAACAAAAAGTTAATATCCTTTAAAAGATAAAAGTATCTGCATTTTTAAATTCAAATTCTATCATTATATGAACATATCTACCCCGTCTGTCAATGGTCAGTAGAGACATTTTAATGCAATTTTCATTCAGCCAGGAGCACATATATCTTTTTTTTAAGAGTGTATGGAGGGGGGAGAGCTGGGAACCCTACTACATTACTATGGTCAAAGAACCTGGGGCTCATACTGTTGTAAATATTTTGCAATATAAACATGAGAAAAAGAACAGGAGTACTTGTGGCACCTTAGAGACTAACAAATTTATTGTAGCATAAGCTTTCGTGGGCTACAGCTCACTTCATCGGATGCATGTAGTGAAAAATACAGAAGGAAGATATATATATATATATATACACACACACACATGCAACAATGGGTGTTACCATACACATTATAAGGAGAGTGATCAGTTGTCAGCAGGAGAGAAAAATAAGTGTTTGTAGTGGTAATGAAAATGGCTCATTTCCAGCACTTGACAAGGAGATATAAGGAACTGGAGGGGGAGGGGGGGAAGATAAGCATGTAGAAATAGTTTTACCTTGTGTAATGGCCCTTCCACTCCCAGTCTTTATTCAAACCTAATTTGATGGTGTCCAATTTGCAAATTAATTTCAATTGAGCAGTCTCTCGTTGGAGTCTGTTTTTGAAGTTTTGTTGTTGTAATATTGCGACTTTTAGGTCTGTAATCGACTGGACAGGGATGTTGAAGTGTTCTCCAACTGATTTTTGAATGTTATGATTCTTGACGTCTGATTTGTGTCCATTTATTCTTTTACGTAGAGACTATCCGGTTTGGCCAATGTACATGGTAGAGGGGCATTGCTGGCACATGATGGCATATATCACATTGGTAGGTGTGCAGGTGAACGAGCAAATTGGACACCATTAAATTAGGTTTGAATAAAGACTGGGAGTGGAAGGGCCATTACACAAGGTAAAACTATTTCTCCATGCTTATCTTCCCCCCCGCCCCCTACCGTTCCTTCTATCTCCTTGTCAAGTGCTGGAAATGAGACATTTTCATTACCACTACAAACACTTATTTTTCTCTCCTGCTGACAACAGCTCACCTTAACTGATCACTCTCCTTATAATGTGTATGGTAACACCCATTGTTTCATGTGTGTGTGTATATATATATATATATATCTTCCTTCTGTATTTTTCACTACATGCATCCGATGAAGTGAGCTGTAGCCCACGAAAGCTTATGCTACAATAAATCTGTTAGTCTCTAAGGTGCCACAAGTACTCCTGTTCTTTTTGCGGATACAGACTAACATGGCTACTACCCTGAAACATGAGAAAGAGGCAGCTCCCAAAATGTTATTGATTCCCTGAGTCAAAAACATTTGCTTTGTTATCGTAGGATCAGGACATTTGAGAAATTAAACGTTTAGAGGAATCTGAGTGCACACCCTTATTGGTACATCCTTGAGTACACCCTAATCGGTAAGAGGATCTTTATTCTCCTCTTGTAGGTTTTGGATTTAGTAGACATTCTTCTGATATGCCATTATGTCTTCTGCATTCAGGCGCAATAAGCATGTCATCGGATTGTTTTTCTCTCTGTGCTATCCTATCACATATTCTAATGATGATGGTGTGTGGCCATACCTACACTGACTGACAGGACAGGTTCTGAACTGTGTTTCCTTCCAGCCTGATCTTCATTCTGTAGTGACAACTGAAAGCCTCCCTGTTTTCACTTTGAAGTTCAGAAAATGAAACCTCATAAAGAAGAGATTTTAACCAACCAGGGGTACAGCAGTGACTCACTCAAGTTAAAATCAATTAATCCAATCCAAAAAAGGACAGAGACAGAGAGGGAGAGAGGGCAAATGGGAAAAGACAGACAACAGGATGTAGAGAAAGAAAAGAGCAGAACAGGATAAGATCTTTGGGAGAAGATAGGAGGGAACTGAGAAAAAAAGAGAGACAGGAAACCTGAGAGGCAATGCAGGACCAATAGAGATAGTACTGACCTCAGTGGGTCCCATTTGAGCTGGTTCCAGGCCCCCGGTTCACTCCAACAGAGGAACAAACCCAGTATTCCTAATAATATGGGGAAACCTCTGGGCCCCCTCCAGTAGTTTTTTCAGAACAGAAACCCTTTCAGTCACATTCACAGCTTCCAGGTTTATTGCAGTCTTTTTTCATTGCAAGTGGCTCACAGTCTAACACAAGTGTCTTTGTGCTCCTGGCAATGTCTCTAGCAGCATTAATTAATCAGAGGTATTTAAAATATCCAGGACAAGATGATTTTCAGGATACCAGGACAGTCAGAACGTGATGGCAAGGGGCACATTCCCTAACTGACCTCAATCCTGCCTTTAAATTCATGTTCCCAAAAAACTCAGCTGTACATTTAGAATGGTATCCATAGCCATTCTTCCTATACTCAGGACTCCTCTCCCTTAAATTAAAATACACAATTCTACATAATGTAAAGGGCTGCCTATATGCAGATATCCACCAAACCCCTTTGAACACCTCAGCCCAAAACCCAAATTAAAAAGAAGTGTGTGCACCAAACAGGTAGACGAACAGCAGAAAGTAGAGCCACCAGCTACCAAATCTGCACACATAAGACTCTAGGCATGCAATAACCTTGTGATACTAAAATTACATGTGCAAAAAATGGAAGGTGCAATTTTGGGCACATACATTTAGATGCTCCTTTAGAAAATCTGGCCTACATGTTTTATTAAATCTAGAACTGCTGAGCCCATGTTTTGTTTCAAAAATTCTCCAGTTGGACTAGAGATTCTGTGCTATAATTAGTCTTTTAAAAGTTCTGTTAGCCACACTCCCAGCATTACCCATGAAAGTAGATAAAGCCACCGTAGACTATTGCCTCTGCATGGAGCTTATAAGCTTATAAGCAAAGTTTGTGCAAGAGGCAACATGGTCCAGTAGAGTGACAATTGGGTTGGGCCCTAAAGTGGGAGTCTGAGGTACTATGCAAGCAAAACCTCCCTCTCTCTCTATTCTGGCTCAGAAGGTGGCTTAACATGCAGTTCTGCTTACAGATAAAAAACTAACAAAACCTTTTGACTTGAATAACTGTCAACTCTGTGAGTTCATTCCAGGCATTGAAAATCAAGCTGTGTTGTTTTCAGCTCATTCAGCACCAGCAGTAATAACTATTTTGTAGGCTAAATTCTGCCCTTATTACATCTTTCCAATCCTCATCAAATCTCCTAGGGGTTGCAAAAATGTAAATAAGGGCAGAATTAGTTGATGATGCAAGAGTCAGAAATCCAGCTCATTCTCATGTTGCTGTATTGACTACACTGCTGACAGTAATGAGAGCATAGGAATTGCCATTAGACCAGTGTCTCTGACGGTGGCCAGCACCTGATGCATCAGAGGAAGCAGTAAGAAAAATGTAATATAATAATCAGCTTGTAAGAAGGTGGCATGATTTTCTGTTGACCAGCCCATTACTACTGTCATCCCACCATATTTCCGAAATGCCTACTTTATCAAGGTACCTTTTTATTGTCAGGCATTCTAGTGCACCTATTTTTGAATGTAAGCTTCTCACACTCATTTCTAGCCAGTTCTAGTTTTAATTTTTGGCTGTGTGCCTATTTTAATTTAACTCTTTAATCTGATACCCTGTTATTTGTCTGGAATGTACTTCTCTGATCTCAACCTGCCCTTCATACAGTTCAGCTGTCATTTCTGTGCTATCCTTTACAGAGACACTTTTGTTCTATTGCCATCCCTAACAGATGTCTCTGTCTGACCTGAGTGCTTCTCAGTACCTGTTGGCTTTCTTCAGCATTTAAGTAATCCACCAAAATTATCTCCATATTTTGTGCAACAGTTTAGTTCCATCCCTTCTGTACTGGCTCTTCCTGATCCAAAAAACTCCATGGAACCAAATAAATTTAAACCCTTCTTCTTCACACCATCTTCTCATCCACACAATCTTGAAGTCTCCCTTGTCTAGTTGTTGCTGCATTTGGAACTAGAAGTATTTTTTGAGACAGCTACCAAGAGTCCCTGGATTTATACCTTGCCCTTAATAATCTAAGGCAGGGTTTCTCAACCTAGGGGTTGGGATCCAAAATTGGGTCGCCAAAATGTTTCAAAGGATTGTGTGGCAGCTCCTGTGGCTCCTGTCCCACGGGGTGGCTGAGCTCGCCTTCCTGCTGCAGGCACTGCAACCTCTGGGTTCCCAGCACCATTCAGCTTTAGCCCAGCCATCATGATGGCGGGAGTCCGAGTAGGACAAATTTGAGTGTGTGGCACTGTAACCCCATGAGCCAGGTCACAACTCCACTCACATAAATTTGGTCCAGTCAAGGGGGCAGGGCCAAACCTGAGTGGCACTGCAACCCCAGGGTTGCAATGCCCGGAGCAGAGCACCAAGCTCAGCCAGCCCCACAACACAGGAGCTGCAGGGGTGAGTGACAACCAGGACCCAACCCACTGGCGGGGCAGGAACCATGCCAGGGCCTCCACCCCCAGACTATTCACTGGGTCATGACAGGCCATAAACATTTACACCTGGGTCTTGAGCCATCACCTACAGCCCCCAACTAAAACCTCTCCAGCGCATCATCAAGGATCTACAACCTATCCTGAAGGACGATCCATCACTCTCACAGATCTTGGGAGACAGGCCAGTCCTTGCTTACAGATAGCCCCCAAACCTGAAGCAAATACTCACCAGCAACCACACACCACACAACAAAAACACTAACCCAGGAACCTATCCTTGCAACAAAGCCCGTTGCCAACTCTGTCCACATATCTATTCAGGGGATACCATCATAGGGCCTAATCACATCAGCCACACTATCAGAGGCTCATTCACCTGCACATCTACCAATGTGATATATGCCATCATGTGCCAGCAATGCCCCTCTGCCACGTACATTGGCCAAACCGGACAGTCTCTACGTAAAAGAATAAATGGACACAAATCAGACGTCAAGAATTATAACATTCAAAAACCAGTTGGAGAACACTTCAACCTCCCTGGCCACTCGATTACAGACCTAAAAGTCGCAATATTAAAACAAAAAAACTTCAAAAACAGACTCCAACGAGAAACTGCTGAATTGGAATTAATTTGCAAATTGGACACCATCAAATTAGGTTTGAATAAAGACTGGGAGTGGATGGGTCATTACACAAGGTAAAACTATTTCTCCATGCTTATCTTCCCCCCCGCCCCCTACAGTTCCTTATATCTCCTTGTCAAGTGCTGGAAATGGGCCATTTTCATTACCACCACAAAGACTTATTTTTCTCTCCTGCTGACAACTGATCACTCTCCTTATAATGTGTATGGTAACATCCATTGTTTCATGTGTGTGTATATATATATATATATATATCTTCCTTCTGTATTTTCCACTACATGCATCCGATGAAGTGAGCTGTAGCCCACGAAAGCTTATGCTACAATAAATTTGTTAGTCTCTAAGGTGCCACAAGTACTCCTATTCCTTTTTGCAGATACAGACTAACACGGCTATTACTCTGAAACCTGATCTAAAGTTAGCTCCCATATTGAGAAAGGCATCAGACAGAGCAAGTACAAGGAAGTCTGAACTGCGTGGGAGTTTGGGGCCAAGAAGAGTGGGATGCTCAAATAACTGTTACTGGAAGAAAGCTTAGAAAAATGATTGAATAAATAAAAACCTCAGTGTATCCAGTGGAGGTAGAGAACTAGCCATAGATTAGTCAAGGTAGGGACTATGCAGTTCAGTGCCTGAGCCAACTTCCATTGAACTCAATGGAAAGTCCTCTGTTTACTTCAAAGGGAATTGGATAAGTCCTAGAGTGCATAATGTATTACTGTTTGCCTTGTGGCCATATGTATGCACCCAGTGCAAGAAACACATGTCCCTCTGCATCTTTAGGACAGAGTTGCTGACCTGGGGGAGGCTTAATTACTTACAGAGACAATGTACAGGGGCACTCTAGGACACGCCTACCTCAGAAAAGGCTGTCTTGATCCTCCAGTTGATGAAGCCAGTGTCATGACTGAAGGACACACAGAGAAATATCAATAGCTGGGTGACTATAAGAGACATTAGATGACTTGTCTTCACAGCAAGAAGGTGGTAGATCTCACTGAAACTTCTAGTTTCTAGTGAAATCTATTAGGGAGGAGCCTGTGGTTATGGTACAGATTGGTACCAGTAATATAAGGGAGTATAAGAGGGAGGTCCTGGAAGCTAAATGTCCATTATTAGGAGACAAAAATAGTTTAAAGATTGTCACTAAAAGCCAAATACACAAGGAACAGAATTGCCATTTTACATCACAACTTTTCTGACTGTAACTCCATGTTAAGTAGCCACATATTTTAAAATAAAACATTAAAACCTAAGTATCTCTAGCATGTATTAATTCCCATATGCCTCCCTTCTAGCATACCCATATACCAAGTCAAACAAGTTCATTACATGACATTTTTCTAATGATTTCCTTAAAAAGTCCCTGAAGCATAATAGCAATGGTCCTTTGAATTCCCCAGCCAGGGCTGCAGCTAACTGTGTTTCCAAAGCTATGGAGCAGAGAATCAGACCCGCTTAATGCAAAAAAATTCTGCTTCTATGAAGAACAGCTAAACTCAGAATCTTAGGAACCTGGGCTTTAGCTCAACCACTGTCTTGGTTTTGTTTATATTTTTACGCTTCTCCTCACAACCTACACACTTGCCACTTCATTTCTTCACTGCAAGGGGCCTGGCATAAAACTCACAAGCTGCATCTTCCAGCAAAATGCTGAATTGGCCTTCAAGGGGTGCTGGTCAAATGAGTAAGCATGTCCTGCTTTTCCCTCCAAGAGAGTCAGTCCATTGTGTATCTGTAATGCATGGAGTCTCCACTACCCTCAGGGATGAGAGTCACCAATCAGCTGCTAATGCTTAGTTTCTAACATGGCAGCCCACTGCACTATTACTATGCCATTAGGCCTCAAACTCTCTCTGGTGTCAAGTCTAGCTATCAGACATGGAAGTTATCAATATAGACAGCTTGTCCTGAATCCTTAATGAAGCTGCCATCAATACATCTGAGTCATTCTACAGCCTATTATATGGCATTCATCCGATCAGGCTATTTTAAACCCTTTTAAATAATGTCATTAGAGACAATTAGTTTTAAAAAACTAAAGTTCTAGATTTTACTTCCCATTCTAACCCCATTATTTGGTCAGTAACACTTTCTTCTACCACAAGAGCCTCACACTTGTAGAATATTTAAAATAGACTGAGCAGCATATTACAATGTAATTCATATTAAGTTGCATCAATGTTAAAATAAAATGAACTCAGTTTGCAGCTGGATGTACTTCTACATCTCCTCACCAGTCAAGGACGTTGCCTATTGCTCCCATAAGAGTTTGTAAGTGCTCATGCTCCTGTTGGCAAGACAGTTTTCTGTACAACGTGGTACAGAAACATACCCATTGATATATGTAGCATGGGAGCATGTATACAGAATCAGATATACCTATTATTTATTATTGTTACTGTGAGCAAGCTGACCTAAATTAATACTACAGCAATGGATTAGCTGGTGATGTCAGACACCAGCAATGCTGGCCAAACAGGATATGCTGGCACACGAGATTGAGCTGCCAACTCAGCTCAGAGCTGGCTCTGTTTGTACATTCCAGTGATGTCTTTTAGTGGTACAGAATCCTAGCAATGTGATCACCCCTGGCTAGAATGACCAACTGTCCATCTTCTGAGCACTCAAGTAATAATTGATAATGCAGTGATATTACATTGTTATGTTGTATTACAAGCAATGACCAAGTGGCTGAAGGGTGTTAAAATGGGTAAGTAGTGGACATGATGTGACTGCTGCTCACTGAACCAAATATGGTTTGCACACTATTAACTTGTCCTTCCGCTCAGCTGTTTGCTGGAACTACCTATTGCCTCTTGTCATATGTTTAGGCTGTAAGCTCTTTGCGAAAGGGACTGCATTTTTAGACATGTATACGATGCTTATCACAGTGGGGCCCTGATACCTGACTGGGGACTCTAGTCACTACCATAGAACAAGTACTTAATAATAGAGGGATAAGTCACTATGAACCCGGGACAAATGAACTTCAGCAATCATAAGAGATTAAAGTAAACTCAGGAAAGACTTCTGAAGAGGAAGTGAGTGATTTTTTATGCTACTGGTCATATTTGTTTGTCCCATGTGCAAACTAGCTAATGATTGCAAGGGATTTACCCTTTGTCCCACTCTTTCTTTTAATAATCTAAAATGAAAATCATATTTTAACCTTATATGGTAAATAGTGGGGTGAGGAGGTGCTCTTTGACTTATTGTTTTGGGTGGTAGAAGAGGGAAATCAGACAGGACACATTCTTCTCTCTAAACCTGAATAAATATTTAAAATCTGTTTTTAAGGGTGTAATAATGTAAGGGACAGGTTTAGACGTCATTATGTTTTACTGATCAGTGTGATTAATACCCACCATGTGCTTCTGGTAATAACTGCCTTAGAAGGCTGTATCCCTCAAACTTCCTCCATGGAGATGGAAAGGAGAGAAACTACACATAAAAACAGAGATTAATGTGTGTGAGAGAGACAACACAAGAGTATGAGTGTTTGCTAGAGAAACACAGAGACAAAGAGAGATGAAGAGGAATAGAAGAGTATTTGGGTATTACATAGTGTTACACAGCTCTTTTCAAAGCTGAGGTATCTCAAAGCAGTAACTTGGATACTAACAATGCAGTGACTGTAAGCAAACATGTTAGTCATTAAGGGCCTGTCCTGCAAGGCGCTGAGCACCTCCTGCCAGATGCAGAGCACCCACAACTCCCATCAACCTATGCGAAACCTAAGGGCACTCAGTACCTCACAGAAGGCACTCAGCACCAAGCAGGCCCAGGCCCTAAGTACTCAGCAGTAACTCACACACGCAGCCTTGGACATTAGAGCCTGTTTTATAGAGAGAAGGAATGTTGGCCAGGATAAGAGAGAAAGCTGGAAAGAGGGAGCAGCATTGCAAGAGCACAGCACTCTCAGGTATGGAGAACAGCCTGTAAGGGGGCCCCCTTATAAAGGAAACAAAATAAAATACCTGGCTGGGAAATACCTCCCCTCCTTTCCTGAGAAAAATAGCCAACACACACACCTCTGACGGTGCTCAGGAGGGTTAGAAAAGCTCCCACTAGAGAGAGAAGGTCTAACGCTGCACCAAGAGAAGAAAAGGAGGGTTTTACATACAAAGTTATGAGATTATGGAGCCAGGAGACCATTCTAGGGAGGAGCCAGTAGGACTTAAAATAACCACGAATGATTATTACTTGTTTTATGGGAAGCTCAGCTAGGCAATAGCTAGCATTTACAACCTCCAAAATATGACATTTGCAGAAACCATTGCTGAAAGTCAACCTTAACTACATCACACTGGTGTCAGGCCACCTGCAAAGCAGCATTAAACAAATACTAACATGTGCCAGGAAGTGTCTGTCAGTGCTGGGTGGGAACATTTAAACTTTGCTTCCAATGGAAGATCTTTGCCCATTTGTAGCTGCTGGTCAGTGAGTCTTCAAAAAGAGGAGAAGGGAAGAACAAGAAGGTGCAAGGGGCAGAACATATCACAGTGACCATATAAAAACATTAATAGACAGAGAAGGGGAAGAGGGTGAGGTTCAGAAAGGGAGCTGCCTCTGATGTACCAATACCACCAACTCAAAATGTTTACAAGCTGGCAAAGCTGCATTTGATAAAAATTATTGATATTATTACTGCATATATTGAAACCAATTAGTATATATTTTTGGACTAATACAATACAGACCAAACCCTGCCCTGTTCATCACGGTGAGTGGGAGGAGGGATGCTAGCAGATACACACTCTGCTCCAGGCATCTTGCCAATCAGGGCAAGTTTCCACTAGTCAGGACTTGGGCTCCATGTGGTGAGGATGCATTTTCTTACTATTCAGAAATGTGACTGCATGCACCCCTAACTAAAGCATGCACCTGACCACAATACATGCTAGACACATCCCTTGGCCAGCAGACCACATTCCCCCAGGGGTGGCCATTGTGAATAAGCCAGAAGTATAACAATTAATTTGTAGCATTTAATATTTGAAGTAATTTGCAAGTAAATTGTAATTATTAGTGTTTGCAATAGCATATTGAGATCCTGGGATGAAAAACACAGTAAGTCTTCTTATTACTTATTATTATTGCAAATATCTTGAATAAACAAATAACACACACATGTACTTTCAGATGTCACCACTCAGCCAGATGTTAAAATCATGATCAGTCAACTCTCATTGGCTATTTGGTAAGTATGCTGTAATCTGGGGGATAATTGATATGTTTAAATACTGATGGCTCATTACAAACGTGCACTGTGTTTGCTGTCAATTGTTTATTAATGTTAAGTTTGATTACTATGTTCCTGTGAATTATTTAAATAGATTTGTCATTTCCAGGAAAATGTGGAGGTAAACAATTTAGAAACAATTCTGCTTAAATGTCACCTATTGCATTTTGTATTCTTTTGTTTTCTTGTTACTCTGAATGTTTGTATGACAACAGCAACTTTGTTACTTAAGGGTTCTGCTACTTTTGCTTTATGCCCTTGTTGAAGTAATAGTCCTATTTGTGACAACAAAACAATTCCCGTGTCAAAACTTCTATGTCATAAAGCGTTACCAAATTCATGGTCCTTTTTGGTCAATTTCATGGTCATAGGCTTTTAAAAATAGTAAATTTCATGGCTTCAGATATTTAAATAGTAAATTTCACAGTATTGTAACTATGGGGGTCCCAACCCAAAAGGGAGTCATGAGGGGGGTCGCAAGGCTATTGTAGGGGGGGCCGAGGTATTGCCACCTTCACTTCTGTGCTGCTACTGGTGATGGCGCTGCCTTCAGAGCTGGGCTCCCAGCCAGAAGCCGCAGAGCTTCCTGCAGCCAGGGGAGGTTTCCGGAGTGGGGAAGGTTTCCGGAGTGGCGCCGGGGAGCAGCCCCTACAGGGGAAGAGGAAGTCCTATCCCTCCCCAACCTGGCCTGCACTAGCAACTGGAGCCCTGCGCACAGTAGGAACCCCCAGCCCTGCTCCTCCCTCACACTAGCCAGATTTCATGGCAGAGATCAGATTTCACAGTCTGTGACACATTTTTCACAGCCATGAATTTGGTAGGGCCCTAGTCATAGAGGATTAATATTTTTGAGTAGAATAAGCCTCAAAAATGCATGAAATGGTAATGGAGCTGGGCCTATACATTTTGAAACAACAAACAAGAATTAGTGAGGAAGGCACCAATTCTCATGCATGGTAGTCTCCAGCCCCATTCAATACTCACCTTGCCAAAAACCACTTCTACCCTGGGCAATCCACACTGAGTCTAAATAAAATCAGTTCCCTGACTTCTCCTCTCAAGGTCACCTTCTAAATTCTGACAGCCCAAACAATATGTTCTGAACGGCACATAAGATTCTACCATAACTCCTCTCAATTCACCCCAGTACAGCCATTTGTGTGCACAGAAATGATAGTATAATTATTATTCTTTATTTAATAGCACCCACAAGTGTGCCAGTTTATTCACAGAAAACACATAAGAGATGGGCCTCCTGTCCTTAAGAACATACAGTCTCTGTGATGGATTTGACAGACAGGCGAGAATACAACATGCACCAGAAAGATGAAGGGGCAATGAAGGACGTGAGTTAGAGATTGGATTGCGTGGTTTAAGTTTAGCCACACAGGTGGTTCCTTTTCTTTTCAATTTAAAATGCAGCGATGATACACAAGTTGGTCTGTAGAAGGGATTTGACTGAGATGTGCCCGGAAACAGAGAGAGAGAGATTTTTCACTCCATGCATCTGATGAAGTGGGTTTTAGCCCACGAAAGCTTATGCCCAAATACATGTGTTAGTCTCTAAGGTGTCACAAGGACTCCTCATTGTTTTTGCTGATACAGACTAACACGGCTACCACTCTGAAAAGATATAGATGGGAATTTTTCAACTAAATGAGTTTTTGTCAGCAAGTGCAACAGGCAAGGACCCAATTCATCAAAATCAAAAGGTGTCTCAGGTCCAGAATGCAATTTCTGGTCAAAACGAGAGAGACACCGAGACCCACCTCAGAATAATCAATAGGGCACATTGCAGGTGAGTGCCCTGAACATTGGGCTACAGAGTCAGTCTCTCTCTCTCTGGTCTAGTGAATATTTAATTATTTATACAAAGTGGAACAGCTCCAACAGGAGAGCCTGAAAGGGAGATACTATACGCTGACTCTATACGCTAATTCAGAGCAGGGACTTAAACCTGGGTCTCCCCCATCCCCCTGAGTGTCCTGACCACTCGGCTTGTTTTTTTGTTTTTTTTGCAAAATTGTTTTCAAAGGTCTAGCTTTTGTTCCAATGTGGAACAAAACCAATTGTTGAAGCGTCAACATTTTTTCATGAAACAGAATTCTTGTTTTTCAGCCAGCCTTAGCTGTAGGCTTGACAAATAGATTTTGGAAGAGCTTTTAAGCATAGCTGAGATGGCTTGGGAAACTCTAAAAGAGACCAGGTCACAGAGGTAGGCAGACAGGCACACACACACACAAAACCCCCATAAAAAATCTGTTAATTGAGAGTTAATGTTGCTCAAATGCATTGCCTACTAATGAGTTCTTTTTAAAACCAGGAATCACTAGTTAAGACAACATTTACATACACACCAACCTCAAATATGCTTTACCACTCAAACATCGTAATTAGAGCTGGTTGAATAATGAAAACCTATTTTCATATATACACACACCATTTCTGAAGTGGTTTCCATTTTGAAATGTTCAAACTGGATTTTTTTTCTTTTGTTTTCTTTTTTAAATTTTTAGGGGGGGTTAATTTTCAATTTTTTAAAAGAAAACCTTTTGAAAATGAAAATGGTTGTTGAGACACTTCGTTTACCAGAATCCCATGAAAAAATGTTTTAAAGTGATTACAAGGCTTTTTTTTTTTTTTTTTTTTAAGATGAAAAATTGCAACGTCAATTTATTTGCAAACATTTTTAAAAGCCCATTTTTAACCAGTAAAGTAGCTGTTCAAAAGTTTCAACCAGCTTTAATCATAATGCCCAAACACACATTGTCTGCTCAACTCCGTAACCTCCCTCTCATTTCCACCATAGAACCACCTGCACTGCACACACAGAATCAATCATAGACGATTAGGGTTAGAAGAGACCTCAGGGGGTCATCTAGTCCCACCCTGTACTCAAAACATCTAAGTCCTCGTAACAGCTAGAACACTCATCATAGCTAAAGACTAATGACCACAAAACACGGGCAGTGGTGAAGTTTGTATATGAAAAAATATGAGGTCAGACTTGAGGTTGGGTTGGAGCAAGCACAGGGTGAGAGTTGCTGCAAAATCAGGCTTGAGAACCTGAGCTTGCACTCATGTAAACCCCATCTCAGTAGCGCAACTGTGGAGGAAGAAGGCATATGGATTAGGGACCAGGCTCCCTGCTAGGCAGCTTGTCTTCCTGCCTTCCCATAGTCAGGAATAGGGGAGATACATGTGAGGAGGACAGATGATGAGTTAGGGAGCCAGGCCAGGCAAGAGGGGAGAAAAGTAGCAGCTCGTGGATCCAGGCAACGCTGGAAGTGTTTCCATGCAAAGCAAATTAAATTATAGCAAATTAGGGAAACTGCTCTTTTGGGGCCTGATTGTGACTCCTGGCAATGCTCCTATGCAGGGCACCAAGGTGGCATAAGCATTTCAAGAGCAGCAGCATGGTGGGCAAGAGACACTGCCACTGCGGGCAGAGCTTTGGTTGCTCTGACATGGAGGGGAAAGTGGATTGCACCAGGAAAAAGACTACTGCAGCACTTACTTTCCTTACAGAGCAGTGGGGGAAGCAGGGACTAAACTGTGACCTTCTGAGTCAAAATATGGTCCCTATTCTACTGTTGGTACAGCGCAGCTACATGCTTCCTCCTACCGGGGATGGATTGTGAGGTGCCAATCCAACCGTTTATGTTTAAATATAAAGTATGAAAATGACTTCTCAAGTTACATTATGAGAAAGGGTGTGGGTGTGCAGAAAGGGGGGTGGAATTTGTGGTGATAATGGTTGTTTGGCTACAGGGAGCCAAAGAAACATGAGACAGATCAGGACCAAAATTCAATAAGGGATTATTTTAAAGTCTGTATTCTGAGCAAGCTAGTAATTGCTTTACTAAAAAAAATAATAATAATAATTAAATTGAAAATTAATTTTCCTTTGATGAGCTATTGTGGTTAATTTCAAGACTAATTTCAGTTATTAAAATAGGAAATAGAGGGATTTCAGGCCTGTTTTAAGTACAAATCTTAATGCAAATTTAACTATGGATTTGCTACTGATGCCTCCATACCAAATTATGCTAATGCAGGCATAGTTTGGGTTAGAAACCAAAAGGAAGTTACCAAAGAATTTTGTGTCTCATTTTAAAATTGAACATTCTATATAGTTTTATTTCTGTAACAGTTTGGCTTTAACCTGTACACTAAATAGGGACCAATCCAGTTGTCCAAATGACAGGGACTGCTTAACTCTTTGCTGGAGTGGGGTTCTAAATAACTTGTGTGTCTCTTATTTTTCTTCTTCTATTTCCCTTATTTTCATAACATTCTCTCTCTCCTTTTACTATCTGCTGGTGTTTCTCTGCCTTATGTTTAATAATCTCCCACCTTTCTATTCCTGTATTTGTTCTCTCCTCTTCCCAGCTCCACCTGCTGTTCCATAATCTTTCCATTCCTCTCTCACCTCTTTGTCATTGATTTTTCCCATCTTCCTTATCGCTCATTCCATTGTCTCCACCCATCACTAATCCTCTGCATTACCCCACTCCCTACCACACACAGCCCTGCTACTCTCTCTGACCTCATACATATGCACCCACATGCATATCCACAAGGTAACCTTTGAAATCCTTAAATGAGATTCTGATACCTACACAGCACAGAATACAAACCACTAGGTGTTTACAGCTGCTTGCATACTTCATGAGGATATTAATGCACAAAATCTATTGTTTCCTCTCTTCCCTTCCCCCATCCATCTCCCCCACATAATCTATTCTCATCCCACACTTGCCTCTGAAAATGTCAGGTGTTTCTGGGGTGCCTGCATGAGGCCTAAGACAGTGATAGAAAATAAGTGAAACATGGCTGGGTTTATCTTGGCAGCGAGGCACAGGCTGCTGGACTTCCATTGACGTAGCCCTAAGCAGGGAGGGTTTGTGTGCTTTGTAGGAGGAACGGGAACGTTCAGGGTATGCAAATTGGTGCTTCTAATCACTGGCAGGCAGGAGTTTGGGGGTAGTGGAGACACAGTCGGCTTCTGCTTCCTGCTGCATCAGCCAGCAGGGTTTTGCATTGACTGACTCCATATGCATTAGCCTGCCCAGAGAGGTACTGCAGTGCGTTAGAGAGAGGGGGAAAACTGGCCCAGCAGCCCATTGAAGTGACCAATATATTAAATGCCTGGTTACTTGGTAGCCCACTGGTTTAATTTGGAACAAACATGCAAAAGTTCAGATCTCATGCCAAACTCTTTGGCATGGAAATGAGGCTGGATTATCTTGCAAAAACATTTTCAGTCAGATTTCCAGTTCTTACTGGTCTGGGCTGAGTCAAAAATACCATTTAAATTTCTTCTCTCCTCGCATTTCTGTTTCCATTCCTGGCCAGAACCAGGAAATGGACAGAAACAGTACATTAACACAACTAAAAAAGGATCAGCCTTTTAAAACCACAATAAAGTTTTTAATTCACTTCAGTCATTGTTTTGGAAAAGGGTTTGTTTCATTGGAATAGTTTGCCCTTCCCTATTCATGACGTCTTCTCGCTTGTATTTTTTGTTTATCCATATTACATATCACAGTTTAAACACACAATACAACCTATGTTATTACATACAAAGTCAGAATACACAATACAAAGTCAGAAGTATTATGTTTCTTACTTCTGTTTAATCAGACGGGGGGGTTATTATGTATACTCTGCCTTGCATTTCACATTTCATTTACAGAAGTTACAATTTCAGAAGTTAGGGTACATTCCTCTCCCCCTTCTTAATTACACTTTTCAAGAAAGGTTTCATTCCATTCTCTTCACCTTGTATGGCCAGATTGCAGAATGCTACTAGTAAACATATAAAAAGAGAAATTTTCCACTTTTCTTGTGTCTATTTATTAAAGGCAATATCGTTCCTTCTGTTCCACCGGGATTCAAGCCTTGTCACTATTCCCTCAATCACCATGACTACCTGGTGGCACTTCTCTGACTGTGTAAAATGGCAGTGTTCCCAAAATTTTCTCTTAGGGAAAAAAAAAATCAGTCTTCCTAGATCTCTTCCCTAATGTTAGATTTTCCTCTGTCATCAACTGACTCATCCATTTCGATCTCTTGTCAAAATTCAGAGCTACAACCAACCTCCATTCCTGAGGTGTTTGTGGGCATGGCTACACTTGCGAGTTAGAGCGCATTAAAGCAGCCCCGGGCACCCCAGCTCACAACGCATCCACACTGGCAAGGCACGTAGAGCGCCCAGACTCCGCGGCTAGAGCACTCCTGGTAATCCACCTGGGTGAGTGGAATAAGATTTAATGCGCCCCCACTGGAGCGCCGCAGCACCAGTGTGGACGCCCTGGTCTATTAATGCGCTCTGATCGGCCTCCAGAAGTGTCCCACAATGCCTGTTCTAGCCACTCTGGCCATCACTTTGAACTCTACTGCCCTGCCCTCAGGTGACCAACTGTCAGACCTGCCCTTTAAATTCTCGGGGAATTTTGAAAATCCCCTTCCTGTTTGCTCAGCAAGGCGTGGAGTGCTCTCAGCGCATCTTTCCGGGCGACCATGCCTCCACGCGCCAGGCAGTCCCCAGTATGGAGCAATGGCGAGGTGCTGGACCTCATCAGTGTTTAGGGGGAGGAAGCTGTCCAGTCCCAGCTGCACTCCAGCCCTAGGAATTATGATACCTTTGGGCAGATATCAAGGGACATGATGGAAAGGGGTCATGACCGGGACACACTGCAGTGCAGGATTAAAGTGAAGGAGCTGCGGAATGCCTACCGCAAAGCCCACGACGCAAACCGCCACTCCGGTGGTGCCCCCGTGACCTGCCGTTTCTACAAAGAGCTGGACACGATACTTGGGGGCAACCCCACCTCCACTCCGAGGACCACCATGGACACTTCAGAGCCCAGTTCAACAAGGAAGGAGGAGGAAAGCGGGAGTGAGGGTGCTGAGGAGGAAGACACCCCGGAATCCCTAGATGCATGCAGCCAGGAGCTGTTCTCAAGCCAGGAGGAAGGTAGCCAGTCGCGGCGGCCGGTGCTTGGGGAAGGACAAACACCAGAGGAGGTTCCCGGTAAGCGGCTTTTATTTTGGGAAGGAAGTTATTCGGTGCGGGCTCTTGGGGCGAGGAGGGTTAGGGCTGCATGCATGCCTAGATGCAGAATAGGGCGTTGATGTGCTCTCTCACATCATGGTAATCGGCCTCAGTGATCTCTTCAAAGGTCTCATCCAGAAGTTGGGCAATGCACTTGCACAGGTTTCTTGAGAGAGCCACTGTGGTCCTTGTCCCAGTCAGGCTAACATATCCATGCCACTGTGCCATGAAGGGCAGGGAGACAATTGCTGCACACAGGCAAGCTGCATATGGGCCAGGGTAGAAGCCGCATTATAGTAGAAGACCCTCCCTTGCTTCCCAGGTCACCCTCAGCAGCAAGATATCTTCCAGGATGAACTCATCCTGTGGAAAATGTGGGGACAGTGTTCAGTATAGGGGTCCACTGCAGCTGTTGGCTCTCCCCAAGGCACAGAACCCCAGAGGACAGTACAGCCGTGAAACAATCAATCTCCCTTGACCCTGTGCTTACTCACCATTTTGGGGCTCCCATGGGTTATGTGCGCTCGCTTTAGGACCGGCAAATTATGCTATTGTGTAGACTGTGCTTGCCCTTAAATACGGGGGAATCATTGCTGTCTGGTGTGAACAATGCTGCCTCTGTTAAGTGTTGCATTTTGCCTTTACAGATGCAACCTTGAGATCTCAGCTGTCCGTGTTATCACTGGCCGAAAGACTCCCAAGAATTAGGAAGAGGCCACGTAGAAGCAAAGAAGACATACTGCATGAAGTCATGCAGCAGTCCCTTAACGAGAATCTAAAAGTGCAGGAGTAGAGGGAGAGTGAACAGAGGATCCGCCAGCAGAATGAGGAGCGCCGGCAGCAAAGCACGGATCAGCTGATAAGCATCCTGGAGCGCCAAGCAGACTCGATCCAGGCGCTCGTAGCCATGCAGGCGGAACACTACCCCCTCCCCCCCCGCAGCCCTTGTCCCAAAACTCTTTCCCTTGTGTCCCCATGTCACCTCCAACCCACTTTCCCTAACATCCGGGTTCTTATTGTCACCAGCTGCCTCCAACATCTATAGCTTCACCACCCAGCGCTGAAAACTGCAACCCTTACCCACTGCACTCAACCCCCATCACCATGCATTTTAGCCATCCTAAAGTGCAGCACTCATTGCACAGCACTCCAGACAGGAAGGCTGAGTATGATCATAGAATCATAGAATCTCAGGGTTGGAAGGGACCTCAGGAGGTCATCTAGTCCAACCCCCTGCTCAAAGTAGGACCAAACCCAACTAAATCAGCCCAGCCAGGGCTTTGTCAAGCCTGACCTTAAAAACCTCTAAGGAAGGAGATTCCACTACCTCCCTAGGTAACCCATTCCAGTTCTTCACCACCCTACTAGTGAAAAAGTTTTTCCTAATGTCCAACCTAAACCTCCCCCTCTGCAACTTGAGACCATTACTCCTTGTTCTGTCATCTTCTATCACTGAGAACAGTCTAGATCCATCCTCTTTGGAACCCCCTTTCAGGTAGTTGAAAGCAGCTATCAAATCGCCCCTCATTCTTCTCTTCTGCAGACTAAACAATCCCAGTTCCCTCAGCCTCTCCTCGTAAGTCATGTGCTCCAGCCCCCTAATCATTTTTGTTGCCCTCCGCTGGACTCTCTCCAATTTATCCACATCCTTCTTGTAGTGTGGGGCCCAAAACTGGACACAGTACTCCAAATGAGGCCTCACCAGTGCTGAGTAGAGGGGAATGATCACATCCCTCGATCTGCTGGAAATGCCCCTACTTATACAACCCAAAATGCCATTAGCCTTCTTGGCAACAAGGGCACACTGTTGACTCATAAGGGCACACTGTTGACTCATGATAACAGGACACACGCAAATCTGTGATTTTACCATTCCCCACCCTATCCCCTTGCCTTTTCTGTTTCCCAAGCAGTTGTGTTTCTTTTCAATAAATGAATTTTCTTTTCAATAAACAGATTTTTTGGCTTTGAAAACATACTTTATTATTGCATAAAGTAAAAGTTACCTTAGCCCAGGAAAGCAACAGGCACTGCAAGTCAGCGTAGCAAACACAGATTCCTACTAACATTGGAACCACTGCACTTAACTCCTGTGCAGAGCACCAAACATTACTGGTGGCTTTCAGCCTCAAATTGCTCCCTCAAGGCATCCTTAATCCTTGCAGCCCTGCACTGGGCCCCTCTAATAGCCCTGCTCTCTGGCTATTCAAATTCAGCCTCGAGGTGTTGAACCTCCGAGTTCCATGCCTGAGTGAATCTTTCACCCTTCCCTTCACAAATGTTATGGAGGGTACAGCACACGGATATAACCGCAGGGATGTTGTCATCAGACAGGTCCAGCTTCCCATACAGAGAGCGCCAGCAGCCCTTTAAACGGCCAAAAGCACACTCAACAGTCATTCTGCACCGCCTAAGCCTGTTGTTGAACCGCTCCTTGATGCTGTCAAGGCTCCCTATGTAGGGTTTCATGAGCCACGGCATTAAAGGGTAAGCAAGGTCTCCAAGGATCACAATGGGCATTTCGACTTGCCCCACGGTGATCTTCTGGTCTGGGAAAAAAGTCCCAGCTTGCAGCTTCCTGAACAGGTCAGTGTTCCGAAAGATGCGTGCATCATGCACCTTTCCAGGCCAGCCTGCGTTAATGTCAATGAAACACCCACGGTGATCCACAAGCGCCTGGAGAACCATAGAGAAATACCCCTTCCGATTAATGTACTCGGAGGCTAGGTGGGCTGGTGCCAGAATTGGAATATGCATCCCATCTATTGCCCCTCCGCAGTTAGGGAAACCCATTTGTGCAAAGCCATCCACAATGTCATGCACGTTACCCAGAGTCACGGTTCTTCTGAGCAGGATATGATTAATGGCCCTGCAAACTTGCATCAACACGATTCCAACAGTTGACTTTCCCACTCCAAACTGGTTTGCGACCGATCGGTAGCTGTCTGGAGTTGCCAGCTTTCAGATTGCAATAGCCACCCGCTGCTCCACTGGCAGGGCAGCTCTCAATCTTGTGTCCTTGTGCCGCAGGGTGGGGGTGAGCTCCTCACACAGTCCCATGAAAGTGGCTTTTCTCATCTGAAAGTTCTGCAGCCACTGCTCATCATCCCAGACTTGCATGATGATGTGATTCCACCACTCAGTGCTGGTTTCCCAAGCCCAAAAGTGGCGTTCCACGGTGGTGAGCATGTCGGTGAATGCCACAAGCAATCTCGTGTCGTATGCGTTACTCGAGTCGATATCATCGTCAGAGTCCTCACTGTCAGTTTGGATCTTAAGGAGTAACTCGACTGTCAAACGGGACGTGCTGGCGAGACTCATCAGCATATTCCTCAGCAGTTTGGGCTCCATTCCCGCAGACCAAAAGGGAAGACAAGAGCGCGCAGTACAAAAAACGTTGAAAGATGGCGTCAAATGTGGACGGAAGCACAGAGATTGCCGGGATGCGAACCAATGCATCACGGGGAATTGGGACAGGACCCAGAATGCCCCACACCTCCCAGCCCCTTCCCACAAGCCACAGCACCAGAATGGAAAGAGGTGCTCTGTTGGATAGCTGCCCATAATGCACCGCTCCCAATGCCGCTGCAAGTGCTGCAAATGTGGCCATGCCAGTGTGCTTGCAGTTGTCAGTGTGGACAGACTACAGTACTTTCCCTACTGTGCTCTCCGAAGGCTGGTTTAACTCAAAGCGCTTTACATTTGCAAGTGTAGCCATGCCCTGTAACTCTCAAATGTTCATATCTCTGATAAAACGTTATGGTTGTTCTTTCAAAAGTTTACAACTGAACATTAACTTAATACAGCTTTGAAACTTTACTATGCAGAAGAAAAATGCTGCTTTTAACCATCTTCATTTAAATGAAACAAGCACAGAAACAGTTTCCTTACCTTGTCACATTTTTTTTTTAAACTTTCCCTCTTTTTTAAGCAGTTTACATTTAACACAGTAGTGTATTGTATTTGCTTTTTGTGTGTGTGTTCTCTCTGCTGCTGCCTGACTGTGAACTTCCCATTCCAAATGAAGTATGTGGTTGACTAGTCAGTTCGTAACTCTGAGGTTCTACTGTATAAAGGAATTACAATAGCTGGGGTGTTTCTTCTACTAGCAACTCCATTTCTATTGACAAGCAAGGAGTTTCTCTCCTTTTGGCTACAAAAAAAAGCTAGAAGTGTCCTAACACTGCAGTGGGACTAGCAGCAGATGACATTTGAGCAAAAGAGCCCAACTCTCATTTCATTTCCTCTGGTGACAATAACTCTATTGAAGTCGTGGAGTTACTTCAGATTTACAAATTGAATATCTGACCCTTTATCTCTCAGATGAGCAGGAGCCAGATTAGTAACACTACAGACTGAAACAGATTCAAATCTGGTTCTTTTTTAATACAAAAGCAGAAATGGTTTTCTAGTTTACCCCCTCGCATACACACACTGTGAACTACAGAACAGCGATAATACTACTGAGCACTTACGTAGTCCCTTATAGTTTTTTCCAAAGCACTGTAAAAAGCATTAATTAATCCTCATAACACCTCTGAGGTAGGCATTATCCCCAGTTTTCAGATTAGGACAGGGAAGGTGAAGGTCAACATTTTCGAGTGATTAACGTTGGGCTCCTAAATTTATGTAATGCAAGTAAAAGTGTCTTGATTTCCAGAAGAACTGAAATGTAACCGCTCTAACAGTAGGCAGCCAGTGTCAGAATCAGCAGTGGGATGGCTAGAGTAGAAACAGGTATAGGACGAAGCAAGAATGGAAGCAAGGGCTGGCTGGAGCAGGAGCACAGGCAAACTATCAGAACTACTAGGCTGTGGGAGTACTCCCGACCACGTACTGAAGTTGAGCAGACTAGAGAGACTGCTTCCCTTAGGAGTCTATGTACCTGCCTTAGGATCACCCAGGTGGGTTCTTGCCTGTGGACTGGCTGAACCTGGGTAAATGGCATGGAGTCTAAAAGGTAATTACCTCCTATGACTCGTCACAGGCTCTGGCTCAGGGACTCATCAGGTTTAAGCAGGCTCAGGCTCAGAGGTATCTCAGGGATGACTCATCATACTCAGGTTTTAAAATGTTGGTTTAGGTGACTTGCCCAAGATTACACAGCAAGTTTGTTGGCAGAGCAGGGGTCAGAACTCAGGATTTCCTGCCATACTTTCCATCCACTATGCTATAGTGGTTCTCGAAGTAAATGAATATCTCCCATCAGTCCTAGGCTTTGCAAGCAACTGGGGAAAATTATTGGTTAAATATTAGACATGGTTGGAGGATATTTTCACAAAACATTTAAAATGAAACACAAAATGCTTAGCACACAGCGCAGTCAACCTATGGAACTCCTTGCCAGAGTATGTTGTGAAGGCCAAGACTAGAATGGGGTTAAAAAAAGAACTAGATAAGTTTATGGAGGATAGGTCCATCAATGGCTATTAGCCGGGGCTAGACAGGGATGGTGTCCCTAGCCTTTGTTTGCCAGAAGCTGGGAATGGGCAACAGGGGATGGATCACTTGATGATTACCTGTTCTGTTCATTCTCTCTGAAGCACCTGGCATTGGCCACTGTCGAAAGACAGGATACTGGGCCAGATGGACCATTGGTCTGACTCACTATGGCAGTTCTTATGATCTAAAATGTTTTGGGTTTTTGACAAAAAGAACAAAAACGGGTTTTAGGTTTTCCCCCTTCTCACTATCTTTCTCCCCTCACTGATGAAGGGGTGTGTGGCGGGGCGAGACTCACCGGCGCGGCACCTCCTGCTGGTTGTCCAGGGAATTAGCTCTTTTCCAGCTCCAGAACGCCCTCTGCCGGATGATGTCTCGCCTGCCGCTAGCCCCGTGTCCTTCCCAGACCCCGGTGCCCTTGGCCAGGGGTTCTGCCCACCACAGTACACCCTCTGTCTGGGTCTCCCCTCCCAGGGGAACCCCCTATCCCCACCTTGCCTCAGTGGCTACTGCCAGTCATCGTCTAGCCCCTGCTCCCTGGGGCAGACTGCAGTTTGTAAACCACTCATCATTGGCAAGGGGGGGGTTGGACCAGCTGCCTCTGCCTATATCTGGGCTGCCCCAGTACCCCTTTGTGGGCCCTTAGCTTGGCCTGCAGCCTGGGGCTTTGCTAGGCTGGAGCTCCCCAGTTCCCTTTGCCCTTCCCCAGCACCGCTCCACCCTAGGTACCCTCCTCAGCTTCCCAGACAGCCAGGTCCTTCTCCCTCTAGGGAGCTAGAGAGAGTATGTGTCTTCAGTCTCTGGCCCTCAGCCCTCTTATAGGGCCAGCTGTGGCCTGATTGGGGCGTGGCCCCACCTGTGGCTGCTTCTCCCAATCAGCCTAGAATTTCTCCCGCTGCAGCCTCTCCCAGGGCTGTTTTAAGCCCTTCAGGGCAGGAGCGGGGTTTTCAATTTTTCATCAAAAAACCAGGACAACATTTTGACCAAAATAAAAAATTTCCATGCAAATTTTCATTTCAGTTAAAAAGAATAAGATTCAACTGCCACCTCAGTGCAAATGCACTGTTGGCACTTTTGCTTTTAGCCCTGGTGACACTGGAATTCAAAATCATGAAAGATTCCAAAGGAAAGAATGCAAAGGATACGGGGGAGGGGGAAGAAATACAGGAAAATATTTCATACGTGTTCTGAACATTCTGGAATTAAACGTATAGGGCCATATGGAGTTGTACCCATTTATGCCAACTGAAGATCTGGCTTATAGTGCTGATGTCACTGTCTACCTAGATGTGGGGTATGAACTACTCTTATCCATCTGTGGCCCCTTCATCTCAGGTTTGCAGCACAATACCCGAGCAATGAAAGGAAGTTTGTTCTGCCACTAACTGAGCTGTACCTGTTCTGTGAATGAGAAACTACAGGCTCTACGGATAATTGCATACCTTTCACAAGCACTAAAAATACACTAAAATAAATAATGCTAAGGAATAAATATATACACTGTATTTAGTCTAAAGATCAAGCAAAGTGATGTTAATTTTGCAAATAGTTCATTATCTAATTTACAAATAAAATTGTTTAAATATTTCAGATTTTGTTGCAAATAGAAGTTATTGTCCATTCAACTAACTCACTTCCAGGAAATTGTTAAATATTATAATTGGATATAAAGCATTTCAACAATATTAATTATCATGATGATGAATGGAACACCAGAATAGATAAAGATTTAAAATGGAAAGTGAATGATCTCATCTTGATGATAAAGGCCACAAAGAAATTATTAGGAGTCAAGTGACATCTTAAAGACTAACTGATTTATTTGGGCATAAGCTTTCATGGGTAAAAAACCCACTTCTTCTTCAAAGAAATTATTGAAGTACACAGCAATAGCATAGAAAGCACATGCCACCGTTATAACTACATTTCCTATGGTGATTTACAGGGCTTTTAACTCTTCATTAGAAGCTTCTACTGTCAACAACTGGAACATGGGCAGTCATGCCTAGTGGTTGGAGCTGGAGTCGGTAGCCAGGAATAGGAGCCCAGGGTCAGAACCAGAACCGAATTACCAAGTCAGGAATCAGAGCTGAGGGTCAGAGTCGAGTTACTGCAGTGAAACAAGGCTGGGGCCAAGGGAAGGGCAGGGTGTGGGCAAATACTTTGAGCAGCCACTGAATTGCTGCTGCTGCTGGGCCTAAGAACTGTTCTGCTTACTCTTGCCACCAGTTGGGTGGTGTAGGCCATCAGGCAGCCTACTTCAGGCCAGTTGTGCTCATTAGGTTGTCCAGACACTGGATCTGCTGCAGGCCCTGATTCCTGACAGTACTCCCCACTCAAGGGCACCTCCTAGGGGCCTGGTTTTTCTGGGTTCTTCCCGTAGAGTTCTCACAATAGGTCCAAGGCATGCATGTTCTCTACCAGTTCCCAGACCATTCGTCCAGACTGTAGCCTTCCAAGTCCACCAGGTCCTAGAGTCTTCCCCTAACTTGCCAAGAGCAGAGGATTTGGTGGAACAAGTACCCCTCCTATCCATGGACTATTATGGGTTGCAGTGCCGGATTGGAGCCATTTAGGTATGGATTCTCAGTGTAGGACTTTAAAAGTGAAATGTGAAAGACAGGGTGGATCTTCAAGGACTCGGGCAGCTGTAACCAGAAAGCCACTGGGTTTACCCATTTTATAATCTTGAAGGGGCCCAGGTATCAATAATCCAGTTTGGCAGATGAGTGGCTCAGTTTAAGGCTTTGGGCAGAGAGCAACACCTTGTCCCCTACAGGCAGATTTGGGACAGCCCAACATTCTTGGTCCACGTGGTGCTTAAAGGCTTCTTTGGGAGACTGCAAGTGTTCCTTATTCTCCCAATGCAGGTGGGAGGCAAAATCCACAGTGGCCAGCAGTGAGGAACTTATGGGTAAGTCTGGGTGGAAGCATAGGTAAGAGTCATAGTTTGCAAAGAATGGGCTATGTTGGGTCAAGGCATGGTTTGCATTGTTATATGCCAATCTGGCATAGCACAGGGGGACCCAGTCATCCTGGTGATAACTCAGAATACAGTGAAGAGACTTCTCCAAGATTTGATTGACTCTCTCTGTTTGCCCATTAGTCTGCAGGTGATAAGTGGATGAGAGAAGAGATTTGATGCCAACGAGTCCGAGAAATATTCTCCAGACTCAGGAGATGAACTGAGGTCCCCAGTCTGATACAATGCTTGTTCATAACCCTTGGTAGCGGTAGACATTTTCCAGGAAGAGCCAAGCTGTCTCCCATGCAGTGGGAACAATACAATATGGGATGAAGTGCATCATCTTTGCTAGGAAGTTGATGGCAATCAGGATTACCGAGTGTCCCTGAGTGTGTGGCAGTTCTAAAGTGAAGTCTATTGTGAAGCCTAGTGGTTGGAGCTGGAGTCGGTAGCCAGGAATAGGAGCCCAGGGTCAGAACCAGACCAAGGCAGTGGAGGTGTGAACAGAGGATGGAAGAGACCTAGGGATTTTGATTGTGTATCCTTGGTATGGGCACAGAGGTCACAGAACCTTATATAATCCTTAATGTAAATTGGTAGGCCTGGCCACCAGAAATTCCTCTAGACCAGATTCCAAGTCTTGAATTGGCCAAAATGGCCCGCAAGTGGTAAATTGTGGCACAGTTTCAATACCTGAAGCCTAGGTTATGCCCCCCAGAACATAAATACAACCCTTGCAACAGAGAAGGCCTTTCTGAAATAGGAACTTGGAGTCAGGTCGGATACCCACATCATTCAGGATCTGGTAGATCTGGGTCGCAAACAGGTCGTCAGGGAGCAGAAAGAGGATTTTAGACTGCTGCCAACTGTCCTGTTGACAAAGTGGGACACCTTGAGCACGGTGGCAGAGGGCTCTTCGCCAGGTTCAATATATTCGTCTTTGCAGGATAGATCACCCACCATCCCATTTCTCATCCCTGGGCGATAGGTAACTGTAAAGTCAAAGTGAGCAAAGAAGAGAGATCAGCAGATCTGGTGCTGGTTAAGGCATCTAGCAGTCCATGAGTACTCCAGGTTCTTGTGGTAATCAGGACTTGGACTGGGAATCAAGCCCCTTCTAGAAGGTGGCACCACTCTGAAAACCGCCTTTATAGCCAGTAGCTAAACATCATATATTTTTTCCACTGGGTTAGTTTCCGAAAATAAAAGGCACAGGGGTGGAGTTGATTGCATGGGCCTTCATGTTAAGACTGTACTGCACATATAGCTTAATTAGAGGCATCAGCCTTAACTGTAAATGGATTAGTGGTATCTGGGTCAATCAGGATGGGTGCTAGGTGAATGTCGATCAAAGATCAACTGAGCCTCCATGTACCAGACAAACCAGGCTCTCTTTTCAAGGAGTGCCATAGAGAATCCTTTAATAAATCACTTGTAGAAATCATGTGCCAGCAATGCCCCTCTGCCATGTACATTGGCCAAACCGGACAGTCTCTTCGCAAAAGAATAAAACGGACACAAATCTGACATCAGGAATCATAACATTCAAAAACCAGTAGGAGAACACTTCAGCCTCCCTAATCACTCAGTGACAGACGTTAAGGTGGCAATTTTGCAACAAAAAAGCTTCAAAAACAGACTCCAACGAGAAGCTGCTGAACTTGAATTGATATGCAAACTAGATACAATCAACTTAGGTTTGAACAGAGACTGGGAATGGCTCGGTCATTACACTAATTGAATCTATTTCCCCATGTTGAAGCAGCCTCACACTTTCGTGTCAACTGTCCGAAATGGGCCATCATGATTATCACTTCAAAAGTTTTTCTCCCCTGCTGTTAATAGCTTCTCTTAATTAATTAGCCTCTTACAGTTGGTATGGCTACTTCCACCTTCTCATGTTCTCTGTATGTATAAATATCTTCTTACTGTATGTTCCATTCTATGCATCCGAAGAAGTGGGCTGTAGCCCACGAAAGCTTATGCTCAAATAAATTTGTTAGTCTCTAAGGTGCCACAAGTACTCCTGTTCTTTTTTCTGAAACCTTGTAGAAATTGGTGGACCCCAGAAATCGCTGCACCCTGCGTTCATCCTTGAGTGCAGTCCAGCTGAATATTACCCATCTGGGTCGGACAGGGATTCTAACTGTGCCAGTTTACTTTAATGTCGTCATTTAGGCGGAGCTGGAAATGATAATGCCGGGTGGCACTGTTCCACTCGGCATCTACTACAAAGCATCGGAACTCCGTGGTGTAGCTAGCAACTGGCTGGCATCGCTGCAGCAACACCTGACGTGTGACTTTGGCCGTACGCTCGTGACGTGGGTCATTGACGATCACCTCCATAGCCTGAACAAAGTCCTCAAATTGTCCCAGAAGCGGGCTTGATTCTTCCAGGAGCAGAGAAGCCCAAGCCAGGGACTCCCCACTGAGCAGGCTGATAATCAGTCTCACTCAGGCTTGGTCAGTAGGTACAACGTAGCAGAAATAGGAGCAGATACAGATTTAGGAATCCACAAAAATTGCCACGATCACCATCAAACTTGCCAGGTGTGGGAACTTGGGTTGGAGCTGAAGGCGTGGCAGGACAGCATTCTGCACCTGCAGGGTGGCAACCTGGGCCTGCAAGGTCCATAGGGCTCCCACTCTCTGTCAGAGAGATAATGGCCTTTGTAGGGTCCATGTTCACCATATCAGCTCCAGTTCCCTGTTTTGGGGCTGCTCAAATTGTCAGTGACTGAGATATGGACAGTCGACCTAGTGGTTAGAGCCGGAGTCAGATGTCAGGAACCAGAGTCAAGGGTCAAAAGCAGAGTCAGAGGCCAGATGCCAGCACTGAGGGTCAGACCCAAAGTCATAAGTCAGGAATCAGAGCTGAGGGTCAGAGCCAGGTTATGTGGAGTGAGGAAAGGCTGGGTCCAAGGCAGCAGATGGCTGAGACCAAGGAAGCAGAAGGGCTGGCTCCAAGGATGGAAAAAGGCAGGAGTAGGGCTGGGATGAGGCAGGTGCAGGAGCTATCACAGTTGTGGGTGAATGCTTTGAGCACCCACCAAACTGCTGCTGCTGGGCTTAAGAGCTGGTCTGCTGACTCTTCCCACCAATCAGGCCAGTTGCATTCATTAGGTTGTCCTGAGGCTGGCTCTGCTGCAGGCCCTGATTCCGATATCTTCATCTATCAGCTGCACCTGCTGTGTATGTAATAGAATATAGGAGAATAAATTGTGGGGGATTACAGGGATGCTGCAAGTGTGATGACAGTGTAGGGGAGCCAATATATGCACGCTTTTCACACTACTAGCTACAGCCCTACAAGCTGGTTTTAGTCAAGTAGAACACACCAAGGGAGCAGGCACATGCAACTCTATTTAGTGCTATTTAATTATATAAGATTTAAGGGTATATTCTCCCCTCATTCCTCACGCAGACCTTCGCTTTTGACACTAATATGACCTTGGCCTTGGCAGTGAGAGTTCTATGCTGAGATCTGTAACTATTTTACCAACAGCGCATTCCTATTCTTAGCATATTGTGATTCCATCATCTTTTAGGTTCAGCTGCTCACAAACACCTTAAAATGTGAAGGCTTATCCTGTGAAGGGCTAAGTATCGCCTGAGTGTCCTCCACTGAGAATGGAATCAGTGAGAATTGAGAATGTTCAGAATTTCACAGAAGGCACTCAAGGGGGATTTTCAAGAGAGCTCAGCATTGATCCAACTCTGTTCCAATTGGAGTCAAAGATAAAACTCCCTTTGATTTCAACAGGAGCAGAGTTTGGCCAGTGCTGAGCTGTTTTGAAAATTCCACACACTGTGCTTTGCAAGTTTAGGCTCTGAGTCATGCCTTCTTAATCTGATATATTTTATGTGTTCACTCATAGTTCTCTAGTATGGAAATATCTAAGAGTCAGACTTTGCAAGAAAATGTCACAAAAGGCAAATCTAAAATGTGTCTAATTAAAAATAGAACATATAAAGATACAACAGGTTTCCTCCTACACTTGTTCTCAGACACCACATTCTACAAAATATTTGCTTTGTGTCCCTTTCTGTGATCTCACTTCTCTCTGCATTTTTTACTTTGCTTCCCCCTAAGCTTTGAAGAGCCTTCTCCTTCATTTGCGACAGCCCTCCTATATCTCTGTATGGAAATCTCTTCTGAAAACATAGTTGTGCACTTAGACCAGGGGTAGGCAACCTATGGCACGGGTGCCGAAGGCGGCATGCGAGCTGATTTTCAGTGGCACTCACACTGCCTGGGTCCTGGCCACCAGTCCAGGGGGCTCTGCATTTTAATTTAATTTTAAATGAAGCTTCTTAAACATTCTGAAACCTTATTTACTTTACATACAACAATAGTTTAGTTATATATTACAGACTTATAGAAAGAGACCTTCTAAAAAGGTTAAAATGTATTATTGGCACGCGAAACCTTAAATTAGAATGACTAAATGAACCCTCGGCACACCACTTCTGAAAGGTTGCCGACCCCTGACTTAGACTATGGCTGTCTGCTCCAAACCTCTTTCTTTAATAGTTTGCATAGTATTCATTTGATTCAAATTGTAATTTGCTTTGGATGGGAATCTATCAAAACTATGTGTATTGTAAAACATCGACACATCTATGGCACTTTTAGTAAGATAAGCACTGAAATTTTTATAGCAAGATGTCTAATACTAATAGGACTAAAACATATGTTTCATTGTATACGACTGTATTACTTCACACCATTACTTTGCAATCCTGGTTCCGAAACTTGCTGTAAACCTAGAATAAAACAAAACCTGAAACACTGATATTTTAAAATCCTGTATTCCTACTTCAATGCTGAGAATTATTTACAAAAGAATACAGTACAAAATACTTCCCATAAACATTAGTTTATTCATACAAGAGGACAAATACAAATGTTTGTAACTATCAGCTTGTAAAACCTAGGAATAAATGCAGAGACAATTCAAATACTCACAATAGTGTAAAATCATGGAAAGTGCTCTTATAGAAATGACAGAAGTAATTTGCATTTATAATATCTTTCTACAGAATGTCTCAGGCTGCTTTACAACTAAATAAAACAAAAGTTATCAGCACTTGGTATGGTTAAAAGCCAGTGCTGAGATATTTTTGTGGAAAAAGATGTTAACAGAATACAGGATATGAATTAACTGATATTAGCACTCAATGAGAAACTCAATATAAAAATGGTTAAACCTAGAGGGTCTGGACCAAGGTCCCTCAAGAAAGCTAGCTGCAGTGACAGAGCTCAGGACTTGTCTACACACAGAGTTGTAATGGTTTAACTGAAGGTGTGATTTTAAACCAATGCCAAAGGCGGCAAGGACACTTATTTCAGTTTACCAGGCTTACTTTGGTTTAGTTTAAGTCGATTAAGAACAGGTTTAAGCTAAATCAAAACAAGCCACTCTTAAATGAAAATCAGTGTGTCCATACTGGGGCTTGCTAAACTGAATCAGTTTAACATTACACCTTAAGCTAAACCAGTGCAACTTTCTTGTGTAGACAAGTCCTCAGAAAATTGTTAAAGGGGACTTACTGGGTTAAGCACTCTGTTTTATCTGGATGAGGTCTGACTAGTAGAGGAGCCAGCTCTAAAGGACACTCAGGGTCTAGTCAAACCTGTCTGAATTCCTTTATATTGCAGAACAGCTGCTCTAAAGGAGGGTCAGTGCCGAGACCCACCTCTACACAGCCAAAGGCTAGTGACATTGGGATAAGGGACTTCCCTGGTGAAAGGAACAGATGATGATGGAAGTGATAGTGTCCTGAAAGCAAGGAGACAGCAACCAAGGAACAAAGAGATGGGAATTCATTGCTGCTGCTGGAATGGATCATAGGGGTCCATCACAATCAGTCCACAATTTAGTGGAGCCCTATATGCTGCTCTAACCTGCACTAGGGCCAGGATTGGGAACAGGCATTGCCTCCCTTCTCAGTCCTTGTGCCAGGGGAAACAAGTTTAGAGAAGGGAGTGGGGTTTTTTTACGCTGATGTTTTAGTTAAAATTTCTGCAAGTGGAATTACAGAACTTCTGTTCAAGATAAACAGGATTTTTGTAAATACATTAAATCAATGGCACTAGCAAATACCCTGATCCAGTGTCACCAATTTCTCTCCTAATGGGAAATTGATCTGCTATCGCTGGGCAAAGGGGTAACAGGTTCTGTCAGGCTCAAATGTCAAGAGAAACTGGGCATCCTAACTAGTAATGGATAGAAATTCCATTATTGCAAAATAATTAATATAAGAACATAAGAATGACCCTACTGGGTCAGACCAAAGGTCCATGTAGCCCAGTATCCTGTCTTCCAACAGTGGCCAGTNCAGTGCCAGGTGCCCCAGAGGGAATGAACAGAACAGGTAACCATCAAGTGATCCATCCCATCACTCATTCCCAGCTTCTGGCAAACAGAAGCTTACAAAGGGCCCTGTGCTCCACTGACATAAGTAGAGATGGGCCCAAGCCATAAAACTGAGAATCAATTTTTCCCAAATTTCTGGGATGTTCAGATCTGGGTTTTGGCTTTCAGCGCATCTCTAAACACAAGATTACCATTGGGACAAACCAACATGTTGATTCTGATCATAATAAAGGGTTGGGCTGTCAGTGGGATTTGAAGGCATCTAGAACCCCACAGGAGAAGCTCTGCCCGCTTTGTTGTTGTCTGTTGTGAGATGCTATGTACAAGAAAGCAAGCTACATACAACAATTTGTTATTTCTAGTCAAACTGCAAGGGAAGAATTTATTCTGGTGACATAGTGGTAACACTGAAAAAGTTCATTCTGTACAAGAACTGTTACCAATTCCCATGATATTCCCCATTGCTAAGCACAGGGAATCTCTCTCCAACCAGCAGAACCTTTCAAAACAGGAGACTCATGTTCAGTGCAACCACCATTTATTCATTTAATATTTGCATGAAATAATTCATCCCTCATTTTTATTTTCCCTTGCCTTCTCTCTCTCTTTTCAGATGTTAACAACGAGTAATCCAGATGGGGTGCAGGTGCTGTAAAATGATACAAAGGTACAGCAGAACAAATGGTGCTTGGAATCAGAATAAAATAAAAGCTTGTTAAAAATAAATCCATTCTCACCTGTGTTCATCCTTTAGGTCAGGGGTCGGCAACCTACGGCACGCGTGCCAAACATGGCACGCAAGCCGATTTTCGGTGGCACGCCGCTGCCTGCCAGTCCCAGCCCCACTCGGCCCCCCCGCCCACCGCTCTCCCCTGCGGGGGCAGGAGGCAGAAGCTTGGTCCTGCGGCAGCCAAGCTCCCCCTCCCCCGCTTCTTCCCCCAACGTGGTGCGTTCCTGCCCCTCCCCCTCCCTCCGGGGAACGGGGGCGGAGCCGAGCCGCAGCGTGCTCGTTGCTCCGTAGAGGAGACAGAGAAGAGGTAGGGACGGGGCCTTGGGGAAGAGGGTGGAACAGGGCATATCCCTTCCAGCCCCCTGCCCTGAGCCGCTCAGGGCAGGGGGCTGGGAGCACCCCCACAAGCCGAGCACCCCAGCCCTCACCCCTGAACCCCCACCCCCAGCCTTCTGCCCTGCACCTCCACACACACCCAGTTCTCTGCCCTGAACGCCCCCCCACACACCCAGCCTTCTGCCCTGCACCTCCACACAC